>CM030368.1:207360026-207960026 GCA_017893485.1 Hemerocallis citrina | reverse complement strand
TTAGATTACTTCTATCGACAGTTGTGTCGTTGGCTATTGTATTATAGGCAATGCTTTCCATTGCTTTTGTTTTTGTAGTCTTGATTTAGTGTTGTTTTTTCAGTCTTTTATCTTCTTACAGTTTTACTCCGTATAAAATTATTTGTTATTGTTAAACTTTTTTTTTATTAATATATTTGGGCCGTGTCTTAAAACTCCATCCTCTTATAAATAAACTAGTATTATACACGTGCACACGTGCACGTGGAAAAAATTGAAGGGATAATACACGTGCACACGTGCACGGGGGAAAATTGAAGGGATAATTAAAAGGGTAAAAAGAAAATAATTTCCAAACTGATCCACTGTGGAATATATTTAAAATATTTACCAAACTGGTCCACTTTCAAAAATATTTATCAAAGTTAGCCCATAACTGGTCCACTTTCGAAAATATTTGGGTTGAGGACAAATTACACTAAGGTGTTCTCCCATTATAGTAGTAGAGATATAAAAAAAGTGAAGAGAAGTAATATCGGAAAGAAAGGCATAAGCCTAATGATGATAGATTTGAACACAAGCTTGTCCCCTCGCTTTCTGTCTACAAGGATAAGAAATTAATGGACAAGAAAAAATAATAATAATAATAAGAAATTCATCCCAAAAAATACATAAATAAGAAATTAAAATTAAAAAATCCCTATAAATAAATCTAAATCAGAAATAGAACTAGAACTATAGAAGGGGCAAGAACATTTGTAATTTAGTCCCTGAAAAAGTTCAATCTTTCTCTAGAGCCCATGGCTTGCCCCTTCACTTACCAAACTCAAACAACTTTTGCTCCTTTCTTAGTTTCATCAAAACCCAGTTGGAGAAGAAGCAACAGCAGTTTGAGAATCAGAGCAGAAACCATGGCAACTGAGAAGCTGGGCATTAAGGTTGAGAGGAACCCACCTGAATCCAAACTTGCTGAACTGGGTGTCAGAAGTTGGCCCAAGTGAGGATTTTTCTCCCAATTTCTCTCTCTCTCTCTCTCTCTCTTTCTTAAATAAAAAAAAAAAAAATCCCATTTTAGAGAAATATTTTACAATTTGGTGCTTGGGTGTTCAGTTCTTGATTATGGGTTCTGTTGCTGTTGATTGAGGGATGAATAGTTTGTGGGTTCATGAAAAATGTCATACATAATTTGGATTAAATTAGGGCTTGTTTGGTAGAAGAAATTAGATAAATTTACTATAATTTCCACAGAAGGCTTATTTGTCATTATATGCCAAAAAGTTTACTACCACTTAGGTTTGGCTGTGTTTGGGAATGTAATTAAGAAAAGTGGAGTTTGGAGAGTTATCTCCAAAACTGCAGATTTCTGAACTTTGGGTTTGGCTGCCAAGTTGGAGTTGAGATAACTTTTCAGCCCAAAAGTTGAGATAACTCCAGTTATTTCAGTCAACTCCACTCGGACCTGATTTTTCTAAACTTTGGCAAAGGCTCCAAAATTATGTAGTTTAGTTAACTTTAGTGGTTTATCAAACACCCTAAAAGAAATGGAGTTGAGACAAATTTTTGAGTGGAGGTAGATGTGTGAAAACTAAAGTTTGCAAACCTCTACCTCCACTTAAAAAATAAACTTGAGTTAACCCAACTCCATTCCCAAACACGGTGTCATTCTTTATTGTAAAATACCATGATCCGCATTTTGTTATGTGCAACTACCCACAAGATGATAACTAAAGATCTTTTCTAGTTTTATTGTTTCACAATGGGTATTGGAAGTAAAAGATTTGGGTCCAAAACTGTTTGTAACGTAACCAAATTTGTGACAGATTTTAAAACACTTCGTCATATGAAACACACCAATTTAGAGAGTGTCTTCATCTATAAACTCATTGAGTTTGTGAGGAGAATATTCATCTACGAACGTCACTGTTTGAGTTATTCATCATAAACATATGAATCTCAATCAGATAATCAGTATTCGGTGGTAGAGTAAAAAACAGACATAACAAAGACTAAAATGAAGAACTAGTAATGGTGGATGCATTAGTTCAATGAACATTTATATTCTACAAAACAACGTCGAGTTGCAAATAAAGCAGTTGGTAATTTTTATTTTTATTTTTATTTTGACGAAATAGATAGTCCTAAAGGACTCCAGCCAACTAAAAGAAAACCAAAAGTAGTTTCATAATGTTGAGTGTCTTCATCTGTAAATTCATTGAGTTTGTGAGGAGAATATTCATCTACGAACATCACTGTTTGAGTAATTCATCATAAACATATGAATGTCAATCAGATAATCAGTATTCGGTAGTAGAGTAAAAAACAGACATAACAAAGACTAAAGTGAAGAACTAGTAATGGTGGACTAGGTAGCACGGGTACTTCTAAATGCCCAACGTACCCGTGTTGGGTGCATGTCGACTCCTTCGGTACTCCCGGGTGCGTACCCAAGGAGTACCCAAACTTTTGATACATTTTTGTAATTTGTGGACAGAATTATGTTTAGATAAATGTTTGAGGCCCTAATGTAATTTCAAAAACTTGTTTTATCTTATGCTCAAACACAAAACAAGTATACCAATTGTTTTGATAGTTAGATTATCAATTTTTTTCTCCAAAAATGCTCATAATTATAGTGTATTCTTATAATTCTATGAAATGGTCCAAATATTTTCATTTTTAACAATATATATATATATATATATATATATATATATATATATATATATATATATATATATATATAACGTACGCACTAATGCACCCGTATCCTACTTTTTTGTAAAATCACGTATCCCCGTACCCATGTTGTGTTGTACCCGCACCCTCTTCCCTGTACCCGTATTTGTGCTTCATAGGGTGGATGCATTAGTTCAATGAACATTTATATTCTATAAAACAACGTCGAGTTGCAAATAAAGCTTTTTTTTGTGACGAAATGGATAGTCCTGAAGGACTCCAGCCAACTAAAATAAAACCAAAAGTAGTTACAGAATGAAGTGCTGGAGCAGATACAAAATTGTGATCTCAAAAGGAGAATCACTAGCTCTCAGCACATAGGTCTCAGAGAACTATTCAGGATTACATAATAAAAAGGACACAGTATCAAAATAAGAACAAATAAGCTTGGATCACATAATCTTCAGTAGCCGTTTTGTGAATATGTTCAAACAGAGTTATGACAAATTGAAGCAGCTCTTAATCACCAATGATCACCAGCTGAGCAAGTCCATTAGATGTGGCTGAAGCAGCAGTAGTAGGATCATCAGAAGAATGTCCAGTAGCATCTGCAGTAGAAGTTCCAGAAGTAATATCATCATTGTAGTTCAAATTAGCTGCAATATGTTCAGTGGCTTGAAAATCCAGCTTCTGCCTCTTCGACTCAGGGAGTAAATCTGCCCAAAATTTCAAATTGAATATAAAACTATCAACAAGGGCATGAATACTAGTATTATTTTTCACAAAAAATCGAGTATGTCTTTCTTTTCATATAACCCAAATCATAAAAATCCTAGCCAAATCCCCACCAGTTCCCATACTACATTTAATTATTTTTTTCTCTCCAAACAGACCACCAGGTATACACAGTGCCAGGTTTGCACACAGTTAGTAAATTTGAACATACATGAATACAAGTTAAATATTAAATTTTGAGAGGAGGATGATTAATCATAAAGTCACTTGTCATGTTTATACAAAAGAATAAGCTAAAAGTGTTGTCAGCTAGCAATGGGTATCAAGGAATACTAAAACTCTCTTATTTATAAAGAAAGGAAGATTTTGTAAATATCTTCCTTTATTGAACTACACTAAGAGCGACATCGTTTAAGTGGCAATTTCTTAGCAACACGTACATCTTGGATAATGTATCGAAATCATCTCAAATTTGTCCAAAAACTTTAGGGTACATCAAATGGTGCATCCAATAAGTATCAACGAAGTGCTAAGAAGCGTGGTCACAGACAAGACGCACCAGCACATGAAACTGCTTCAATATTATATTAAAATAGTAAACGCATCGAGTGTCTGATACTTTGAGACGGCTTCTAAATGAAAGTGTCTGTGTTTAATAGACCAAGTACCTGAGTATTTGCAGATCTTTGTGCATGTCATACAAAATAGAAAATATGCAATGGTTTAAATTTTAATGCCCGGCTATAATTCTACATAGTCTTCTGAACGCAAATACATATTTTAGCCCCTAGCTATTCTTCTTTGATTCTTATGAGAAACATGTCGGTGACATGCTACCAAACGATGCTCAATTTTCATCGATGAGTGTGCTTTTACTTATTTCCTTCACTCTCCCTGTTAACATTTCTTGGTTTGTTGTGTAGGTGGGGATGCCCTCCAAGCAATTTCCCATGGGAATATACAGCAAAGGAGAAGTGCTACCTTCTTGAAGGCAAGGTCAAAGTGTACCCAGATGGCCATGATAATGAGTACGTCGAGATTGGTGCAGGAGATTTCGTGGAGTTCCCAAAAGGCATGAAGTGCACATGGGATGTTTCCGTGGCCGTGGACAAGCACTATATGTTCGAGTAGTGTAGAGTTATATAGGTGTAGTCCCTATGATTATTCATGCAAACAGCAGATTATGTTCTTTCTTCACAAGGGGATCTATGATCATCTTCATGTACACTTTGACATTTAAAGAGTGAGATATCTAAATCCTACTCTGAGTAGTAAAAGATGTGAATGCATGGTTGCATCATAGGTAAGTTCTAATTCACCATCACTGGCTGCTGCTTGCTATTTTGCTGAATAATGTGTGAAGAACATGTTGAGATTTTGTCAATGTTTTCTGACTCAGACAAATTGATTGCTTGGATAGAAATGCAACAACGACGAGTTAAATTGAATCTTCAGATCTTGTCATTCTCGTGTATGTGTTTGTTTTTTATTTGTTTTTTTTTAATGAAAAGGTGGAATATGGCAACCTAGTATGTGTTTGTGTGTGAGCCTTTATTTCTTTCTTTTGATTGGAACATTCATTACTATTGTTTACATCATTCTGAAGATGCATGTGTACATCAATGAATGCTGAAAGAAAAGAGAGAAAAAAAACTAGGTACATGAGTAAACAAGAGGAGTCAATATGAGTTAAGACACTACATTTGGATTAAAATATTCGCATGTGGAAACACTATGTTTTGGTGTGTTCGTGGACTAGTGAAATTTTTTACATCTTTTTTTGATCTTTTTTAAATTTTTTAAAACCAACATCCTGGAATAATGAAATGAAAATAAATATCCGGTAGTAAGCTGATCGGTTAATTAAATAAGAAATAAATGAGAATTAGCGCTCAATTTAGTAGATACCACTCAACCAAATCAAATATTCGAGGATCAAAACCCAAAGTTTAGTATTATTTGGAAAGGATTATTGAGGTATTCAGTTCCATCATTTGCCCATACATACACAGGTGCTGCTGGTTTTTTTCCTCTTTTCCTTTTCAAATAGAAAACAAAGGTCATGCAATCAAAACAAGAGGGAAACAAAGATTAGAACTTGTTATTAATCTGAATAATGTCAATCATTCTTTATAACTCTTAACCAAACATTTAACTTCATAACAACTGTCCACATGTAACCAATTCAGAATTCTGTTGTACCGAAATCAAATCTCAACCACTGGAGAATAAACCCTGGAACCACTCAATAACAACATCAAAGAAAGCAATCCAGATACACCAGAACCAGAGTGCAGTTTCTTGATCTCGGTTTACTATTCAATTGATCTTTACAAGGAAACTGTGACGCCATTGCTTATCAGTATGTATTTCTTAACATTCAGCATAATTTCAGTGGGATTTATAGCACAAGTTACATATCCGCTCGAGGGCTGCAAACAAATACTCGCCCATTAAATGCAGCGACATTATGTTAAAAAATGTAATAACTATTATTTTCTTTCATTTTCCCCCAGTAGTTCTTAGCCGCATAATGAATTCTGGATCGAAAGGAGTATATAGACAGAGTGCCATGGCGGTGAACTAACTTTGTTGCTTTGGGCTTCTGAGAAGAACCTTTACACTGTTACAGGGATGATGATTGCATCACATCATAAATATATCATCAAATTGTACACTTCTTCGGAGGGCTTGGATTATTTACAAGCTCATAGCTCTGGAGGATAGCTCAGATTCTCCTTCAACTTCGCATTCGGACCTATCAACTGTTACCTGCAAAATTTGACATATCCAACTTATAACCAGCCGTAGTTCAACCTACATGTGTCTTTGTTTCATAGACATTATACAAGAGAGGTTCTGTATATTCTTAATTTCTTACCCCTGTTCCCTTTAGCTTATTTTCAGTAAGGTAGCCATCAAGTGCACCATCCCCTCTAAGAATTTTCGCTCCACAGCCTAGCTTGTTAACAGAGCCGATAGCCTCCTCATCCACCACAACTGCATCTACTCGCTCATTCCCTGAGTTGACATCTGGGATCTGGATGGAAGAGCAACCTATAATAAGTTGACAGGAGAAAGGAAGATTGACAACATGTTTAAAGGGAGAATATGTAAAGATCATACCTCGTACATAGCTTCAGTGAGGACACCTTCCAGAATAGCTCTCAGACCACGAGCACCGGTGTTTTTAACAATTGCTTTTTGTGCAATTATTCTAAGTGCACCGTCTGTGAAATGTAATTTGACCTGGAAGGAGCTTTATGAAATATGCTTAGAAAAATATAGACCTACTGAATTGGATGGTGGACTGTAACATAAGAGTACTCACATTGTTCATGCTGAAGAGTTTTTTGTATTGCTTACCAAGAGCATTCTTTGGCTCTGTTAAGACCTGAAATAGGGAGTTACGTCATAAATAACCGAAAGATTTTACAAGTAACAAGTTCATCAGGTGTTTTACTTGAAAAGAAACGAAAAAACAAAGGTGTTTCTTCTTAATACCTGAACAAGCTGGTCCTCATCTAGAGCTGACAAACTAACCAATATAGGAAAGCGTCCTATAAATTCTGGAATGAGGCCATACGATATAAGATCACCACTTTCAACCTTCAAAAATCACATTGAGCTCTGATGTCAGCTACAGTACAGTTGTTTGGATATCTTTGCAAACGCAGAACAAATGGTAATAATGATAAAGTTTATAAATAATCTGCTAATTGCATTATGCTATAATCACGATGCTTACTGATTCCAACAAGGATGATGTTACAACTGCATTAGTTAGGCCACCAGTTCTCATGTTTGCACGTACTGGTGCTCCAAAACCTATGGAAGAATCTTGTCGTCTGTTGCACATGAAGAAGTCAGAACCACCCTAAAGTACACATCAAAGGTGACAGATTATTTAAGAAAAATTCTGCGAGAAACTAAGGCCAGGTCACCTTTCTGAAATAGTCTTTTCCAAATCAATAAATGCACCTCCACATATAAAAAGAATATCTTTTGTGTCTATCTGCAGTCCAGTACAGCAAGTTGTTAAAACAAATAATTTTGCCACTATAACAAGCAAACACATCAAAGTAGTATCCAATATTAACAAGGCTAAATATAAAAAAAGTACACAAAGTTTTGGGCTAGTTTAAAAAAAGTACACTAAGGTTTTTTTGTTTAAAAAAGGACACAATGTTTAAAAAAACTCCACTGGGTTAGTTAGGGTTAGTTCGGGGGGGGGGGGGGGGGGGGGGGGGGAGGGTTATTTAAACATCTGATTAGTTAAGTGATATTTTTTTAAACACAAATAAAAGATGAATGTGATTTTTTAAAACACAAATGAAAGATGAAAGTGGTTTTTTTAAACCCTACCGTAACCCTAACCCTAACTAACCCAGTGGAGTTTTTTTAAACATTGTGTCCTTTTTTTAAACAAAAAAACCTTAGTGTACTTTTTTTAAACTGGCCCAAAACTTTGTGTACTTTTTTTATATTTAGCCTATTAATATTAAAAAAATGAGATAACTAGTAAAAGCTTAACATATCAAACTATTATCTAAAAGAAAAGGAGGCTATTTTCCTTAGAAATATTGCACGACATAACTCGTAAAAGCTTAAGCCCAGTACTTACAGAACCACTATGTTCCAAATCATACTTCTATTTTTTTTTCCTTCAAACTACTTAAGAGATAATTTGACAATACTCCTCTTTCAAATAATAATCAGGCAGGGCAATGAAGTTATTTGTTAGTTCTCAAAATTTAGATGAGCAAGGAGCTTCTACCATCAATCACCACCATGAGGACCATGAGGACAAAGAAGCATGCATTCGTCAGTTTTGCATGGCTAGACAAACTAATCCGATCCTGATACCAATCCTAGTCTTGTTGTCAGTAGCTAAAATCAGGATGAGGACAAAGAGACTCCAATCCGTCAAAAAATGTCACATAAATAAACTATATTAAGATATTATCTGGCTTTAAATAATCATACCATCAAACTTTCTTCAAATTACTTCGGATTAACCTTATGGATCATCCTTCACAGTTTATTTCTATCAAAGCATTACAGGTTTGGGTATCAGAAAATTTTATCCCATAATCTGATTTTGATTCAATTATAATTATATTTTTCGCCCATGAATCCTTCAAGCATGTTTCCAAAGGGCCAAAACTTGGGATCAGGTCTGATATCGGCCTCCTAATTTTGGTATTGGTTTTGCTTTTAATTAAGTGAAATTTCTGAAAGTTCCAACAGTTAATTCAAGACAAAACTAGTTCTGTACCCAAAAAATGCATCCACTTGCGTACAAATCATATTGGCATACTAAGCATTCTTTTGTTTCAGGCTCCTATGATGGAGACTTTACCATGATAAGACCTGTATCTAACTTAAGTTAACAAAAGATACAATATAAAGGTACAAAGGTTCAAGCCGGACAAGAAGTAACATCAGATAATTAAGAAACAAGCATCAATGAATAAATGGTTTGCCTGTATATTGTCACCACGAGGATGCTTCCTAGCCCCCTTCTCTGGAACATTAACTATCTACAAGGAAAAGAAAAAAAGATTCAACTTGGTTAGAAACAAAACTACGCTCGATAATGCTTAACTCAGTTTTTTATATACTTTCAACACATTGGAGACATAGCTCTTTTGAAAAGAAAAGCAACATTCAAAATAAAAACTCATTACATGAGTTAGAAAGACATCCAAACATACTACAAGAATGATAATCAATTAATCCAGTCTTAAAACTTTATGGGCATTGATATGTTTGATGCTCCCTTCAGAAAGAAGTCAAATATGAACAATTTATTTAACTTAGCAATAACCAACATATAGGAATTTCGAAATCGCAATGCGTGTACTTAAAATTTTGATAAATAGAATTCAAACAGGTGCTTGTGGATAGGGCTAAGATGATAAAGAAAAACAAGCCGCCAACTCAAGGTCGTGGATTGTCAATTAAGAAGTATCAATGAAGCAAGGAGACATCTATTCGGAAAATTTCTCATGTTAGAGACACGTATGACATATCCAATACAACACTTCTTATTTCAATGCAGTAATTAATTGAATTTTAAAAAATCTGTATGTCAGTGAATAATGTTGCATGGTGGCGGTGATGTCAATCGTATCGTGTCGTGCCGCTCGAAGCCTGGCCAAAACATGCTTTTCGTGCTTCGGGTTCATTCTCATGCCCACCCAAAATTTTCGGGTTCTATTGGGCCATGCCGCACACTCCAATATCTCCGTCAAGCCCAAACCTAAAGCCCAAAATACTGGGTCCAGGTTCGGCTCAGGCTCGTGCCTAACAAGATTCGTGTTCGGGCTTTAAATATTCAATTATTTTTCAAAAAAAAAAATTGTTTGCTGATATTTTTTTGAAACCAATAGAAAAAAGATAAGTACTGAGAAAGTAAAGGATTAATATAAAAATATTTCTTTCCCTTCCTCACCTATGTCATTTCACGGGAAAATGGAACAAAACCCCTATAACGAACGTTTCTGCTATGAGAAACTAAACCTAACCCTTTTCCTCCTCTCTTTCACCTCTGCCACAACCAACAGCTTCAACCCTCTCATCATCTTTCCTTTGAACTCCTTAACCCTCTCTCCTCCAACATATCCTTCTCTTCCCTTTATTCTTAAATCGGGTTTTCGGGCTTCTTACCGGATTCCGAGCTCGTGTCGTGTTCATGCCCCATAGTGTCGTGCCATGCCAGAGAAGAAAAATCCTCGGTGAACCCCACCCGAACATCCGTGCTCGTGCCACCCGATGCCCGTTTTTCAGGTTCGTGCTGCTCGGCCCAATTGACAGCTCTAATTGTGGTTGTCTATAGTTTGTGTATGTGCTTCTTAGGAAGGCTATTTTAAGACTTTGACCAAGGCCATATATTTTATATTGTAAGAACTGTTGCTTATGCAAATTAACAGAAAATCGATTTATTTGGATTTGGAATTAGTCATAAGTGCACCAAAAAGGAAACTCCGGAATTCATGACTATATTAGATGGTAGTCAAAAGATTAAGCATTTCTTTCCTGTTAAATTAATCCTCGTCTCTCAGATCATCCCCTCTCAATCATTCCCTTTTCAGTCTTTTGTGTATACTCATTTCTCTATGTCTTCCTATGACGGGGAACTAGAGGAATACTAAAAGAGAGTATTGTCCTCTCTTTCACTAGTCTAAAAGTCTTAACTAACACCATTTATAATCCTAACCTATCTTCAGATAGGCCCCACCACATCTGTTTATTTTAATCCATCTCTGTCTAGATGGAAACAATAGTTGGCAGTGAATCCTTGGTTTTTTAGCTTCTTGGAATCTATTTGATCAGACAATTTTTTTTTTAACCGGAGACGGGAAAGAGAGGGTTTAAGGCAGTGTCCTAAGTGACCTCTTACATGTTCGATATGCCATTTTTGAAGAGCCAACGCCGTGATATCGTTTTAAAAAGGGGTAAAAGTACTTGCTCCCCTAAAGTTTGGCCAAAAAAGCGCTTTGCCCCTATTAGTATTTTTCTTACAACTTCTTTAACCTCCCTCTTATTAACAACTCACCAACCACTTCTCGACCATCTTCGATCTCCCCAAAATTGTTTCCAAAATCGCTTCCTTATGCGACGCATCAGTAACCACTCATTCTCCTTATGAAGCACATGTCGACTATGCAACTAGGCGTGAGATTGAGCTTTGGGGATCAAGGGTAACATGCCCCGCATTACCTGCTTCTCCATCACTTTATCTCCCTTTCCTCCCTTCCCCTCTCCACCACCATCAAATACCCACAATTGTAACAATTCCTTATGTTATTTATTCTATAAAATATAATCAATATGTATCACTATAAACACTAATAATGAATTAATAACCCTAAACTTTTGTTGTTGAAATTGTTATTCTTGGTCCAAAGCAAAAAAATGGGTTTTTTAAGTATTGGAGGAGAAAGAAGAAGATGAATAATCTCCAACTGTTGGATAGGGTTGTTCAATTGGGTTCAGATTCAGGTAGGTGGGTCTAGATCTGTGTTGAGTTGCGTTTGAAGGGGAAGGAGAGAGGAAGAGGGGAATAGGTTGGGTTGCTAATGGGGTTAATTTTGATTGGGTTAAAGTAAGAGATGGAGATGAAGGAGTTTGGTTGGGTTTGAGAGAGAGAGAGAGAGAGAGAGGATGTTTATAGATTTGGTTTAGGGTTTGAATGGTTTTGATTGGGTTCGGTTTGAGAGGAAGAGGGAGATTGAAGAAGGTGAGATGGAAAGGGAGATGGGTTTAGAATTTTTTTCCTTTTATTTCCTTTTATTTTTTTTTGGGTGTGTGTGTGTGTGGGGTTAATTTTGATTGGGTTAAAGTAAGAGATGGAGATGAAGGAGTTTGGTTGGGTTTGAGAGAGAGAGAGAGAGGATGTTTATAGATTTGGTTTAGGGTTTGAATGGTTTTGATTGGGTTCTGTTTGAGAGGAAGAGGGAGATTGAAGAAGGTGAGATGGAAAGTGAGATGGGTTTAGAATTTTTTTCCTTTTTTTTTTTTTTTGGGGGGGGGGGGGGGGGGGGGGGGGGGGGTAATGGGAGCAAAGTGCTTTTTTGGCCAAACATTAAGGGGGGCAAAGTGCACTTACCCCTTTAAAAAAATCTATGCAGTTATTGGGAATAAGTCCCCAATATGTCGGGGTGAATCTATATGTCCCACAAACTATCACCTTACAAGCCCTAGAAATGTAAGAGTTACAAGTTCTACAAGTTGCCCAGCATATGGTAATTGCAATTTAGACTGATCTAGTCTTCTGGAGAAAGCTTAGAAGTATAAATGGTGTTGATTGAATACGGTAGATTATGAATGGCGTTCGGGTTACCATAAAGGTGTAAACTCTTCACTCGAATTCAGATGTTCCCCACCATCAATTTGTTTTAATCCATCAATGGCCAGATGGAAATGACTGTTGAAGCTGAACACCAATATCTAATAGAAGGAAAGAAAGTAAAAGCACTGAGCCCTAAGTTTTCAGCTTCCCATCTTCAATCATGTCATGCCAGTTTTCCTGTTTTCTGTTTTAAGGGTCATGCCAGCTTTAAGCAACATTTTAACTAAAATTACTCTCCTTTTCTCTTCTTGTCTTCTACCATTACTCTTCAAGCATTTATCCTCTTTCTCCTAGCATTAATGGATCTCAATGATCACATTGCCTTTATTTTCTTTGGATTGGGCACTGCAGGAATTTGACTTTCTTTCGTTCTAGACTAGGTTTCAAAGAAAATTGATGTCAGGGTCCTGAGTTACTTCCACCCGATTGATGCCAACAAGTTTTTTTGTTTTCTTCGGCTTCTATATGTTTCTTTAACATGTTTAAGAGCATCCACAGTTGTTTTTCTCATATGCTATAAAATGGCAGCAACAGTAATAGCAAATAAGATCGATCGCTGCAGTGGTCGTTTGCTATATTGTTTCTCATTTTTTAGAAAAAAGCGAGCGACGGTATATGATATACCGTCTCATCGTTTAAAATAAATTAAAAATTGTTAATTACTTATTAACTATTAAACTATATTAATTAACTAAATTAAATAATATAATAATAACTAAACCTAATTAATTAACTACCTAAACCTAATTACTACTCCTAAACCTACCCAATCAGCAATAGCCCACTGTGCCAAATCCTTCACGGACGGGGTATGATACCCTGGCCGGGGTATCATTCCCCGTCTGAATGCTAAAAAAAAAAATTATTTTTTAAGGGGAGAGACGGGGTATCATATCCCGTCCGGGGTATGTATCCCCGTCTTACCATTTTTTTTAAAAAAAATAATAATTAAAATTATTAAGACGGTATATGTTCTTCCGTCTGAATCGATTAAATAATCATTAAATCGGAGGGACGAGATATGATATCCCGTCCTTTATAATTTGAGAAACTACATTTCGTTTCTCATATTTGAGAAACAAGAATAGAACGTTTGCCATAAAATGGCAAAATAAGAAACGATTGCAGAGGTTCATTTGCTATAATATGGCAAAATGGCATTTATTGAAAACGACTGTGGATGCTCTAATGCTTTGTTCCTGCCCACAATGTCCAACAGAGAAGCCCTCTCCCTACTGCCAAAAGTGGCTCGCAGTTGTTGTTTTCCATTTGGTCATATTATCTTTACCGTGTGTTTTATTAACTTGTACTGATTTTATTTTTTTTAATTTTGGTATTTACTCCTACTTGATATTTGTTCATCTTCATGTGCTTATTCAGTTGGATGTTTTTATTGCTGCATGATGCATGTTGTACTCCATGTTTCTGGGTGTAAACTATGTGAGGATGTTGGGATTTGTTGATTTTTCCTTCAACCTCAGATTCTTGAACTCTTACTTCGTTATTTCTCATTAATGAAACAGGATGACAATGTCTTTAGCGCGCGCACACATACACAACTATTGCTGCAATTAGTAACGGGGTTAACCCAAAAGCAAGAGACTTTCAACTCAAAGAATGAAAATGAAACTAAATCAACTAAAACAGTGCATTGAATGACTCACAGTTCCTTCTAGCATTTTTAGCAAGGCCTGTTGCACACCTTCGCCAGATACATCTCTACTAATGTTAAGGCTCTCAGCCTGCACATAAAGCATAATTGAGTGAGGGTATTGCTCAAATAGGAGTACTTTTTTTTAAAACAGTTACATTATAAAGAAACTCTTAAAAAGTTATAAATCATGAACCTTCTTAGTAATTTTATCAACTTCATCAATGTACACAATGCCCTGTTGAGCTGCTTGCACATTGAAATCAGCGACCTGAACAAAAGAAAATAACAAAATTGGAACATGTGGGAAAACTTTAATAGCATTCACTAAAAAGAGAGGCCAAAAAAGCATGATAAACTGCATGCTAAGATCTGGAATAATTTAAAACCATACCGTAAGCAATTTGTACAATATTGACTCAACATCCTCTCCAACATAACCTGCCTGCAATTACAATCACTTATTTCAGTTTCAATTTAAAGAAAAGTAAGTGAAAACAAATAAAAGGTTTATCATATCTATATAATAAAACACAAAGAAAGCTATCAAGTGGCTCTCCTTCAATCCGCCCAAAATCAAAGGCCCAGATCTAACCTCACAAAACACGTTTTCCCCACAAAAGTTTCCCCCCAAAACTCAAATTCAAATCCCCCCCCCCCAAAAAAAACAACTCATTTATTTATTTAATTATTTCTCTCTCTCTCTCTCTCTCTCTCTCTCTCTCTCTCTCTCTCTCTCTCTCTCTCTCTCTCTCTCTCTCTCTCTCTCTCTCTCTCTCTCTATATATATATATATATATATATATATATATGGAAACATGGACTTTTATACCCCAATTTATAATTATTTTTCACCATATACTAATGAAAACATGGACTTTTATTTACAACTAATTATTGTCATACTATTCAAACTTCAGCTATATAATTGTTGATTTACTGTTTACAAGACTTTTCATATGCTGTATCGTTCTGAAGACGTGTCGTAGGCACGTGGCCACGGGCAAATCTAGTAAGAGTATAAAATACATAGAAAATATAACCATATAACGCAAGAAATAGACTAGTAAATTATTTTTAAGCTCATGCCATGGCTTAGTATGAAAAATTAATTAAATCGTTGCAGCAAAACATCCAAAGAATAAATATGACATTTTTAGTTGCAATGATCTATTTGTGAGACTATGAGACCTTTTCCTATATTATTTGATATGCTTTACTCTCTTCCATCCTATTAGATATTAACTATCAATTTTCATGCTGATAGAAATGTATCTGCTCCCACACTTCATATCTATATATGCTATTCCTATGTCATGTTAACTTCTAAAGGGTACCAAATTATACAACATATACACACAATTTATAACCATATCACCCGGTACGGCAGAAGCATGAACTAGCTAACAATCAGCTTTCAGAATAAAAACCAATGCATAATAGTCTGATCTCATTTTTTATCCACAACAGACATGTATAGAAAATCATTGCAATAATGTATATTTAAAAATTAAATAAACACTCCTCGGAGGCGTTTCGACAAACATTATGTGCTTGAAAATATGCCAAACACAAGCAAACAGGAAACAAAAACTGGTGCAAGTGCACGTTGCCAGTGGGTATATAGGAACCATATACAATTTAAAAAGCTCAGTTCTTTTCAACTTTTTTCACCAAGATAATCATTATTTAGAAAGAATATTTTCCCACGGAAAAGCAAGTTATTTGTTAGCTGTAAGCAACCATAACAATAAGAAACGCCACCCATTTTAGCCAAGAAAATTATATATACATATATGCCCTTCGGTTGCGAACGGAGTTGGTGCAAACTGCGTGCGAAGTGTTGCCGTTATTTGGAATAGCGGCTACGGTTCAGATGATAATTGCATATATGAGCCAATAGATCATGATCACGAGATCGGACGGCAAGCGCACTCGTTCGCACCAATCCGTTCGCAACAGAAGGGCCCCCTATATATAAAACACAAAGAAAGCTATCAAGTGGCTCACCTTCAATCCCTCCAAAATCAAAGGCCCAGATCTAACCCCACAAAACACATTTTCCCTCCTAAAATTTCAAACCCCAAAACCTAATCCCCCCCCTCCCAAAACTAAAAAAGTGCGACGCACCCTCCGACGCTCTTGTCAGTAACCAGTGATGATTAAAGAAAGAGCTTAAGGTGGAAAAAGAGTCATTAACCTGGTCACAGTGGCAGAGGGGAGGTATTTATAGTCGCCTGAGGAGAGATCAGAGGCTTGATTCCCTGTGTAACTGCTAGGAGGAAAATCCTCACAGTCTGTTTAGGAAACTAACCCCTGATTCCCGGTGAGAGCTAATCAGGCCCGTTGATTTGGTCAAATCAGTGACCCTGATTTGTCTCTTGTTGGTCTGGGTTCGCCTCGGGTCGGGACCCGTACCCAATTGGTGTGGATCCGTTTGTGGGTTATTGGATCTGTGAGAAGGAGATTCAGTATCCGCTTTGGATCCACTTGTATGTGAAATTACCATTTTACCCCTGAGCTTCAAGATTCGCGCCCAATCTGGACGGTTCCGATTTAACCCCATTTTTAGCCATATCACGAGCCCCCCACTCCTAAAGACTGAGTGTGATCAGCCTTTAAGGAGTAGTTTGACTGTTTTGGTGGCTAGTGGAGTTGTATCGGAGTCTGAATGGAGGAGTATTACTATCTCTTTCTTCTCTCTTCACTTTTTCTTATTTCTCTCTTTCTCTCTCTCCCTATCTCTATCTCTCATCCTTTCTTTATTCAGAATTTTTATATTTTTTTATTGCACATGTTATATTGAAAATAACAAATATTTCTTCAACAGTTAAATTTCATCATTTTTCACACTTAAAGTTCTTAGAAGTTAGATTTTACACCCCCATTTATAATTATTTTTCAACATATACTAATGGAAACATGGACTTTTATTTACAACTAATTATTGTCATACTATTCAAACTTGAGTTACATAATTGTTGTTTTACTGTTTACAGGCTTTTCGTGTTTTGTATCGGTCCGAAGACGTGCCGTAGGCACGTGCCCATGGGCAAATCTAGTATGTATATATATATATATATATATATATATAGAGAGAGAGAGAGAGAGAGAGAGAGAGAGAGAGAGAGAGAGAGAGAGAGAGAAATCTTCGGTTGCACACTACTTTGGTGAGCACTCCGTGAGCACTCACGAACTAGAGACCCTATGAAAAATCCGAACCGCTCATATCGTTCTATATGCCTTAGATAGCCTAACAATGAAAAATCAAGTAATTTGAAGTTCATTTGCCCATGATTTACATCACAAAATTGTATGGCTGAAAATTCTAACAGCTTGATGGATGGGCAAATGAACTTCAAATTACCCAATTTTTTATTGTTAGGCTATCTAAGGCATATAGAACAATATGAGCGGTTCGGATTTTTCATAGTGTCTCTAGTTCGTGAGTGCTCACGGAGTGCTCACCAAAAGTAGTGTGCAACCGAAGGGGACTCTATATATATATATCCAAAAAAAGTTATAATGCAGTGTGTATATAATTTGAAACTGTATCATAATCATAGTTAGGATCAGGAGAGAAGATATGCATTAACTTGCCTGTGTTAGTGTCGTTGCATCTGCAATAGCAAATGGGACGTTCACAAAGCGGGCTAAGGTTTTTGCAAGTAATGTCTTCCCTGCCCTTACAAACAATATTTTACGATATAGACATCAGATCATCAACTAAGAAATCTTAGACAAAATCTTTTAAGAACTCAAATCATTATAATAACAGCTGCTATATTCATCATAACCATCCTATAAGAACAGTCTACATGCATTAAAAGGTAAAACAAGTACCTGAGCCAGTTGGGCCCATCAAGAGTACATTACTTTTGTCCAGCTCCACATTATCGTCATCATTTTCAAGCTCGCCAGACCTATATATTCATTTAAATCAGCTTTTACAACGTTGATAAAGTCATAAAATTGAATGGCAAAAGATCTAAAGTTTGCATGAATAATTGAATATAAACCCTTTTTGTAAAGATGCATGATAGATTCTCTTGTAGTGATTGTAAACTGCTACGGAGAGCACCTGCAATTAGTTGACATAATAATGAAAAGTTATGAGGAAATACTGGAAACTGTTGATAGATTAGTGGAAATATATGAGCACAGACTGTACAAACTAAAACAAAATGCGATTAGTTCTACAATAAATCACATCATTAATAAACCAACAATTACCCTGTAAGATGTACTTTCTACAACAAAGCCATAGCTACTAGCAGAGAAGACACATCTCTAGTTTGAAATTATATTGTATAGGAGCAACACTGAGATATGACACTTTGTGCCTTGTCATTGATAGTTCTATGCACAATCCTTGAATTTTCCACATGTCGGCATGTCATGTCATATTCTCTGCTGCCATGTTGGCATGTCTCACATTACATGTGTGTTAAGAGTAAATTTTACCAAGGCAAGTAGTACGAACATATGCCTTATCTAACTTTCACACACTATTAATCACACTGCTCTACTGGTAATAGAATTTATGAACCTATAGACTACCTACCCCAATTAGAGGTCATGCACTTATGCATCAACACGATGTATTAAATGGCATATATAGACATACTCAACCTGATTAACTTAGCATCCATTTTCATGCATCCGCCTTTTAAAGCTGTCAGTCTATCTTAGTATATATTCCTCCTTCCCCTTCCGCCTTTAATTTAGGACATCTATTTTTCCACGTTCACAGCATTCAGAATCCGAATCCCGTTGTATTTCTCCTTTTATGTTCCAACTCCAACAACAAGAGGCTTATTTAATATTGAGTTTAAACACTCTACAACAAATATGTTTCACAAAACTAGCATCCTTCTGAGTCATGCTACACAAGGATCCGGAGAAGTAGGCGGGTGTTTTACTTCGGGAATATGCGAATCCGGGAAATCCTACATGCCTACGCATGGGCGGTAATATGTTCTTAGTGCAGAGTATGTTACATCTGTTTCACTCTACCAAGCTTGCTCATCCATTTTCTTTACTTATTCTAACAATTATATTCACATCCTATAATTTTATGGATTTTCAATTTTGTAAGGTAATGATTTATTTATTAAGTTTCATTCAAATTGTAGCTAAGAATGTTCTTAATAGATATCAATTTATATATTTGCTGCCCACAATGTCTTATTTGTATAAAAATCCCAAACAATGTGGGCCCCATAATTTTAGCCCTTTAGTTATTTGTCAGTATAATTTTATCCCTTCAGTTCTTTGTCAGTGATAGGGAGACATTTCATTACTATTGATGAAACTATGGTATCAATATACAACAACAACAACAAAGCATTTTTCCCAACTAGTTGGAGTCGGCTACATGAATCCCGGTTTTCCATTCTGCTCGATTCAGCGCAACATCTTTTGTAAGGTAACAAGCAATCATTTTTTTTTTCACCATTTCCACCCAAGTTAGTTTAGGTCTTCCTCTACCCCTAACTCTACCCTCAATACTTACCAAATCACTCTTTCTAACGGAGCACTCAGGGGCGAAGCTAGAACAAAATTTTCAGGGGGGCCAAGAAAAAATTCTATAACTATATATAAATATATAGGTATTTTTCATAATTTTTAGGGGGCCCAAATAATAAAATTTAATAGATTTAAGGGGTTTTTTTTTAAAAAAATTCAAAAAATTTAAGGGGTTTTTCAAAATTTTGGGGGGGCCCGGGCCACCCCGGGCCCCCACATAGCTCCGCCCCTGGGGGCACTACTAAGTCTATTTGTGACATGTCCAAACCACCTGAGACGATTCTCTTTTAACTTATCTTGAATTGGAACTACCTTTAGCATGTCTCGTATATATTTGTTTCTAATTCTATCCTTCCTTGTTTTACCACACATCTATCTTAACATCCTCATCTCCGCTACATTCATTTTTTGTACATGTTGTTTCTTTGTTGCCCAACACTACTCCATACACCATTGTTGGTCTAACAGCCATCCTATAAAATTTTCCTTCAACTTCAAAGGTATACGTTTGTCACACAAAATACCACTGGCACTTCTCCACTTAAGCCACCCTGCTTGGATCCTATGTATAACATCTTCACAAATCTCCCCATCTCTTTGTATAATCGAGCCTAAATATTGAAAACGGTCTCTCTTAGGTATCTCTTGGCCATCAAACTTCACTACTTCCTTAGCAGTGTTCTGAATATCACTAAAATTACACTCCATATACTCTGTTTTAGTTCTGCTTATCCTAAAACCTCTAGCTTCCAAAGTTTCATTCCACAATTCTAATTTAGCATTGACTCCTACTCTAATCTCGTCCACTAAGACGATGTCATCGGCAAAAAGCATACACCAAGGCACCTCATCTTGTATTCCTCGCGTCAATTCATCCATAACCAAAGTAAATAGGTAAGGGCTTAAAGCCGAACCTTGGTGTAAACCTACTATAATAGAAAAATCGCTAGTCTCTCCTGTGGTTGTTCCAATTGTGGTCGTTACCCCTTCATACATATCCTTAATTACCTCAATATACTGAATAGTTACTCTTTTATTATTTAACACCCACCATACTATGTCTCTAAGAACTTTATCATATGTTTTTTCTAGATCTATAAAAACCATATGTCGATCTTTCTTATTCTCCCTCTATTTTACCATAAGTCTCCTTAATATATAAATTGCTTCCATTGTTGACATCCCAAGTATAAATTCAAACTGATTCTCAGACACTGTAGTTTCTAGTCTCAGTCTATGCTCGATCACTCTCCCAAATTTTTATCGTATTACTCATTAATTTAATCCCTCAGGTAGTTTGAGCAACTTTGTATATCTCCTTTATTTTTATATATAAGTACTAAAATAATCTTTCTCCATTCATCGGACATCTTCTTAGTCCTCAAAATTTTATTAAATAATTTTGTTAGCTAACCCATTCCTACATCCCAGAGACACTTCCAAACTTCGATGGGTATATTATCCGGTCCTAAAGCTTTTCCTAATTTCATCCTTCCTAGAACATTTCGAACCTCTGAGGTCCTAATTCTACGGAAAAACATATGTTTTCGACTCTCCCTCGAGTCCTCTATATTTAAGTTGCCCACAACCTTTTCATTTAATAACTTTTCAAAATAATTTCGCCATCTTTCCTTAATTTCCTCATCTTTTATTAGACTCTTGAATCATTGCTCTTAATACACCTAATTGTATCCAGATCTTTTGTTTTTCTATCCCTTTGTTTAGCAAGCTTATAAATGTTATTTTCTCCTTCTTTTGTTTTTAATTTTGTGTATAAATCATCCTAAGCTTTTTCTTTTGCATCTCTAACCGCTTTCTTAACTTCTTTTGTAACGGTCTTATATCTCTCCAAATCCTCTTTATTTCTATTCTTTTGCCATATTTTGAAGCTTGGTCTTTTTTCTCTCATAATATTTTGGAGTTCTTCTTGCCACCACCATGTTTCTTTATTTAGAAACCCTCTACCTTTAGATTTTTCAAGTACCTCATTTGAAATTTCTCATATGTACATAGCCATTTTAGTTCACATCATATTTGTCTTCCCTTCCCAATTAACTATGGTATCAATATCATGACCAAAATAACTTTGACCCCAATATATGATCAAAAAAAATTTTGACCCCAATCTATAGTTAACCCTGACCGACTCTTTGCTCCTTTCTCTTTACAATTAAGCCATTGAACCCATTAATCCTCAACTTCCTTTATTTTAGTTCTCTCATTCTTCTCTATCAAAAACCTAAACTTTTCCAACCTTTTTCAGGCTTTCCTTTCCATTCAAAGTATACTTCCATGATTTCGCTCTAGTTCATCCAGGCGCCTCCTTATAAACCCTAAAATATCATGCTTCCATGATTCTCTCCTTAAAGGCCTTTTCTGGGACAGTGATTAGGGAATAGAAGTTGACAAAAGTGGAGGTATAGCGTTATGTAAAGGCATAATAGTCCTTTGACTTCAATGATAAGGGCTAACCATTATAAAGTTGGAAAAAGTAAACAAATGGATACAAATTAAGTGTGATATTGTTGGGGGAATTTATGCAAATGCAAAAAAAATGTGTGTGTGGTGGTTTGGGGGGTGGGGGGGGGGGGAGCATGCCACTAGGCTAAAAACTTCGGAGTTGTAGAAGGATTGAGGAAATTGCACATGTGTTTTAACATGCCCCTGCAGGTCGAAAGCTCATTTCTAATGGACCAAAAAACGAGATAATGCCCAACAAATTGTGGGTCGAGACCTGAATGTGTACAGTGAGAACATTCTTTTAAAAAATTCTCGATAATAAATAAAGCACACCCAGCTGGATCTGAACATGGGGTTCTTTTATACTATGTGAAAGACCCTGCCACCAGGCTAAAACATCAAAGTTGAAGAATAACAAGGGACATGTACGCATAAAAACCATAAAAGGAAAGAAGTTGTAACTCGACAAAGATCGACAACTGGAAATAACTTGGATGATGGCAAAGGGGAGGGAGATAATTTGTGTAGGCATCATAACAATAATAGTTTGCTATTTGCTAACTTTTATCGAACTTCAGTTCTATTAAGTATTGACTGATCTGGATAAAAAATATTGCTCAGTTGGAAGAAAAGTTGATAATTTGGAATTTCTTGGAGCTTCACTTTAACAACCCAATCAAGCAAATCCCTTGGCAATCAATAAAAAGTGTAAGCATATCTTTCACTCTGCATCCACCTTAAATACATGCATAGAGGCCTATAGCATTAGACAAACTACAAAGGGGATGGAGAACTCACGTTATGGTTGTACCCCGGTGAGGTTTTAAGGAAGCCCATAGGCAAATTGCAATATCAGCAAACACCTATGACAATACAACTAATAATTATTATTATCCAAGTCAATTCCTACAAGACAAAGTTGATGTGAACCAATTATTGTCCTATTCAAGTCCTTGTATAATAAAAATCCAAATCACCATTATGATTTCACATGAAAGCAAAAATTACATCTAAAGTTTAATTTTCAGCAGCGTGCACCCCAACCTTACAAATTTAGCACTTTAGATAATAATTCACACAATGTGCATAAACATCATTTAAAGGGTTTTCACTTGCCTAGCTTGATAAGTAATATATCTATCGACTTATATTGTAAAATAGTTGATTTTTCCCCTAAATAAGCCCCCTTTTCAAAATATATCCCAAAGGACACCCCTAGCCAAAATAATTTCACACATGGTTTTTTTTTTTTGCAACGTCAGAATAAACCGCAGTTCGCAACGACTGCCAAAGCCTATATTACGCCGGAGATACAATTTACACATTTTTTTTTTATTTTGTTGCTGCTATTGGAAACGGCGACAACAGCTCATTTAATTCATTTTGATGCCGGAGTTAACAATAGCGGCAACAATCTTAAAAATTATAGAAAGGGCCGCAGTTGGCCACCTAATTACACATGGAACATTAACTCTATTAAATCATATCATAATCCATCTTTGCCATTCCTTAACTAACTTGTTTAGAAACTCAAGCTCGAAGAGACAACTCACAAGAAGGAAAAAAACAGTCATGGTTGCATGTTGCATCAGATTAAAAGACAAGATCATAGAGCAATCTTAACATAAACTAAAGAATAGCTAATTAGTAGAAGAAATGACTAGTTATTATGTGAATATATGGGATAGGATATGAACCATAAAGCTAGAGCCGAATTGAAGCCGAAGTTACAAACGGTGGCCCTTTTTGTAATTTTTAAGATTGTTGCCGCTATTGGTAACTGCGGCATCAAAATGAACTAAATGAACTATTGTCGTTGTTACCAATAGCAACAACAAAATTAAAAAATGGGTAACAGCCGCATATTGTATCTGTAGCTTAATATCGGCTTTGGCCAGTGGTGCAAACTGCGGTTTAGTCTGACGTGGCAAACAAAATACCATGCGTGAAATTATTTTGGCGAAGGGTGCCTGATGGAATTTATTTTGAAAAGGGGGCTAATTTAGAGGGGGGAATCAAAATAGTTGATATGGAGGTGCAAAATGATTACAGTCAATAGAATGATAAACAAGTTTTTATTTTTATTAGTTGTAGCTTGCAAGAGCAAATTTTACAATAAGTGCTTCCACCATGTAAAATTGTCAATTGGTAATTTAGATGTTCTATCGTATTATCTTGTAGGTGTTTCTTGGTTCATGGGAAAGAGAGTTGCAATGCAGTCACGCCTACTAAGAATTGTAGTTACTTGCAACACAACACGGCCATTTTGCAACTAAATCTCTTAATTGGCCTAGTAACAATGTTTGGAAGCGTTGCAACTCAACACTATAGCAACCCTTTCGCAACTTTTTACCATAGTTGCAACTTGCAAGTTTCCACTTGCAGTGGAATTCTGCTGTAGTGATTGCACGCAACCCAGTCACAACTAGAATTGCAACTCAAAAACAAAAGTAAAAACAGCCTACCTTTTTTGCCCGCTCTTGCCCGATAACATACTTATCAAGCCCCTTACAAATCTCCTTCGGCGTTGGCAAATCCTTCCCCAACTTCGACCCTCCCCACCCATCACCCCCCTTCCCCTCCTCCCCATCCCCCCCGCCTCCCCCTCCACCCATCCCTCCCACCCTCACCGCATTCAAGTTCGGCGCAAACGACGGCACCGGCGGCCACCCCTCCGGCGGCTCCCCTCCTCCTCCCCCCTTACTCGCTTTAATCACCTCCCAGTACTTAGACCCCTTGCTTGGGTTCTCTTTGAGGCGGCCGATTTCGACAAAGGTGCCCTGCAAAGGGGCGACCTTTTCGGGGAGGAAGAAGAAGGCGGAGCGGCAGGAGGGGCAGAGGTTGAGGGACTGGAAGCGGCCGCGTTCGGCGTTGGAGGGGGAGAAGGAGAGGCTGAGCAGGGAGGAGCAGCGGGGGCAGTTTGACTGGGCGCGGATCTTGATGAGATCACCGGAGGACGGGGTGGCGGAGTTGCCAGAGGTGGTGGTGTGGAGGTAGAGGTGGTGGTGGAAGGAGGAGAGAGGGCGGAGGAGGGAGAGGGTTAGGGTTAAGGTTTGGTGGAGGGTTTTTTGGGAACGGAGGAGTCTAGACATTGTGCGAAGTGAGGAAGATGATGACGAGAGGAGAGAGAGAGAGAGTTTTGTAGGAGTGGATTTAGTGAATGGGTTGTTTTACATATAAGTACTTGCCAAATCCCATATCTTACACATTCATTCTACTGTAAATCGATATTTAATATACATCTTCAATAGTATACGACTCGCTGAATAATAGTTTGGTCTAGTATCAGCTATTTTGGACTAACATGACGTTAAACGTGTGAAATAACGTGTCTGTAATATCGGCTTTTTCCATATAACATGTCTGGTCTAATGTTTGCCTGAAAATTAAGAATCATTATATTTAGTTTTGTATTCACCGATTTCATTAATCTTATTACCTTTGAAAATATTGGAATTTGAGACTTAGATGACTTGTTGGAAAACTCTCGCACGAGTTTGAGCTCGAGGGGTAGAATCAAATAAGAGGAGGGTATTGAGCAGAGATATGACGAGGTGATACTTAAAGTTAAGGGAAGCAATCGAACCGATCGAAGATATATATGAGTATATTTTTTTAAAATTACATTTCTTATTCTTTATGGTCTTGCTTACTGTAAATTGAACAAAAATGCTATTGTAGTGTAAGTTATGTATTTAAGAATGGATATATAAATATAAAGATTTGTGGAGAGATTAATGTGCAAATATGATATTTGTTGATGAGGTATTTGTAAGAAAAACTAAAAACGAAGTGTGTATGAGTGGAGATTGTGCGGGTGCGATGAACCGTTGGATTGGGATGGGCGCGGATATTGATGATAAATTGGGTGATTGGGATGTAGGTGGGATATTCAGAGTGGATGAGAGAATTGAGATTCCTCTGTTTCTTTTTTTGTGTGTGGGAGAAGAAAGTAGAAGATTCTTTTTTTTTTTCTGATTAATGTATTTTTGGACAGTTAGAAATAGTTTGAAATTAGTTTCGACTAGGGGTGGGCATCGGTCGGTATCCGACCTAATATGGACCATCCACCACCGATTTAAAGAATATCGGTTTTTTAATTTTCTCATCCGCAACCAATCCGAACCTTAATTGAATTGGTTTCCATCAAAGCCGATCAAACTCGGTTTGGATTGGATTGGATTGAATGGTCGGTTTGGCGTGCTGCTTTTCATCTTCAACATCATTCATAATTTTGTTGAAATTTAAAAGATCAACTTTAATCAAACTTAAGAAAGAACATGTTATTTGTTATTCATAAATGAATTTAAAATGAAGATTCATAAAACCACAAGTTGTTAATGAATTTTGCACTAATTGTTTGGGATGATGACGTTTAAATGGGTGAGATAACTGCTTTTTCACTTGCATACTTCTGTAATCATAGTTTGTTATCATAAAAGAAATATTAATAACCATAGTTAATTGAATTTCAGGTACAATAAAAAAATATTTAAAAAAGCAATTTCTGCTTGACTTGATTAAAGTAACTACTAAATGTTACATCAACTTCATTATTCTATTAAGCTGTACCACACTGTAAATCAATCATTTCTCAACAACATAACACACTGGATTATGGAGAATCAAAACATAGGTAAAATAACTGCTCAGTTTGTATTAAATAAATTAAAGAAGACTAGAGGTATGGTCGGTTCGGATTTATCGATTATTTGAAAGCCTCATCCAATAACTGAATCGGTTCAGTTGGTTATTGAAGATCAAGAACCGGGCAAAACCAAACCCCCAATTGGTTCGGATTGAATTGGTCGGTTAGGATAATAGTTGTCCACCCCTAGTTTTAATATTTCTAAACTAAGTGTTTTCGATTAATAATCACACTATTTTCCTCCAAAAAATATCTTGAAATTGACATCTAGTTTGGCACATTAGCAGTACACAACAAAAATGATAGTAATAAGTAGGTCCCACCTAGACCAAAATTTCTTGATAACCTTTTCCTCCTAATTTTTTTTTCCTCATCTCTTGCTAGTTGCCTCCACGCATCTCTCTCTGTGTAGTAGTAATTTACACGTATGATACATTTTTTAATAAATAGAGTTTTTTTAAAGTACAAAATTCAAACCGTAGTCTGAACTTGAACTTAAAATTTTCCTTATAATAGTTGTGTGCGTATGTTATACGCGTTGATAGATTTACAAATAATACTGAGGCCTTCTCCGATTATAATATTAGAGATTTTTTTTTTTTTTAATTTACCTTTCTCTTATGTTGCTTCCGTATTTTGTCTTGGTACTTTGTCCTAAACACTCACTTTTCTACATCAAGTATCTTATAAAATTAGCTAGACAACTTTAAAGTTGGACTTAAAATGAAAAATATATCTTATAAAGTAAAATTATTTGCAACTTCGTACTTATATATATATATATATAGTGCAAATTGTATACAAATGCAACTTAAATGTCGTTTGGTTGTATTATATTTCCACTACAAATCACGCTCATATAGTTTACAGTCAAAATTATATTTCTAAAGAGTCATGCTAAAAAACAAAATTTAAAGTGAAAAACGACATTTTTATCCTAGTGTTCTCTTATCACAAGTCACATTTTAGTTACCATGTTGCATGTTATACCGATTATAGGTTACATAGAGAATTAGCATCATTGCTAGGCCATAATGCATATACATAATAAATGCAGCTAGAAGAATATTGTTTCGTCAATGTGCAAATAAACAATTAAAGGATGACATTAAATATGGAATACGTACAAGCAGGGCCGGTCCCCACCTTGAGGCAGGTGAGGAGTCCGCCTTAGTCTTTCGAATTTTGTTCAATTTTAAGGGCCTTAAATTTGTGTTCTCCTTATAAATATAGACGTGTATTTTGCACGTAAAAAAATATATTGTAATTATGGGTCCTCAAAAATAATTATTTGGGTCTTTCACCTCGGGCCGCCGAAAACTCAGGACCGGCCCTACGTACAAGCCACACAATAAAATTGTGAAAGTTTCTTTCACTTTGGATAATGATAAAGATGAAACATTTTCCCACAGCAGAAGATGATGAATGAAGTAGCTAGGAAAGTTTTTACCTATCATTCGAGATATTGGAGGTAATGTATATGTGTTGCATGCGTTGATAGATTTATAAATGACAGTAAAGCTTTCTCCCATTATAATATTAGAGATAAATTTCACAAACCCTGATATTCATGTATATAATTTGCACAAAATATTATACATAATTTTGATTTTTGAAAATTTTAAAGCAATTGACCTCCTTTAACTTTTAAAAATTGTATAAATGTTAGACATAACTTGAGTATTGTTGTAATATTTACAACAATTGTCCTCCTTTATTTTTTTAAAAAAATATTTTTCATATTGTTCTGTAACCCACTTGAGAAAATGTTCTCATTCCACCCTTGCAGATAATCTGTACAAGGGGTAATGGTACACCTACTACAAAATCAACTACTTTTCTCTTTACTATCTTAGATGGTACACTATTAGTGTAAGTTATTGTAGAGTTGGTGGTAGAAACATCAAATGGTAGTGTGCCATCTAAGATAGTAAAAAAAAATTGTATATTTGGTAGTAGGAGTAGCATTACCCTTATACAATTAGTCAGTTATTTTTTGATTGAATACAATTAGTCAGTTAGTCAACTAGTCACAAGAAAATTTTGGATCTCCTTTGAAACCAAGAAGATAATATAATTTACTCTTCTTGGAAGAAGGAAGATCATTATCGGGAACATGCCTTTAAGAGCTCTGATAAATTAACCGATGTCTAGGGCCAGCCCTACTCTAGAGCCAGGTAAGGCGGCTGCCTTAAGCCCCCGGAGATTTCGCGATTTTAGGGACCTCAAATTTGAACTTTCCATGTAAATATAGGTACGTATTTTGCGCGAGAAAAAAAAAGAATGTTATTAGGGTCCCCCATGTCAGAAGTTCGCCTAGGACCCCTGGAAACTCAGGACCGGGCCTGCCAATGTCATACATAAACTAGTTCAATTAGTAGTTTATTAATGAAGCAGGTGACTGTTGGTCACATTTTTATTTAAGAACAAAAACAAAAAAACTAGTTCAATTCGCTACAACATCCATTACATAAGGGAGAAATAAGTGTAAACTTGTATATTTGGTTTGCTTTTTTGTCGGAATAAACGAAGCTCCAAAGTATATCTAGCATAATGCACCGAAAAACAAAATAAGATTTTACCATCACGAATAACAAAAACCCGTGTATTACATGTGCTATACTCTAATTTCTGACCCCAAAAAAAATGAAGATTAGAAGAGGACCTGAACCAAAATTTCCCTTTCATTTAAACACAGTAACAAACGGATAGAAGGCGGAGCTCCAGGTTCGATATTTGTCCATCTCTGTTTCCCTCGTTTCAGAACCCTCGATCTTCCTCAAATTATAACGTACAGTAAGTGTTTTTTTCGATTAATTTTGCCTATTTTTCACTGCTATCACTTACACTTTGCATTCTCGAGTATTTTGCAACTTCGAATTATACCAAGAAAAAATTTCATGTATCCAACAAAACCCATCCCATCTGTGTTGTACTTCGTAATGCTATAATAATTACTAAAGAATACACGAAAAATTTTTGTATGAAACGAAATATAAAGTAGCCACAAATACAAATCTACTATACTCAAGTTCAGTACATGTAGAACACCAAAATAAGATAACTCCAATCTGTCATACATAGGTTACATAAATAGACCCCTAAAATATCCGACCCCTCCTGCACAATCTCCCCAAAACAAGACTAGAAGGGCTCTTTAGCCGTCCTCCCCCTGTCCCTATTCTGCTCCTTCCAACCGTGGTTTCTTCCTTAATCCTGCTTGACTTGCCCATGTTTGACACTTGATATTGTAAGGTAGTTTTTTCATAATCATGCTTGTGTCGTGTCACACATATCTGTGTTGTCATGTCTCTGTCTGTACACTTCTAAGATATTACTGACTCAAAAGATTTCAGCATTTGTGTAGCATTGCGCAGTTCTTAGATTCTACTAATGTAGAGCAATATTTGGATTGATGACAATTACTGTGCATGAAGAAATAAGTGACCCTTTTGATTTCCACCTATAATTAATATAGGAAGGACTCGAGATAAGCCCTTGTGCGTTGAACGAAGGATTTCTGACTACTTAATAGTCCAGCTGTGAGCTGTGTTAGTGTGTGATATTTTGACAATCTCTATATTCTTACCTGAAATTGAATTATATATTTATCTATGCAAATGCCATGTTTAGTATACCAATGTTATGGGTAACATCTGATTCGAAACTTAATCCGGAGTGAGGTTCGCGCTGTGGAGTTAATGAACAACCATCTTTGTATTTATCTGAAAAATATATGAAGATTTATATTTTCTTTGTGGGGAACTTCAGTTAGTCCAATTGGAAAGTGAGATCAACACCTATTTCTATGACAATCGCTTGCAGGAAGAGCTTTCCTATATGTACTGCAGGTGTTGTTATATATTTCTATGTCATTTACATGGTAACCTCCTTGTCCCTGGAGTACTCTTTCAGGCATTAGTCACTCTAAATTTTCTTCAGAAATTCGTTGAGTGATCATTAGCACAATACGTAGTTGTTGCTAGCGGAGTATCCGGTTTAATGGGTGATTAAAGAGGAATCGAGAAGAAAGGGGATTAAGAGAGAGAGAGAGAGAGAGAGAGAGAGGACAATGACCGTCATAACACACTATAGGTAGTCAATTTACATTATCAACATCAAGTATTAACCCTTTGTTATATGAAGAGACTGCACAACCTTTTACAGTTCAGCTAACTTGAAACCTTAACTTTTGTTACCATATCTAACTAATTTTCTCAACCTATATTGGCCTGCCCAAAACTTAGGAAGTCAACAAATACATTATTCTAAAATTGTACATTTTAACTAAAGAGGTTTCAATAACCTCTTTAGTTAAAATCTGTATCACCACTACCACCACTCAAAAACCAAGAGTCTCATCCAACCGAGCAACCATGGGTAAGAGAGGTAGGGAGCTTGAAGGGGGGAGCAAACCAGCGAAGAGAGATGGAGTTAGGATCGACGACGACCCTGAAGGAGGGAGGGGACGGTCGGTGTCGAGAGATCCTCGAGCTGTCCATAAAGGGCGCTTGAGGGAGAGGAGCAGAACTCGAGATGTGAATGTCGGTGAGGCGAAAGTGGGACAATCTCCGGTGGTGGAGAGAGGGGATAATAGACGTTCTTACGTCGAAGCCATCAAGTATGGCAGGGACGACCATGGAGGACAAGAAGTCCATCGAAGAAGAGCTTCGCCGGAGGAGGGGGAAATTAAAAGGAAAGAGGGCGAACAAGGTGAATGGATCTTGGTTAGGCCTAAGAATATGAAGAAAGCAGACAAGGTGCTGAGCTTTAGCTCGTCGGAGTCAGCGAGGGCTGCCAGGGATAAGCAATGCCACAAGTGTGCGCAGAGGGGGCATACTATCCACGAGTGTAAAAACGAGTGGTTTTATTATGTTTGTAAGAGATTCAGGCATATCTCGAAGAATTGCACCAAGCATGCGCCGATGATGACTCCATCGACACCCAAACCAGCGAGCCCTACTCACTCCGCATGCAGCAATACTTAGGAGAGTATCGCAGGGGAAAGAAAAATTATTAAAGCAGTTATTACCCCGACACCTATAATGGCTGAACTCGAAGGTCGTTTCTAGTCGTGTTTGTTGATCAAAGCACGTACGGGGAATCCATCAACCGAGGGTATTGAGAAATTACTGGAAGGTCACACGAATAGCACAGCGAACTGGGTTTGGAGGGTCCAATGACTAGCACATGACGTCTTTTTCGTTCATTGAGAAAATGAAGTTAGGCTGGAAGAGGTTCTAGCACTCAAAGGACTGGAAGGAGAGGATTTATATATTACGTTCGTTAGATGGTCCTGGAGTATAGGTGCAATGAAGACGAAAGCGTTGCATTGGTGTGGATTAGGGTGTTCAACTTTCGTTTACACTGTTGGGTGCGTTTGGGTTTTCAGAACTTGGTTAGAGGTTTTGGGCATGTGCTAGATATTGACAGAAATACCATAATTCAAAGTCAACGTGAGTATGCTCATCTATGTGATATTAGGTCTATACCTTTTATAATTCATGTTGAATTCGAAGATGAAGTCTACGAGGTGAAGGTGATAACAAAGAGGAAGAAGTTCGTTTCTTTTCGAAGCTTCAAGGAACAGGACAAAGTGCTAGAGTCAGAGGTTCAAAAGGAAGAAGATGAGCAGGAGGCATTAGATCAAGGGGGGGAATAATTAGGGCCGCTCATTAATAGGGAAAGCTATGTTAATTTCCATCCGTTAAATGAAAACAAAGGCAATCAGGATCACTCATTTCTAAAAAAGTCAAGCAGTGAGAGGAAGTTTCAAGGCAACCTCTGTGGGGCACGGAAACAGGACAGGTGGCAACCTGGGATTGGAGCGGAAAAGGGGAGATAACGTGTGAAGGGAGGAAGTGGGGTCAAGTCATTGGATGAAAGAAACAAGGAAAACTTCGATTGTGACGCCCAAGGTACAAGGTACTGGCATTTTGAAAATTTGCGGTGGTGGTGGGCTCGAGGGAGAGTTGACATGTGGCAGGGTAGGGGAGGAGCTACTGACTATGTCACGAGCTGAGTTCAAGGAGAAAATTAAGGAGGCAGTTTTCGAAATTTCAAAGAAGATTAAAAATAGTGGGCTAGGCCTGGGGAGTGATTTGTTCACTGGGCATAGTAACTTGTCTACTGCCTTAGTTAATGCTAACAGAGAGGTGGCCAAGAGCTCAGGAAAAGGTACATCTGCTGAAAATAAAAGTGAACCTATATTAGGAATCATTTGGGAACAACTCAGTAGAGGAGATAGAGGGGCATGGAGGAGAAAAGTCATAAAGGATACGTGGAGTGGCTCAATTGGCGAAAGTGAGAAGAATAATGAAGAGAGGCAGGAAGAAGAAGCAATGGATAGAGAGGAATATATACCAGCAGATGGAATGTTGCATAGGAAATTAGAGGATGAGATGATTGGTGCTCTAGATGGATTACAAGAAGGGATTAATAACTCTGAAACTAACATTGAAGAGTGGGAACAATGAGTGAGAGAATTGGCGGGATATCAAAGGAAGAGTAAGAGGCAATCGGATAAATGGGGATCACATGGGCCAAGCAAGGAGGATCTGATTAAAGCGGCAACTAAATCCCAAGAACCTATGTCGGCCTGTGGAGGTATGTCTGTTGCAGCTACTATGTGGGGGCTATGACTAGATCGAAATGACTCGTGTTTTCATCAAATTAATTGTCGTTTTTCGGTATTAATCCATAAAAAATTTCCATGATTGATGCTTGGGCAGGTTAGACAGTGACGAAGAAGAGACTGCGCAGGGAGGTGGAGTAGATCTCGAGGTGGTTGGAGTGCTTGTGGCAAGCACTATTTTGTTGCACTTATTTTGTTTCAAGGTCACTTTTGGGAAAAACTTGTAGCTTTGGTAGTTGTGGTTGCTTTGACACCACGAGATTCGTATGATGAACTATTTTTGTATTTGCTTAGATGGTGTTCGGTATGCTGTACTGCTTGTTTCATTAACCTTTCATTAATGAAGTGGTGACGAGGGTACCTTTTATTAAAAAAAAATATGTATTACCGACTCTTCCATATTCGGACTTGCTATCTATTTAATCACTAGCAAAATACCATCTGATAATGATCTTTCGCATTAACTTTTCAGGGAAAACTCCACAGCGGAACGAAAAGCACTTGCTTACTTAAGAATGTTTCACATTTGTAGATATGTTGTTGTATGCAGTTTCCAGACCTGCCAAGTTATTGTGGGGTCCTCATCGAAACAATCAGTCATTGACTGCCCACTACACTCCTGCTTTGTTTTTAGATTTCTTGATGCAATTATGATATTTTGATATAGAAGACTCTGTGACCCCCAGGGCATGCTCAACAGCCTGCACGCCTATGCTCGTCTACATGCCCTACATAACCTAACCACGCCCCCACCACATGGCACAACCTCACCAAAAGTGCTACAGCTTAGTAGATGCTCTTGGATCCTTGGCAATCTAATATATAATTACTCATACCCCACTTCCTAACTAATATGAGACTGTAAATCTAGGGATATTACAATCACCCCTCCTTTGAACTTAGCGTCCTCGCTAAGCTCGGGCCATTCATCTGGCCAGGACCTCCTTTCTAGTCGATGTGGTCCACATGGATGCCACTACCCTGGTCCCACCAGTGTACTGACCTGATCTTATTACCAGTGTACTGCCTATGGCCTCACCAGTGTGTACTCCCATTTGACCCCACCATCGGTGTCGAAAGTCGGCTCTGATACTGTTTGTAACGCTCCGGGCCTGCTCAATAGCCTGCATACCTATGCGTGTCTACATGCCCGACATAACCTAACCACGGTCCACGGCCCCACCACAGGACGCAACCTTACCAAAAGTGCTACAACTTAGTAGGTGCTCTTGGATTCTTAACAATCTAATATATAATAACTCATATCCCACTTCCCAACCGATATATGATTATGTAAATCTAGGGGTATTACACTCCTTATGTTCAGATTTGTGTTTGAGCCAGTAAATTAAATATACTTTAAGTTCATTTTACATCAGATTTGTGTTTGAGCTATCCTACATGATTACTAAGAGCAGGAAAACATTATTAAGTCGTAGACTATTTTTCTGCAACAATAAAGAATGCAACCTTGTCTGGATTCTTAACATGGTCCTTCGGACTATGTAGTATAGTAATGTCTGAATTTCCTACTACATATATTGAATTATACCCATCATGGTCAAATCTTAACCCCAGTTATCAATTGACGATAGCATGAAACGAATCACATTTGGTTTAATTAGGTTATTTAAAGTTTGCTTCTTGATATAGGTTAGATGATGTGGCCCCTCCTGGGCCACAGGATCCCCTCAAAAGGCGCCACACCCCTGCTCATCCAGATCTGCCACGTCAGCCCTAAAACCACTCGGGCTCCCGCCATGTCAGCCCTAAACCGCCTGGGCTTTCGCCACGTCAGGCCCACGGGTGACCGGGTCCAGACCCGGTTAGCATTGCCTATAAATACCAGGCCCTCTACCCCTTCAAAAGGTAATCAATCTTCCCCCTCTAAAACCCTAGTTACTGTTACTCTTCAGTGACTGACTAGATCGTCGGAGGGTCTGCCACCGGGACCAACCCCGGTGTTTCTAGACCAAGTGCACGTACACGAGACCTCTGGATCCGAGTCTCCAGATCCGAGCTGAGCATCCGATCTCCACCTCACTCCCGCCTACTCCCAAGCCGTTCCCTCGGCTGAGGGTCGGGTATACCATCCGTACCGTAGCTTCCGCAAAAATACAATTCGAGAACAATTCACACCTGGTGCAGCCACCCCCTAAAAAACAAACCGCATTACTTCTATTCCTTGTGGGAACTATAAAGAGTCTTGAGAGCTGATAATCTAATCTAGAGACCAATTTAGAGAGATAATGTTTGTGATGATATCCTATAGAGAGTTTATACTTGTTTCGATATACCACTTTGCACAATTGTCGCCTTCCAATATCTCTTTCTTTGATTTTTTTTGTATGTGCTTCATGCTGATTGGAGATAAATTTAACTACAATTGCTGACTGAAATTATTTGTACAAGTAGTAGACTAGTTAGAAGGTATTTGTACCTATTTGGTTTCTATTTTATAGTAGGTTAGATATCGTATGAAATAATAGGCTTCCTTGGCCTCTAGTTAGTACTTAGTAGTAGTATTACAAAAGAATATGTATTCGTTTTTTCATAATCGGTTGATTTGATAATGAAATTTTGGAGCATTTAAGTATTGTCAGCATAGCTGGCCCGGCCCGGATGCAGGTTGCCCTAGCCAAGTCCATATTTTGTTGTCCCTTAGTAATTTTTTTTAATAAGAACAACAAAAATAAAAGTAAAAGCAAATAGTTTTTTTGAAGTTAGACTGGACTGACCTAGTTGGCTATTAAAGTCCAATTATGTTGCTCTCTAATCTCTAATATTATAATGGGAGAAGACCTTTGTGTCATTTGTAAATCTACCAACATGTGCAAGGCACGTACATATAACTAATATAAAGGAAGTTTCAGGTTCAAGTCCTCTCTACGTCAGAGTTTTTATTTTTATTTTTTAAAATTATTAAAACGTGCATTGCACGTGTAAATTACTAGTATGGTATACATACATAGGGTCTTAAAAAATTTCGTTGCCCAAGCTTGTTGGCTTGTTGGGCTTACCCTTGGGCCGGCCCTGATTGTCAGTCTCTATGGTTCTCTCTAGTTTCGTTTCTTTCTGTAATCCTCCAAGTCTTCTTTCCTTCTGAACTTCTGTTTGATGCTACATCAGTGATTCTTGTTCAATGGTCGTGCTAATAGGACGAATGATACCTTGAACCCTAAATCTTTTCATGTATAAATATATGGGGTAGAGACGTTTAAGAGATAATACATTAAAGAGGAAAAAAACAAAGGGGGAGATGAAGATCGGCAACTTCGCAGAAGTGTTCTCTTATGACGGACAGTCATTTATCTCTCTTGTGGGTGGATTCTTGAAATGGTGGTTCTTACTTCTTACTATATATATCCTCACCTAGCTAGAACATCGTCCTTACAAATACTTTGTCTAATTTTTTTCTGAATTAAAAGTGATACCTGGTCACCTGTTTCATTAATGAACAATTAACGAAATAAAGAGTACGAAATATTACAGTGTAAGTTTGAAACCGTCTACAATCTAATTAAAAACGAGTACATTAGCATCTGCCAGTAAACAACAAAAAAAGACTGGCTCTTAAAATACTTTGTCTAGTTATAATAGAATATAATGAGCTTAATCACTATCTATTAAGATGTTGAGAAAGCTGTGACAAACAGGCATGAGCTTTGTGCCTTCTCTTAAGAGGATTATGATTTGCTTTAATTTTTCGAAGTAAATGGCTGAGTTTTTCCAAGGCTAATGAAGGCTTGTAAGGGTGAACGTTTGGTGTGATCCTTAGCCAACGGATCAAGCGACCATTTATTTTTCTGCTTGATGGGTATCGAAAAAAGCCCGTTGTTGCTTCAAAACCCTCTATTGATGAATGTTTGGTCCTTAGATAACGGAGGCACCTATTATATGGTTATGCTGGATGAGCCTACATTGTTGTTCAAAACCGTTTATCGATATATCCTGATACAAAGTATTACACTGCTTGACATTGCAACTGAGACGACGACCATGTAGAGAAGAAGTAACTATTACCTGATGATGAAAAGTCACAACTGTAACTAAGCCACATTGATATGAGAGCAAATAGTGGAGGGACGAAACATAACCGGTAAGTTTGTTATTGGAGCCAATATGAACAAGTGGAAGGCACCATGGACTACAGAGATGGTGTTGTCATATAAAACCCGAGGATAGAATATCTAGCGACCCATATCTGTAAGGTTGAATGAGAACAATATTAGCTCATTGTATTCTTTGCTCTAGAGTTCTATTGAATGCTCAAGCTATGACCTTGGTTATTGTTTTGATTAAAAGAGGACTCAGTCATCGCTTCATTAATGATAATTAACGAAACATGCATATAATAATACATAGATGGCCCGAAGGCAAGTACAACATCAAAGTCTCCCTAAACATAGGCTACAACCTCAACAGCCTACGCAAGGTCCCAAAAAAGTTACAATCAACAACTAATCCAAAAACTCCCATATGTCGTCCCGAGCCTGAGTCGCCCCCACTGAAGAACAACTACTCCTCCTCCTCCTCCAAACATAGCCTCTTCATGGAACCGAGAAGCCCCGTCCATTCATGATTTAAGAAGTGAGTTTTGTGCATCAAAACTGAAAATCTATGATTAATACTACTAAAACATAAGTCGTTTCGATCTTCTCCACATTTATTCCCATTTAGGAAGAATTAAATTCTTACATTGTATTGATCTACAATCTTAATATTGGGCATCCCAAAATGAGAGAAAATTAGTTTGGTACAATGCACATCCTCTAACTTACCTTTCCAAGTGAGGAAATGAATCGTAGAGTTTGTGAATAAATTATCCAAATCCAACCCAAATGAGTTCTTTGGTTCAAAGCTCATTGTTTGATGATATATTAGTTTAGTCTCATATTGGTTATGTATCAGTTTAGTCTTCTATTCTCTTCAATATGTATCAGCCATATTGTATTCAGTTTAAATAAATCAATCAATAAGGAATTATTCTCATCCAATAATCTTAACATGGTATCGGAGCCTATAATCCTATAAGGCCTATTTTTCTATCCTCGTTGTCGAGGTGGATTGATTCTCATCTTCATCGGAATCACTCCACGTCCCGACATCTTTCTCCCGATCAAATTCTAAGACCCTAAATCTCTAAAACCCTAGCCGTCATCTCCTCTCTCAAACCCTAATTCCAAATCTCCAAAATCAAAACCCTCCTCCGATCTCGATCTCTTAGATCTCGATCCTTTCTCCAACCCTAAATCCATGGCATCCGATCTGCGCCCTACCTCTGACCCCGACGGCCCCGACGGCGTCTGCATGACTTCGAACGCCTGGCCCCGTTCAAAGATGGAGGCCTCCAAATCCGTAGTCACCCTCGCCGCCTCCATATCCTCCATCCGCTCCTCGCCAGACCTCCACGACGACCTCCCCAAATTCCTCCAAACCCTCTCTCTCTCCTCCTTAATCGACCAATCCCTCCTCTAGTGGTCCCCGCCCTCCTCGTCGACAATCTCCTCGACCGTGGCTCCCAAGAAAGCCCCCTTCCTCTACCTCCTCCACCACCATCCATGACGAATTACGACGTCTAAGAAGGTCGACTCCATGCCGACTTCCTTGAATCCAAGATCCTCTCCGTCCCTGAGGATGAGAAGCCATCGAAGTGGCCTCGGATCGACGAAGAAGCGGAGGAAGAATCTGCAAGATCCCACCAGATGTATTTCATCAGATCTTCAAGTTCCTTTCTTCACGATCTATGATGAGATCCCATCAGATGTATTTGCTGTTCGGGAGGGTGCTGGCTGTTTGCTGTTGTGTGCCCTTTTGCAGATTGCGTGTTGTTGCTGTTTTTCTCCCAACAAAAAAAAAGACCGTCAACTCACTCCGGTTGATTGATCGTGATCGTCAACTCATTCCGGTTGATCGATTTTGAGTTTGAGAGGAGGTATTATCAGCATCCAGTTCTCAATTCAGGGATGATATCCCACCACATCGACAATTCTCAAGTCTGGGTGAGATCTCATCATCGACAATTCTCAAGTCTGGGGTGAGATCCTATCATCGATCATCCAAGTCTGGGGTGAGATCCTATCATCGATCATCCTCAAGTCAGGGGTGAGATCCCATCATCGACTATGTCTCAAGTCAAGGGTGAGATCCCATTACAGATCGGGATATGGAGATCTCGCCACTGCTCGTGGTGAGATCTCATCAGTGCGCCACCACAACTTCCTTCCGCAACACTCTACTTCTCAGTTCCGTCACATGCGCCATCAAACATCGTCACTGCACCACAGTTTGTCGTTTCTTCCACATCAACATTGTTAGTATTCCAAAATCTGATTGCTTGAACAAACTTGAGTTTGAGAGCGGGTATTAGATGATATATTAGTTTAGTTCCATATTGGTTATGTATCAGTTTAGTCTTCTATTCTCTCCTACATGTTTGAACCATATTGTATTCAGTTTAAATAAATCAATCAATAAGGAATTATTCTCATCCAATAATCTTAACACTCATACCTGTATCCAGTTCACAATTATTACGTGAATATGCATACCCATACATTATGGTCACGTTAGGGATGCTCTGGTTGCTTTGCTACTCTTATGTTGTTGATATATTTTTACTGATGTAGTTTTATTGTAACCTTGTTTTTTTTCCCTTTTCATCCCTCCTTGTTCTCTGTAGTTGTAGTTTGAATTTTTACCTTTTTTAACAAAATTTTAATTTTCTCTTTATAATCTTAATGAAAGTAACGAGCCATGTTGACTGTAGATGGAGATTCTTAAATGCCACACACTAACTCTTGTGATGTCCCCTTCATACACTGCAATAACTACACAACAGTGTTGTGTGTTATCACAATCACACTATTTTGTATACTTCTTGTTTGCAGGATTTCCTGCAAATCTCATGATTCTTCTCCTATATGTATGCTGTGAGGATATTGTACTTAACTCTCTATTTGCTCTTCTAAGGCTTCAGATACTGACCTATATCTTTCTCACTTTCTTCGCCCACTGTTACTATCTCTATGTCAAACATGAAACATCATGAGATATATTGCATGTGTTGGACTAAAAAAATGAAGTTAATGCAATATTAAGGAGATTAACTTATGAAATTAGGATTACCCATTCAACAAACAAATTGAATTCTTAACATATAGTTAAATCTAAGAATACAACATTATCCCTAGCCTATATGATGATCATGTATGTTATCTAGATATGGGATCAGTGAGGAAATTTGTTTCCCAAGGAATGTAAGTGTAATGTTAATAAGCTTATGCTATTAGTAGCCTTGAGTTACTCTTACAATTATTCTGTTTTAGTCTGGTTCTTTGAGAATGTTAATAGTGAGCTTTATTCTTAATTATTTATATTCCCATGGCTTGTTGGTGGTAGTAAAATATTTTTACCCTCAGCTTTTGAGTAGTGTGCTTCATTAGTTCAGTTTGTTTTCTCTGTCTTGTGATAGAATCATGGTTTATGAATTTGGGGAGAAAAATGAGGTAGTCAAACTATAACCAGGTCACTGTATAAAGTGAGAGTAAAAAACCCAGAAAGTGACTGATGCCCTTTGATATCCTTGTGCATTTGTGGAGAATGTGCTAATGATGAAGCCATGAGTTATTTTTCAACATTTTTTACTTATTTTTTTAATACAAAAATTATTTTGAGAATAATTCATCAAATCATTTAATCAAAGTTTCAAAAGTTAGTTAATTTATCCAGCCTCATCATTGTGGTGTAGGTGACTATCCAAAGGCTGTAAATTTAATTCATTATACACAAAATATTTTACCATCAAATTGCATGCCTTTCCCCCTAACATAGACCAGAAGCTCTCAAAACAGCCACCTAGGTTTTTTTTAATCATAAAAGGTTGGCAATTGGTCCCCGTGTTTCATTAAAAATTTTAACAAAACAAATAACAAAAAAAAACAAACAACAAAAAATAAGGCTTATGAAGTTCAGATCCCAATAGGCTGGGTTCTGGAATTCATACACCCCAACCAACAAACAAAAATACAACGAAATCTAGTCCTACTGATCGGCCATCCCCGCCAGAACAACAGCCACCTAGTTACAGTAAGATATTAGGCATTTCTTTTGATAATAGGGATAGAGTTAGCAGACTCCAGCAAATATATATAAAATCAAAAAGCATTACAGAGTCTAGAGAACACACAACTAGGCCAAAGTCAAAACATAAGGGTTACAGACAACCCATCCTCTATAGAAGAGGATCAAAATAAGAGTACCAGCAAAATAACCAAGTTTAGATATAAAGACTACAAACTAAGTATCTAGAATCACAATTTCTTCTCCGGCTGCATTGATCTAATTAGCCTCATATGTAACTTGCATAGATTGAACAAGCAGAATCCCAGTGATGTACTCTTGCTGGTGGTTAGTCATAGTTGAAATGGAGGCAATTGTAGTAGATATAGGATTAACCTCCGATGCCCTCCAGATGTTCATCACCAAACACAAAAGCAGTACCATGAGGATCATCCAGAAGATCAACCTGAACATCATCTTCAATAACTATAGTATCAACATCAGGAGCAGCACTACTTATTGTTTCGTTAACTTTCCATAAATGAAACCGGTGACCGCGGTCACTTTTTTTTCAAAAAAAACCATCAGGAGCAGCATCAGTAACAGGTAGTTGAAGAGTTTGAGCATCCAAGTGCAAAGCAGCATCCGAATTAGAATCACCATTGGCATTTCCACTGTTGGTAGTAGGGATGAAAGACTTGCAAGAATCTGAAAAAGCAGAAAGATCTACCTTTGCCTTCTTAGAAAGATGTAGGATTTTTAACCAAAAGGAGACAAAAAATATATATATATATGAAATCAAGAATGTTAATAATATCAGAAGATTTTTTAAAGAAAAATTCTAATATTTCTTTCTTTCCAAATAACCCAAATTAAAGCCATCATATCCACTGTAATCTATTATTCATATGAATTCTTTTCAATCTCCACAAACCCCACCAAGATTTAATAGAAGAAGAAAATCCTCTAAATTCATAGGCCAATTTCAGGATAAGCCAAACTTGTTTAACAAAAGGACATTTGACAAAAATGTGTAAAGCATATTCATTAGAACAAGAACAAAGGACACATTTTTGCCCAATGGCAAGATTTCTTTTATTCAAATTACCCACAGTTAGAAGTTTGTTATGAACAGCAAGCCAAACTAGTATCCTAACTTTAAGCGGTGCAACATTTTGCCTAATAAATCTATAAAAAGGGCAAGTTTCACCGTCATCATTTAGAAAGTTATAAAAATATTTAATAGTAAAATAACCCGAATAATTCCAGCTCCATTTAAAACCATTCCTTGGTTTCCACTCATAATTATTCAATAAATGAAGAAGTGAATTAAAATCATGGGTCTGTTGTAAAGAAATATCTCTTCTAAAACTACAACAACAACAAAGCCTTTTTCCTAACTAGTTGGGGTCGACTACATGAATCATGGTTTTCTATTCTGCTCGGTTTAGCGCAATATTCTCTGTAAGGTCACAAGCTATCATATATTTTCTCACCGTTTTCATCCAAGTAAGTTTAAGTCTTCTCCTACCCCTAACTCTACCCTCAATACTTATCAAATCACTCTTTCTAACGGAGGCACTACTAGGTCTACATGTAACATGTCCAAACCGCCTGAGGCGATTCTCACTTAACTTCTCTTGGATATGAGCTACCTTTAGCATGTCTCATATATGCTCGTTTCTAATTCTATTCTTTCTGGTTTTACTACACATCCATCTTAGCATTCTCATATTCGCTACACTCATTTTTTGGACGTGTTGTTTCTTTGTTGCCTAACACTCCGCTCCATATATCATTGATGGTCTAACAACCGTTCTATAAAATTTTTCCTTCAATTTCAAATGTATACGTTTGTCACGTAAAACACCACTAGCACTTCTCCACTTAAGCCACCAAGCTTGGATCCTATGTATAACATCTTCATAAATCTTTCCAACTCTTTGTATAATCGAGCCTAAATATTGACAACGGTCTATCTTATGTATCTCTTGATCATCAAGCTTTACTACTTCCTCAATTATGTTCCAAATATCACTAAAATTACACTCCATATACTCTCTTTCAATTCTGCTTATTCTAAAGCCTTTGGCTTCCAAAGTTTCTCTCCACAATTCTAATTTAGCATTGACTCTTGCTCTAGTCTCGTCCACTAAGATGACGTAATCGGCAAAAAGCATACACCAAGGCACCTCATCTTGTTTTCATCGCGTCAATTCATCTATAACCAAAGCAAAGAGGTAAGGGATTAAAGCCGAACCTTGGTGTAAACCTATTGTAATAGGAAACTCACCGGTCTCTTCAGTGGTTGTTCTAATTGTGGTCTTTGCCCCTCCATAAATATCCTTATTTACTTCAATATACCGAATAATTACTTTTTTATTATTTAACACCCACCATACTATGTCTGTAGGAACTTTATCATATGTTTTTTTCTAGATCTATAAACACCATATGTAGATCTTTCTTATTCTTCCTATATTTTTTTATAAGTCTCATCAATACATAAATTGCTTCCATTGTTGACCTCCTAGGCATAAATCCAAACTGATTCTCAGACATTGTAGTTTTTAGTCTGAGTCTATGTTCGATCACTCTCTCCCAACGTATTAATTTAGGGCGCGTTTGGGAACCCAAAAAACTAGGGAAAGGAATGGAATACTGCGGATGGACCCATCTTATTCTATTCCACAGCCTGTTTGTTTTGAAAAAGAAAATAAAGGAAACAATCAAATTTCATTCCCTAGGAAAAGATTTGAGCCGAATTCTATTCCAGGTCCACCCCCTCGGAAAGCTGGGTAAAGGAATGGAAACAACTAATTTTTCTTCTCTATCAATCAAGAACTCAACCCTCTTCTCCACCTCCCTCACCCTTCTCTCGATCCTCCCTCACCCTTCTCGCTCAATTCCCTGCCTCCCAGCTCCGAACCCACTCGATCGTTGACATCGATCCTCCAGCCGTCCCAACAAATACATTAGTGACAAATATAACCTCGAGAAAAATGGCAATGTCGACAGTACTGATTCTTTTACTTCTTAACCTTAACCACAACAAATTCACATGCTAATGGAGTAACTCAAGTGTCAGAGCCAGAGGCTGAATCTCCGATATCATGGACATCACCCCTTGGGGGCTCCAACTCTGTACGATTCTAATTAGACACGTCGACACCAGTTTTATAGACTGAGTAATGTATCGTGGACATTCCTGGAGGTCAAGACCAAGCAGATTGTATTAGTATGTGTGTGGAGGCTTTAGGGGTGTACGGATTGGTGCGTATTTGCACTTGGGGTTGTAGGGTACGCTTTGAATTAGGAAATGGTTCGTGCAAAATGTCTTCTTCAATAGGTGCGGTACCAATACATGGATAAAGAATTTTTCAGGCTTTCAAGATGGTCATGAATTATAAAAATGTAATTTTGATGGATGTTTAAATGCTTTGATCTGTGATTTTTTTGATGGAAATTAGGGTTAATCTTTGAATGTCAGAAGTATGTCCATGTACAAATGTTATAAAAAGGTTTTTCAAAATGCCGTAATTCATAGTATTCCATTGTTTGCCAAACAAGACTAGGGAATGGAAACAAAAAAAATCAATTCCATTCCACCAGTTACCAAACACACACAACTTATAAAGTTAATTCATCAATTTCGCTTTCTTTCCATTCCTCTCCATTCATTTTCATTCCATTCCTTACCATTCCCCAACTTAAATGTTTCCAAACAGACCCTTAATTCCTCGGTAGTTAGAGCAACTTTGTATATTTCTTTATTTTTATGTGTAGGTACTAAAATACTCTTTCTCCATTCATCGGCCATATTCTTAGTCCTCAAATGACAAAATCTCATTAAATAATCTTGTTGGTCATCCACTCCTACATCCCTAAGATACTTCCAAACTTTGATGGGTATACCTTCCGGTCCTAACGTTTTTCCTATTTTCATCATTCCTAGAGCATTTTGAAACTCCGTGGTCCTAATTCTACGGAAAAACATATGCTCCCGACTCTCCCTTGAGTCCTCTATATTTGAGTTTCCCACAACCTTTTCATCTAATAACTTCTCAAAATAATTTGACCATCGTTCCTTAATTTACTCATCGTTTACTAAGACTCTTGAATTCTAGCTCTTAATACACCTAATTGTATTCAGATCTTTTATTTTTCTATCCCTTTGTTTAGTAAGCTTGTAAATGTTATATTCTCCTTCTTTTGTTCCTAATTTTATGTATAAATCATCATAAGCTTTCTCTTTTGCATCTCTTACCGCTTTCTTAACTTCATTTCTAATGTCTTATATATCTCTCCAAATTCTCTTCATTTACATTCTTTTGCCATATTTTGAAGGTTGATCTTTTTTCTCTTATACTATTTTGGACTTCTTCTTGCCACCACCATCCCTCTACCTTTAAATTCTCCAAGTATCTCCTTTGAAATTTCTCATATGTACGTAGCCATTTTAGTCCACATCATATTTATCTCCCCTTCCCAATCCAGGATGCTCTTTTAAGGACTTTATCTTTAAAAACCTCTAGTTTCTTACTCTTCAAATTTCACCACCTAATTCTTGGATTCCTAGTTTCATTCATCGCACATATGTGTTTCCCAATCTTAACATCCAACACCATTAATTTATGTTGTGGGGTTAAACACTCCCCGATATAACTTTACAATTTTTACATGTCAAGCAATTCACCTTTTTAGTGATGAAAAAATCAATCTAGCTTTTATTTACCCCACTTTTAAAGATTATCAAATATTTCTCCATCTTCCTAAAATAAGTATTTGCTTGTATAAGATCATACGAAGCTGCAAAATCTAATAGAGCCTCTCCACAGTAGTTCATATTTCTAAATCTATGTCCTCCATGCACCATTTCATATCCTATGTTATCTTCTCTTACATATCCATTGAAATCTCCTTCTATAAATAATTTCTCACCTAAGGGTACTTCTTGAATTATCTCATCCATATCTTCCCAAAATTTATTTTTAGCTTGTGCATCTAACCCTACTTGGGGTGCATAGGCACTAATGATACTAGTATTTTCACGTGCGATGCACGTTTTCATAAGAGTTTAAGGATTTTCATGTGCGATATACGTGTTAAGAAATAGTTTTGGAGTTGGTCGTGCAACGCACGTAATTGGGAAAAATATTTTGAAGGAAAATCTACATTTTGTACGTGCAATCCACGTGTTTAGAAGTAGAATTTGAGTTTACGTGCAACATTTGTGTATGTTTAGTGTTAAAAAATATTATAAAATTGTTTTGCACGTGCATTGCACGTTTTAAATAGATGAAATTTTTTATTTGTTTGTTTTTATTGTAATTAATGAGAGAGTTGGAGTTGCACGTGCAACGCACGGGTTTGTATGTTGACAAATGACAACCCCAACTCTCCCATTATAATATTAGAGATTAATTATGTTTCTCTCTAATACAAGCTTAATTTGTATTATTCTATATCATTTTCTATTAACACCTACTACATCTCTTTTGAATTTTTTATCTACTAAAATTCCTACTCCATTTCTATTTCTAATTTTACCTGTATAATATAATTTAAAACCATCTGTCTCTTTAGCTTTTTCCCCTGCCCACTTTGTTTCTTGTAAACAAACTATATTAATATTCCTTCTAATCATGGTATGTAGAAAATTTTGCCGTACTGACCCACTTTTTGAAAGTATTTGGCGCTCTGACCCACTTTCGAAAACAATTAGTGAACTAACCCAGTTTTGGACACGTCAGCAAAAACCGTTATTGGGAAAAACGGCATAGGTTATTTACATGCCGTTTTCCCCAATAACGACATCTATATTTAAAAAAGTGTCATGTCGTTATTTGGAATAACGGCATATGTTATTTTGTTTTTCGACAGCTTATAGTCTCCATTTAGGGAAAAAACTGCAAGTGTGAAAACCTTATAACAGATGCCGTTATTTCGAATATTGGCATTCTCAGTACTGATACCGTTATTTGGAATAACGACATCAGTTATAATTTTTTTATATAAAAAAGTAACTTATTATTCATCCTCTCTAACGAATAAGTTAATTTTTTTAAAAAAATTAACTTATTATTCATCCTCTATGTTTTCAAACAACGACAACAATTCATTTATATATAACTGATGTCGTTATCAGTCATTCGAATGCCGTTATTGGAGATAACGGTATTATTTATAAGTTTTTTTCACACTTAGAATTTTTTTAAGTTAGAAGATTCACACTTGTAAGAGAAATATACTGATGCCGTTATTCCAAATAACGGCATAGTAAAAAAAATGTAAAATAGATGCCGTTATTGAAAATAACGGCACGTAAATAACCTATGCCGTTATTGGAAATAACGGTTTATGCTGATGTGTCCAAAATTGGGTCAGATCGCTAATTGTTTTCGGAAGTGGGTCAGACCCCCAAATATTTTCAAAAAGTGGGTTAGTACAGCAAATCTTTCTGGTATGTACTACTTCTATGTATTTTTCTGTCAATATTCCTATATTCCATATCGCTAACCTAAATGCTATTTTCCAAGTCACTATTTTTCTGGACTAGCTTCTTTATCCGTACACGTCCGGATTGGTGCAGGAACCTTTGCCCATTTTTTACCGCACCCGGGCACCGATGCGACCCCTCTTGCACATTTTTCGATGCACCCGGAGGTAGGTACAACGCATCGATCGCTTCCAGGGAATGCTCTAGCATTTGCCCGTATATTATTAGGATTCATGTTCATAGGATTTGACAGAGTTTTAGAAGAAAATAATTTTGGGGGAAAATTCTTAATTATTATTATTCACTGTATACATCTATATATAAAATTCTTAATTATTATTATTCACTGTATACATCTATATATAAGGATTACATTCTTGGAGAAGAAGAAAAGAGATTGAGAGAAGATTGGGAAGATGAGAGATTTGGAGAATCTGTTTCCTATATTAGGAAACAGAATATACAATTACTATATTTCAACACTCTCCCTCAAGTTGGTGCATAGATATCGAGCATGCCCAACTTGTCAACAAATTTCAAGAAGAGTCGACTCGAAACAGCCTTGGTTAGGACATCTGCGAGTTGATCTTCTGACTTCACCTTGGATATCTCAATAACTTTCTCATCTAATTTTTCTTTGATGAAGAATCTGTCCACCTCTACATGTTTCGTCCTATCATGCTGAATTGGATTAGCTGCAATATCACACGCCGCTTGACTGTCACAATACACCTTCATAGGTTCCTTTGGACCATAGCCTAAGTCCTGCAACAGGAGTTTCAGCCATAAAGCTTCTGTTATACTTAAAGCTACTCCGCGATACTCAGCCTCTGCGCTAGAGCGTGCAACAACATTTTGCTTCTTGCTCCTCCATGTAACTAAATTTCCTCCAACAAAGGTGAAATATCCTGAAGTGGAGCGCCTATCGATTGTAGATCCTGCCCAATCAGCATCAGTATATGCCTCAACCTTCAAGTGACCATATTTTGCAAATAAGACTCCTTTTCCTGGGGCTGACTTAATGTATCTCATAATTCTCATCACCGTGTCCATATGTTGTTCCCGAGGTGCATGCATAAACTGGCTTACCACACTTAAAGCATATGACAAATCTGGCCGTGTTTGTGCAAGATACATTAGTCGTCCAACCAATCTCTGATATCTTTCCTTATCACAAGGTACTTGATCAGCTTCGTTGCATAGTTTCAGTCCTTCTTCCAATGGTGTACTAATCGGTTGATAGGCGGACATTTCAGTTTCCTTCAATAAATCCAGAGCATATTTTCTTTGAGAAAGAAATATCCCCTTTCTTGAGCGAGAAACTTCAATACCAAGGAAGTATCTCAAAGAACCAAGATCTTTCATTTCGAACTCTTGTGACAAGTAGTTCTTTAATGACTTCATCTCCTCGGGATCATCTCCAGTTACTATCATATCATCAACATAAATAATGAGAGCAGTAATTTTACCTTCTTTTCTTTTTAGGAATAGTGTATGATCAGAATTACTCTGATCGTATCCGAATGTCCTCATTGATTTTGTAAATCTCCCAAACCAGGCTCTTGGCGACTGCTTCAGTCCATACAATGCTTTCTTCAGACGACATACTTTGTTGCTGTGTTGGACTGGTCTGTTCGACCCTGGTGGAAGATCCATATAGACTTCTTCTGTCAATTTCCCATGCAAAAATGCATTCTTCCCATCAAATTGCTCCAACGGCCAGTCAAAATTTGCAGCAAGTGACAGTAGAACTCGAATAGTGTTGAACTTTGCCACAGGTGCAAATGTTTCGTCATAATCAATTCCATAAGTTTGAGTGTACCCTTTGGCAACCAGCCTTGCCTTGTACCGCTCTATCGAACCATCCGATTTATATTTCACTGTATAAATCCATCTGCATCCTACTGGCTTCTTCCCTACTGGCAGCTCGACTATCTCCCAAGTCTCATTCTTCTTCAAGGACTTCATCTCCTCATCCATAGCTGCTTTCCACCTTGGATCGGTTAAGGCTTCTTGCACACTGTTAGGAATAGATACAGCAGATAATTGATTTACAAATGACTTATTTGATTCAGACAATCGGTGAGTGGACACATAATGACTTATGGGATACTTGACATTACTAGTGGGATTAGGCTCGTAAGTGGGTTTAGGGATACCTCTAGTAATACGGTTTGGGAGTTCTCTTCTTGGAGCTTCGGACAGCGATGACGATTGGTTTTGGGGTTCTGCTGGGAGTAGATATAGATCTGATGGTATTGGTAGTGGAGATGGTTCAGATGGTGCTGGTGGTGGAGATGGCTCATCTTCATGGAGGTTTGGCACTGACTGCAGATCTTCGTGGAAATTTTCTTCCTCCTCAACCAAGTCTTCATTCGAGTAATCGTCATTACTTACATCCTGATTTTCTCCCCTTATATCTGATTGTTCAGTTTGAATAGTAACTACTTCATCATAGACAAGAGTTTGAACTTCATTTCGGTGCTCCCCCTGAAGTTCAACCTCAGAGGAAAAATACATCTCATCCTCATGGAACACAACATCCATAGTCACAAACATTTTTTGAGTTGGTGGGTGATAGCACCGATACCCTTTCTTATTCTGTGCATATCCCACGAAAACACAGCAGACAGCTCGAGGAGCTAACTTATTGCGTTCATGTTGATGAAGATGAACAAATGCAACACACCCAAACACACGAGGTGACAAGTTGACGACTTTTGGTGCATTCACAGCTTCAGTTAATGCCTGAAACGGTGTGAGAAAGTTTAGGATATTAGAGGGAACTCGGTTGATTAAGTATGCAGCAGAAGCAAGGGCTTCTCTCCAATAAATAAGTGGCAGATTTTCATGGATGAGAGAAGCACGGACCACTTCGAGCAAGTGTCTATTTTTCCTTTCTGCAACTCCATTCTGTTGAGGTGTATACGAGCATGTAGTCTGATGAACAATTCCGTGTTCCACCAAATATTGTTGCAGATTTGAACTCAGGTACTCTCCGCCATTATCACTCCTAAGAACTTGAATTTGTGATTTATACTGAATCATAACATGCTTGTGAAATTTCTGAAACAAACCACTAACTTCACTTTTCGACTTCATCAAACAAATCCAGGTCATACGGGTACAGTCATCAATAAAGGTCACAAACCATTTGGCTCCTCTAAATGTAGTGATTTTGGATGGACCCCAAACATCAGAATGAATAATCATAAAAGGAAGGGAGCTTCTACTTGGACTTGGAGGAAAAGAGACACGATGACCGTTTGCAAGTTCACACACATCACACCGAAAGGCAGATATATCCAACTTTAAAAATAAACTTGGAAATAATTTCTTCAAATAACCAAAAGAAGCATGCCCTAGACGTCGATGCCACAGCCAAATATCTGATTTCTTCTTCTCATCTTCGGATCCTTCCACACTTAGAGCTTGAGTCAATTTGCTCAAACTTTCAGATTCTAAATCTAGGTAATAGAGCTTCCCGTGCCTAACCCCATAACCAATCGTCTTACGAGTCCGAATATCCTTAAACACGCAATGAGAAGGCCAAAAGACTACAATACAATGTAAGGCAGTAGTTATTTGAGCAACAGATAATAGGTTGAAATTCAAGGATGGCACAACTAAGGCAGTATCTAAGGTTAGGTTATTTGTGAGATGTATGGTACTCTCGCCAGTAACAGTGGCAGGGTCACCATTGGCAGTGGACACAGTCGATTTAGTGGATGGTTGAAAATTTTGAACTTGTCTAGAATCAAAAGTCATATGGTCGGTAGCACCCGAATCAATTATCCATGCACTATTCATAACAGAAGCAGAAATATTAAATACCTTACCATCATTACCTGCAGCTGTGACTAATGTAGAGGCCTCCGTAGAGGCGAGTCCAATACTCTTCTCAGCTCTATCAGTTTATCCCATGGTAGCGCCACAAAGGAAAAAACAATGAATCTGATCTTCAGCAACCAATAGCAAACAACACAACTTGGTCAAGAACAGCTCCAAGTCTTCAACAACCAGCAAAACAGCAACAATCCAACACTGGATCAATCCCTCCCCTTCTTCACAAAACAGCAACTCAAAGGAGACCACAACAACAATCAAAAAAGACAGCAGCAACGACGGAGGGGAAGAGTGCCGGCCAGGGGCGGCGCTGACTGGCGGCGCGTCGACGGAGGTAGGCAGCGTGAGGGGCAGGGCGGCACTAGGAGGCGTCGCCGACGATCGGGATGGTGTAGAGGTGAGGGTCGATTTGGGGTTTTGAAGCTTAGGTAATGGTGAGAACGGGGGATAGAGAGACGAGGTTGGGGTTTTCGGGGGTGGCGCTAGGAGGCGGCGCCGGGAGGGCGACGAGGGGTGGTCGGAGGTGAGGAGCGCCGGAGATGACAAACGGAGAAGATGAAGCTACAGGGAATTGGGTTCTTCTTGTCGACGGAATCACAACGGGGCAATGGGGCATCGACGGGAGGGGAACGGGGGGTCGCGACGGGCTGGGAGTGGCGCGACGGGAGGGTTGGCGCCGGAGATAGGCCGGGGAAGACGAGGTAAGTAATGGGTTTGATCTGGATGAGGAGGTCGGGGCTCAATGGCCGTGGGTTCTGTGTTGGGGAAGATGAACAGCGGAAACAACTGGCAGATTCGGGGATCTGGGTTTGGTCGGGATCGGATGGAGGCGTTAGATCCAATGGCCTCCTTCTCTTCTTCTTCTTCAACTAGCCTAGATCATGTTAGGCTCTGATACCAAGAAGAAAATAATTTTGGGGGAAAATTCTTAATTATTATTATTCACTGTATACATCTATATATAAAATTCTTAATTATTATTATTCACTGTATACATCTATATATAAGGAATACATTCTTGGAGAAGAAGAAAAGAGATTGAGAGAAAATTGGGAAGATGAGAGATTTGGGGAATCTGTTTCCTATATTAGGAAACAGAATATACAATTACTATATTTCAACAGTTTTATGCTGGCTGTCAACTGCCTAACGCAATCCTCCTCCTTACCCGATTTGTGACCAGATTCCTAGCTTGGGACATGCAATGACGGAGTTAAGATCCCGTCTAAAACTAATATTCTAAATTTTCTCATATCTATTAGTAGTGTATAAAGTGAATATAGTAGCATTAGGAGAACTAGCAAGATATTAGGCACTTAATTGCAAGCTTTGATAGACAAATACGGATGTTGGAAACATCATTTAGTGCCTAGAGTTTACCTATAATCCAATCCCTAATATTTTTAAATTAACACCCTCCTTGAGCCTAATCATTCCTTCTTCATGCCTTGGCTACAACTAATCATACATACAATGCAGTCTCAAGTTAAGCAAACAGGCCCCATGAGCACATGCATCCAACTTACACTTTTTGGCAGATTTTGTTTCAGGATCCTTGTTTGACGAATAAATGCTACACACACATGAGATTCTATCACAAATTTATATGAAACTTATCTCTTAGTGATTGTTGGATCTTACCCATTTGTCTATTAGTTTAGTGATTAACGGACCAATCAATCACTAAAAGACAAACTCCATATATGTTTGGGGTAGAATCTCATGTATGTGTAGTATATATCTTGTTTGACACTCTTTTCCATTACCTCATCTGACTTTTTTTATATTTTAAATACAATTTCAATCCCTCTGTAACAAACAAAGTAGTTAAAAGATTTTCTGCAACAAAAAAAATGATCCTGTTGAAATGTACTTCTTTCTTAACTAAGATTTGCTAGTTTTTTTAATTAAGATGTTCTAATGTTGGTTTTTTTTTTTTTTTTTTTGGAACATGCTAAATTATTTTCATTAAAAAGTCACTTTTAGTTTACATATGTAATTAAAAAATGTTTTTTGGGAGTAGTTAGGGTGGTGAGGGAATTTTGAAGTGTGAGAATTAATCAACTGACCTAATTAAAAATCACGGTCAAATAAATGGGCTTAAAACAAAGTATTGTTTTGAATTTTCACTCCATATTTAACATGTATGGTAATGATACCTCTAACAGTGATGTATAATTTGTAACTGTAACTCTGCCTAAGTCATTTTTGTATGTTCCAGATGTACAGTGCCCACCACCTGCGCGCAGATGAGGGACCATCTAAACCTGCTCACCTTAATGTTCATGTCTCAAAACTTCAAATTTTATCGCTATAGGTGAAAATGTAAAACGTTTTAGAAAACACATCAAATTACTTGTACTAACTACCACCAAGTATCATAATGTTGATCCAGTCGAGTTAAATGATGAAGGAAGCTGTTTAATTGGTACCGGAGAGTAGAGAGATCTATCTCTTTACTTAGAAATTTATTAGTATTAATTGCCAGTAGAAAAATATTGAATGGATGTGCAGGAAAGGAATGAGCATGTATCGATCCTTTGTTTTTTTTTTTTGAATAAAGATGACATCGTCATCGTTTCATTAATGATTGTTAACGAAACAGAATAGATCCAGATACTTATATCGATCCATTATTACTAGTATTTAATCTACTTTATTTCACTTCTAATAAGCTAGTTCAAGAATATAGTCATGAAGTCCTATTTCTTTTCTTTTTTCCTGATTGGAACTTCATTAGTAATTAGTGCTTAATTTGCACTTAATTTGCATGTCAATAGTTTGTTTCTTTTGTTGATTACAGACAATGTGGTTGGCAAAATTAGCTCAAATATGATCAGACAACATGCAAAATTTGCATGCTTGCATTTCCAGCAAACTCTTTATCACATGCCCGTTTTCTGTAGCTTAAAAAGAGTTGGCAGGAAATGAAGCAGTCGCTGCTGCAACAAAGATGGAAATCTTGCTAGCTCAGTAAAGCCGCGCTGGTGGTCGGTCGGTAGGTCGTATAATTACGCTCATCGATCGATCATTTTTTGCCCCTTTTTGCAGTGCCTGTTGCTCGATACATCTCTCATTTTAATTATACTCTTTTATCTTTTTTCCTTGCTTTCATTTGAGCTCTATGTTCATTTCGTTCAGGGTAAAAAGGCTTAGACATTATACAGGGAGACAATGCAGTGGAGCCAACCCATGCAATAACATTCCTACTATGTATTGTTCTGAGTGCTATGTTTGTCTCCTTATCATGATATCATCTTTTGTTCAAAAAAGCATGTACAGCATTGGCTTTTCCTACAGTTACTCATTACAATCGAAATAAGGGATATTGGGATCGATATTTGTTTTAAGCCATCACTTGACCCTAATTTGTCCCTGGAGTCTTGACTTTTTTTCACTAAACTTTATCGATTTGGTTTGAGGAATACCGTTAGCATTGGTATAAATACCGAATCTGGCATTGAACCGGAACCGACCCCGGATCTGGCATTGAACCGGAACCGACCCGGCCTATCCAGGTCTGGGTCCGCTCAAAAGAGACCCGACCCGGATCCGGACCCGGACCCGTTTAAAAAAATCCAAAAAATCAACATAAAATAAATATTCTATCCTCATCCCTCCCCTCCTTCTTCCTCAATTCTAAATCTTCCTCTTTCAAACTCAAAAATCAATGCTTTTTCTTCTCTCCTCTATTCTAAATCCTCCACTCGCCCCCTCTTCTCGCTGCTCATACTCCCGCTCATACCCGAACGGATAGGAATATTTTAATAGGACCAGGACCCGGTCCTCACGGGTCCGGGTCCGGGTCCAATTTTTGGACCCGTAGGGAACCGGGTAGTGAAGGACCTGATCGGACCTGACCCGACCCGATACCAATGCTAAATACCGTGTTCAGTTTATACATATTGCTTTCACTCTCCTATCATTCGGTGTTTTGGTTATATTTACTTGTATCTCCTTTATGTTATTGATGTTTCATTTAGTAGTATGAAGTAAGAGACTTGTTTAGATTTTGGTTGTAATATTTTGAACTTTATGTTTCGTTATTTTTTTTATTAATAAAACCGGTGACCAGGATCACTTTTATCTTTTAAAAAAAAAAAGAGAATGTAGCACTAGATTCAAGAGAAGCGCTCTATAATTGCACGAAAAAACTACTGTAGCTTGGTAAATGACGAAAGACCATCTCATAGGAAAATGAAAGAGTCCTATGATAGACATAACTGATGAGGACGAGGATTTATTGGAAACTGAAAATCCTTAGATTATTGAAATGGGTAAGAAAATAAAACAGGTGTTTTTGGTTTGTTTAGAGGGAAGGATTTTTATTATTATTATTATTATTATTATAAAAGGATGACCTCTGTTATCGTTTTATTAATGAGAATTAAAGAAACATAGTAGATCAAATTACATAATCAAAATAGGGCCTAAGGTAGCCCATAACCACCATCGCCTACTAGCCACCCACTAATCGCGATAAATCTAGATCTAAGGTATATCATAAAGAACAAAATACATCAAAATACATGAAGATACTCTACTGCACCCGCATAACTGATGCGCCTTCCTTTCCTTGTGCTGGCTCTCTACTCCTCTTCGGACATCCTTAGCTTCTTTGCGGTCCTCACATGATCTGCCCAATCATGAATTAGAAGGAAAATTTTATGCATAAAAGTGATAAATCTGTAGCTGATATGTCTAAAACATGCGTCGTTTCGATCTAGTTATAAACTCCAAATAGAGAGGGAAGCCTCTTGATCATGGTCGTATTTGGGGACGGTTCACTTGAACCATCCAATTAGAGTCATAATAGTGGAGAGATGATGTTTTAGATTTTAAGTAATGTTATGAATATACTGTCTCCGTTAGAGATATTTTTGTCTAAAAAATTTTGGTTTAAGTAATTCATTTAGACAAAAGTTCTCCAGTTAAAATTTTGAAATTCATAATAGCATGCTAATTTTTGTTGAAAAGTACTCTACTTATGGTTAAATGTACTAGTTTTTGGAGTAAAAATCAATAAACGGCCACATAGATTCCAAACTGATCAAGAAATCACCCGACGTTTATTTTCGTCACTTAAACTTCCATGTGCCTTGATTTTGGACGGCAATACTCCCCTCTCATTCTCTATCTCCTTCAATCTGTTTGAAGTAGAAAAAGTGTATTTTCTTCCAAAATTAAGGTAGACGGAAGCTTATGTTGAGTTTATGTCTTGCATACTATATTGGATAAGAAGACGATAAGACGATAAAGCAATCGAGACGATCGGAAACGGAGTGGAGGTGAGAAACAGTCAGCGGCAGCAACATCAGAAGTTGTGGTTGACCGCAACTCATGTGCGGTCGACCGACCCCTGCGTGAAGTCTTCCAGGGAGGGGGACAGTCGACCGACTTATTGATGCGGTCGACCGTTTGCGGCATTGATGGGTTTCGGGCTTGAGTCTGGCAGATTCGTGAAAAGCCCAACTTGCTCTTCAAGTCAGATCTGACAGCTCTTATCGTAGGGTTATCTCTTCAGGAATATCCAAAGGCTATTGTATCAAGATATCAAACTAGGGTTTCTCTAGATCTCTATATATTGTTGTTATTGACCTCCATTGAGAGTCAAGAGAGAAAGAGAGAGTACTTCATTGATGGAGAGATTGAGTGATTCTCTAATTGTAAACAACTAGTACTTGCTGGTGAGGCTTGAGAGAGGATCGTGGTGAGAATTATAATATTCTCTAGTTGAATAATATCTTGGGTTTTTTCTCCCCTGGATTAAGGCGAAAGTCCCAACCGGGACAAACTTGTATGTACTTTGGTGTGTTTGGTATGTCTCATATGTGCTTGGTAGTTTATGTTGATTGCATCGAATAACTCAACAAGATTCTAAAGAGGGTTTTCGGTAGAAATCCCTAACAATTGGTATCAGAGCTTCGAGTTAAAGGGTTTGTTCGAGTTCCTTGGAGATGATGGCAGATCAAATCATGAAGATCAAGCGGTTCAAAGGCAAGATCAACTTTGATCTCTTGATGGTGGACATGCACGTTGCATCGGTTCAACAAGACTTGGATCTAGTTCTAGAAGGAGATAAAGGGAGACCGATCGGCACAAAGCAGGAGAAGTGGAAGAAGATATGTTCAGAAGCCTTGAGTTTAATCCGGTTATCATCGACGAGCGAAGTCAGGTATAGGAGAAGCACGACGAGTCTTTGGACAAGATTCAGAACAAACTACTCGGGTTCATCATCATAGAGTTGGATGTACCAACAAAGAAAGTTGTGGGGTTTCTCAATGAAAAAAAGTACCGCACTTTTAGATTATGTAGTGGAGTTCAATATGGAGTTATCTGAACTGGGGGCATTCAACGCAGATGATCTAAGGGTTTCCAACTCGATATATTCATCACCAAATCCATCCAACATGATAACCGTACTAGATGAGAAATCTACCAAGGAGATGTTTTTCATAACAGGTATGATCAGGGGGTTGGAGGATGATGCATTTAGGAAGAAAAGTCAGAAATCGACGTCAACTTCTGTGAGTAGATTGGAGGTGGATTGTACTTTGATTGGAAGGAAAAGTGTATGTAGGGGTAAGGTCCGTGGCCACCAGTGCAAAGGAATTGAGCATTACATGAGAGACTGTTGCAAGCAGTTGAGTCAGAGGCGCGCCAAATACAGTGCCGCTGAATCAGGTGATGGCTTAAACAGTGGTTTTGTTTCAAGTTCTTTAAATGTGAATTCTGGTTGTTCTTTTGATTCGGTTAGTTGTTCTCAAGTTTGCTCTGAAAGGGAGATGGTTTCTACTTACAAATTTGCATCATGTCGTCGTGTGAGAACGTGATAAGATTTTTGAAGTAATGGTTTCTATTTACAAGTTTGCCTCATGTCGTTATATGAGAATGAAGATTGACAAGATTTGTGAAGTAAGGGGTGAGAAAACAAATGAGTCGAAGATGACAGACGGAAGGGGACACACACTAGAGGAGAAAATGCATATTCCTTTGATGAAGCGGAGCCTTACATCCATGAGAACTCTAGAAGCTCGGGACTGCAGGTACACAGATCCAAGTGGAGTTCGTTCAGTTTGTGAAAGTTATCGTGAGGTGATGAAGGGTGAGGGAGGGATTAAGCAGGGTCAGCACATCCTCTACCAACTTTGGAGGAACAGAAAAACTTGTGCAAGTGTTTTGAAGCCCATTAAAGCATCATCTAGTATGCCGTCACTAGAATCATCTCAGCGAGACTGCGGCGTTTGAATATCGTCGGAAGGTGGAGAGAGCCTTGAGGTAGGTGGAGTTCGTATGGAGGGTGGCACCTCCTGTTAGGGTTTGGCCTCAAATACACGTAGGCACTAAGTACTTGAAGTTGGAAAAAAAAGGATGAGACAAAGAAGCAAGAGAAGACAAGCAGCGAGTAGAAGAATGCAGCCTGGAGAGTTACGGTGACCGACCTGGAGGTGCGATCGATCGACCTAGTCGACTGAGAATTCTTCGAGTGTAAAGGTTCAACAGAGGAGAGGACGGTCGACCGACCTTGGGGGTACAGTCGACCGGTCAGCTCTTGGGTCTGGACATACACGTTGCGATCGACCGACTTTCGGGGTGCGGTCGACCGACTTCGGCGGCTGATTGTTTTTGGGCTTACGAGTTTAAAGGCCCAATTGCTAGATTTGTGTTTATCTTTTAGGGTTTACTTGGAGACTATATATATGGCCGTGAACTCCAGGATTTAGTAATCTGAATAGATCAATTTGTGTAATCAAGATGTGAGCCGTTATCATTGTTCAACTTTAAGAGGGGATTGTGCCGAGTGTTTCAAATGTGCGTGTGAGAGAGAGATTGAGAGTTGTAATCTCTTTGTAATCTTTGTATTTCTTGGAGAATAAGAAGTATTGGTTATCTCTGCATATTGATTGTGTTCTTGTGAGATTTTGCATATATTGTGGTGGCTTGTTTTTGGTTCATCTAAGTCTTGAGAGTTTCTATCGCTTATGGTGTGTTTCCGCTATTAGCACTACGAGTTGTGGGGTAGATCCTCTGACACCTCCATGATTATATCTACTGGGGTGTGCCCTTGAGGGGGGCATACAGCGGGAGAAAAACAGGTGGAGATAGATTCAACTAGAAGAGGAAGCCATTGAAACGAGTTATTTGCAAGAAGAGAAGGAAAAAAGTCTAGAAGGCTTTAAATCACATAGGTGTGGATTCATGAGTATGCAATCCAAGGTGAAGATTGTTGGGTTTATGTCTTGCATACTATATTGGATAAGAAGACGATAAGACGATGGAGGAATCGAGACGATCGAAAACGGAGTGGAGACGAGAAACAGTCAGCGGCAGCAATAGTAGAAGTTGCGATCGACCGACCCCTGTGCGAAGTCTTCCAGAGAGGGGGACAGGCGACCGACTTGTTGGTGCAGTTGACCGTTAGCGGCGCTGATGGGTTTTGGGCTTGAGTCTGGCAGATTCGTGAAAAGCCCAACTTGCTCTTCAAGTCAGATCTGACGGCTCTTATCGTAGGGTTATCTCTTCAGGAATATCCAAATGCTATTGTATCAAGATATTAAACTAGGCTTTCTCTAGATCTCTATATATTGTTGTTATTGGCCTCCATTGAGAGGCAAGAGAGAGAGAGTACTTCATTGAAGGAGAGATTGAGTGATTCTCTAATTGTAAACAACTAGTACTTGATGGTAAGGCCTGAGAGAGGATCGTGGTGAGAATTGTAATATTCTTTTATATTCTCTAGTTGAATAACATTTTGGTTTTCTTCTCTCCCGGATTAAGGCGAAAGTCCTAACCGGGACAAACTTGTGTGTGCTTTGATGTGTTTGGTATGATCTCATGTGTGCTTGATAGTTTGTGTTGATTACATCGAATAACTCAACAAGATCCTAAGGGGGGTTTTCGGTAGAAATCCCTAACAACTTAAGGAATGAAAGTAAATGTTGGGAGGTTTCTTGATTATTTTGGAAACAATGAGGACGTTAATTGACTTTTGCCCTATTAAAAAAAAAAAATTATAACATTGACTTTTGCCCTATTAAAAAAAAAAAATTTATAACATACTGCTTTTGATTAAAATTTCCTGTTTCTTAACTTACCGTTTTAATAAATAAGTTTAAAAATTGTCGACAAAATCTTGTTTTGCCCTTTTTCACATGAGTAAGTTTTTTTTTAATTTTTTAATTTTTTATTTTTTTTATTTTTTTATTTATTTTTTTTGGAGTGCAAACATTTTTATCTCTATATAAAAAGAGGTAATTTAGTTTTTGTAGGAATAAAGGTCAAAGGAGGGGGTTACACCAAGTTCCCCTATAGAATAGAGTTAACAAGGTAGGAAATGTAAGAAATAATCTTACCTCTCAACTGAGTTGTTCATACTGTGAATTTTATTCTTACTTTCAAATAAATATATCTGTCCTTTGTTGTTTCTGCAAGCACCTCCACCACACACACACAAGCTGCTTTGATTTTAAGAGCTTCAACTAACCCTTGTTTCCTTTGAACTGGAATCATAGTCATTAATTCCCTGTATTTATAATCAATTTTATCTTTAAAGTAGCTAGATGAGCTATATATTATCTGGACTGGTGCTTTTAAAAGCATGCTTCCAGTTTTTATTAAAAGATTACCAGTGGTAGATATATATATATATACACAGTTACTAGGCAATCTCTAACAGATTTATCAATTATAGGGTAGGAAAAGGCAGGTTTGTGGCTCTTTGTTTTTTCTTCATCTGGAACTTATATAAGTACTGATAAAGAAATGGAATATAATGAGCAAACGAAAAATAAGGAAGAAATATAATGAGCAATCGAAAAATAACAACAGTTTTTCCTGGTCATTAACCCATTAAAATTTTGATTTAACTTTACCTTCCTACATATACTTTTGCAGGAGCAGAAGATCATCAGTTCAAGAAGATCGTTCCATATACGTAAGAAGCTATTGGTATCGACTATCCAGGTTGTATTTTGGGTCTAGACCGGGATTGTCTAGTTCGTATTTTGGAGGCTGTAATAGTTAATTTCATGTTGTTTTCTTAATTTCTCATTAATGAAACCGGTGACTACCTAGTCACTTTTTCTTCAAAAAAAAAAACCTTTGAGCAATTATTTTGTGTATACTAATATTGTTGTTATTTTAAGTTAATAAAAGTCATTATTAATATTAATTATGTTTCATTTTAAAAAATGGTAATAGTTGCTGCTTAATTGCTGTATTATATTATTTGATATGTTACGGATAAGCGCTGCTGCACCAATCCTCTATATTGTTGTACATGTTTTTAGTTTCGGATGAATTATTATTCTCAACTTTACTGTGCATTTAAATTTACATTGCAATAGTTGTTTGATTTACATGAATTATCACACACACACACACATGTAATTTCAGGAAATGCTAAATTAGGTTTCCATTCATTGTTTCCGAAAAGAAGTTTTATATTAGAAACCCTCAATCAAACCCTAAGTTAAACGCAGTCGGTAAGCGCTTGTGCATGTACTAGTGCTATTACCACATTAGACACTGAATATTGTGAAACGAGTAATGCTTCAGCCACTACCAATTTCACTACCATTCTCTTCAGTACCTTAGGTGGCATACTCCTATTGGAGAGTTCCCCCACCTACTCTATCTTTTCCTACCTATTGGAGTGTGCCACCTGAGGTAGTGAAGAGAAATGTAGTGAAATTGGTAGTGGATGTAGCATTACTCTTGTGAAACTTAGACATATGGATGAAATTTCCTAGGCAACCTAACACACTAAGACCATGCCGATATTTGAATCCTTGATCTAAACTTAGAAATTTATGTATATTGCCAATAAATTAATCCATAGTTAAGTCTGAAATATATAACAATAAAAATGGAACCACTGCGAAATTTTGAATATCCATAATGCCACAAAAAAACCTAACAGAAAATATTATAAGATGAAGATTATAAAGAACAAACAACCCAATTTTAAAACAGAAAAAAGGAATGAAGTAAAGTACCTTATCAGAATTCAAGGAACAGTATTATATATATAACTCTGGAATGCTGAGGAACATCCCCACATACTCCAAATATAACTCAACAGTCACTAATAAAAACATCAGTTTAAACTTTAAAGCCCCCCTTCTCATCAAATATAAGATGAAAAACAAAAGAAACTGAAAATACCCTCTTCTTCAAAGTACTAAAACTCATCATCAATTCTACATATCAGCATTAGAGGGAAAACCCATAACGTACATGCAAACAATCTAAAACCCTGATTCTCTATATCAGCAAATTGCAATGTAATAAGTAAACCCTCATTCATTCATTCATTCAAATTAACTTGTTGGCGCCGACTTTTTGGCCAAGTGGTGCTTGTTGTTGTGCATCCAAACCTTGAGCACCCTCCTCTTGACTCCAATCTCTTGGCAGAAGTGCTGTATGACACTCTCCTCCTGCTTCTGAAACCTCCACCCAACTCTATCAGCAAACTCCATCATCTTCTCCTTCTGCTCTGTGCTGAACTTTGTCCTGAACCTCTTCTTCGCCATTGGAATTGAACTAGGCCTAAGTACTCCCCCATCCATTTCATCCGACTCCGAGCTCTGAATTGCGCCTAGGGGCATGATCATGTTGTGAGGTGTAGGCCTAGGAATGAGGACTCCTTTGTGGTGGTGTGCTCCACCGATAAGTTTCCGGCCGTTGGGGAGGTGGAAGCAGTAGTCTCCTTCGCCTTCGGTCTCTTTTCGGTGGAAGTTTCTATGGCAGTTGCAAGCTGAGCACTTTAAGGCCTCGAGAGTGCCTTCTTCGCCACTTGGCATGAACTCACCGCAGCCGTCGGTGGCATTGCCACCGATTGCGGCTGCATGGTTTTTGAGGCACTCCCTGTACTTGACACTAGGCCCGATTTTCTTGTAGGGGATTTCAATGGAGAGAGGAGGAAGAGGAAGAGGAGGAGGAGGAGGAGGGCCATTTGATGAGGGGTGGTGGTGGTTGTTGTTGTTGTTGTTGTCATGGAGTACATATGTGGTGCTTATTGGGATTGGGATATCTCCTTCATGAGTAGAAATATTCATTATATTTTTGTTTCTTTTGTACTATGAGAGCTTTTTTGTGGGGTGAAGAGACCAAAAGGAAAAGGGGGAAAGAATTAGAAGAAGATAATCATAGGAGTCTAAAGGTTCAACAACAACAACAACAACAACAAAGCTGGTGAAAATTGAGAGGAGTCATTCTTATCTTATGAGTTTTTTTTTTTTTTTACCTAGATCTTGCAAGACTGAGAAGGGAGGGGGAAACACACCATGAATACAGTTTGTTGTGTTGGGTTGGGAGACTACAAGCCTTAGACTTGTCCACCAAGAAGAAAACAACAACAACAACAACAATAAGAAACAGTGTATAATATATGACCCCTCCTTTAGCTTCCAAATCTTCCAAGTGCCCAATAGAAGCCTCTTATAGTCTCTGACTCATGTGACAATGCAGAATGCAAGCAAAACAAGTAGACAGAAGAAACCCATCTCCTTCTTCTTACAGGTTTGGAGAAATGGTTAGTGAGTTATTGATAAGATGGGTTTCTTATATTGATTGAAGAAGAGGGCTTAGTTTAGAGGGGGAGAAGAAACAAAGGAAGAGACAAAAACAGAGGAAGCAAAGGGAGAAAACAGAATGAAGGGGATTTTAGGTGAAGGGTTGTGGTAGTGAGGCACTAAACAAGAGGCTTATAGCTGCTGCACTGAGACAACATAAAGGTGGGGGACAATAAGAGAGAGAAAAAGGGGTGTTTTTTTTCTTCTTTTCTTTTCTTTTTAAGGCTTTTTTTTTAGGACAAATAGCACAGAGGGAGAGAGAGAGAGGGAAATTGTTTTACCAAACTATCCCTCTTTTTGTTAAGTATGTACCAAATTATCCCTGTTTGAAAATTTAATATCAAAAAGTCCTTATCGCTAACTGAGTTAGCGCTCCTAGTGATATTCTCTGAGCTATCTCAGTTAGCGTGTGTCAGGGAATACCACTTTTCTCCTCAAGTAGGATTGTGCGAAAAAACTCGCTAAATATAGACACGCCAGCTCCGTTAGTGTCCCTTTTTTTTGTACAACTCTCGCTAATGGGGTTAGCGTGATAGGTGGATAGCATGGGACACTACTCCTCAAGTAGGGGTGTAGGCAAAAAAAAATTCAAGTATAGACACGCTAATTCCGTTAGCGCCCCTCTTTATACTAGGCGCGCTAACGGAGTTAGCGAGTGTCGATTGGGTAACGCTCGCTATCTCACTCCCAAACGACATAGCACGCTAACCTATATCAGGCGCGCTAACGGGGTTAGCGTATCTATACTTGGAATTTTTTTGCGTACACCCCTACTTGAGGAGTAGTCTCCCTTACTGTCCACCTATCACGCTAATCCCGTTACCGCGAGTGGTATAAAGAGGGGCGCTAACGGAGTTAACGGCCCTAGTATTTGGTGAGTTTTTTCGCACACCCTTACTTGAGGAGAAAAGTAGTACCCCTGACACACGCTAACTGAGATAGCACCGAGGATATCATTAGGGGCGTTAACTCAGTTAGTGATTGGAACTTTTTGGTAGTAAATTTTCAAATAGAGATAGTTTGGTACATATTTACAAAAAAGAGGGACAGTTTGGTAAAGAAATTCGAGAGAGAGAGAGAGAGAGAGAGAGGAGCCTTTAGGGACTGTGATAAAAAATGAAGTGTGGGGTGTTTGATTTGCTTGCACTATCAGGCATCAAGCTTACGCCATAGATAGAGAGAGATGAGAGAGAAGAGAGATGACTGTTTTGGTGTCAGAAGAGAGAAGACACACAGAGGGAAGGAGTTACAGACATAGACCCCACGCTCCAAAAAAATATATATATATTTAAATTATTTCAGTATTCAAAGATCAAAAGGGAAGATTCATACCACCAAAATTGCTCTTAAAATCAGGATAAATTTGCACTTATTCCTTGACCAAACTATCCTTAAATTTACCATTAAACACCCATTTTTTCCATTATTAACCCCCTTGACTGTCTTAAGGTTGCAGGTTTAATATGGGATCCAATGCACACTCCATACTTGATCACATGTTAAGACAGAGAGTTGAGGACAATTGAAAGGGGTCTCAAGTACATGAATGAATGGTGGTAGCCTGGTGGGTGTAGAAAATTTTCAACTATGCAATGAGTTTTCATAAGAGGTATTAAGACTTGAAATGCTACTCTCTTTCTATTTCAGTTCATTTGGTTGCATTACCTTTTTTTTTGTTAGGGTTTCTATGTTTGGTTAGCTCTTATCCTTAAAAAAATAATACCCCATTAGGTTGTGACAAATTAGAAGCACATTTATGGTTTTATGGAGTTTAGTCAAATCAGCCCTCTCTTCAAGCATGTTATATGATTGGTTGCATGATTTTGATGCGCTTAAACCTACCACATTGTACATGAAATTAGAAACACAATTACTTGATTGGACAATTGGGCCCTAAATTTTTTTTTTTATAATCCTCTTCATGGGGACTCTATTATATAAGTAGGAGAGGTAACATGATTTTCCTTTTTTTTCTAAGTGCATCTACTGTCGTATTCTAAAAACCAAAAAAATAGCGATTGAGTTAGAAAATAATCCCACTATCGCTTGCTAAAAACTTAATTTTTAAAATAGGAGTAAACAGTGTTTCGCTAAACTTAGAAGTCGCAATAGAAGTCTGCTAAATATAGAAAACAGATAAAGATAATCCGTTTGAGGGGAAAAAAAAATAGGACGGGTGGAAGATGAAGCTCCGTCCGTCGTTTATTTGGTTTTAAAAAAAAAATTACGCTTAGATGAGATACGGATGAAGATCACCCGTCTCTCAATTTTTGTTTATTATTTTTTTAATTATTTATTTACCGCCTTCAACTTATTTAAAGAGGTTTAGAATAGCTGGGCAAAAAAATAATTTCAATAATCCACTAATTAAAAACCAAATTTTTTTTTTGAAAAAAGGCTCAGACGTCTGTCCTTTTTTCATTCTTTTTTTTTATCAGTTTGGGAATAATTAAAAAAATTTATCAGACGGATGAAGAAGATCCGTTCGACGTGTTTCAGAATTTAAAAAAAAAAAAATCGTCAAACAGAGGATCATCATCCGTCCCAATTTTTTTTAATTAAATTTTTTGTAGTTTTTACATTGAACGGAGGAAGTTCATCCGTCCTATCACAAAAAAAAAATCTTTCGCGTTTAGCAGTAACGATAGCAGCTCCGTTCTATAGTTTCTAAATCTTAATTGCTAAAAGTAGAAAATTTAGAAGAAACGATAGTGAATGCTCTAATAGAATTATAACATAATTTAATATATATAAATGTAGAAGTTACATTATTCTTTCATATTCTCTATAATCTATATGGATCTCCTTAGCCTTTATGAGCAAAAGTTAATCAAAAAATAAGATTGCTAAATTTACAGCAATTTCCTTGTGATTTAATTGTGTAATAATTTAAAGAATATCATCAACTTATCCTTCTGTCTCTTTAGTGGTGTCTTTTGTTTTGAATTGAGAAGTCAATCCAAACAGAAAGGTAAGTAGATCCTAGAATATTTCTTAAAGAAAGTGGGTATAAACTTTTCTACATCAAAATTTTGATTGATGATTATTGACCATGTTTTATTTTGACATTTCTGTAGATAATTAGAATTACTTTTCCATCTTGTACATCTATACGCTTTATTCTTCGCTATCCTTTCTTCTTTATTCGATTTAGCATTATTCGTAAAACTTTTCTCTTGGAATTTTTATGACCACAATTGGTTTGGTTTCAATCTCCTTTAGCTTATAAATTTCTTTTGTCTCCATGCCTTGTTTTCTTCATGTTTGTATGTTTCTCTGATCTTTATATATTCTTAGTTAGTTTCAGACCTTTTAGGAATTAGTTTTAGCAATCAAAGCTTTCATTTTCAGAAGAATTTATTGTTGCGAGTTACTTAAAAAAACAGAATTTTTTTATAAGACATTTTTTGAAAATATTTGCAGAAAAAGAACAGTTGCTCAAGTATTTTTGTTCAACGACGAGTTTAGTTTTTTCATCATCGCCATTGGGAAACGTGTTTAGTATTAATTTTAGTTCAAAATTTTCAAAGAAGACTCGCTGTTCTCAACGGCGGGTCTTCTTTGAAAAATTTGAACTAAACTCTTTTTTCCCAATAGCGAGTCTAGTATAAATATCCTCGTCGTAGGGAACGACGAGTTTTTTGAAAAATTTTGGACTAAAAATTAGCATTAAACACACTGTTTCTCAATGGCGATGATGAAACAACTAAACTCGTCGTTGGGAATGACGAGTTTAGTTGTTCAGTCCATGAGCACAAATACTTAGACAACTGTTATTTTTCTACAAATATTTTTAAAAAATGTCTTATAAAAAAAATTAATTCTGAAAAACACCTATTAAGAAAAGCTGATAAATTTCCATCATTATGACAAAATTAGAGTTGGGGTCACAACTACATTAATATTTTCAATGCTTACTGTCCTCTGTCTTTTTTTTTTGCCTTTCAACAGCTAATGCACCAACTCATTGATCTGAACCATCCAATCAATCTACTCCCCACTTTTGATTGTCTTTAGTATTAATTTATTACTACACAAATCCCAAGTGATCCTCACCATTCAATCAATCAATCACAAGTTTATGTAGCTTTGCATAAATAAAAGAGTAATGCTTTAGCCACTACCAATTTCACTACCATTCTCTTCATTATCTTAGGTGGCATACTTCTATTGGAGAGTTCCCCAACCTACTCTATCTTTTCCGACCTATTGGAGTGTGCTACCTAAGATAGTGAAGAGAAATGTAGTGAAATTGGTAGTGGATGTAGCATTACTCTAAATAAAAATTGTTTTCAACATATCAGTCCTGAACATATACGAAATCTGTATATTAGTCCGTCACAAATTGCTATTTACAGATTTGTGTCCAGCCGTAATGTTTAAAAAGGCCGACTTTAAAGTTCTGCAACTGTTTTGCAAAATCTCAACAACATTCATGTCAAACATTCCCTCCTATGTAATACAATTTTTTGCTGAAATAAGCCACTTTTTAAAAATATTTAAGATTATGGGTCAGTTTCTAAATTGATATGGATCAGATGACGTGGCCCTTGATGGACCACAGGATCCCCTCAAAAACTGCTCACCTCTGATCATCAGCTCTGCCAACTCAGCCCTAAGACCCATGGCCTTCTGCTATGTCAGGCCCACGGGCAAACAGGTCCAGACCCGTTTTGCCTTGCCTATAAAAACCAGGTCCTCTTCCCCCTTCAAAGATAATCAATCTTTCCCCTCTAAAAAAATCCTAACTACTGTTATTCTTCAGTGACTAACTAGACCGTCGGAGGGCCTACCACCGGGATCAACCCCGGTGTTCCTAAGCCGAGTGCAGGTACACGAGACTTTCGGATCCGAGCCGAGCATCCGACCTCCACCTCACTCCCGCCTACTTCCGAGCCGTTTCCTCAGCTGAGGGTCAGGCGTATAGCTAGTACCGAATCTTCGACTTTACAAATTGAGAGAACTCACACCTGGTGCAGCCACCCCCAAAAACAAACCGCATCAGAAACTATTAGCACTCGTGGACTATTTTGTGTCATGTCAGCAGCGACCGCTATTCTCATTAACGAACTCTTCATTTTGAAGTTGCTAATAGAAATAACGGGATATGGATTTTTAAAAAAAAAACTGAGGTCGCTATTGGGAATAGCGACCTTAGTATACTTCGGTCGATATTCGCAATAACGACCTCAGCAGGAAACTCAATCTCGTTCTTTGTAAAATTTGCAAAACAGTCACACAAGCCATAAAAAGCTTCCTTTACAAGCTAGGGGTTCGGCGCTCGGACGGCACCACGAGCCACAAAAATTTTCTCAATTTTGCTTGAGGCTCGATGCTCGAACGGCGTCGCGAGCCACAATTTTTTCCTCAATTCAACTTGTGGTTCAGCATTCGGATGTCACCGCGAGCCTCAAAAAGTCATCTCTAAAGTATGGAGGCTCGGCATCGACCTCGAGTATGGCCTGGGTTTTTTCAAGCCCTGCGACCTACGTGCTCGGCGATGACCTTCAGCTATACCCGTACTATCTACCCGAGAACAGGTATGGGAGTTCGGCGTCAACCTTGAGCAAGGCGTTGGTTTTTTTAAACCATACGATCTTTATGCTCGGCGACGACCTGCAGCTATGCTCATAACAAGGTTCTCTAAGGTATAGGGCTCGGCATCGACCTCGAGCATAGCCTGGGTTTTTTCAAGCCCTGTAGCCTACGTGCTCGGTGATGACCTCTAGCTACACCTGAACCATCTACCCGAGAATAGGTATGGGAGCTCGGCGTCGACCTCGAGCAAGGTGTTGGTCTTTTCAAGTAATACGACCCTTATGCTTGGCGACGACCTGCAGCTACGCTCATAACACGCTTCTCTAAGGTATGGGGGCTCGACATCGACCTCGAGCATGGCCTGAATTTTGTCAAGTCTTGCGGCCCTACACGCTTGGTGATGACCTCCAGCTACACCCGTACTATCTACCCGAGAACAGGTATGAGAGCTCGGCGTCGACCTCGAGCAAGGCGTTGGCTTTTTCAAGCCATGCGACCTTTACGTTCGGCGATAATTTTTAGCTACGCTCATAACAAGCTTCTCTAAGGTATGGGGGCTCAGCATCGACCTCGAGCAAGGCCTTGGCTTTGAAAAAATCCAAGGACCTTTACGCTCGGCGATGATCTCCGGCTACACCCATATCAACTCCTCTTCGTATGGGCACTCGGAATCGACCTCTAGCAAGGCATTGGCTTTTTTTCAAAGCCATGGGCCTTTTACGCTTGGCAATGATCTCTGGCTACACCCATATCAACTTCTCTTCGCACGGGGGCTTGGCATCGAACTTGAGCAAGGCCATGGCTTTTTTCAAAGCCAAGAACCTTTACACTCTGCGATGATCTCCGGCTACACACGTATCAACTCCTCTTCGTATGGGGTCTCGGCATCGACCTCGAGCAAGGCCTTGGCTTTTTTTAAAGTTATGGGCCTGTTACACTCGGTGATGATCTCCGGCTACACCCATATCAACTTCTCTTCGTATGGAGGCTCGGTATCGACCTCGAGCAAGGCCCTGGCTTTTTTAAGCCCAACGACCTATGCGCTCGGCGGTTACCTCCAGCTACACCAGATACAAAGGTATTTCATTTTAAATTTAGGCTGCTCGCCTTCGGCAAGCGCCCCGAGTCCTAAACCTTGGGTTGACCCACCTCTCACCCACGAACAACTCGGGGTTTACAGCCCTCAGAGCTTTAACCCTGAATTGTTCGAGGGTGGCAGGGGAGCCTCCAACCCAGAACCCTCGGCCAAAATATTTCACTTTGGGGGCGCCTGCCATCGGCAAGCACCTCGAATCTCACCCCTGGACTGACCCACCTCTCACCCACGAACAATTCGGGGTTAACGACTCTCGGAGCCGAAACCCCAAATAGTCCGAGGGAGGTAGATGAGTCAATCTCAATTCCTGATGAAAAATGGTGGGGGTGAGGATTATATAGCCACCGGAGAGACGCATTTATTACATCGGAAAGTCCAAGTGGCGGAAGCTGAAACGTCGCCATTAATTTTTTCGGAAGGCGAAACGTACCTCGTTGAGCATTGTCTGCAAGAAATCACGGTTCGGCTCCCGAGCAAGTCACAGACTGACCGCCCCTTCTGCCTCGGCGGCGACCTCCAGCAAGGCCAGAGTCAGCAATGACCTCGAGCTATACTCCTGCCCGCCTCACTCAACAAATTGTCAAAGCAAAGAAATTGAAATTTTATTACACATATAGCGTCAGAAACGGCCACACAATACAATGAAAAGTATACAAATTGCTCATCGCTCGGCTTAAAATTCAAACTCGATGCTTCCTACGGGATCCCTCCCGCGCTCGGTCGGTCCAACCAGCGAGGGCACCCCGACAACAGAACTTTGCGCGTCGGCAGGCTAGGTCGTCTCCAAGAAAAAAGTCGGAGAATGTCCCAACACGGAATTGCTTGCCTCTTCGACCAGACCGGCGCTTAGCATGAGCTTCAGCCTACGGATCTCCAACTCTTTGTCTATAACAGCCTCACGAAGAAAAGACTCCGAAGCCGGACGCCTACTCGAGACATCCGAGATCGACCAGTTCGTCTCAACTGCCCACCAGTCCTGGTCGGTTATGACCTTCTTCAGGCGAGCAACCTACAGGCTGAGCTCTCTAGACTTGTTCATAAAGTAATTCACTGCGGCTTCTCGATTCCGAGCCTGCTTACGTTGGCGAGCCAGAACAATCTCCATGGTCCCCAATCTAGCTCGGACCCAGGAGACCTCGGTAGAACCAAGGTCGGTGCCGAGGACCTCCTGCGTCTATCAAAAATATGGAAAAAATAACAGGTTATAAAAAGGCAAAAAAGCACAAGTCATAGAGCATTAGCCAAAAAATTCTTCGTTTATAAATTCAAAAATTTTCTTGTTACAAAAAAGCGGTCGCCAGTCTGCGTTCGGCAATTACAAAAAAAAAAGAGAATGAAATTCCTAGACTACTGTTTAGGAGGGGGACGGCACCTCTTCGTCAGCCTGGTCACCCCCGGCCTCCAGTCGAGGGTCACCCTGCTCCTCGTCCTCCCCGCCGCGGGGCATCAGCAGAGGCTTGGGGAACTGCCACCCGTAGTGGAGATGGCCGATCCGAAGAACCGGATAGATCTGCAGGATGTGCTCCCTGACCTTGTTATAGGTCTCGTCCTGCGAGACGATCAGGGTGTCCGCCATGGTGATCGCCTTCTCCTCGCTATCCTTCTTGGCCTTCGCCTTGAAGTGCGCCAGTTCGTTCGCATGATGCTCCGTGATCGAGACTAGCTGGGCTTGGGCGATCGCAAGGGCAGACTCTGCAGCCGTCAGCTCGTCCTTCAGCTGGGTGGCTTTCCGAAGGTAGCGCTCGACATTCTTCTTCTCGACGACGATCTCCTTCTCGAGGCATTTGTGAAAGTGCTGCGCATGCTGCATCGCCTGGCCGAGGAGGATCAAATTAGAAGAATTCTTCGCAAGCTAAACCAAAAATGCAAAAGGGAGACTTACCGCAAGGTGGGCCTGCGTGAACCGCATGTAAGATGTATCGGCCGTCTCCACCACCAGGTTCATGCGATCCCCTTCCGTGGCGAGGTGCTCCACCACCTCCACCGCAACTGGGCCTTCGAGGAGCGTATCCCCCACCTTGACCCCCCAGTCGGGGGCATATGGCCTCATGCACTGCCGACCCACCATCTCCTCAGCGTTCGATCGAAGTGGCGGGAGAGGCCCCTTCGCGACCTCAGCAACGTTTTTGCTACCGGAGCTCGCCCCCGGATCTCTCGTCGACCTCGATGAATGGTGGTGGTGCTTCTTTGCCCTCTTTGTGACCGACTCCTCGGGCCTTGGGGTCGCGGCCTGGCTGGTCCCCGCCCTCGAGGCAGCCTTCTTCGCCAGATCGGCCCTCTTCATGGCTGCCAGGGCTACTACGACATTTCGGTTATCGAGCTTCTCGGCAGACATCTCTACAAAAGGGAGAAAGTAAAAAAATGTTAACACGAAGGTAGAGAGAAAAACGAAATGGGAACAAAAACATACTAGGGTCGGCTGGGCTCAGTCCGGCTCGGGCGAGATGCAGCTCCGTGATGCGAGGCCACCCGATGCGGTGCCCTTCCGTGTTCTTATCAACCTTCGCTCACTTTTTGTCAGTCAAGTCTCTTCGCTTCTGCAGCTTATGGTTCGGGTTTCCAAAATTCCATATTGTTGGAATTTCCCAAGGTTTCTCGCTTCGGACAATGAAGTACTTCTCTTTCCACCCCTTTATGGAGTCCGGATGTCTGTGCATCACTTTCTTATGAGGATGTGGTGAGAGATAAAAAGTCCCCTCCTGGTCCCCAAGCGAGCTCATCCCCATGATGGCGCGGAAGTATGTGAGCCTCGGCGTGATCCCTTTCTCCTGTCACTTCAAAATAAAACACACTAAGTGTTTTCGAGAGTTGGAACCGTACTACATGGGGCTCAGCTCCCCCCAGTTTAGCACCCTCTTGATGAACGGATGAGTGGAAGTCTCAACCCCGGATAAAAGCGTCCTCAGGGAACATACAGAAGCTCGACTCTAACGCGGTGGTCGGACTGATGCTTGGGATCGGCACAAGCAGCTTAAACTCTCGCGGAATAAAGTAGGCCGTCCTCAAGATGGGCAAGTAGTCCCTATGCAAGGCGCACTTCACGCTGTCCTTCTTGATCTTGGACCGGCCCTCGTCCCGCAGCAGTGAAGTGTACGCAAGAAGATCCTCCACGTCGTCAGGGTACATCCTGATCGACCCTGAATTTTTGCTGAAAAGATGGGGGCACTTGAAACCGGAGCCATACTCATACTTGTCCTTCTTGGTCGGACTGTCGGGCCGTATCCACTTCCTTTTCCTCCTTCAGGGGCGGGGCTTCCTAACAGGGGAAGGGGTCGCCAGAGGTGGCAACGGTGGGAGGTCTGTCTCCTCCTCCTCTACCTCTTTTGCGGTCCCTCTGACCTCGCCATGTTCACTACCACCTTCAGTCCCTTGTTTGGACCCCTCCTGACCGTCGTCCTCCTCAACCTGCTCCTCTTCCCCCCGGCCTCCTTCTCCGGGCTCATTCTCCTCATCAACAAACTCCTCCTCGGCATCTCCCTCCTTATGCTCACTCTACTCAACAGGGTTCCCTTTTGGTCCGCGGACTCATAAAGGAGCCACGTTATAAACTACAACAGCCTCATCTTCCGACCTTCCAACTGATAGAACCTTCTCCTTCACTTGAGTATCATCCGACGACCAATATATCGAAGACAAGTGAACTTTCTCCTCGGCGTGACCTGAAGTGCCTGCCTAGGAGCTGGACTGAGAGCGTGACATTTTAAAATAAAAATACTGACCTGTTTCATCGGAGAACGTAAAGATCAATGAAAAGTGGTCGCCGGCGGTGTGCAAGAAAATTTCTGTTGTGAAGAGGATGAAAGCAAAGTAAAGAAGTGGGGTGAGGGGAAGGAGATTTATAAGCGGAGATGAGACTCCTCGAATTCCGCAAAGAGATCTGGCCGTTTGATCTTCATCATCAAGATCTAACAACCACTAAGATCTTGATGACGTTAGCCTCGAGCGCGAAAAAACCTTCTTATCCTCGGCTCTGTCGACCAACACGGCGGCTCATTGCGCGTGGTCATTTTCTCGGGTACTTCACATTTGTTCACCCAAGTTTCTCCAAAACAACTTGGGGGTCGACGCTCGGATGTCACCGCGAGCCAGAAAAAGTTTCTCTCAAAGTCTTGGGGGTCGACGCTCGGATGTCACCGCGAGCCACAAAAAGTTTCTCTCAACGGCTTGGGGGTCAACGCTCAGATGTCACATCGAGCCCCAAAAGTTTCTCTCAACGGCTTGAGGGTCGACGCTCGGATTTCACCGTGAGCCCTAAAAAGTTCCTCTCAACGGCTTAGGCCTCGACGCTCGGATGTCACCGTGAGCCACAAAAAGTTTCTCTCAACGGCTTAGGCTTTGACGCTCGGATGTCACCGCGAGCCCAAAAGGTTTCTCTCAAAGTCTTAGGGGTCGACGCCCGGATGTCACCGCGAACCACAAAAAGTTTTTCTCAATGGCTTGGGGGTCGACGCTTGGATGTCACCGTGAGCCCCAAAAAATTTCTCTCAACGGCTTGGGGGTCGACGCTCGGATGTCACCGCGAACCCCAAAAAGTTCCTCCCGACGGCTTGGGCCTCGACGCTCGGATGTCACCGCGAGCCACAAAAAGTCTCTCTCAATGTCTTGGGCCTCGATGCTCTGATGTCACCACGAGCCACAAAAAGTCTCTCTCAACAACTTGGGGCTCGACGATCGGATGTTACCACGAGCCACAAATTATCCCCCAACCAGTGAAGGGGCTCGCATCCCGACCATCGATGCTGGGCAAACCGAGCTCCTACTCCTAAGGCCTCGATGTCCCCTTACTTTTCCAACCAGTGATGGGGCTCGCCTACTGACCCTCGACGCTCGGCAAACTGAGATCCTACTCCTAAGGCCTCAATGTCCCCTTACTTTTCCAACCAATGAGGGGGTTCGCCTACTGACCCTCGACGCTCGACAAACCGAGCTCCTACTCCTAAGATCTTGACGTCCCCTTGCTTTTCCAACAAGTGAGGGGGCTCGTCTGCCGACCTTCGACCCTCGACTGAGCAAGCTTCAACACCCAAGATCTCGACGATCCCTTACTTTTCCAACAAGTGAGGGGGCTCGTCTACCGACCATCGATGCTCGGCAAACCGAGCTCCTACTCCTAAGGCCTCAATGTCCCCTAACTTTTCCAACCAGTGAGGAGGCTCGCCTACTGACCCTCGATGCTCGACAAACCGAGCTCCTACACCTAAGATCTCGACGTCTCCTCGCTTTTCCAACAAGTGAGGGGGCTCATCTACCGACCTTCGACGCTCGGCTGAGCGAGCTCCAACTCCTAAAGATCTCGACATCCCCTTGCTTTTCCAACAAGTGAGGGAACTCGTCTACCGACCCTCGCTGCTCAGCAAGGCGAGCTCCTGCCCTTTGGCACTCGACACCCCTCGAAACTCCAAGAGGGGATCCCCTTCATCCTACCCTGCTAGCCTCTCCAGGAAGATACGGATCCCGTTCTTCGCTGTACACACCACTCCGCTCTTCCTACAGAGCCACAAAACCACTACTACACAGCTGAATTATGCAGCCCTCCAGGAGTGGGGAGCTCCTGATATGAGTTAGATGACGTGGCCCCTCCTGGGCCACAGGATCCCTTCAAAAACCGCTCACCCCTGATCATCAGGTCTACCAGGTCAACCCTAAGGCCCATGGGCTTCTGCCATGTCAGGCCCACAAGAAAACGAGTCCAAACTTGGCCCAAATGGGTCCAGACCCGCTTTGCCCTGCCTATAAATACCAGCCTCTCTCCCCCCTTGAAAGGTAATCGATGATTTTCTTCTAAAAAACCTAGCTACTGTTACTCTTCAGTCACTAACTAGACCGTCGGAGGGCCTGCCACCGGAATCAACCCCGATGTTCCTAGGCCGAGTGCAGGTACACGAGACTTCCGGATCCGAGCCTCCAGATCCGAGCTAAGCCTCCAGATCCAAGCCGAGCATCCGACCTCCACCTCACTCCCGCCTACTCCCGAGCCATTCCCTTAGCTGAGGGTCGGGCGTATAGCCGGTACCGAAGCTTCCACATTACAAATTGAGAGAACTCACACCTGGTGCAACCACCCCCAAAAATAAACCGCATCAGAAACTATTAGTGCTCATGGACTATTTTGTGTCACGTCAGCAGCGACCGCTATTCTCATTAGCGATCTCTTCATTTTGAAGTTGCTAATAGAAATAACGGCATATGGATTTTTTTTAAAAAAAACTGAGGTTGCTATTGGGAATAGTGACCTTAGTATACTTCGGTCAATATTCACAATAACGACCTTAGCAAGAAACTCAATCTTGTTCTTTGTAAAATTTGCAAAATAGTCACACAAATAAGACCTTTATTCGGAATAGCGACCTCAGTATAATAAAAGTTTTTATTCCAAATAGCAACCTTAGTAACTAGACCTGGCAAACGGGCCGGGTCGGGTACCCATGGGTACGGGTTGCTTGACCCACGGGTTCAACGGGTTGGGTCGAAAAGTAACCGCAAATATTTTTAAAGTTTTTTTCCAACCCGGACCCGGCCCGCGGGTACTCACAAGTACCCATGGGTACCCGCCAATATTTCATTGTTTATTTTGAGTTTGTTTTGGGGTTTTTAAAAAAAATTAAAAATTTATTTTAATTGAATAATTGATTAAAAACATTAGCAACATGCTATCATTTTAAAAAAAAATGTAAAATATAAATTTGAATAACTGAAACAACAACAAATGTAATCAGGAATCAAGAACGATAATTTAATAAGCTTGTTGTTTGTTGTTCTTTTATACTTCTTGTTCAAATAAATATATATATCAACATTCAAAATCCAACTAGCATTTCAATTTATCATTTCATCAACAAAGACAAAAGAGCAATAATTTGTCCAATCATGAAAAGAAAGAGCAATTATTTTTCAAAGTATACAGACATAATTGAGTCTAAACAAAATTTAAACATAATCAAAAATACAATTGAAAAATCAAAACAATGAAACCATATAACAAGTTTCTAAAGTCTTGAAATTAATTACATTAAAAACAATGAAACCAAATAAAATTCAAACTCAACACACTCAAATAAATTACAACTCAAGTTGATGAGTATTTAATTTAATTTAATTTATTTAAATACATGGGTACCCACGGGTACCCGTGGGTATAACCGACCCGACCCGTGGGTTCACGGGCCGGGTAAAAAAGTAACCGCTCATTTTTTTTCAAAATTTTCCTTACCCATACCCGGCCCGTACGGGTACACCCGTGGGTACCCACGGGTCACGGGTCAAGATTGCCAGGTCTAAGTACAACTAAGGCTTCTATTCCGAATAACGACCTCGGTTTCAAAAATAAATTGATTGTTATTTTTTCAGATAGCAAAAATTCTCTAGATTTTGCTAAATGTTATAATGCAGTTCATTAAAGATCGCTAATCTTATTAGTGACTTTGTATATGCTCTGGTCGCTAATAAGAATAGCGACAACAAACAAAAAAAATCCAAATATTTAAAAACATAGGCCACTATTTCTATTAGCGACTTTCAAAATGAATAGGTCGTTAATGAGAATAGCGGCTGCTGCTGACGTGGCACAAAGTAGCCCACGAACGCTATTATTTTCGAAATTGATCCATAACCGCAAATATTTTTAAAAAGTGACCTATTACGGCAAAAAAATCATATAATACACAGTCGGATGGAGTAATTTGTCAATAGAGATTAGTGAGGGGGACAAATATAAATACGAGTTTTTAAAGAAAATTTGAAGAGAGATAAGATCATAGGGAGATTAATATGGGGAATTAATTATAGGGACTGAAGGGCAGTTGGGGCAGCATTTAATAATAGTAAATAGGAGGATTTGATGACACACTGATCACACATGTCAAGGACAAGCCTGATTTCTTAGCCAAATCCATTACATCACACTCATTGCCAAAAAAAAAGAAACAGTCTCTCTCTCTCTCTTGAATTTGTGGTATGATACTGTGGGGAAGTGGGATTCCCTAAACCCCTTATCTCATCCTACACACCTTCCCACTTCCTCCACACATTCTAGTAACGACCAAATCACATTATCCCTCCGCTCCCTAAGAGCATCCACAGTCGTTCAATGTGAAAAATGGCAAAATATATTTTTTGCCCATCCAATTCGACGGAACGCTGCAGTCGTCGAATGGCAAAAAAATGCATAAATTCGTTAAAAAAGAAACAGACGAAACATGATGTTTCGTCTGTAACTAAAAAAAATTACGAGACGAAACATGATGTTTCGTCCCAAAAAGGGGGAAAAAAGGAAGTTTTTTTTTGAAAAAACAAATTTTAAAAATAGTTTATAAATAATATTTGCAAAAACAATTTAAAAATTTGCAAAATAAATTTTAAAATTTGCAAAAATAATTAAAAATATTACAAAAATTTTCAAAAAATTCACTGTAGCTGGACGAAGCATGGTGCTTCGTCCAGAAATTCCGGAGATTTTTTTTGTAAAAAAAAAATTGCAAAAAGAATTTTTTAAACAAATTGTAATTTTTTTTGCAAAAACAATTTAAAAATTTGCAAAATCAATTTAGATAATTGTAAAAAAAATTTAAATTTACAAATTTTTTTTAAAAATTGGATTGGGACGAAGCATGATGTTTCGTCTCAAATTGGGACGAAACATCATATTCATTCCCACGTTTAAAGGTTATTTTATTCGGGGTTTTTTTTTTTTTTTTTTTTTTTACTTCGGACGAAACATCATGTTTTGTCCGATCAATTAAAATAATATTTAAATAATCCTCTGCTATAATATGCATTTTGCTATATCGATTGCTATTCGCCCCTTTCTACTGTAGCGATTTTGCCAAAAAATGACAAAATAGCAGACGAGTGTGTGCGCTACAGTAAAAAAAAGGAAAAAATGGCAAATAAGCAAACGACTGTGGATGCTCTAAGAGTATCTGTAGTCGTTCTAAGCTATTTTTTTGGGTATTTGGCTTTTGGAAATAGAAAATATGGCTGCGCGCTGTAGTCGTTGAAAGCTAAAATATGGCCGGACGATCGATTATCTCTCGTCCCAAATTTTTATAAAAAAAAAAAATTCTTTTTCTGAGCACTAAAAGACAAAAAAAAATAAAAAAAAATAAAAAAAAGGAAAAAGGCCTGGGACGGTGGATTATACACCGGCCCAACAATTTTGTCTTATTCAAAATTGTTGGGACGGTGTATAATACACCGTCCGACCCTTTTGAGATTTTTTTTTAAATTTTTTTACTAAGGGACGGGACTTTATTAATCGTCATTTTTAAAGCGACGGGATATTATCCTTCGTCATTTTTAAGGGACGAAAGAAAATTTTCCGAATGCTATATTTTGGCTTTCGCCAAATCGTCTGCTATATTTGGCAAGTTACTATTCATCGTACACCCAAATTTTGGGTATTTGGACGACGACTGCAGCTCTCTTATTCCAAATTTTTCCAAATTTTGGGTATTTAGCCCACGACTACAGATGCTCTAATTAAGCCCTTTCATACACCAATCCTCTATCCCTTCACTTTTCTTTTCTGCTTTATATTATGAGCACTGCAGTTATATGACAACATACAGACTGTTCCTTCTCGAATTATAATAGTAAAGATACAGTCGGTTATATGCTCTTAAATTCATTCTTTAGATGCAATAACTTTAAGAACTTTTATGCTTTAATTTTACCGTTTTTGAGAAGAACAACATATTACATAGGAGAGTCTTTTAAGCTTTTAATGCAATAGTCATGTTTTATATTTTTAAAAGGCAAAGGTGGAATATGATGATCATATTCTGTCTTATTAATTAGAGATTAACAAAACAAATTTAAAATACTGGGCTATAGTACAAACTATATAAACAGTAAATAAAATAGGAAGCGATATGATCAGTACATACAATCAATCAGAGATTTCACCAGCATCCCTGGAGGGTGGGCGACACTTTAATGCAATAGTAATGTTGCCCACACTTTAATGCTATAGCTTTAATGTAATGACTAGGCTAGGCTATTTTGGAGAATTAGGACTAGTATGGAAAAGAGTTTTTTTGAATAATGAGCCTGCAATAGTATGTTCCTCCATTTATAATTTGTAAATTCTCCTGTAGTTGCAAGGGGGAAAATTCGATATCCCACAGCCTCGTTTTCATGCCACTCTTGGAATAGGACTTTCGCAGTGATACAAGTCTTCTTTAGTTATGAAAGTCTAGCATTTTGACTCTGCTCTATCACTCTAAAACCTTTTAATAAAGTAATTTTTTTGGGGGGGGAGTTAAAGTAATTTTATAAAGTTATTTTCGTATCAAATTTTGATGGTTTTACATGCTTGCTTAATGCATACTATCTAATTTTATTTATTTTATCTTGTTTTGATAGGAATACTAGCTAAATGGTCAAATACATGCTGAATGTCATCGAGAGCAGGGCCGGTCCTGAGTTCGCAGGGTCAAGATGAAAGGCCTAAATAATTATTTTTCGAGCCCCTAATTACTGTTGGATATATAGGTATATTCTCAATATAATAAAATATTATTGTGTATAATGTTCTATGGGATAACACGTGCTTTGTACGTATTATCTGTTTAATTGTTGGACCGGGTCGAGTGGGCATAAAGCCCAGTACCCTAAATCTAGTTCATCTCAAATAAAAGATGGTCTAGAGGTAGTGCTCTGTGATATTCCAATACTGATAAGCAGAGTATAATATCTTAAGCTGCTATGAGATATAAACCCTAACCCTAATTACTCATCTTGATCTTTAACAATCTTAAGATATTATTATTTTAATTTTGAGATTAAGAGAGTTTGACTTCGGTTCGTCGGATCTCACCAGAGGAGTCGACGCCGCTTGCTCCGTAGCCGTCGGCACCATCGCCGACGCTCGCCCCCGTCGCTGCCGTCACGAGCGGCACCGTGAGCGCTGCCATCGCACGTGCCGCTGTCCCGACCACTGTCATCGATAGCATCGCCGCTGAGCGCCACCTCTGGGCGCCATCGCTGGGGGCTGCCGCTGACCGCCACCTCTGGGCGCCGCTGCTGGGCACCGACGTCACTAGCCACTATCGCCGCAGACCACCGGCAACCTCTTCTCACTTCTCCTCCATTTTGAGATCGTGAGGGATCAGATCTGTTGAGGGAAATTGGGAAAATGAGATCCAATGTTTTCGTTGGTCCACTTTGGTGTTGCGTGTTCGGTGTGAAGAAGGGATCCGTTCAACTCAAAACCCACAATCAGTTGAGTGGGTAATAATTCGGTGTTGTGTGTTCAGATCCAAGAGCAGATCCCACTCCCACTTAAGTCTGATCGGATTGTTTGCCTTCTGATTGATTTTTGATAAGGATCATTATGTGCTGTTACTTGATTCATATGTGAACAAATAAGGAATCTCATTGGTTGAGATTTTGCGTCTCATGTTTAGGTGGAGCACGGGATTTGCTACAACATATTTCTAAATCTGATCCAACCCCTTTTATTCCTTGATTTTCATCAAGATACAGTCCACTCTAAACTTTAAGATCTGTGCTGATTTATTTAACTTATTTTTCTATATTATTGCTTATTATGAAGTTTTACAGAAAACTCATTTCTTTACTGCAATTACATAAGTAGTAATTATTCAGAATAAACCCTCTAGATTTTGGAATTTACAGTTTGTTCTTTGAGAAAGAAAAACTTAATTGGGTATACAAGATTCCGAAACTAGATACGTTTGATAGTTCTGAATTTAACTGTTGAAAGAGGTGGCATAATATAAGATGTGGATGCATTTAGTGAAAACAATAAGAATGTTGCTAAGACTAGATCCAAATATGTTTGGATTGTATCAGATCTAAATTAAATATAAGTTCTTTAGCTGCATATATAGTTTGAATAACTGTGTTAGTTATGTGCTGCATATCAAATATTTATTTTGATAAGATAAATTATAGCTGTTAACTACAAAATTGAATCTCCAATTAAATTGTTGTGAATTAGATAATGCTAATAATTTGTTCAATTGGCCAATCTTTAACAATTTGATGAATGTAGGAACTTCAAAGTTACTTACAAATTGTGTGTATTGGAGACGATGGTTTTACATCACGGTATGATAAGTCTGCACTACGCAGGCTTCTTCATCGAATTTGGAAAACACTTCTAACTTGAAGTGTCGGTATGATTTACTCTAATCTTTCTTAGTATTTTCATGTGACGAATGTGTGTTAACGTTGTATGCGTTTGATCACATAATTGGGAGTTTTAAATCACAATTATTCTCATTTTGAAACTAACATGTTTAAATTGTTTAGTGTGCCTTGTCATACTATGTGTATAGATATATTGGGTAATACATCGTTTGCAGTTTGATGAAATTGTATGTTTGCTTTTCTAATAAAAATTGATATATAAGATGTTCAACAAATGTCTGTAACTTATGAGGGGGCATCTCTTAATATAAGATATGACTCCATTAGTTACATTTTGTTCTTTCTCGTTCATTGTACTATGTGTGAAAAGTTGAACAATAACATATTAGTCATTATCTCTTTTAGCGTTTCGAAGATGATGAAGAACGAATAAAGAAAATTCTGCTTACTATGTTTGAGCAAGTGGATATTGTTAGAATCATTAGAGAAAGCAAATAATTTTGTAAAATATGGTAGAGTAATTTTGTATTAACTCTTATAATGTGCATATATTGTCAATAGTATGTATAAGTTGAGTTTAACAAATGAGACAATTAATAATAATAGTTCTAACTGTGTATTGTTTCTGAACATAGCAAATTGGCTAGGATTTGAGAACTATATGTTAAATTGTTTGTTCTTGTTAAAACTCATAACTCTGCTAAATGCATTAAATATGACAAATATGAAAGTTGTGCTCAGATTATGATCACTAGAAAATCATTTAGTATGGTCTCTAGGAGTACACAACTTCTTGAGTCAGTACATTCTGATATTTGTGATCTCAATAGCTTTGTGACTAGATAAGATGATAATTGGTCAGAAGTATTTAATCACCTATGTAGATGATTATTGAATGTTTGTCATACATATATGGAGGATGTAGCACTCGCTATTTTGATGAATTAAAATCTGGTTAATTGCCAAAAGTCAAAGGTTCAGATTTGATAGAGGTGGTAAATATGTTTTAACAATTTAAGAGAAGTTTGCATTTGACATAATCTCTACTGCACTCTACTTACAATAGTTAAACGATATTGATAAATGTTAGAATCAAACACTTAGTGAAATGTTGACTTCTATATTATTAACTGTTGTTTGTCTTATGTAATTATGAGTGATATTATGTTGTTAATCATATCTCTAATGTGTTACTACACTCTAAATTGAATACACCCTATAAATCATGACATGAAAACATAAATAATTTTGTTAAAGTGAAAATTTTGTGTTGTGACACATCCGTTAGAGTACATGACTCTAAAAGACCTAAAGTAGGACCTACAACAAATATTTGTATGTATTTAGAAAGTGCAAAATATAGTTCGGTGGACAGATGTTGAATCTATTTAATTTGTGTTAGAAGAATATACTTGTAGAGTTATTTGAGGATGTGTTCATCAAAAATAAATATATGAAATAATCTAGTCCTACAGACACGCTCAATGATTCACAGTTGGAATCAAGAACTAATCTTACTGACACTTAAAACCTGAATGACAAATGAGCTAAGAAGAGTCTTTAGTAGACAATGAGATGATTTTGTGTCATACAATAATTCTTTAATTTAGTTGATCTGCCGAAATGGGCTAAAACTATAGTAAGTAAGTGGGGTTTTGTAGAAAAAATATAATTTTGATTGTTCAGTATCAATTTTAATGCACTTCTAGTAGCTTAAGAATTGACTGAGATAAATGGGGTAGACTGATTTGTTGTCTACTCACATGTTCGTCATATTGCTACAATAAGTTATCTTCTTACCCTTACATCTATTGAAAATTTTGTCATTCATAAAGGATATCTAAAAAGTTTTGTGCTTGATATTTTGTACTGGAAAGTTTTGAACTAATATGTTTAGTAAACAAGATTTACAATTTAGTAAAATTATCGTATGTTTTAAAACATGTAATATAGCTAACGTATAAATAATTTGACAAATTTCTCAAAGAGCCTAGTATATGAATTAAGTAATTCAGATCAGTGCCCTTAACTTTGTGGTGTGTCAAATATAATGGCTATTATTTACTTGATTTTATTGACTTGCTTGTTGATTGGAAGTGACATCTCTATTATAAATGGAGTTAAAATTGTGTTATCCAAATAAATTTAGCACCTAAGTGGTGTGTACACCATATTATGTATAAGGGTGAATTTTGGTTGGCAAAGGATAACCCTTAGTCAAACTCGATAAATCAATAATGTGTTTTAAAAGTGGGAATATAGTGATTGAAAGTGTATTTTGAAACACCTTATGATTATGATAAAAAGGTTGACACCTAATGATGGTGCAACTATGAGAAATGTTGAAAGTCTCATGTATACAAAGATATGCACTAAAAAAACATAGCCTTTGAGATAGGTATGATCTGCAGACTTACTAATAATTCCATACACATTTGAGTGCTCTTAAGAGGCTAATGAGATACTTGAGTGGTACTCAAGAGTTTGTTTTGTGCTACTCAAAGTTTAGTGAAAGTCGACAACTAGTGGATATATGTTCACACTAGCAGGAGCAGAAAAAAAATTATGGAGATTAATAGGCAAACAAGCGTTGCGTTCTCATCCAATAAATCAGACCTCTATGTGTTATCCTCTGCAGGGAAGAGGCTGAGTGGATTGAATGACTTATTGCTAATCATCCATTTGAGAAGTTTAATATAAATTCTCTAATTCTGTTATGCGACTATCAAGCTATAATGCACTGTAGCTCATAACTCACTCTATATTAGTAAGAAGAGTATATTAAGGCTGAAAGAAGCCTAGTTGAACTTTCTCATAGATAAAATGCAATAGTGACAAGTATGGCCAATATTCTTACTAAGAGACTTGAAAGTAATCTAATTATCAAAACTGTGGAAGAAATGGAGTTAAAAGTTATTAAGTCAAAAGCTTTAACATCCAAGTTGTTTTGAGATTTAGAATCCAATTGGAGCCATAGAGAAGTTCAAACTGAAGCATCAATTTTAGACAGTTGGCATGCTTTAGATAATTTGAAAAGTTCTATGTAAATTCTGTTAATATATAATTTCATTCCAATTTTGATGATACTATATATTTTCATAATTTACTTAGAATCATCTCATTATTCCAAAAGAGAGCATGAAAACTTGTCGATGTGTTTTCGATGTTTAGAATGATTGTTATATCATTCCAATTTTGATGATATAACTCTTTGATGGATTCATGTTTCATTTCAATTTTGATGATTCAGAATTAACCATAATTGATTTGACTATTCTATCATTCCAATATGAAACATAGTATAGTTCTTGTGCAGAAACTATAATAATTTTTGTTCTTTATCTTGTTAAAGAAACTTGATTGTGATGCTTGCGTTACATCTTGCTAAGCTATCGTTGAATTGTATTAAGTTCTTTAGTGGAACTAGATATTTTATGAAATTCACTAGAATTCTTAGAGACGTGTCTCTTGATATTCTTGTTTTCAATAAGCTAGCAAAGATTGAGAAGTTGAATCTGTCAACATAGATTTTAAAATAATGATTTGCTCAAAATGGAGGAGTAAACATAAAGCAGTTTGCAAGGATATAGTTTTGGTTTATTTTTCTGAGGAATAACTTTGTCACTTGCTTGATAAAACTTCTGTTGAGTTTAAGACTCTTGTGTTCATGAGCTTAAAACTCATATTTTATTCTTGAAGTTTATTTGTTTTGGTTGATTTTGAAACTATGATAAGTTTCTCTAGTTGGTTTAGTCATTGTGAACTATTCTGTTTTGATATGGTCTTTGAACTATTTGATTATTTTGGTTTAGTCTCATTTGAACTATTCGAGTTATAATTGATTTAGTCTATGAACTATATTATTTTTGTGAGCCAATGGTTTAACGGGGCATTGCCTAATATATTGAGAATATAGGAAGAGATTATTGGATATATAGGTATATTCTCAATATAATAGAATATTATTGTGTATAATGTTCTATGGGATAACACATGCTTTGCACGTATTATCTGTTTAATTGTTGGACGGGGTCGAGTGGGCATAAAGCCCAGTACCTTAAATCCTGTTCATCTCATATAAAAGCTGGTCTAGAGGTAGTACTCTGTGATATTCCAATACTGATAAGCAGGATATAATATCTTAAGTGGCTATGAGATATAAACCCTAACCCTAATTACTCATCTTGATCTCTAACAATTACAATATAATATTTTTACGTCCAAAATGCGTGCCTATATTTATAAGAGGAATACAAATTTTGGGACCCTTAAAAGTGCAAAAAAATTGGGATCCTGAGACGGCCGCCTCACCGGCCTCAAGGTGGGGGCTGGCCCTGATCGAGAGGAAAGGATGTTCATGGACTTCATATAAGGTAAGCATAATTCAACTGTCCAGTAATCACAATTTTGAAGGCTTTGTTTCACCTCCAAAATTAGTCATTTGAAACTAATGACCGAGAGAAATGAAGCTGCATTGTAGATAAGGAATACGGAGTATGATGATATAGATGACTACGCGCATTATCAAAGTTTGATCTGTATCTTTGGTAATATTGACAATAGATAAAAACTAAGATAATTTTGCTGAAGGTAGCCATGAATATGCATGTATACCTTCTACTGTGAAGAGTTGATAGAGGTTCTTCAGATAAAATAAAATTAATTACAGAGTTAGTGAGACAGAGTGATTCCAACTTCTTTCCATGTTACCATTGAATTGCAGCTTAGATGGTAAAGGGTTGGAATGGCTAAAGATTGGTCTCAGGTTTTGAGACCAGGCTACGACTTAGCCTTTTACTCCAAAAAACTTTTTCCATATTAATGTATGCCTAAGATATTGAAAATCATATTGTCATGTACATTAAGTAGCTGAATTGTTAGGGTTTGGCCTCAAATACATGTAGGCACTGAGTACTTGAAGTTGGAGAAGAAAAGGATGAGACAAAAAAGCAAGAGAAGAAAAGCAACGAGTAAAAAATGCAGCCTGGAGAGTTGCGGTCGACCGACCTGTGGTTGCGGTCGACCGCCCCTAGTTGCTGAGAAGTTCTTCGAGTGTACAGGTCCAACAGAGGAGAAGACGGCCGACCGACCCTGGGGGTGCAGTCGACCGGTCAGCCTTCGGGTTTGGTTCTACACATTGCGGTCGACCGACCTTGGGGGTGCGGTCGACCAACTTCAGCGGCTGATTGTTTTTGGGCTTACGAGTTTAAAGACCCAATTGCTAGATTTGTGTTTATCTTTTAGGGTTTACTTGGAGGCTATATATATGGCGGTAAATTCTAGGGTTTAGTTGTTCTAATCATTTGTTCAACTTCAAGAGGGGATTGTACCGAGTGTTTCAAAGGTGCGAGAGAGATTGAGAGTTGTAATATCTTTTGTAATCTTTGTATTTCTTGGGGAATAAGAAATATTAGTTATCTCTGCATATTGATTGTGTTTTTGTGAGATCTTGCATATTGTGGTGACTTGTTCTTGGTTCATCTAAATCTTGGAAGTTTCTATTGCTTGTGGTGTATTTCCGCTATTAGCACTACGAGTTCTGGGATAGATCCCCGACATGAATAACCCTTGTCCACTTAAGTTTTGGTCTTATTGTCCATCGGTGGTAAGAGGATTTTATCTCTTACAAACCTAGATGCTTTGCATCTTCATTGCTACAAGTTCTTGTATTTGACATGGAACACGTCAATCATGAACTCGATGTTGTTTGAGATCGTCCTCGTTGATAACCTTCTGGTTATAAGTTTCTCGAACCTTAACTGTCAACACACTAATCGTCTAGAATGCCAAATTGAATCCACACTTCAGTTGCCAAGTCCGAGAAAATGTTTCTATTTTATTTTTTTTTGAGGAAAAAGTGGAATATGACCACCCTGTTTCATTAATAAGAACTTAACAAAACAAAACCCAGAGTACAAAATGTTACTAATTGACTGATCCAATGGTTAAGTTAATCGATCACGATTCATATCTAGGAATCCTCATCTTCATGTGCATATATGTGTTTGTTGTACATAATTTGTGGGCATTTGGAGCGACATCCTGACAAGTTGGAGTTTGCCATTGTGTTCAATTCCAAATCCACAAACTTGCATATCTCAATAAAACAGTAAACCCAACAGCAATGAAGGGTGTGAACTATTTCGGGTGTAGAACTTGATTGTAGGGTGGACCTCAAAATTGAAATCAGGTGCTCCCTAAGCTCAGGAAATCCATTAATATTTTGAATAGGATCATAAAACCCAGCACAAAAATAATACATACGGAAACTGTCCATTTTCCTACCAGCAAGTTGCTACCATATTTGGGACCATATGGTGTGGCAACTCCATAAATCTTACCACTGTAAAAAAAATTGTAATTATGCAAACATCCGACAAATCATACACAACATAAGACAGGAACCTTATAAAGTTATAATCACCCATGAAGAGAGTGTGTCACTATTTTTCTACGGTGTGAGTACTTGATTACTGCAAATCTCTATTACTTACCAAAGGAGCGTAGTATTGTTGGGATTAATTTATACTACCTTTAAGATGCTCGTGTTATATCTTGTATGTAAAAACTATGATCACCTGAAGAATGAGTGAAGTATATAATTGTAACCTGAAGAATGAGTGAAGTATATAATTGTATATGTTTTTTTTTGATTTAACTGGGTTTCCATCCCCCTCTATGGGTCAGACTAATCCCAGTCCCGTGGCTAGGTTTTGCGCAGGCCCATCTATAGCCCACGGTCACTGACCACACTCCAGAGGTGTTTACATCCCCTTCTTTTGGGAACCATAGGGTTCGAATCCAGGACCTTTGGAGGAGCACACTCCAAATCCCAACGCTCATTACCACGAGGCCACTTGTGATGGTTATAATTGTATATGTTGTTTGACTTGATGTACATAGTAGGTTCATTTTGGTATTCTAGCATTTAGGTATTGATTTGCTGTTCTTAAATGAGCTTTCTCGGTCAATCCATTGGCTACAGTTTCAAATCTGAAATCTTTAGACAGCTTCGTCCAGCTCTCAACTTATTATAATATTATTGACTATTGACATAAAGCGAAAATTTTGCCCGTACTGACCCACTTTTTGTAAATATTTGACATCCTGACCTTCTTTCGAAAATAATTAGTGATCTGACCTAATTTTGGACACGTCAGCATAAACCGTTATTGAAAATAACGGCATAGGTTATTTACATACCGTTATTTTCAATAACGGCATCTATTTTACATTTTTTTCCATGCCGCTATTTGAAATAACGGCATCAGTATATTTCTCTTACAAGTGTGAATTTTCTAACTTTTAAAAAATCTAAGTGTGAAAAAAACTTATAAATAAGTCTGTTATCCCCAATAATAGTATTCGAATGACTGATGCCGTTATCTCCAATAAATTAACTTATTCGTCGGAGAGGAAGAATAATAAGTTACTTTTTTATAAAAAAAAGTTTATAACTGATGCCGTTATTCCAAATAATGGCATCAGTATTGAGAATGCTGTTATTTGAGATAACGGCATATGTTATAAGGTTTTCACACTTGCAATTTTTTTCTAAATGGAAACTACAAGCTGTCGAAAAATAAAATAACTTATGTCGTTACTCCAAATAACTACATGACATTTTTTTTAAATATAGATGCCGTTATTGAAAATAACGGCACGTAAATAACCTATGCCGTTATTTTCATGAAAATAACGGTTTATACTGACGTGTTCAAAATTATGTCAGATCGTTAATTATTTTCGGAAATAGATCAGAGGGCCAAATATTTTCAAAAAGTGGGTCAGTACGGGCAAAATTTTCACATAAAGTGATATTTTTCATATTTTTCCTCTTCTGTTTTTTGGGAAGGAAAATTTCCCAAAATAAACAGAGGGAAAAGTGAAATGATAGTAGTACCAATAGCAGTACACAATTAGCTGTGATCTGAAATAGCAATACTGGTGCATGTGCAATACTGTAAGCTGTTGAATCACATGTTTGTTCAGTAAATTTATGATCTAAGCCACATGTCAATCATCACCCACACTTGTACAGTATCATACTCTCTACCTAATAATAAGATTTCCCCCCCCCCCCCCCCCCCCCCTTTCTTCCTGAAATCAAATATCCTCAATACCGACATGAGTGGTCTGAAAATATGACTCTGGATATTGAAAAACTGCACTTCTGAACCAAGGCTCATATCTACTTTGAAATCTGAGAATTCCTTTGCTTGTTGAATGATTAATGAAACAGGATCACAATACAATACAGTGATTTAGAAGTGATTTAGAAATAACGACAACACAATACTGGACTTATACATATATTCATACATGCACACACACAAGGGAATTCTTATGTTTGAGGACTATATTGTCAATTTTGATATTATTTTTTAGTTAAATTCATTCAGAACCATCCATACCCTTCCCTACCCTTCCCGAGTCCAGCCCCACCCTTGAGGCGGGTGAGGTGGCCGCCTCAGGTTTCCGGAGTTTTTACGATTTTAGGGGCCCTAAAATTTATACTTTTCTTGTAAATACAGGTATATATTTTGCGCGTAAAAAAATATACTGTTATTAGGGGTCCCTAAAAATAATTATTTGAGTCTTTTCGGGAGTTCGCCTCGGGCCCCCGAAAACTCAGGACCGGCACTGACCCTACCCCATGCAATTTAATTCAAAAGCATGATTAAAATAGAATTACAAAGGAGTTACGGATGCACGACTAATATATTACAGGAAGAGACATGCTTAGGGTTTGCTTAGAAGTGAGGAAAGATACAAGCAACCTACTTTAAGAATATTAAGAGGAGCGGTTTCCTTTTCTTTAAGACACTCCCTAATAAAGCAGTTTATGTTGTAGCATTTGGGAGGTGATTTGAGGCAAAAGGGATGAGCATGAGTGGTGATAAACAAAGATTAGCACATTCATTTGGATTGCTTTTTGACTGTAATTTAATAGTAATTAACTGTACTGTTTGTTTATATTATTATTATTATTATTTTTTGGGCAGGATTGCTGTTCTGTTTTGTGAACATAGTTCCAAAAGGGTTTTAAGCTGGTTATTTACCCTTTCGCTTTTCTTGATTCCCTGCATTAACCAGAGTAAGTATCTCAGCTGTTTATTTTATTGGTATTTGTGGTTTAGGCCCCTGGCCTGACACTGAATATCTATTAGTCCCTTGGACTTCTTTTCAACTACTCGCATGTGTTAAACCCCTCAAACAGTACATAACACGTACCTCTGAATATAGGGCTGGCCCCCACCTGCCTCAAGATGAGGCGGCCGCCTCAGGCCTCCGGATTTTTTTTGTAATTTTAGGGGTCTCAAATTTGTATTTTTCTTATAAATATATGCACGTATTTTGTGCATAGAAAATTATATTATTATTAGGGGTCCAAAAACAATTATTTGGGTCTTTTGCTTCGAGTTTCCGAAAACTTAAGGCCAGCCTTGTCTGAATATCATGTATTTTATTAGACATATTTGAAATATTTATAGACATATTTGAAATATTATATATATATACTAGATTTGCCTGTGGGCACGTACCTACGGCACGTCTTCGGAACGATACAGCATATGAAAGTCTTGTAAACAGTAAAACAACAAATATGTTGCTCAAGTTTGAATAGTAAAACAATAATTAGTTGTAAATAAAAGTTTATGTTTCCATTAGTATATGTTGAAAAATAATTATAAATGAGGATGTAAAATGATGACATTTAACTGTTGATGCGATATTTGCTATTTTCAATGTAACATGAGCAATAAAAAAATACATAAAAAATATGAAAATTTGCAAACTTGAAATATGAAAATATAAATTTCTGAGTAAATAGAGAGAGAATGAGAGAGAGAGAGAGAGAGAGAAATAAATAAATAAATAAATAAATAAATAAAGGAGTTGTTTTGGGGATTTGAATTTGAATTTTCGGGAGAAACTTTTGAGCGGGAAAATATGTTTTGTGAGGTTAGATCTGGACCATTGATTTCAACTGCATTGAATGAGAGCCACTTGATAGCTTTCTTTGTGTTTTATTATATAGATATCTGTTATCTGTGATTCTATGCATATTCATCTCAGTACTGACTCTCTGTTTTAGCCTTACTTTACAATTCTTTTTTTATCATAAACGGTTGGTCCTAAGACTTTTCGCGCTTCATTAAAAAGATTTTAATAAAACATACAACCAAAGAAAGGAAAATGATGTTCATGAATCACCACACGTGTACCATGAGCTTCATTCCCCATCAAAAGAGAGAACCCATCCCATACAAGATAGCTCCCGTCCCAAAACATTGTAATGATAGCTTTCTTTGTGTTTTATTATATAGATATCTGTTATCTGTGATTCTATGCATATTCATCTCAGTACTGACTCTCTGTTTTAGCCTTACTTTACAATTCTTTTTTTATCATAAACGGTTGGTCCTAAGACTTTTCGCGCTTCATTAAAAAGATTTTAATAAAACATACAACCAAAGAAAGGAAAATGATGTTCATGAATCACCACACGTGTACCATGAGCTTCATTCCCCATCAAAAGAGAGAACCCATCCCATACAAGATAGCTCCCGTCCCAAAACATTGTAATTACAAGTATTTACAAAAATTGTTGTTCCGCTCAAACAACAATATGATCCCAAAAAGTGTCACCGCCATAGACCCACACAAAAGGTGCCCACCATCCCGCTTCCGCATGCCAATCACTCTTCCTCAGTGGTTCCCCCTATTTCCTCGGTTTCTGCCTTGTAGGTCGTCGTGTTGGCCTCGGTGTACATTTTCTCGACTCTCTTTGTTGATTCCCCATCTGCCGTTATCGACCAAAAGATGATATTAGCAATAATCTTGAATAGCAGTTGCTGATACATGGTATGTCTGTGATGTGGTCTAAAAATTCTACAATTTCTCTTTAACCATATTCCCCAACAAATTGCTATGACCCCAACCCCCCATATGTCAAAGTCTCCTTTCTGGAAGTGAAATTTACACAAATTTCCCCACAGGTCTTGCACCATCTCAGGACACGATCCGGAGATGCCTAATTTGTTCAATAAATCCCCCTATATAGGCTTAACAAATTGACATGTAATGAATAGGTGATCCACCATTTCGTTATCCAGGTTGCACATAATATAGTCTCCCGGACCTAGCCACTTGCATCTTGCCAAGTTGTCCCCTGGTAAGTACAATATTTTTACACACAAGCCAATTGAATGCCCTTATCTTAAGAGGCACCTTAACCTTCCAAACCGGATCATTGGTCCGAATTCCCCCATCATTTAACCACCTAAAAACTGAATTAACCGAGAATACCCCTCTCTTCCATGCTTCCCAGACAATTTTGTCTGTATGCTCTTCACCAGAAGGCTTCCAGGTTAGTAAAAATTGGATTAGATCCATCTTTTGTCTCCTAGCCTTCGCACTTTGCCTGCCAGATAATCTTGATCTCCATTCATTGTTTCTCTACTTTCGCACAACCTAGTCATTTTTGTCCGTTGTGAATTCGTAGGCTTCTGGAAATCTTCTCTTTAGATTAATTGGACCGCACCATTTATCCTTCTAGAAGTAAACTGTTTCTCTGCTCCCAATGCAGAAGGTAACACCTGTCAGGAAAATGTCTCTGGTAAGCGAGGCCCCCTGCCAGAACCCTGACATCGACGCCTTATTCTTCTGTTTTTGGTACACGCATCCATTCCTTAAGTAGGTCTTCTTGATCAATGTAGCCCATTTTGCCTTAGGCTTTGTCTTCAAATTCCACCACTACTTACAAAGCATGGCTTGGTTCAACTGTCGTAGATTGACAACCCCTAACCCATCAAATTCCTTTCGTCAGCATACGATCCCCCATTTGATTAGAGAGTACCCCTTCCCCTCCTGTCACGATCCGTGCCATAGGAATCGCCTTCTCACTACCAATTTTCTTGATAACCCGAACCGGAATCTCGTAGAATGACACGAAGTATATAGGTATGGAGCTGATGACCGAGTTGACAACAGCTTTCCCTTCCAACCCTCCAATCTATTTGCAATTTTATCAATTACCTCATTCCAATCCACTCTCCTAATTTTTCCGGTCCCAAGTGGCAAACCCAGGTATTTGATCGGCAGTTTCTTAACCGGGTAGTTTAGAATGCCCACAATTAATGGGTGAGATTCCCCTACATCCCCCAAGAAAGTGATGGAGCTCTTATGAAAGTTCACCTTCAGCCCTGACCAGTCTTCAAATAGGTATAGTCCCCACTTAAGCAATGAAACCTCGGCAATGTCACATTCTACGAAGATAAGTATCATCCGCATATTGAACGTTTATAATCGCTGATACCCCCCTTCTCAAACCAAACCCTTTAATTAACCTGTTATCTTTGAAAGATTGTAGCATTCTATGTAATCCATCTGCCACTAGCGTAAACAACAGTGGTGACTGTGAATCCCCTTGCCTCCGTCCTCGCTTGCATCTTATTTCTTTACATGGGTTCCCATTACTAGAATCCTTACTTTACAATTCACGTTAGACATATTTGAAATATTTATAGACCTCTTGTGCCTGATTTAAAGACCTCTCTACTTCTTTACAATGATATATTGATCAATCTCATAAAGACATCTGAATTAACATAAATCATAATTTGGCAAGATATTAGTACTTCTTTACAATGATATATTGATCAATCTCATAAAGACATCTGAATTAACATAAATCATAATTTGGCAAGATATTAGTATAAATTATATATAAGGTATATAGAATGATCAAAAGCCCATCCCACAAAGGGTGTCATTGATGGGAACATTGTAACAGTTTTAATTATTGATGTCAGCTTCCATCTATGGAAATTGAAATTATGAAGTCTTATGATCACTTTCTATCAACACACAAATAAAGCCCCCAATTTGCTCACTTAGCTCTCAAAATCTTATTAGGGTTCCAAGTTTTTTTTGATTATACTGGGTTCCATCTCCCTCTATGGGCTTAGGGTTCCAAGTTGTTGATGTATAGTTAGACTCTAGAATTTTTTTTATAATGTTTGTCATTTTTCAAAACTAATTACAAAAAGAGGACAGTTGTCAAACTATTTGTACTGGAGCCTCAACAACTAGATTCGTTGTTCCCTGCGACGAGCATAGTTATTTCGTGATTGTCGTCGAGACACGACAAGTGTAGTATTTTTTTTTTTTTTTTTTTTTTTTTTTTTGAGAAACTCGTCGTTTCCGACGACAAGTTTAGTTCAAAATTTTTAAACAAGACTCGATGTTTCTAACGGCGATGAGATTTATATTAGACTCGCTGTGGGGAACGGCAAGTTTAGTTCAAAAATATTTTGCATGGAATTTTTTTTCCGGAAAATTCACTAAGTTCAATAGAGAGTTTCACTCTTTGTGAAATTTCATATATCATCGCCGTTCTCCACATCGAGTCTACTATAAAGAACTTCGTCGTTGAGAATGACGAGTCTTATTTTATAATTTTGAACTAAACTCGCCGTCCCCAACAACAAGTCTAGTATAAAGAACTTCGTCGTTCCCAACGACAAGTCTTGTTTGATAATTTTGAACTAAACTTTCCGTTGCAACAACGAGTTTCTCAAAAAAAATTAAAGCTAGGCTCACCGTTGGGCCGTTTCCAACGGCGAGCACAAAATAACTAAAGTCGCCGTTGGAAACGGCAAGTCTAGTCGTTGAGTCCCCGAACGCAAATAATTTGACAACTGTCATTTTCTTGTAAATAGTTTCGAAAAATGACATATATTAAAAAAAAATTATAGACTCTACTTAGGGAATATACTTTTAAAAATGGTGATTTTCAATTAGTCCCTTCGATTTTCTTTTATATAGTTTAAACCCCTTGATCCAAAAATATTTTATAAAATTTCCTTCTTTTTATGTAAAACATATTTTCTTTTATATAGTGTGGAATTTAGTCACTCTATTTTTTACCACATGTAGGGTAAATAGTATTTTTTGGGTTAGATAATACGAATGTTTATTTGAATATATACATATTGTTTATGAAATCTGGCATATAAGATAAATTATCTTTTATTAAGGTTCGATAATTGTGCTTAAATTTTTAATAGGGGAATAATCTAGAAATCACATAATATTATCCATTTAAATCAAGAAACTTCCTTCCTAACGTTTTTTTCACCCATTAAACTCACTATTATGTTAAGTTTTGAATTTCGTTAAAACCCAATTATAAAATATCAATTTGCCCCTTTCTTTAATCTTTAAAATCTCTGTAGTTTTTATCATCATTCTCACTTTCTTTTCAAACTTGTAAACCCTTGGATTCGCAAGTAAATCTTGACGAATTTGACATGTTGTCACTCTTATGAAAAATGGTTAAATTTTTTTTTTTTGCTAGACAAAAAATGATTTAATTAAGCTATACTTTGGACCACAGATATTCAGATTCCTTTTAACAAAAGGGCCAAAGGCCCATGGAAGTATGATCCAAATGACCATTCCCACATAAAATTTTGATTTTTTTTTTTAAAAAAAATCAAAATGACCCACTTTTTGAAAGTATTTACCAAACTGACCCACTTTAGAAACTATTTACCAAATTTACCTCTAGTTCAAATGAACTCGCTCTATAGATAGCGAGTGTAGTTGTACTCATTTTTCAGAGAAGTTTTGAACATACACTTTCCACCTGAAATGAATACAACTACACTCGCAATCTCAGATAGTGAATCTAGTTCAATTGATCTCACTATCACAGACAGCGAGTGTATTTGTACTCATTTTTTAGAGAAATTTTAAATATTTGATTTATACCTGAAATGTATATAACTACACTCGCTATATCAAATAGTGAGTCTAGTTCAACTGACATCGCTATCTTAGATAGCGAGTATAGTTGAACACATTTTAAAGAAAAATTTTAAACATGCAATTTCTACCTGAAATGTAAAGACCTACACTCGCTATCCGAGATAGCGAGTTCAATTGAACTAGACTTGCTATCTGACATAGCGAGTGTAGTTGTATATATTTTATTTTCAATTTTTTTCTGAAAAAATGAGTACAACTACATTCGCTATCTGAGATAGCGAGTTTATTTGAACTAGACTTGCTATCTATACATTTAATGTTCAAATTTTCTCTGTAAAATTGAGCACAACTACACTCGCTACTGAGATAGCGATTTTAGTTCAAATGAACTCACTATCAGATAGCGAGTGTAGCTGTATACATTTCAGGCAGAAATTACGTGTTCGAAATTTCTCAAAGTGTTGGAGTAAATTATTGAACTACACTCGCTATCTGGGTCAACTTGGTAAATAGTTTCAAAAATGGGTTAGTTTGGTAAATACGTTCAAAGGTGGGTCATTTTGGTAAACTATTTCAAAAATTTTCATGATTCTTTGTGAAACAATACCCTCATATTCACATGAAAGTGAGGGGTGCCTAGGGTCTATCTCTTGTCAGGGGGTTTGGAGGTGTTTGTGGAATCGTCGGGCGACGACAGCCTTCGTTGCGAGGTGGCAGTGACAATCAACGGTGGTCAAGATAGGGAATGAGAACAATGTCTCAATCTGAACATGAGTATATCAAATTGATGGGTACCTGCGGTGTTTCTCGTTTGGTGCTTAAAGTTGATATATGGGGCATTGCTGGGGGCGACGACGGTGTGATTGTGAGTGACGGCGAGGACAAACGAGTACAAGCAAGGGAATGAGAGAGTATGAGCTCAAATTGGCATGAAAAATTTGTTGTCGCTAGGTCGGTTGACCAGTAGGATTATGTTTTATTATATTATTTGTTTTTTTGTTGGGGAGTATGAATTCCATGATCCAGCCAGTTGGGTTTCACGAACTTCATGTTAGAGATTATGAGAGATAATAATAATAGAAATTAGGGTTAATATCCCAGACTGAGGTGCTTGAGATATTTACTCTAGGTATTAAGATTGGAATACCTAGACTACTATCACAAGCCAGTATTTATAGGATAAATACTGGTTTGGGTACTGGGTTCTCAACCCACTCAACCCGAGTTCCGATATCTATACAATTAGTACGTATAACACACGTGTTACCCATAGAATAATATTACACATAATATTATTCATATAGTGAGAATATACATATATATCCGACAATCTCCTCCTATATTCTCAATACATAAATGTAATGGATTATCTCATCAGTTCAATATGAAGCTGATTGGCTGATAGCAGTCTTTAAATAGAAGAAATGCATCATTCAATGTACAGTTCATAAGAACTAAATCAATTATAAATCTGAATAGTTCAAAAAAAGACTAAACAAAAATAATTGAATAGTTCTTAAACCATATCACAACAGAATAGTTCACAATGACTAAACGAACTAGAGAAATCTATCATAGTTTCAAAATCAAACAAAGCAAATAAACTTCAAGAACAAAATAAGAATTTTAAGCTCAATGAACACACGAGTCTTAAACTCAACAGAAGTTTTATCAAGCAAGTGACAAATTTATTCTCAAGAGAAATAAACCAAAACTATATCATTGCAAACAGCTTTATGTTTACTCCTCTATTTTGAGCAAATCATTATTCTGAAATCTATGTTGACATATTCAACTCCTCCATCTTTGCTACCTTATTGAAAACAAGAATATCAAGATACACATCTCTAAGAATTCTAGCGAATTTTATAAAGTATCTAATTACAATAAAGAACTTAGTACAATTCAATGATAGCTTAGCAAAATGTAACGCAATTATCACAATCAAGTTTTTTTAACAATATAAAGAACAAGAACTATTATTGTTTCTACACAAGAACTATACTATGTTTCTTATTGAAATGATGGAACAGTCAAATAAATTATGGTTTATTCTGAATCATCAAAGTTGTAATGAAACAAAAATCCATAAAAGAGATATATCATCAAAATTGGAATGATATAACGATATTCTAAACATCGGAAACACATCGACAGTTTTCACACTTTCTTTTGGAATAATAAGATGATTCTAAGTAAATTATGAAAATATATAGCATCATCAAAATTGGAATGAAATTATATAAATCTATGTAATTAACAGAATTTACATAGAAATTTTTAAATTATCTAAAGCATGCCAAATGCCTAAAATTGATGCTTCGGTTTGAACTTCTCTATGGCTCCAATTGGATTCTAAATCTCAAAATAACTTGGATGTTAAAGCTTTTGACTCGATAGATTTTAACTCCATTTCCCCCACAGTTTAGATAATTAGATCATTTTTAAGTCTCTTAGCAAGAGCATTAGTCATACTTGTCGCATTTGCACTTTATCTATGGGAAAATTCAATCTTTCAGCCTTAAAATACTCCTCTTACTATTATAGAGTGAGTTATGAGCTACAATGCATTATAGCTTGATAGTTGCATAACAGAATTACAGAATTTATGTTAAACTTCTCAATGGATGATTAGCAATAAAGTCATTCAATCCACTCAGCATCTTTCTCTGCAGAGGATAACACATAAATGTCTGATTTCTTAGATGAAACACAATGTTTGTTTGCCTTTTAATCTCCATAATTTTTCTGCTCCTCCTAGTGTGAACACATATTCACTAGTTGTCGACTTTCATTAAACTTTGAGTAGTACAAAGCAAGCTCATGAGTACCACTCAGATATCTCATTAGCCTCTTAAGGGCACTCAAATGTGTATAAAATTATTAATGAATCTGCAGATCATACCTCCATCAAAGGCTATGTCTATTCTAGTGCAGATCTTTGTATACATGAGAATTTCAATTCTTTTTGAATGATCTACCTGTCTCATAGTTGCACCATTATTAAGTGTCAACCTTTTATAATAATCATAAGGTGTTTCAAAATATACTTTCAATCACTATATCCCCACTTTTGAAACACATTTGATTTGATGAGTTTGACTAAGGGTTATCCCTTGCCAACCGAAACTCACCCTTATACCTATGGTGTCCACAATACCTAGGTGTTTGATGCTGAATTCTTTGGATAGCACAATTTTAACTCCATTTGTAATAAAGAGATCACTTCCAAGAACAAGCATGTCAACAAATCAAGTAAATAACAATCATTATATTTGACACACCACAGAGTTAAAGGCACTGTTCTGAATTACTTGATTCATATATTATGCTCTTTAAGAAATTTGTCAAATTATTTATTCGTCGGCTATACATATTTTAAAAACATATAATGATTTTACTAAATTGTAAATCTTGTTCAATAAACATATTAGTTCAAAACTTTTCAGTACAAAACTTTTAGTACAAAACTATTTTAAATATTTTTTATGAATAACAAAATTTTCAATAGATGTAGTAAGAAGAATACTTATTGTAGCAATATGACAAACATGTGAATAGACATAAAACAAATCTACTCCATTTATCTCAGTCAATCCGTTAGCTACTAAAATTGCATTAAAATTGCTATTGAACATTTCAAAATTAAGTTTCTTCTACAAAACCCCACTTACTATAGTTTTAGCCTCTTTCGGCAAATCAACGAATTCAAATTTTATTGTATAACCACAAATTCATTTCATTATCTACTAAACACTCTTCTTGGCTCATTTGCCATTGAAGTTTTAAGTGTCAGTATGGCTGGTTCTTGATTCCAACTGTGAATCATTGACTGTGTGTGTAGAACTAGATAATTTCATATATTTATCTTTGATGAACATATCCTCAAAGAACTCTGCAAGTCTAGATTCTTCTAACACAAATTAGATAGATCCAACATCTGTTCACAGAACTACATTTTGCACTTTCTAAGCACACACAAATATTTATTATAGGTACTACTTTAGGCCTTTTAGTGTCATGTACTCTAACAAATGTATCATACCATATGTTTTCATTTTAACAGAATTATTTGTGTTTCTATCCCATAGTCTACAAGGTATAAATGATTTGGAGTGTAGTAACAAATTAGGAATATGATTAACAATACAATATCACTCATAATTACACAAATTCAAACAACAATCAATAATATAGAATTCAATATTTCATCAAGTGTTTGATTCTAATTTTTATCAATACCGTTTTGATTGCTGTAAATAGAGTGCACTAGAGATTATACCAAATGTAGACTTCTCTAAAATTGTTAAAATATATTCACCACCTCTATCAAATCTGAAAGCTTTTGATCTTAGCACTTAACTAAATTTTAATTCATTAAGAATAACAAGTTCTGAATTCTTCATATATGTATGACAAACCTTACACTAATCATCAACAAAAGAGATTAAATATTTCTGACCAACAATTATCTCACATAGTCACAAAGTTACTGAGATCACAAATATCAGAATGTATTGATTCAAAAAATTGTGAACTCCTAAAGACCATACAAAATGATTTTCTAGTTATCAAGATCTGAGTTCAACCTTCATATTTTTCATATTTTAATGAAGTGTCATTTAGCAAAGTTATGAGTTTTAGCAAGAACAAATAATTTAACATATAGTTCACATATCATAGAATATTATGCCGTATTCATGGACAACACAAATTAGAACTACTATTATCAGTTGCTTCGTTTGTTAAACTCAACTTACACATGCCATTAACTATGATCTGCACATTAAAATAATAACAATATGAGTTAATACGAAATTACTCTACCAAATTTTACAAAACTGTTTGCTTTTTCTTGTGGTTCTAACCATGTCCATATGTTCAAACACATTGAGCGAAGAACTCATTTCTATATTCGTTCTTCATCATCTTCGAAACGCTAAACGAGATAACGAGATAATGACTAACAATGTATTAATTCAACTTTGCACACACAATAAAATGAACGAGAAAGAACAAAGCATAACAAATGGAGTCATATTATGCACTAAAAAAGATGCTCTCTCTTAAGTTACAGACATTTGTTATAGATCTTATACATAAAAAAATTATTTGAGAAGCAAATATATAATCTCATACAAACTGCTAACAATGGATTTGTCAAAATATCTATACACAGAGTATGATAAATCACTTAACAACCTAAATATGCTAGTTTTCAAGGTGAGAATAACTATGATCTAAAACTCCCAATCATGTGATCAAACGCACAAAACGTTAACATATTCATCACATGAAAATACTAAGAAAACTTAGAGTCGATCATACCGACACTTCAAGTTAGAAGTGTTTTCCAAATTCGTTGGAGAAGCCTGCGTAGTGTAGACTTATTCAACCGTAATGCATATCCATCATCTCCAACACACACACAGTTTGTAAGTAACTAAGAAGTTCCTACATCATCAAATTGTTAAAAATTATTCAATTAAATGAATTATTAGCACTATTTTATTCTAACAATAATTTAATTGGAGATACAAATTTACAATCAAAATCTATAATTTAACTTATAAAAATGGATATTTGATCCTTAGCACATAGCTAAAACAATTATTCAAACTTGTGTTTAATTAAACAAGGTTTAACACGGTTTTGAACTTTAGCACTTAGCAACAACAAATAATTAAAATATATATGCAGGTAAAGAACTTATCTTTAATTTTAGATATGATCCAATCCAATCATAGTTGGATCTAGTCAAAACAATATTCTCACCTCCCGTACTCTCCAAAAAATTTATCCACATCTCATATTGTGCATTCATCTTCCGACTGTTAAATTCAGAACTATCAAACATATCTAGTTTCGGAATCTTGTACGCTCGATTCAGTTTTTCCATCTTAAGGAATAAACATTAAATTCCAAAATCTAGAGGGTTTATTCTGAATAATTACAACTAGCGTAATTTCAGTAAAAGGAATAATTTTTCTGTAAAACTGTATAATAAACATTAAACAGAAAATTAAATCAAATAAAACAACACAGATCTTAATGTTTAGAGTGGACCAATCTTGATGAGAATCAAGGAAAAGTGGAGGGTTAGATCTGATTCAGAGTACACAACAACAAATCCAGTACTGGCCCCAAACACAAAACACCGAATCCAACCAAATTAAAATTCAGATTATATCAGAACTGGCCCCCCACAGAGCAGCAATGATCCCCTGCTTTGGCTCGAACACCGACCAGTGAAACTCAACCAATGGGATTATGTTTTTGGAGTCAGATCTGAGTTAAACCAAGTCCATCCGTGATCCCTTCCACAAACCCGAACACGAAACATCCAAATCAGCCATTAATAAAATCAGATTTGACTGATCCATCTCCCGATCTTGGTTCTTTCGTGATGGCTGGGTTGACGGATGGGGTTGGCCGCGGCGGGTGTGATGGCTCAGGCCGGTGGCTGCGGCCGGTGGCTTGCGACGATGCCGGCATCAGTAGCGGTGGCGGCACTCACCAGCGGCGGTGGCTCCCAACGGTGTCGGAGAAGAAGAGCACGACGACACCGACGATGGCGGCGGCAGTGACTGCGGTTGAAAACGGCGACGTCTTCCGACGAGACCAGCCCAAAGATCTCTCTCTATTAATCTCAAAAATTAATTCAAATATCTCAAGATTATTAGAGATTATGAGAGATAATAACAATAGAAATTAGGGTTAATATCCTAGACTAAGGTGTTTGAGATATTTATCCTAGGTATCAAGATTGGAATACCTAGACGATTATCACAAGTTAGTATTTATAGGATAAATATTAGTTTGGGTACTGGGTTCTCAACCCACTAAACCCATTTTTCGATATTCATACAATTAGTACTTGTAACAGACGTGTTACCCATAGAATAATATTACACATAATATTATTCAATAGTGAGAATATACCTATATATCCAACACTTCATAATTCTTATGTTTGGTTATATATTTTGTATTAGGGTGCGTTTGTTTTGATATTTTGAATAGAGTATTCTGAATTGAGTATTCTGAATAAAGTTATTCTGAATATGAGTTTAAAAGCTGTTTGTTTATATTGTATTCTGAATATTGATATTCTGAAAGCTGTTTATCTGAAATAGAGAGTTTAGAAGCTGTTCGGTTATATTTCTAGCTGAAAACTGTATTCTGAAAGCTGTTTTTCTGAAAATGAGTGTTTAAAAGCTGTTCGGTTATATTTCTAGCTGAAAACAGTTATCTGAAAGCTGTTTTTCTGAAAAAGAGAGTTTAAAAGCTGTTCGGTTATATTTCTAGCTGAAAACTGTTATCTGAAAGCTGTTTTTTCTGAAAAAGAGTGTTTAAAAGCTGTTCGGTTATATTTCTAGCTGAAAACAGTTATCTGAAAGCTGTTTTTTGAAAAAGAGAGTTTAAAAGCTGTCCAGTTATATTTCTAGCTGAAAACTGTTATCTGAAAGCTGTTTTTCTGAAAAAGAGTGTTTAAAAGCTGTTTGGTTATATTTTTAGCTGAAAACTATTATCTGAAAGCTGTTTTTCTGAAAAAGAGTGTTTAAAAGCTGTTCGGTTATGTTTCTAGCTGAAAACTGTTATCTGAAAGCTGTTTTTCTGAAAAATAGTGTTTAAAAGCTGCTCGGTTATATTTTTAGCTGAAAACTATTATCTGAAAGCTGTTTTTCTGAAAAGAGTGTTTAAAAGCTGTTCGGTTATATTTCTAACTGAAAACTGTATTCTGAAAGCTGTTTTTCTGAAAAAGAGTGTTTAAAAGCTGTTCGGTTATATTTTTAGCTGAAAACAATTATCTGAAAGCTGTTTTTCTGAAAAAGAGTGTTTAAAAGCTGTTCGGTTATATTTCTGACAATTTTGCTGGTCGGTTATATTTCTGACAATTTTGAATATCAATTTGAAATAATAATAATAATAATAATAATAATAATAATAATAATTGATATGGCTAAAAATAGGGGTTTAATCAAGGCCGTCCAGATGGGGCACGAATCCCGAGATTCAGGGGTGAGACAGTAATTTTACCCACAAAACAGGTCTGAAGCGGGTGCTTGGTCTCCTATCCGCAGATCCAGTGACCCGCGAACGGATCCACCACAACTGGGTGCGGGTTTCAACCCGCAACAAACCCGGTCCAGCAGGATAGAATTAGGGTTTCTGATTAATATCAATCAACGGCCCTGATTCGCATCTATCCTTTCACTGGGGATTAGGGATTACATTCCTTATCTATATACACAGGAATTACATGCCTAATCTGTTCGCTAAGACGCCTATAAATACCCCCCACCCATCTCCATTAAGGGGTAATGAATCTTTCACCAGTTTTTGCGCTCTTTCATAGTCTGCCAGATTACTGACTTGAGCGTCGGAGGGTGCGTCGCTGGGAACAACCCCGGTGTCTCGCACTTTTTGCAGGTGCACGGCAGGAACGACGATCGAGGCCCGACGAAACAGGTACACAGGTTTTCTATTCAATTTTCCTAAGAATCCACAAGTTCTATCTGTTTGCCCCCACACCAAATTTAGCGGCAACAGATTGGCGCCGTCTGTGGGAAACTAACGAATAGAAGCCTCTCATCTTCCCCGAATACAGGTCTTCTCCAGCCATGCCGCCTCGCAAAGTTAGGTCAAGGGGGTCTAATCGAGTACCCAACCCTGACCAGCAAGAGATCCTTCCTGATCCCGCTCAGCAACAAGGGCAACTTTCCCCTACCACGGAGGAGCCGCTCCAACAGAACCTTCCCCCTCCTGATCCAAAGGGTCCTAACCCTCAGAAACAGCCTCTTCATCAAGAGAACCTCTCCATCCACAACGCCTCCACTGACTCTATGGCCTCCCATCATCCCCGAGCCTCTGGACGCCACAATGCCGCCCTCAAACGCCCGAAAGATGATGACCTCCGTCGCCATCTGGATGAAAAGCGGGCTCGGGAGGAAGCCTCCCGCCAGCAAGAGCGATCCCCTCGTCGACGGGAGTACAGGAGGTCCCCCATCCGAAGAGGGAGGAAGGACTCCCCCGATCATTACCGAAGGAGGCACTCTCCCGCAGGTCGGCAACAGCCTAGGAACAATGAGGCACCAATCACCCGTGCCGAGTTCCAGCAGTTCCAAGCGACCGTCCTGCAGGCCCTCAACCTCCATCAGAATCCTATTGAGCCGAAGCTCCCATCCCCTCCTCCGGTCCGAAGCCCTCGCCGACGGTCCCCTTCTCCTCGACCCGCTCCTACCAACTCCAGGCGCACCCCAAGTCCTCGTCGTTCTCGAAGTTACCATCGCCGCAGCCCTCGCTCCCCCGCATACGAAGACGAGTCCCGTGGCTCAGCAGATTACCGTCGGAGAGATGACACCGTGAACCGTCGTCTGAATGAGGTGGAAAAACTCTTGGGTCAGATAAACCGAGAAGAGGAGCTCAGGGGGAGGACCCTACGTCTAGCCGACCCCCATTCTCCCGGACCATAGTAGATGCCCCTGTGCCGTTCGGTTTCAAACATCCCCAGTTCGAGAATTACACCGGGGAGACCGATCCAGTTGATCACATCGAAAGCTTTAAGACTTTGATGCTCCTCCATCAAGCTTCCGATGCCCTCCTCTGCAAAACATTCCCCGCAACTCTCAAAGGCCCAGCTCGAGAATGGTACTCTCGCCTTGCCCCAGCGTCAATATTCTCCTTCGAGCAGTTCGAAACCCTTTTCATCACTCATTTTGTCAGCAGCCGAAGGGCCGAGAAGACCAGCATCTCACTATTGCACCTCCGTCAACAGAATGGGGAGAAATTGAGGGACTACGTGAAGAGGTTCACAGCTGAAGCCAGAACCATCGCATCCCTCGACCAATCGGTTGCTACCGCGGCGTTCCAATCCAATATCCTCAATTCCAACCTCCGCTCCTCCCTCGCCAAGAAGCCACCACAGGACTTTTCCGACCTCCTCCTTCGCACAGAAAAATACATTCGGGCCGAAGAGGCCGAGGAACGACCCAACTGGGAGGTGCCTGCCTCCGGGTTTAAGAGGGAACGGAAGAAGAAGGAGCCAAGAAGCTCCAGAAGGATAACGCCGGCCAGCGCCGACCTCCCCCTAGATTTGAGAAGTTCACTCCCCTCACCACTAACATCTCCGCCATTTTCATGGAAGTCGAAAAAGAAGGGGTCTTGCCTCCTGCTCCGAAGATGAATACCCCTGCCAAGAGAAGAGATAAAGAGAAATGGTGCCGCTATCACCGGGACCATGGGCACGACACCAACGACTGCCGTGCACTAAGAAACGAGATCGAAGCCCTTATCCAGAGGGGGCAATTGGCAAAATTCGTGAGAAAGGACCGAGCCGAGCTTCCTCCCCAGCCTCGGGGGGCTAACAAACGTCCGGAACGAGAAGAGACACCAGAGTTTGAGGAAGAGCGAGTCCTCCACCTCATCCATGGGGGTCCAATTGGGGGCTCCTCGAACTCCTCTCGGAAAGCTTTTATTAGAGAAGTGAACTCGGTCCGAACCACCCCTCCTCCCAAAGGCCTCGGAGTGCCCGTCACCTTCTCTGACGAAGATCTCGAGGGTGTCCGCACCCCTCATTGTGACGCACTCGTCATCAGTCTTCACATGGCCAATTTCAAAGTCGAGAGAATCTTAGTGGATAACGGTAGCTCCGTTAACATCCTCTTTCTCGACGCTTTCAAGGGCCTGAAGCTCTCCCGAGACAGACTCAAACCCGCCGGCTACACGCTCCATGGGTTCACGGGAGTGCCGGTGACTATTGAAGGGGTAATCACCCTCGATGTCACAGCTGGCAAAACTCCTACTACCCGCACGGAGTCGATGGATTTCATGGTCGTAGATGTCCCAGCAGCCTACAACGTCATTTTGGGTCGGCCCGGCCTAGGCGCCCTTGAAGCCGTCCCTTCTGCCTATCATCTCAAAATGAAATTTTCCACCCGAGCCGGAGTAGGGGAAGTGAGGGGCAATCAGGAGCAGGCCCTAAAGTGTTATATGACCTCCACCCTCGGGCCCGTTCTCTCATTAGAAACACTGGAAATTCCCCAAGATGCCGCTCGGCCGACCTCCGAGCCGGTGGACGAATTAGAGGAGGTGCTCTTCTCGGAGCAAGAGCCGACCCACAAGTTCTTCGTTAGCAAGACCCTCCCGTCCGCCCTATACTCGGATATCGTAAAGTGCATCCGGGCCAACCAAGACCTCTTCGCATGGTCAGCTGCAGACATGCCCGGTATCTCCGAAGAACTCTTGGTCCACCGCCTGAGTGTTGATTCGGGGTCCAAACCGGTTCAGCAGAAGAGGCGCAAGTTCGCCCCCGAGCGTCAGCTCGCTATCAAAGAGGAGGTAGAAAAATTGTTGAAGGCCCGATTCATACAGGAGGTAAATTATCCTGAATGGTTGTCAAACGTAGTAATGGTGAAGAAGTCCAATGGGACATGGAGAATTTGTATTGATTTCACCGACCTCAACAAGGCTTGCCCCAAAGATCCCTTCCCTCTTCCGAGCATCGACACTCTGATTGACGCAACCTCGGGACACGAGCTCCTAAGCTTCATGGATGCTTTCTCGGGTTACAATCAAATAAGAATGTTCCCCCCGGATATCTCTAAGACATCCTTTGTAATCGATCAAGGCCTTTATTGCTACAGAGTCATGCCATTCGGCCTAAAGAATGCGGGGGCGACGTACCAACGCCTCGTCAACAAGGTATTCCAGGCCCAGATTGGCCGGAACATGGAAGTGTACGTGGATGACATGCTTGTGAAAAGCATCCGAGGCGTTGATCATGTGGCCGACCTCCAAGAAGCATTTGATGTTTTGAGAAAGCACAATATGAGACTCAACCCGAACAAGTGTGCGTTCGGCGTCTCATCAGGAAAGTTCCTCGGCTTCATGGTTAGCCAACGAGGAATAGAGGCAAACCCGGAAAAGATCAAGGCCATAATGGACATGGCCCCCCCTAGAAATGTCAAAGAAGTTCAAAGATTGACTGGTCGCCTAGCCGCCATTGGGCGCTTTCTGTCGAAGTCCGGGGAGAAGTGCCTCCCGTTCTTCAAAGCCCTCAGGGGGGCTAAAGGATTCGAGTGGGGGCAGCAACAACAAGACTCCTTCGACCAGCTTAAAGCTTACCTCGTCAATCCACCTCTTCTCAGCAAACCCATACCGGGCGAACCACTCTACCTCTACTTGGCAGCTTCCGAACAGACGCTTAGTGCTGTCTTAGTCAGAGAAGAAGAAAGGGCTCAGAAGCCCATTTACTACGTCAGCAAAGTGCTTCGGGACGCCGAGCTCCGGTACCCGAAAATTGAGAAAATAGCCTACGCCCTGATAATGGCCGCAAGAAAGCTTCGGCCCTACTTCCAGTCCCATTCGATGGTCGTTCTGACCGACCAGCCGCTGAAACAGATCCTTCACAAGCCAGAGACTTCCGGCCGCCTCATGAAGTGGTCGATCAAGCTGAGCCAACATGATATAACTTATCAGCCTCGGACCGCGATCAAGGCTCAGGCGCTGGCCGAATTCATAGTTGAAACAACTATCCCCGACTCCGAGCAAACAATGAAGGGACCACCCGTCTGGTCGATCTATGTCGATGGATCCTCTTGCAACGAGGGAAGCGGGGCAGGGGTCATCCTCGCGGGCCCAGACGACTTTGTCCTCCAATATTCCCTCCGTATAAACTTCAAAGCCTCGAACAACGAAGCCGAATACGAGGCACTCATAGCCGGCCTTGGAATGGCCCGAAATGCAGGGGCGCAACGCCTGCGGATCTTCAACGACTCTCAGTTGGTCGTCAACCAGGTCCTCGGCGAATACGAAGCCCGTGATGACAGGATGGTTAAGTACTTGGCTAAAGTGAAAAGCCTCATGGCGCTCTTCGAGGAGGCCCTCATCCGTAGAATCCCCAGAGAAGAAAATGCCCAGGCCGACGCCCTATCCAAATTAGCTTCCTCATCCCTTCAAGGCCTTGAACAAACTGTTCTGATAGAAGTCCTCCTAAAGCCGAGCATAGAGGACGAGGCTCTCAACTCCGTTGAAACACTGCCAGTCCTCCTCGAAGACAATTGGATGAAGCCCCTCATCGAGTTTTTAAGAGACGGACTCCTCCCCCAGGATCCGAAGGAAGCCCGAAGGATAAGGACCCGAGCCGAGCGTTACATATTAGTCGAAGGCATTCTATATAAGCGCTCCTTCACCCAGGTGGATGGTCGGCCCTACCTAAGGTGTCTCTCCCCCAGGCAAGCCGACTACGCCTTACAGGAACTCCACGAGGGCATCGGCGGAGCCCACTCCGGCTCCAGAGCCTTAGCGCGCAAAGTGTTAAACTATGGGTATTACTGGCCCACTCTTCTACGGGACGCCGAACGACACGTTCGGCAATGCATCTCCTGCCAGAAGTATTCCGACATCCGACGCCTTCCGCAAGCACCACTCACCTCCCTATCAAGTCCGATCCCCTTCGCAATGTGGGGGATGGATTTACTAGGGCCATTTCCACCAGCTCCCGGACAATTAAAGTTCCTAGTCGTGGCAGTCGACTATTTCTCGAAATGGATAGAGGCCGAGCCCCTGGCTACAATCACCGAGCATAGAGTTGTTCAATTCTTCTGGAAAAATGTAATCTGCCGATTCGGCGTTCCTCGGGTCATAGTTACAGATAACGGAACGCAGTTCGCTGGGGCTGCCTTCCGAGCCTTATGTGAGGACCTGGCCATACAACACCGCTTCTCCTCTGTCTCTCATCCCCAGTCAAATGGCCAGGCCGAGAATGCCAACCGACAGATCCTCTCCGGCATCAAGAAGAGACTAGACAAGTGCTCCAAAGGCTTGTGGGTCGATCAGCTGCCCAATGTGTTATGGAATTACCGCACCACGAAGCGGACCCCAACAGGCGAGAGTCCGTTTAATCTCACCTATGGGTCCGAGGCCCTCATCCCGCTAGAAGTTGGGATACCCTCTCCTCGTTTGATAGCTTTTGAAGAAGAGCGGAATGCCAGAGAGCTCAGAGCAAGCCTAGACTTGATAGACGAAATCCGAGAAAGAGCGGCCATACGGCAACAAAGTTACCAGAGAAGAATCGAGCTCGCCTACAACAAACGGGTCTGCCCAACAGACCTCAAAGAAGGGGATCTGGTCCTCCGAAAATTGGCCATCTCGTTCTCCGGACAGAAAAGCAAACTGGCCCCGAATTGGGAGGGACCATACAAGATTTCAAAAGTAATCCGCCCCGGTGCGTACAAACTAGAAGATCTAGAAGGCAGAGAAATTCCCAGGACTTGGAATGCCGACCATCTTTTGAAATACCAAGAGAAGGCAGCTACGCCTATCTAAGTAACTCGAGATGTCGGACCACTCCTTTCCTGCTACTAGTAGTAATTTTTCCTTTATTTTTTCATTGTAATAACGGCTAGCAACTTTAGAAGCAGCCGACCATTAGATATTAATAAATAAAGTTTTTCATATTTTTGATACTGTCGCATCCCTCTGCCTTTAATTCTCTAACCACACGATGGTTTGGAGTCCAGCACTCGGCTCGAGTCTTCCCCCTCGGCTCATCTATAGACGAGCCGGAAGTAGATCGCCGTTCGAAATTGCTCCTGCAGCCGTTGAATGGATCGGAGTCCAACACTTGGCTCGATTCTGCTTCGCAAGTTCGCTCCTAAGCGGACTAGAAGTAGCTCGCCATTCGAAACTGCTCCTGCATCCCTTAAACTAACCACACGATGGTTCGGAGTCCAGCACTCGGCTCGACACTTCTTCCTCGGCTCGCCTACAGACGAGCCGGGAGTAGATCGCAGTTCGAAATTGCTCCTGCAGCCGTTGAATGGATCGGAGTCCAACACTTGGCTCGATTCTGCTTCGCAAGTTTGCTCCTAAGCGGACTGGAAGTAGCTCGCCCTTCGAAACTGCTCCTGCATCCCTTAAGCTAACCGCACGATGGTTCGGAGTCCAGCACTCGGCTCGACACTTCTTCCTCGGCCTGCCTACAGACGAGCCGGAAGTAGATCGCCGTTCGAAATTGCTCCTGCAGCCGTCGAATGGATCGGAGTCCAACACTTGGCTCGATTCTACTTCGCAAGTTCGCTCCTAAGCGGACTAGAAGTAGCTCGCCATTCGAAACTGCTCCTGCATTCCTTAAACTAATCTAACGATCGGATCTCTCCCATGGCTCGACCCAATCTCTCCGACTCACCCTCAGTCGGGCCGGAATTAGGTACAAATCACAGTCCTGACGCGCCGAGCCGAGGTACCGGGGTACCGACCCTCGTATATGGCAAAAAATCGCTCCGAGGCGAAGTCACCGTCAGATCGTCTCAGAAAGTGTGCTAGGGCGTGATGAGCGGATCCCATTCAGCCACGTGTCCACAAAACGACAAGATAGTGTTTCCTTGGGAACCGGACCTGCCTCGAGATCCGTGCAAACATCAGACGGCCCTGATCAGGCCACGTAGGCGCAGTCGAGAAACAACTACGCCTTAACAGCCAGACCAAGCCTATGGCTCAGAAGCGCAGCAAAAAAGGAAAATTCGAGGCCAAGGAGTTCGGCGAGGCGAACACCAGCCTCGTGGTTCGTCTCAAGCCTACTCTAGTTGACACAACAATAGCACAAATAAGGAGACAGCCGAGGATAGTTCGGATAAAACAACTCCAATTCCATTAATAAATTTGATAAAGTTACAAAGTGGATTACACCAGCAAAAACTTGCAAGTAGGTTACAACACAAAGACACGACCCGTCCGCTACTTCCGAGGAAGGGGAATGCTCCGGTTTAGAGACACTTTGGGTCGACGCTTCTTAACCTCCGAGCTCGAATCCAGGCCGACGAACCGAGACGCCTCCTCACCACTAACCCTGACGGTTGCTCCTACCAAAGCACCGCTTGAAGACACCGCCACACCGCTTTGGGCATCGGCGGCTGACCTGCCTACGATAGGAGTCCGGCTCGCCGCTTGATAGAACGTGATCCCTCGCTCGATCTCTTCGCGGGTGCACGAGGTGCTCCGGACGTTAGCCCTCACCGGCTGAGGCTTGAGCTGAGCAACTTCCTCCTCCAGTTCGACGATGCGATCCTTCAATGTGTCATCCTTTACTATCACCTTAAACCGAGGAAGTTTCGCCGAACCGGGGTATTCGGCGCTGTCGGAGATAACGCGACGCAAGTGGGTCACTTCGATACTCTTGTCGACCGTCACCCACTGCAGCTCTTCCACCTTCCTCGCTAAGCCATCTCGTTCGGCTGAAACTCGCGCCAGTTCCTCTTCCCTAGCAGATAGCTCGGCCTCGACTATCCGTAGGTGGTGCAGTTCGACCAAAGCATCGCTATGCCTAATCTCCAAGTTATGAAGTATCCTCCTCATCAAGTGAACCTCACCCTCGAGACGATCCTCCAGAGATCGCTTAAACAACTCGGCTCGGCGCTGTTCAGCCGAGGTGTTACGAGTCTGCTCGGCAATCTGAAATAAGAAAGGGATATGATTGAAATACCACACCACCGAGCCAAACACTTAGACAAATTTCGGAGTCAAAATACTTCATTCATTAAAAAGCGGTGGCCAGTCCGCAAAAGGCATTACAATGATCGAAAACAAAAGAAAAACTACAAAGATTTAACAAGAGGATCAAGGGTCCACCTGCGTCGTCGTCTCGACCACGGGCGCAATAACAGATGGCCCCTCGGTCCTCCTTTCGTCGACCTGGCCGTCCACCACCGGTCGGTCGTCCTCCCCCTCCTCGTCTTCTCCTCCTGCATCATCGCCTTCGCCTCCCTCCCCCTCGTCGTCTGAAGGCGACCCTGGCCACAGTCGGTAGCCGACCCGCTCGAAGCCCGCGACCCGTTCCTGTACATGGTCGAGCGCCGTTTGGTAAGATCGCTCCATGTTCTCGGCCATGTGCTTCTTCGCTTCGTCCTCAACCTCCCTCTCCACTTCGGCCCGGATCTTCGTCGCCAGGGCCCCTTTCTCCGCCTTCTCTTCGGCCAAGGCCTTCGTCGCCGCATCTAGCTCCTCGGCGGCCTTGGCAGCCTTGGCAGACTCCGCTTTTAAAGTCTCATTGACCTTCTTTAGGTCGGCGACAAGGTCGGCCACCCGAACCTCCAAGGCCTCCGCCCTCCTTTGCTCGGCCTTGAGTTCCTTGACCGCCCTCACCTTCGCCGACCGGTCTTTGTCGCTCGCGGCCCTCAGCTCCTTCTCCTGCTCGGCGAACGTCTCGAGGAGATGGCCGAAGTGACAAGTGGCCTGCGAAGACAACAATGAGCGCACTAAGCAAACCAAGCAGTAAACTTAGCAAAAAAGAAACTTAGCAACAAGAATCTTACCGAGACGAGTGACCGAGCCACCTCGTAGGTGTTGTCACCCACCGTCCCCGCCTTTAGTGCGGCTCGATCCTTCGGGGTCGCCAAATGTTTGACGACCTGCACTGACATCTGCGAATTGCCGAGGAACCCGTCATGGTTCTTCACTCGCCAATTCGGCACGAACAGCTACTTGTGCTGCTCTGTCAGAATCTCTTCGGCAGCCTTGGTTAGCGGTGGTGCCTCGATCGACAGCGCCGCGTTCATGTCAAAGGTCCCCTCGATCACGCCGGGGACCACAGAGAACGGGGGCTCCTCAACGACGACAACTTCCGAGGGCGCCTCAACGGCCGGAGGGGGCGGAGAGATGGTCGAGGTGACAGCAGGTGGCGGAGTCGACGAGACAGTCACGGCCGCCCTCTTCCTCTTTTTCCCCCCGGTCAACCTAGACCTGTCGGCCATCATGGAGTTGAAGTCAATCTTCATTGCTTCTGCAACGAGCCACAAAAAAAAGAGACGAGTTAACAGGCTGAACCAAAAACTTAAAAGAAAAATGAAAAACGAGATGTCAGGAGCATACTTGGGTCGATGGGGCTTAGGCCGGACCCAAACAACACCTCCTCCGTCAAATCCCTCCAACTCAGTATCGAAAGGGCCATTATCTTCCTCGCCACCTCTTCCTCGGCCTCAGACAAAACAGGGTCGGCGCGCGCAAAATTCGGCACCTCCACCTTCCAACGAGTCGGAATGGGCCGAATCGCCTCGCCCCTTACTATAAAATACTTCTCCTTCCAACCCTTAATCGAGTCAGGGTTTTCTATAATCTTAACACCCTTCCTCGGCCCCAAGTAGTATCGATACTCCGTCTTGTGCTGCCGGTTTACTCGATACAATCCTCGGAAGACCGTGAGATCTGGCTCTACCTCGGCTCGGTAGCACTGAAGCATAAAGGCGTTCACATGGCGCCATGTGTTCGGCATGAACTGGGTCGGCGCGAGGCAATACCAGCCGAGGATCTCGAGGATGAATGGGTGCAGAGGGAAACGTAACCCGGCATGAAAGGAGTCGACGTCGAACATGCACATGTCCGACGACGGCAGCTTGGAATTCGCTCGTATCTCGGGACCTGGGAGAATCAGTTTGTACTCCGGAGGGATAGCGAAAGCCCTTCTAACCCGGAGTAGGTCCTCCTCGGATAACAGCGTGATGAGCTCATCGGCTTCGGTGGGAAGGGTCGGGTTAGGTTCTTCGATGATCTTAGACTTCCCATAGATCGCCTTCTCCAGCAAGTCGCCCTGGTACTGCCTGACCCCCGAATGACCGGACAGAACGGAAGGATACCGTCCCATCTCGGGTGCCTGCTTCGGATTCTCCACAATCACCTCCACTATGGGGGATTGGGCCTCCACCCTCCTCTTCTTCTTCTCCTTCTTCGTCTCGACTACAGACGATTCGACAACTTGCTTACCCTTCCTCCTAATCTCCGACCTCCTCCTCTCCTCGGCACTCTCGTCGCCCGAAGACGAGGCCCCACTCCCCGAGTCCACTCGAGACATCTCTAGAAAAATTATTCAGACTAAGTGAACTGACCTTTTGAAGTGACGTCCGCGGTCGGAGTGCTCTCGCCGGAAATCGCCTGGCCCACGCGACAGCTAACGGCAACGCCTTAGAGAGAAAATCGCCGCTAGCAGAGAACTTAGAGATCGAAAGTAAAAAACTTGAGTAAAAAGTGGGAAATGAGCTTGAGAGTAAGGGTGAGAGCTTTTAACCCCTAGCAAGTTGGGCCTCCTTGGGAAACGCAAAAAGCCCACTAAGGAGCCAAAGCGACAGGCGGAAAAGATACGAAGATTACTCAAAGCAAGAGACTCTTCAAAATACCAAGTCAACATCTCGGCCACCTACGAGAAAGCCACCGAACAGCTCAGCCAAGCAACCGAGCTACTAGGCGCAGTGGAGTGGAGCCATCAGGAGGTACTTCCTCCGAAACACCCAACTCAGCACCTCGGTCCAACAGCCTTGACGCGCCGAGCCGAGATACCGGGGTACCGACCCTCGTATATGGCAAAAAATTGCTCCGAGGCAAAGTCACCGTCGGATCTCTTTAAAACCCACGACATAATCTGATGGACGGTTCAGATCGTGCCACGCCCACAAAATGACAAGATAGCGTTTTCTCGTGATCTGAACCCCATCCTCGAGATGCGCGCCATGATGGACCGCTCAGATCCAGCCACGCGTCCCTCCTTGCTGCCTGCCATCGGCTTGCCCAGCCGAGCTACCGAACAGCTCAGCCGAGCAACCAAGCTACTAGGCGCAGTGGAGTGGAGCCCTCAGGAGGTACTTCCTCCAAAACACCGAACTCAGCACCACGGTCCAACAGCCCTGACGCGCCGAGCCGAGATACCGGGGTACCGACCCTCGTATATGGCAAAAAATCGCTCCGAGGCGAAGTCACCGTCGGATCTCTTTAAAATTCGCGACAGAATCTGATGGACGGTTCAGATCGTGCCACGCCCACAAAACGACAAGATAGCATTTTCTCGTGATCTGAACCCCATCCTCGAGATGCGTGCCATGATGGACCGCTCAGACCCAGCCACGCGTCCCTCCTTGCTGCCTGCCATCGGCTCGCCCAGCCGAGCTACCGAACAGCTCAGCCGAGCAACCGAGCTACTAGGCGTAGTGGAGTGGAGCCCTCAGGAGGTACTTCCTCCAAAACACCCAACTCAGCACCTCGGTCCAACAGCCCTGACGCGCCGAGCCGAGATACCGGGGTACCGACCCTCGTATATGGCAAAAAATCGCTCCGGGGCGAAGTCACCGTCGGATCTCTTTAAAATTCGCGACAGAATCTGATGAACGGTTCAGATCGTGCCACGCCCACAAAACGACAAGATAGCGTTTTATGGGGATCCACGCTGAGATGGACGACCCAGATGATGCCACGTACCTCGGAATCATCGAGCCGAGGCACTGACCCCCCGAACCGAGGCACAGACCCTCCGAGCCGAGATACCGGGGTACCGACCCTCGTATATGGCAAAAAATCGCTCCGAACCATATTAGCCGTTGGATCTTGTGAAAAAGCGTGCTCGTCATGATGGGCGGCCCAGATTTGGCCACGTCCACTAAACGACAAGATAGCACTTTATGGGGATCCACGCTGAGATGGACGACCCAGATGATGCCACGTACCTCGGAATCATCGAGCCGAGGCACTGACCCCCCGAACCGAGGCACAGACCCTCCGAGCCGAAGTACCGAGGTACCGAACCTCGTATACGGCAAAAAAGCGTGCCGAGGAACAGGGACCATCTGATCTCTCCGAAAATCGCGCTCCGCCCAGATCAAGGGTTCTGATGATGCCACGTCGTAAATGGATATTAAAAATTCGGTTTTTATTTATTTAAATCATTTTATTTATCTAAAAAATCGCGAAAAATTACTAAAAATTTGGGAAAATTAACTTAAAATTCCAGGAAATAATTAAAAATTCGGGGGATATTTCTAAGCCTCCGAACGAATAATTATTCCCTAGAACGCGCAGCTAAATCCCCCCGAACGAGTAGCTGACGCATCGCGAAATCAGATAAATAGTCTGAAAAAATAGACAAAAACTCGGTAAACCATATGGCTTCAAGAAGGAGAAAGAAATTACCTCACCGCCCACTCCGGGATTCCAAAAACGCCCATTCAGACTTCGATACAACTCCCTTAGCCACTAAAGTAGTGGAACTACTCCTCAAAGACTGAATGACCTCAGCCTTTGGGAGTGGGGGGCTCGTGATATGGCTAAAAATAGGGGTTTAATCAAGGCCGTCCAGATGGGGCACGAATCCCGAGATTCAGAGGTGAGACAGTAATTTTACCCACAAAACAGGTCTGAAGCGGGTGCTGGGTCTCCTATCCGCAGATCCAGTGACCCGCGAACGGATCCACCACAACTGGGTGCGGGTTTCAACCCGCAACAAACCCGGTCCAGCAGGATAGAATTAGGGTTTCTGATTAATATCAATCAACGGCCCTGATTCGCATCTATCCTTTCACTGGGGATTAGGGATTACATTCCTTATCTATATACACAGGAATTACATGCCTAATCTATTCGCTAAGACGCCTATAAATACCTCCCACCCATCTCCATTAAGGGGTAATGAATCTTTCACCAGTTTTTGCGCTCTTTCATAGTCTGCCAGATTACTGACTTGAGCGTCGGAGGGTGCGTCGCCGGGAACAACCCCGATGTCTCGCACTTTTTGCAGGTGCACGGCAGGAACGATGATCGAGGCCCGACGGAACAGGTACACAGGTTTTCTATTCAGTTTCCCTAAGAATCCACAAGTTCTATCTGTTTGCCCCCACACCAAATTTAGCGGCAACAACAACAACAACAATAATAATAATAATAATAATATATAATAATAATAATAATAATAATAATAATAATAATAATAATAATAATAATAATAATAATAATAATAATAATAATAATAATAATAATATTAATATTAATAATAATAATAATAATAATAATAATAATAATAATAATAATAATAATAATAATAATATATATAATAATAATAATAATAATAATAATAATAATATATATAATAATAATAATAATAATAATAATAATAATATATATAATAATAATAATAATAATAATATATATAATAATAATAATAATAATAATAATATATATAATAATAATAATAATATATAATAATATTAATAATATATATAATAATAATAATAAATAATAATAATAATAATAAATAATAATAATAATAATATATATAATAATATATAATAATAATAATAATATATATAATTATAATATTAATAATAATAATAAGATAATAATAATAATAATAATAATATATAATAATAATAATAATAATAATAATAATAATAATAATATATAATAATAATAATAATAATAATAATAATAATAATAATAATAATAATAATAATAATAATAATAATAATATATATAATAATAATAATAATAATAATAATAAAGAGAGTAAAGGAGGTGTTTTGGAAAATAGGGGGTATGAGTATTCTGAATAGAGATTCTGAATAACACTTAAAACAAACGCCTATTCTGAATAGAGTATTCTGAATACTCTATTCTGAATATCAAAACAAACGGACCCTAAATTCTTTTTAATGAAACGTGGGGGCTTTCAACCCACGTTAACGATAAAAAAAAAGTTAAAAACCAAAAAGATAAAAACCCTATTACATAAATACACCAATATATACGGAAAAGTGATCACACAATGGAAATGTGGAAATATCTTTTTATGCATTAATGTATTACAAAACTCGCTTTAAAACGCAGTAGCATATTCAATAGTGAATAGTATAATAAGTGTTGCCGCTAAATTTGGTGTGGGGGCACACAGATAGAACTTGTGGATTCTTGGGGAAACTGAATAGAAAGACCTATGTACCTGTTCCGTCGGGCCTCGATCGTCGCTCCACCGTGCACCTGCAAAAAGTGCGAGACACCGGGATTGTTCCCGGCGACGCACCCTCCGACGCTCAAGTCAGTAATCTGGCAAACTATGAAAGAGCGCAAAAACTGGTGAAAGATTGATTACCTCTTAATGGAGATGGGCGGGGGGTATTTATAGGCGCCTTAGGGAACGGATTAGGAATGTAATCCTTGTGATCTGATATGGAATATTCTTCCTGTGAACAGATTAGGAATGTAATCTGATAAGGTATATTCCCTGTAATCAGATAAAGAATTTAATCCCAAATCCCGGTGAAAGGATAGGCACGAATCAGGGCCGTTGATTAATATGAATCAGGAACCCTAATTCTATCCCTTCTGAGCTGGGTTTGCTGCGGGTTGAAACCCGTACCCGATTAAGGTGGATCCGTTCGCGGGTAAGTGGATTTTCGGGGAAGGTAACCAGTACCCGCTTCAGACCCGTTAGAAGGTGAAATTACCGCTCTACCCCTGTGCCTCAAGATTCGTGATCCATCTGGACGGTTCCGATTTAACCCCATTTTTAGCCATATCACGAGCCCCCCACTCCTAAAGACTGAGCTCGGTCAGCCTTTGAGGAGTAGTTTAACTGTTTTAATGGCTAGCGGAGCTGTATCGGAGTCCAAATGGAGGGTTTCGAATCTTGAAGGGGGTAGTAATGTGTTTTTGAAGTTGCAATCTGTTTTTAAGCATCTCTGAGTGTCCAACGGTCTTTATCTACTTTTTCGGACTATTTATTTAATTTTGCGATGTGTTAACCAGTCGTCCGGGGGCCCTCACGATACATTCTAGGCAATAATTGTTTGTTCAGGGGTTCGAAAATATTACCCCGAATTTATAATTATTTTCTAGATTTTCCAGTGAATTTTCCCGAATTTTTGGTGATTTTTTCGCAATTTTTAAATAAATAAAACGATTAAAATAAATTAAAACTAATTTTAAATACCCATTTATGACGTGGCGTCATCAGAGCCCTTGATCAGAGCGCAGCGTGATTTTCGGAGAGATCGAGTGGTCCCTGTTCTTCGGCTCGCTTTTTCGCCGTATGTGAGGTTCGGTACCCCGGCACTCCGGCTCGGCGTCTCGGCACCTCGGTTCGGATGGCTCGGTGCTTCGGCTCGGCGGTTCCGAAGTACGTGGCATCATCTGAGCCGTCTATCTCAGCGCGGATCCCCGTAAAGCGCTATCTTGTCGTTTAGTGGACGTGGCCAAATCTGGACCGTCCATCATGACGAGCGCGCTTTTTGGCAAGATCCAACGGCTGATATGGGTCGGAGCAATTTTTTGCCATATACGAGGGTCGGTACCCCGGTACCCCGGCTCGGAGGGTCGGTGCTTCGGTTCGCTGGGTCGGCGTTTCGACTCGTTGGGTCGGTGCTTCGGCTCGTTGGGTCGGTGCTTCGGCTCAACGGTTTCGAGGTACGTGGCATCATCTGAGCCGTCCATCTCAGCGTGGATCCCCAAAAAACGTTATCTTGTCGTTTAGTGGACGTGGCCAAATCTGGACCGTCCATCATGACGAGCGCGCTTTTTGGCAAGATCCAATGGCTGATATGGGTCGGAGCGATTTTTTGCCATATACGAGGGTCGGTACCCCGGTACCCCGGCTCGGAGGGTCGGTACTTCGGTTTGCTGGGTCGGCGTTTCGACTCGTTGGGTCGGCGTTTCGACTCGTTGGGTCGGTGCTTCGGCTCGACGGTTCCGAGGTACGTGGCATCATCTGAGTCGTCCATCTCAGCGTGGATCCCCAAAAAACGTTATCTTGTCGTTTAGTGGACGTGGCCAAATCTGGACCGTCCATCATGACGAGCGCGCTTTTTGGCAAGATCCAACGGCTGATGTGCCTCGGAGCGATTTTTTGCCATATACGAGGGTCGGTACCCCGGTACCCCGGCTCGGCGCATCGAAGTTGACTGGCCGAGGCACAAAGTTGTGTGTTTTGGAGGAGGTGCTTCCTGAGGGGTCACCTCCTCGGCACTTAGTGGCTCGGTGGCTCGGCTGAGCTGTTCGGTAGCTCGGCTGGGCGAACCGATGGCAGGCAGCAAGGAGGGACGCGTGGCTGGATCTGGACGGTCCATCTTGACGCGCATCTCGAGGATGGGGTTCAGATCACGAGAAAACGGATCACGAGAAAATGCTATCTTGTCGTTTTGTGGGCGTGGCACGATCTGAACCGTCCATCAGATTTCGTCGCGAGTTTTAAGGAGATCCGACGGTGACTTTGCCTCGGAGCGATTTTTTGCCATATACGAGGGTCGGTACCCCGGTATCTCGGCTCGGCGCATCGAGGTTGACTGGCCGAGGCACAAAGTTGTGTGTTTTGGAGGAGGTGCTTCCTGAGGGGTCACCTCCTCGGCGCTTAGTGGCTCGGTGGCTCGGCTGAGCTGTTCGGTAGCTCGGCTGGGCGAACCGGTGGCAGGCAGCAAGGAGGGACGCGTGGCTGGATCTGGGCGGTCCATCTTGGCGCGCATCTCGAGGATGGGGTTCAGATCACGAGAAAACGCTATCTTGTCGTTTTGTGAGCGTGGCACGATCTGAACCGTCCATCAGATTTTGTCGCGAGTTTTAAGGAGATCCGACGGTGACTTCGCCTCGGAGTGATTTTTTGCCATATACGAGGGTCGGTACCCCGGTATCTCGGCTCGGCGCATCGAGGTTGACTGGCCGAGGCACAAAGTTGTGTGTTTTGGAGGAGGTGCTTCCTGAGGGGTCACCTCCTCGGCACTTAGTGGCTCGGTGGCTCGGCTGAGCTGTTCGGTAGCTCGGCTGGGCGAACCGATGGCAGGCAGCAAGGAGGGACGCGTGGCTGGATCTGGACGGTCCATCTTGACGCGCATCTCGAGGATGGGGTTCAGATCACGAGAAAACGCTATCTTGTCGTTTTGTGGGCGTGGCACGATCTGAACCGTCCATCAGATTTCGTCGCGAGTTTTAAGGAGATCCGACGGTGACTTCGCCTCGGAGCGATTTTTTGCCATATACGAGGGTCGGTACCCCGGTATCTCGGCTCGGCGCATCGAGGTTGACTGGCCGAGGCACAAAGTTGTGTGTTTTGGAGGAGGTGCTTCCTGAGGGGTCACCTCCTCGGCGCTTAGTGGCTCGGTGGCTCGGCTGAGCTGTTCGGTAGCTCGGCTGGGCGAACCGGTGGCAGGCAGCAAGGAGGGACGCGTGGCTGGATCTGGGCGGTCCATCTTGGCGCGCATCTCGAGCATGGGGTTCAGATCACGAGAAAACGCTATCTTGTCGTTTTGTGGGCGTGGCACGATCTGAACCGTCCATCAGATTTTGTCGCGAGTTTTAAGGAGATCCGACGGTGACTTCGCCTCGGAGTGATTTTTTGCCATATACGAGGGTCGGTACTCCGGTATCTTGGCTCGGCGCATCGAGGTTGACTGGCCGAGGCACTGAGTCATGTAGCCGGGGCGTCCTATGGCTTTCTTGTAGGTGGCCGAGACGTTGACTTGGTATTTTTAAGGGTCTCTTGCTCTGAGTAGGCTCCGTATTTTTTCCGCTTCCGCCTGTCGCTTTGGCTCCCTGTTGGGCTTTTTGCGTTTCCCAAGGAGGCCCAACTTGGAGGGGTTAAAAGCGCTCACTCTTACTCTCAAAGCTCACTTCTCACTTTTAACTCAAGTTTTTTACTTTCGTTCTCTAAGTGCTCTGCTAGCGGCGATTTCCTCTCTAAGGCGTTTCCGTTAGCTGTCGTGTGGGCCAGGTGATTTCCGGCAAGAGCATTCCGACCGTAGACGTCACTTCAAAAGGTCAGTTTACTTAGTCTGAATATTTTTCCTAGAGATGTCTCGAGTAGATTCGGGGAGTGGGGCCTCGTCTTCGGGCGACGAGAGTGCCGAGGAGAGGAGAAGGTCGGAGATTAGGAGGAAGGGTAAGCAAGCCGCTGAACCGTCTGTAGTCGAGACGAAGAAGGGGAAGAAGAAGAAGAGGAGGGTAGAGACCCAATCCCCCATTGTGGAGGTGATTGTGGAGAATCCGAAGCAGGCACCCGAGATAGTACGGTATCCTTCCGTTCTGTCCGGTCACTCGGGGGTCAGGCAGTACCAGGGCGACTTGCTGGAGAAGGCGATCTATGGGAAGTCCAAGATCGTCGAAGCACCTAATCCTGAACTTGCCACCGAAGCGGATGAGCTCATCACTTTGGTATCCGAGGAGGACCTGCTCCGGGTTAGAAGGGCTTTCGCTATCCCTCCGGAGTACAAACTGATTCTTCCGGGTCCTGGGATACGAGCGAATTCTAAGTTGCCGTCTTCGGACATGTGCATGTTCGACGTTGACTCCTTTCATGCCGGGTTGCGTTTCCCTCTGCACCCATTCATCCTCGAGATCCTCGGCTGGTATTGCCTCGCGCCAACCCAGTTCATGCCGAACACATGGCGCCATGTGAACGCCTTTATGCTTCAGTGCTACCGAGCCGAGGTGCAGCCGGATCTCACGGTCTTCCGAGGAGTGTATCGAGTAAACCGTCAGCACAAGACGGAGTACCGATACTACTTGGGGCCGAGGAAGGGTGTCAAGATTGTAGAAAACCCTGACTCGATTAAGGGTTGGAAGGAAAAGTTTTTTATAGTGAGGGGCGAGGCGATCAGGCCCATCCCGACCCGTTGGAAGGTGGAGGTGCCGAATTTCGCACGCGCCGACCCTGTTTTGTCTGATGCCGAGGAAGAGGCGGCGAGGAGGATAATGGCCCTTCCGATACTGAGTTGGAGGGATTTGACGGAGGAGGTGTTGTTCGGGTGCAGCCTAAGCCCCATCAACCCGAGTATGCTCCTGACATCTCGTTTTTTTTTTTTTTTTTCTTCTAAGTTTTCGGTTCGGGCTGCTAACTCGTCCCCCCCCTTTTTTTTGACTCGTTGCAGAAGCAATGAAGATCGACTTCAACTCCATGATGGCGGACAGGTCTAAGCTGGCCGGGGGGAAGAAGAGGAAGAGGGCGGCTGCGACTGTTTCGTCGACCCCGGCACCTGCCGTCGCCTCGACCATCTCTCCGCCTCCCCCTGCTGTGGAGGTGCCCTCGGAAGTTATCGTCGCTGAGGAGCCCCCGTCTTCTTCGGTCCCTGGCGTGATCGAGGGGATCTTCGATGTGAACGCGGCGCTGTCGATCGAGGCACCACCGCTGACCCAGGCCGCCGAAGAGATTCTGACAGAGCAGCACAAGCAACTGTTTGTGCCGAATTGGCGAGTGAAGAACCATGACGGGTTCCTCGGCAATTCGCAGATGTCAGTGCAGGTCGTCAAACACTTGGTGACCCCGAAGGACAGGGCCGCGCTGAGGGCGGGGACGGTCGGTGATGATACCTATGAAGTCGCCCGGTCACTCGTTTCGGTAAGCGTATTGCAAATTTCTTTAAGTCTGTAACTCGGCATGTGTATTAGTGACTGTTGTCTCTGTAGGCCACTTGCCACTTCGGCCACCTCCTCGAGACATTTGCCGCGCAGGAGAAGGAGCTGAGGTCCGCCAGCGACAAGGACAGGTTGGCGAAGGTCAGGGCGGTCAAAGAACTTAAGGCCGAGCAGAGGAGGGCTGAGGCCTTGGAAGTCCGGGTCGCGGATCTGGGGTCAGATTTGGAGAAGGCCAAGGAGCAGCTCGACGCGGAGTCTGCCAAGGCCGCCAAGGCTGCCGAGGACTTAGCTGCGGCGCTGAAGTCCTTGGCCGAGGAGAGAGCGGAGAAGGAGGCCCTGGCGACGAGGATCCGGGCCGAGGTGGAGAAGGAGGTCGAGGAAGAGGCGAAGAAGCACATGGCCGAAAATATGGAGAAGTCCTATCAGATGGCCCTCGACCACGTTCAGGAGCGAGTCCCCGGCTTCGAGCGGGTCGGCTATCAATTGTTTCCAACGCCGACCTCGGACGATGAAGGGGAGGAAGGCGAAGAGGACGAGGCTGGAGGCGAAGGCGAGGAAGGACGGGATGGAGAGACTGTGGGAGATGGCCAGGTCAAGGGACCCTCCGTCGATGCACCTGTGGCTGACGCGGCGACGAAGGTGGACCCTTGATCCCCTCGGTTTTTGTAGTTCTTTTTTTTTTGTGTTTCGATCGTTGTAATGCCTTTTGCGGACTGGCCACCGCCTTTCAATGAATGAAAAGTATTTTGACTCCGGAATTTGTCTAAGTGTTTGGCTCGGTAATGAATGAAAAGTATCCAATGCTATCTCTTTCTTATTTCAGATTGCCGAGCCGGCTTGTAACACTTCGACCGAACAGCGCCGAGCCGAGCTGTTTAAGCGATCTCGGGAGGATCGTCTCGAGGGTGAGGTTCACTTGACGAGGAAAATACTTCATAACTTGGAGATAAGGCATAGCGATGCTTTAGTTGAACTGCACCACCTGCGAATAGTCGAGGCCGAGCTATCTGCTAGGGAAGAGGAACTGGCTCGGATTTCAGCCGAACGGGATGGCTTGGTGAAGAAGGTGGAAGAGTTGCAGAGGGTGACTGTCGACAAAAGCATCGAAGTGACCCACTTGCGTCGCGTTATCTCTGACAGCACCGAATACCCCGGTTCGGCGAAACTCCCTCGGTTTAAGGTGATAGTAAAGGATGACACTTTGAAGGATCGCATCGTCGAGCTGGAGGAAGAAGTCGCTCGGCTCAAGCCTCAGCCGGTGAGGGCCAACGTCCGGAGCACCTCGTGCACCCGCGAGGAGATCGAGCAGGGGATCACGTTCTATCAAGCGGCGAGCCGGACTCCCCTCGTAGGCAGGTCAGCCGCCGATGCCCAAAGCGGTGTGGCGGTGTCTTCAAGCGGTGCTTCGGTAGGAGCAACCGTCAGAGTTAGTGGTGAGGAGGCGTCTCGGTTCGTCGGCCTAGATTCGAGCTCGGAGGTCAAGAAGCGTCGACCCAAAGTGTCTCTAAAACGGAGCATTCCCCTTCCTCGGAAGTAACGGGCTGGTCGTGTCCTTGTGTTGTAATCCTACTTGCAAGTTTTTGCTGTTGTAATCCGCTTTGTAACTTTTATCCAACTTATTAATGGAATTGGAGTTGTTTTATCTGAATTGTCCTTGGCTGTCTTCTTATCTGTGCTATGGTTGTGTCAGCTAGAGTAGGCTTAAGACGAACCACGAGGCTGGTGTTCGCTTCGCCGAACTCCTTGGCCTCGAATTTTCCTTTTTCGCTGCGCTTATGAGCTATAGGCTTGGTCTGGCCGCTTAAGGCGTGGTTGCTTCCCGACTGCGCCCACATGGCCTAATCAGGGACGTCTGATGTTTGCACGGATCTTGAGGCGGGTCCAGTTTCCAAGAAAACACTATCTTGTCGTTTTGTGGACACGTGGCTGAATGAGATCCGCTCATCACGCCCTAGCGTACTTTCTGAGGCGATCTAACGGTGGCTTCGCCTCGGAGTGATTTTTTGCCATATACGAGGGTCGGTAACCCGGTACCTCGGCTCGGCGCGTAGTTGCTTCCCGATTGCGCCCACGTGGCTTAATCAGGGACGTCTGATGTTTGCACGGATCTTGAGGCGGGTCCAGTTTCCAAGAAAACACTATCTTGTCGTTTTGTGGACACGTGGCTGAATGAGATCCGCTCATCACGCCCTAGCGCACTTTCTGAGGCGATTTGACGGTGGCTTCGCCTCGGAGTGATTTTTTGCCATATACGAGGGTCGGTAACCCGGTACCTCGGCTCGGCACGCGAGGGCTGTGATTTGTACCTAATCCTGGCCCGACCGAGGGTGAGTCGGAAAGATTGGGTCAAGTCGTCGGAGAGATCCGATCGCTAGATTAGTTTAGTTTGGGGGATGCGGGAGCAGTTTCGAATGGCGAGCTACTTCTAGTCCGCTTAGGAGCGAACTTGCGAAGCAAAGTCGAGCCAAGTGTTGGACTCCGATCCATTCAACGGCTGCAGGAGCAATTTCGAACGGCGATCTACCCCCGGCTCGTCTATAGACGTGCCGAGGAGGAAGAGTCGAGCCGAGTGCTGGACTCCGAACCATCGTGTGGGTAGTTTAAGGGATGCAGGAGCAGTTTCGAATGGCGAGCTACTTCTAGTCCGCTTAGGAGCGAACTTGCGAAGCAAAGTCGAGCCAAGTGTTGGACTCCGATCCATTCAACGGCTGCAGGAGCAATTTCGAACGGCGATCTACCCCCGGCTCGTCTATAGACGTGTCGAGGAGGGAGAGTCGAGCCGAGTGCTGGACTCCGAACCATCGTGTGGTTAGAAAATTAAAGGCTGAGGTATGCGATAGTATCAAAAATATGAAAAACTTTATTTATTAATATCTAATGGTCGGCTGCTTCTAAAGTTGCTAGCCGTTATTACAATGAAAAAAGAACAAAGGAAAAATTACTAGCAGCAGGAGAGGAGTGGTCCGACATCTCGAGTTACTTAGATAGGCGTGGCTGCCTTCTCTTGGTATTTCAAAAGATGGTCGGCGTTCCAAGTCCTAGGAATTTCTCTGCCCTCAAGATCTTCTAGCTTGTATGCACCGGGGCGGATCACTTTGGAGACCTTGTATAGTCCCTCCCAATTTGGGGCCAGTTTGCTTTTCTGCCCGGGGAACGAGATGGCCAATTTTCGGAGGACCAGATCCCCTTCTTTCAGGTCGGTTGGGCAGACCCGTTTGTTGTAGGCGAGTTCGATTCTTCTCCGGTAACTTTGTTGCCGTATGGCTGCTCTTTCCCGGATTTCGTCTATCAAGTCTAGGCTTGTTCTGAGCTCCCTGGCATTCTGTTCTTCTTCAAAAGCTATCAAACGAGGAGAGGGTATCCCAACTTCTAGTGGGATGAGGGCCTCGGACCCATAGGTGAGATTGAACGGACTCTCGCCTGTCGGGGTCCGCTTCGTGGTTCGGTAATTCCACAACACATTGGGCAGCTGATCGACCCACAATCCCTTGGAGCACTTGTCGAGTCTCTTCTTGATGCCGGAGAGGATCTGTCGGTTGGCATTCTCGGCTTGGCCATTTGACTGGGGATGAGAGACAGAGGAGAAGCGGTGTTGTATGGCTAGGTCTTCACATAAGGCTCGGAAGGCAGCTCCAGCGAACTGCGTACCGTTATCTGTAACTACGACTCGAGGAACACCGAATCGGCAGATTACATTTTTCCAGAAGAATTGAACAACTCTATGTTCGGTAATTGTAGCCAGGGGCTCGGCCTCTATCCATTTCGAGAAATAGTCGACTGTCACAACTAGGAACTTCAATTGTCCGGGGGCCGGTGGAAATGGCCCCAGTAAATTCATCCCCCACATTGCGAAGGGGATCGGACTTGATAGGGAGGAGAGTGGTGCTTGTGGAAGGCGTCGGATGTCGGAATACTTCTGGTAGGAGGTGCTTTGCCGAACATGTTGTTCGGCGTCCCGTAGGAGAGTGGGCCAGTAATACCCGTAGTTTAACACTTTGCGCGCCAAGGCTCTGGAGCCAGAGTGGGCTCCGCCGATGCCCTCATGGAGCTCTCGCAGGGCGTAGTCGGCTTGTCCGGGGGAGAGGCACCTTAGGTAGGGTCGACCATCCACCTGGGTGAAGGAGCGCTTATACAGAATGCCTTCGACCAATATGTAACGCTCGGCTCGGGTCCTTATCTTTCGGGCTTCCTTCGGATCCCGGGGGAGGAGTCCGTCTCTTAAAAACTCGACGAGGGGCTTCATCCAATTGTCTTCGAGGGGGAGTGGCAGTGTTTCGACGGAGTTGAGAGCCTCGTCCTCTATGCTTGGCTTGAGGAGGACTTCTATCAGAACAGTTTGTTCGAGGCCTTGAAGGGATGAGGAAGCTAACTTGGATAGGGCGTCGGCCTGGGCATTTTCTTCTCTGGGGATTCTTCGGATGAGGGCCTCCTCGAAGAGCGCCATGAGGCTCTTTACTTTAGCCAAATACTTTACCATCCTGTCATCGCGGGCTTCATATTCGCCGAGGACCTAGTTGACGACCAACTGAGAGTCGCTGAAGATCTGCAGGCGTCGCGCCCCTGCATTTCGGGCCATCCCAAGGCCGGCTATGAGTGCCTCGTATTTGACTTCGTTGTTCGAGGCTTTGAAGTTTATCCGGAGGGAGTATTGGAGGACAAAGTCGTCTGGGCCCGCGAGGATGACTCCTGCCCCGCTCCCCTCGTTGCAAGAGGATCCATCGACATATACCGACCAGACAGGCGGTCCCTTCATTGTTTGTTCGGTGTCGGGGATAGTTGTTTCAACTATGAATTCGGCCAGCGCCTGCGCCTTGATTGCGGTCCGAGGCTGATAAGTAATATCATGTTGGCTCAGCTCGATCGACCACTTCATGAGGCGGCCGGAAGTCTCTGGCTTGTGAAGGATCTGTTTCAGCGGCTGGTCGGTAAGAACGACCATCGAATGAGACTGGAAGTATGGCCGAAGCTTTCTCGCGGCCATTATCAGGGCGTAGGCTATTTTCTCAATTTTCGGGTACCGGAGCTCGGCGTCCCGGAGCACTTTGTTGACGTAGTAAATGGGCTTCTGAGTTCTTTCTTCTTCTCTGACTAAGACCGCACTAAGCGTCTGTTCGGAGGCTGCCAAGTAGAGGTAGAGTGGTTCGCCCGGTATGGGTTTGCTGAGAAGAGGTGGATTGACGAGGTAAGCCTTAAGCTGGTCGAAGGAGTCTTGTTGTTGCTGCCCCCACTCGAATCCCTTAGCCCCCCTGAGGGCTTTGAAGAACGGGAGGCACTTCTCCCCAGACTTCGACAAAAAGCGCCCAATGGCGGCTAATCGACCAGTCAATCTCTGAACTTCTTTGACGTTTCTAGGTGGGGCCATGTCCAGTATCGCCTTGATCTTCTCCGGATTTGCCTCTATTCCTCGTTGGCTAACCATGAAGCCGAGGAACTTGCCTGATGAGACGCCGAATGCACACTTGTTCGGGTTGAGTCTCATATTGTGCTTTCTCAAAACATCAAACGCTTCTTGGAGGTCGGCCACGTGATCAATGCCTCGGATGCTTTTCACAAGCATGTCATCCACGTACACTTCCATGTTTCGGCCAATCTGGGCCTGGAATACCTTGTTGACGAGGCGCTGGTATGTTGCCCCTGCATTCTTTAGGCCGAACGGCATGACTCTGTAGCAGTAGAGTCCTTGGTCGGTCACAAAAGATGTCTTCGGAATATCCGGGGGGAACATCCTTATCTGATTGTAACCCGAGAAAGCGTCCATGAAGCTGAGGAGCTCATGTCCCGAGGTTGCGTCAATCAGAGTGTCGATGCTCGGCAGAGGGAAGGGGTCTTTAGGGCAGGCCTTGTTAAGGTCAGTGAAATCAATACAGATTCTCCATGTTCCGTTGGACTTTTTCACCATTACTACGTTTGACAACCACTCAGGATAATTCACTTCCTGTATGAACCGGGCCTTCAACAATTTGTCCACCTCCTCTTTGATAGCGAGCTGACGTTCGGGAGCGAACTTGCGCCTCTTCTGCTGGACCGGTTTGGACCCCGGATCAACACTGAGGCGGTGGACCAAGAGTTCTTCGGAGATACCGGGCATGTCTGCAGCTGACCATGCGAAGAGGTCTTGGTTGGCTCGGATGCATTTTACAATACCCGCGTATAGTGCGGATGGGAGGGTCTTGCTGACAAAGAACCTGCGGGTCGGCTCCTGCTCCGAGAAGAGTACCTCTTCCAACTCGTCTATCGGCTCGGAAGTTGGCCGAGCAGCGTCTTGGGGGATCTCGAGTGTTTCTAAGGAGAGGACGGGTCCGAGGGTGGAAGTCATATAACACTTGCGGGCCTGCTCCTGATTGCCCCTTACTTCTCCCACTCCAGCCCGAGTGGGAAATTTCATTTTGAGATGATAGGCGGAAGGGACGGCTTCAAGGGCGGCTAGGCCGGGCCGACCCAAAATGACGTTGTAGGCCGCTGGGACATCTACGACCATGAAATCCATCGACTCCGTGCGGGTAGTAGGAGTTTTGCCGGCCGTGACATCGAGGGTGATTACCCCTTCAATCGTGACCGGCACTCCCGTGAACCCATGGAGCGTGTAGCCGGCAGGCTTGAGTCTGTCTCGGGAGAGCTTCAGCCCCTTGAAGGCGTCGAGAAAGAGGATGTTGACGGAGCTACCGTTATCCACTAAGATTCTCTCGACTTTGAAATTGGCCATGTGAAGGCTGATGACGAGTGCGTCACAATGAGGGGTACGGACACCCTCGAGATCTTCGTCAGAGAAGGTGACGGGCACTCCGAGGCCTTTGGGAGGAGGGGTGGTTCGGACTGAGTTTACTTCTCTAATAAAAGCTTTCCGAGAAGAGTTCGAGGAGCCCCCCATTGGACCTCCATGGATGAGGTGGAGGACCCGTTCTTCCTCAAACTCTGGCGTCTCTTCTCGTTCCGGACGTTTGTTAGCCCCCCGAGGCTGGGGAGGAAGCTCGGCTTGGTCCTTTCTCACGAATTTTGCCAACTGCCCCCTCTGGATAAGGGCCTCAATCTCGTTTCTTAGCGCACGGCAATCGTTGGTGTCGTGCCCATGGTCCCGGTGATAGCGGCACCATTTTTCTCTATCTCTTCTCTTAGCAGGGGTGTTCATCTTCGGAGCAGGAGGTAAGACCCCTTCTTTTTCGACTTCCATGAAAATGGTGGAGATGTTTGTGGTGAGGGGAGTAAACTTTTCAAATCTAGGGGGAGGTCGGTGCTGGCCAGCATTATCCTTCTGGAACTTCTTTGCTCCCTCTTCTTCCGTTCCCTTCCTCTTAGACCCGGAGGCGTTTCCTTCCCAGTTGGGCTGTTCCTCGGCCTCTTCAGCTCGGATGTACTTTTCAGTGCGGAGGAGGAGGTCAGAAAAGTCGTGCGGCGGTTTCTTGGCGAGGGAGGAGCGGAGGTTGGAATTGAGGATATTGGATTGGAACGCCGCGGTAGCGACGGATTGGTCGAGGGATGCGATGGTTCTGGCTTCAGCTGTGAACCTCTTCACGTAGTCCCTCAATTTCTCCCCCTTCTGTTGACGGAGGTGCAATAGTGAGATGCTGGTCTTCTCGGCCCTCCGGCTGCTGACGAAATGGGTGATGAACAGGGTTTTGAACTGTTCGAAGGAGAATATCGACGCCGGGGCAAGACGAGAGTACCATTCTCGAGCTGGGCCTTTGAGAGTTGCAGGGAATGTTTTGCAGAGGAGGGCATCGGAAGCTTGATGGAGGAGCATCAAAGTCTTAGAGCTTTCGATGTGGTCAACTGGATCGGTCTCCCCAGTGTAGTTCTCGAACTGGGGAGGTTTGAAACCGAACGGAACAGGGGCATCTACTATGGTCCGGGAGAACGGGGGTCGGCTAGGACGTAGGGTCCTCCTCCTAAGCTCCTCTTCTCGGTTTATCTGTCCCAAGAGTTTTTCCACCTCGTTTAGACGGCGGTTCATGGTATCATCTCTCCGACGGTGATCTGCCGAGCCACGGGACTCGTCTTCGTATGAGGGGGAGCGAGGGCTGCGGCGATGGTAGCTTCGAGAACGACGAGGACTTGGGGTGCGCCTGGAATTGGTAGGAGCGGGTCGAGGAGAAGGGGACCGTTGGCGAGGGCTCCGGACCGGAGGAGGGGATGGGGCCCTCGGCTCATTGGGGTTCTGACGGAGGTTGAGGGCCTGTTGTACCATTGCTTGGAATTGTTGGAACTCGGCACGGGTGATGGGTGCCTCATTGTTCCTAGGCTGCTGCCGACCTGCTGGAGAGTGCCTCCTTCGGTAGTGATCGGGGGAGTCCTTTCTCCCTCTTCGGACGGGGGACCTCCTGTGCTCTCGGTGTCGGGGGGATCGCTCTTGCTGGCGGGAGGCTTCCTCCCGAGCCCGCTTTTCATCCAGATGGCGACGAAGGTCATCATCCTCCGGGCGTTTGGGAGGGGCATTGTGGCGACCAGAGGCTCGGGGATGATGGGAGGCCCTGGAGGCACTGGAGGCGTTGTGGATGGAGAGGTTCTCTTGGTGAAGAGGCTGTTTCTGGGGGTTAGGACCCTTTGGATCAGGAGGTGGAGGGTTCCGTTGGAGCGGCTCTTCCATGGTAGGGGGGAGTTGCCCTTGTTGCTGAGCGGGATCAGGAAGGACTTCTTGCTGGTCAGGGTTGGGCGCACGGTTGGAGCCTCTAGACCTAACTTTGCGAGGCGGCATGGCTGGAGAAAACCTGTTCACCGGGAAGAGGAGAGGTCCCTATTCGTTAGTTTCCCACAGACGGCGCCAATCTGTTGCCGCTAAATTTGGTGTGGGGGCACACAGATAGAACTTGTGGATTCTTGGGGAAACTGAATAGAAAGACCTGTGTACCTGTTCCGTCGGGCCTCGATCGTCGCTCCGCCGTGCACCTGCAAAAAGTGCGAGACACCGGGGTTGTTCCCGGCGACGCACCCTCCGACGCTCAAGTCAGTAATCTGGCAGACTATGAAAGAGCGCAAAAACTGGTGAAAGATTGATTACCTCTTAATGGAGATGGGCGGGGGGTATTTATAGGCGCCTTAGGGAACGGATTAGGAATGTAATCCTTGTGATCTGATATGGAATATTCTTCCTGTGAACAGATTAGGAATGTAATCTGATAAGGTATATTCCCTATAATCAGATAAAGAATTTAATCCCAAATCCCGGTGAAAGGATAGGCACGAATCAGGGCCGTTGATTAATATGAATCAGGAACCCTAATTCTATCCCTTCTGAGCTGGGTTTGCTGCGGGTTGAAATCCGTACCCGATTAAGGTGGATCCGTTCGCGGGTAAGTGGATTTTCGGGGAAGGTAACCAGTACCCGCTTCAGACCCGTCAGAAGGTGAAATTACCGCTCTACCCCTGTGCCTCAAGATTCGTGATCCATCTGAACGGTTCCGATTTAACCCCATTTTTAGCCATATCAATAAGCAAACTACCAAGAAGTTACCGTCTAATAAAACGAAGTAAATAAAAGTTTATAGAGACATTATGAGTGTTGATTGAAGTACCTTAAGCTCAAAAATTGCACTCCATTGATAGAAGGGGAATTAACAGAAACAGGAGGAAAAAGTTTTTAGTCGTTGAGAAATTACCATCACATGTAAAATTCTGTCTGAAATTCCTTAGCAAAAGAGATGAGATTCAAAGTTCAAAAAAAGAAAAAAAAAACCTTTGCTTTTTTTTTTAATTTTATTTTTATTTTATATAAGAGAGATAAAGTCGGAAGACTCCAGTCCCGAATAAATAAATAATAAACAAATAAAATATATACAAAGACGGACAATTTTACAAGATGTAAAACAAAGAAAATAATAAAAAAAGGCTATATACAGGAAAATAATCACAACGGGAGTCAGAATGGCACAAAAAAGCCTTGAGATACCCCGGACCAACAGCAAGGACCCCGACCTAGTGCACCGGCCAAAGCACTAAGAACGGGAAACACATGACGCAACACCCAAAGACAGAGTAGACCACACCAACAACAGAGACCGAAGGAAACTCCAAAAGCAGCAGCGGCGACATCACCATGAACCAAATCGACAACAGCAACCAACTCCGCTCGCGTAAACACAGACAGAAAAAATCCAACACCAAATCTAAATATCGGACTGCCAATCCCAGAGCACCGGATAGAAAGCAGTCAAATAAGAAACAAAACAGAAGCACACTTAAAGCCGTAAAAAAGGCCAGCAGAAACACTAGCACAGGTCAAATAACCGTCAAATAAAGGTGTTTTTTTGCAAAAAAAATTTGCAAAAAACAAATTTTAAAAATAGTTCGTAAATAATATTTGCAAAAACAATTAAAAAATTTGCAAAAACAAATTAAAAAATTACAAAAAGTTCCAAACGAAAGGCCCACATCCTGGACGAAGCACCATGCTTCGTCCGGATTTTAAGGGTTTTTTTTGTAAAAAAAAAATTGCAAAAAAGATTTTTTTTAAAAAATTGTAATTTTTTTTGCAAAAACAATTTAAAAATTTGCAAAATAAATTTAGATAATTGCAAAAAAAATTTAAAATTTAAATTTTTTTTTAAATTTTGGATTGGGACGAAACATCATGTTTCGTCTCAAATTCAGACGAAACATCAGGTTATTTTATTCGTTTTTTTTATTTATTTTAATTCGGACGAAACATCATGTTTCGTCCGATCAATTAAGAATATAATAAAATAATCCAAACGAAACATCATGTTTCGTCCGCTATAATATGCATATTGCTATTTCGATTGCTATTTCTCCGTATCTACTGTAGCGCTTTTGCCAAAAAATGGCAAAATAGCAAATGACTGTGAGCGCTACAGTAGAAAAGAAATGGCAAAAATGACAATAAAGCAAACGACTGTGGATGCTCTAAGGGCTCAAACAAGCCCTATAAACCTTTGCTTTTGTTAATATATAGCTGGAATCCTCAACATTAACATTCCACCTTTTAAAAGATAGGAGGCTACCTGAAAGAAGTTGAATATAGCTCAATTTTATTAAACAATAAATAACAAAATAAAATATATATAGAAAAATTGAAAAAGTCACAAGCAGTTAAACAAAGCAAACGGAATCCCCTCAACAACACAAGTAATGTCAAACCACCACCCCACACACACACAACAATTTTTTGTAATTTTAGAGGTTCTCAAATTTGTATTCCCCTTATAAATACTAGTAATATACACGGGCGATGCACGTATTATTTTTTTTTTAATTCAAAATAAAAAATTTGATTTACACGTACGATGCATGTCTTGATAAATATGATTATATATTTCTAAAAGTAAATGTGAAGATTATTATGGAAGAGTTGGAGTAGCACGTGCGTTGCACGTCAGTAGGTAGATTTACAATCCCAACCCTCCCATTATATTATTAGAGATTATATATTATATTATAGATAGATGGATAGATAGATAGTAAATTAGATAGATAATAATTTACACAAGTGATGCACATTTAATATATTAAAAAAAAATTAAAGTAAAAAAATTTGACGTAGTGAGGACTCGAATTTGAGATCTCCTCCATATTAGTCCTCCATATTGGTTATGCACGTGCAATGCACGCGTTAGTAGATTTACAAATGACTCTAAGGCCTTCTCCCATTATAATATTAGAGATTAGAGATAGACACATATTTGTGCGGAAAAAAAAATGTTTTAGGAGCCCCTAAAATAATTATTTGGACATTTAGAAGTTTTCATCTCGGGGCCGGCCCGACCTACGGTATATATATGCACCCGGGAAAAACACCAAACATATCTCTAATCTCTAATATTATAATGGGAGAAGGCCTTAGTGTCATTTGTCAATCTACCAACATGTGTGATGCACATACATAACTAATATGAAGGATGTTTCAAGTTCGAGTCCTCACTACATAAGTATTTTTTATTAAAATTTTTTTTTGTTAAGACGTGTATTATTCATACATAACTAATATAAAAGATATCTCAGGTTCGAGAGCAGAGCATGTCAAAATTTTTACTTTAAATATATATATTTATTTAGACGTGCTACTAGTACTATATAAGTGTAAACTTTAGGGTGTTTATCCGCAATTTATAATTCTATAGTAGCTCGGTGAATAAATTTTTTTGACAAGTGGAGTTATAGTCTGTACAGAGTCAGTGGGTCCCACTTGCTGACTCTGGTGGGGTCCACAAGACAGAAGGTCAGAGAGGGTGATTGATCCAAGGCAGCAAACACCCTACAGTACCTCCATATTCGTGCTACCTGACAAAAATATTTTTTGTGCATTGAATGAATCCTATGCATCCTGTGGGCCCCACAGCAACCGTGATCAGTCACCATCTGACCGACACTTGTAGGTTGCACACGCAAGGTCCACCGTTGACTACTCTTTTTCCTTTTTTTGGGTCCCGGAGTTTTAGTAAGTAGGCTTTTTAAAGTGGGCCTAAATGAGTCTTTGGTTTTGGGTCGAGGTGGATTGCTTGGAAAGTGCAGGGTTGCCTTGTTCTTTTCCCAAGTGTAATTCGAGGGGGGTTTACCCAAATTAAAGTAATTAGTCTAGTTGTTATGACCAAATAAACTGGTGGTTCGATGCATTTGCATTGCACATATATGTGCCCACAAACCTTCTACCTAGCCTTGATACATAATGGTACCTTGGTTTGAATTTGTGATATCTCGTATCTGAGTGAACGCTCTAAAAGCACACTAACTCTTTTGTTCTATAACATGACAATGGTTCTATAAGATGACAATTATTAATCATATTTGTTACGGGACGACGGTGGTCAAGCAAGTTCCAAGTTTGGGTTCAATTTTAACATGAATTGAGTGGGTGGCTGGGGTCTCTCTCATGTCGGAGGGTTTGGAGAGAGCGTTTGTGTGACCGTTAGGGGCAACGACTGCTGCTGTTGAGGTTGGAGGTAACGGAGAACGATGGACATGCTTGGTGATGAAAAAAATGTCTCAAATTTTGACCTATTCAGATTGAATTGGGTGAGTGCCTAGGATTTCTTTCTTACCATTGAACTTTGAGGTCGCATTCAAGTTACCATTGGTGCGACGACAAGTTGCAATTGTGGGTAACAGTAGACGATAGACAAGCTAGGTAGTGAGAGAAGGATTTAATATTGACCTATTTAATGTTGAGGTTTAACCGCGGAATAACTCACCAACGAGATGCAACAAATATTTCCACTTAAAATATGAAGAATAAGTTTACAAATCTCTCAAGAACTCACCACTAAGGTGTAGAGTTTCTCTTTGTAACGCCCCGATCTCCCCCGCAACTGGGAAACCGTGACACATGCCAAGATCTTTCCTTCAATTAGTCTCGAGACACAGAAAAACTGGAAAATTTAAAAACTTTTCTTCAACACAAAGTTACTATGCAGTAATTACAAATATAAGTTTGTAATACCGACTGTAGCGCCTGCCCTTTTTTCTTTTTGACTCCAAACTCAATTCTTCCAATTTCTATATCACTTTAAACATAAACTAAAATGGTTATGTTTCAAAGAAAAATTGGACAGAGTCTCCTTTGTATTTTTTGCCCAAAACACAGAAAAGCTTACGGAATTTTGCTCTAAATTCCGTAGCTTACATCACAGGCAATAAAAATACGGGCTCCCCAGGCCAAAATGAGCATCATCACACAGGCAATATATATATATGCTCTGGGGGCCAAACTCATAACGGTATAACAATTATCAAATAAAAACCATAAATTCCTTATGAAAACGTAGTAAGTTTTTAGAATTTTACCTGTAAAAACCTACCACGACGCCTGACACTCCACACGAAATGGTTACGGGTCAAAACCATATCCTGCTGCCTCACACTATACTTTTCATCATCATGCTCATACTTATACATCAAAAATACAATTTAAAGCATGAATCTTTACTATTTACAATTAAAACATAACAATAAATTATAACTGGAACTCCACTCCACGGAACCTGTACCTACACCTCACCTCTGCACTGCTGAAGACCTGTAACAGTAGGGACCTAGGGCAGTCCGGGGACTCCCTAACCCCCAAACACTAAGGGGTTAGCCATTTCTGGTGTGAGTATAATTTATTAAAAGTAAATAAATTAAACTTTCAAGTAAAAACATAACGAACTCACAATTTCCAAGATAAACAAATCTTACTTGACATTTGAACATGTAAACATCATAAATGAGATTTTACATCAAATACTCTCTGAGTCATCACCTGTATGTATATCTATACCCGCTCATAACATACTTATATTTAGTAACCATTTGAATAACCACTCATAATACAATATTGATTTTGTTTCCATATCTCATGTATCCCATCATAAACATATGCCTTCGTCCTCATACTACCACATTCATTCATGTCCAACCTCACATCTCATTTCACCTTACCATTTACTTGCATTTTATCACAATACACCCCATATCCCAACATAGTTCGGTAATAACACAATCACATCCCAAGCCCATAGCTTGGTTATTAATCTACTCCAACTATCACACTCGCAATTTATCTCGAATGGAAAGGACTCGTGTACATATGATTTGTACCTGTGTACCTTATGACTTAAACTCTAATGCAAAACTACCAATACAATGATGCTCTTATTCTAATGCAAGATTACTAATGCGATGATGCTCTTATTCTAATGCCAGCAAGTCTCCGAAGCAACATGCAGCCCATAAATACATGCGCCCCATCTCAAGCTGTTTCTCCATATATAGGGATTTGAACCCGCGTTATGAATTTTCTAATTGTACACAACCTGTTCCTGACAGATACTACATGACTGATGAGGTTGCAAATGTGGTCAAGTCCCACCAATGCAGTACGCTCATGGTGTCTATGTTTGCCACTACTACCCGGTACACCGGACCTCACTCAAAAACCAGACGAACACGGGGTCTCTCCGAGCGCAGTATAGCATACAAAGCCTATCCTGTGTCGCCCCTAACTCATAGACCGTGATCTATGGCCTGTTCGCTCTCTCCTGGCCAAGGACCCGACGAAGTTCCGGGGTCCATTCCCCTAGCTCCGCCGCCTTATCATGGCACTTCAGGAATTAACAGTGTGCGATACGCATCCCATGCTCCCAACTCGTGAGAAGGCACCGTACGTATCCCTTTGACAGGAAGGTACAACCCAATAACACCACCTAAGGCCTGCTTCGAGGGACAAGTTGGTCGTAAGGCGCTACCTACAACCAACTCCTCTCTTTTCGGCAAAGGGTCGCAGTAAAATGATCTTTATAAGTCACTACCTTAATGATGTTCCTAACCCTGAACAATCCTAGGAATGACAACATTACACAACATGCTAGGTCTTAAATTAGACTTCGCAAGATAACTCTATTAGGCTGCTCAGCCTAAACTCACCAGAATCCCTCAGGATCTGGTTCATGGCCTATCAATCCAAGACCCCGGCAATACGAACGTATTCGCATGCTACTATCCTGAACTTGGATTTCGTCACACTCCGGTCCGCAATCAACCAACGGTTAAGATCTGACGGCACCCGCGAAGTGACTCGTCCACAGTTCCTTAGGAGTAAGCTAAACACACGTCTTAATGGTCGATAGCCCTAGGGCAATGATATCACCCTAGATGAGCACAACAAACTGCGTATTAGCCAAGAAGCTACATACGAGTAACCAAAAACACATACGAGCTAAACAGCTACGTATGGGACCAACAGCTACATACGGGCCAGTCGAGCCGCGTATGAGACAACAACACACATACGAGCCGAATAAGCTGCGTATGAGACCCACAGCTACATACGGGCCAGTCGAGCCACGTACGCGCAAAGCCACATACAAACAATCATACAGGTAATCAAACCTAGAAACAACCAACTGTGCTTACTAGCAAACTTGATCTTCTAAAATTAGAAGTAACAAAAGAATCTACTATAATCAACTTAGCATGGGTTTTTTTTAAAATCAACTCATCATGGCATACCTACTATAATCGACTCAAACATGAGTTTCTTTCTAAAATCGACCCAAACATGATATTCTACTACAACTTAACCATGGGTTTCTTTCTACAACAATTCAAGCATGGATCTAATACAACTCAAGCATGGTAGTCCTACTTACTAACTCAAACATGATAAGTCAACTAGAATGTCACATAGCATGAATGGGTTCCTTTTTCTTTTGACATAGACAACACTCATCTTTATGCTATTTTCTCAAGTTCTACCATTCATACTTTTTATAGGATCCCTTTGATCCATAAATTTATATCAATACTTTAGTTTATTCGAACTTCTTCAAAACATCAAAATACGTATATAAACCATACACCCATATTTTGATATCATCATCTAAATATAACTCATCCATTATAAAGGTTTTTATATACTCAAGAATGGTTAGATTCACCATATTTTTACAATCACAAAAATACGTAAATAAATCGATACTTACTTATTTCTTTAAACCCAAAAATACATAAATGAATTAACACTCACATATTCTTAACCCCAAAATATATAATTAAAATAACTCGCACATATCTTTAAACCACAAAATATATAATAGACCAACTCACATATTTCTTAAACCACACAAAAATATATAAAAATACTAACTCACATATTCATCAACCCACAAAATATATAAATATACTAACTCACTATATTTTTATAATCAAAATACATATAATAAATTAGTACTCACATATATCTTTAACTCACCAAAAACACATAATAAATTAACTCACATCTTTCTTAGCACACAAAAACACATAATAAGTCATACTCACATAATTTTGCGAAGATCCAAGCGCCGTGCCATCTCGCGTCCAAGGTTGTGAATATATCCTATCACCAAATTTCAAGCAATTAAAACTCAAATACTTCAACTAATCACAAGAGTAAATAATCGCTATCCCAAATATTCCACAAGTGCTTACTGAACACTTGGGATATACACACGTGATGCACGTGATGATCTAATACCAACGGTATTTTCATCCTCAATTAATTACTAAAATCGCTCCCAAATAATCTAATAGTCCAACTACAATTTCTATTTCTATACAAGAATTAATTCATATCCCTACAATTTTCTTTTACAAACTCAAATCCCTAATTTACTAACAACTCACAATTTCTCTAATAACCTACTAATTTCTCCCATCTACAATTTCCAATATCTCTAAATCTCTCTACCCTAACATTCCTACTTAATAAAAATTAACCCAACTAAATTCTATACAATAAAATAGTTAGGGTTATACCTTCGCGAAGTCCAATCGAAAATCCGACGCCACTACGATGTCGAGAATCCCTCCATTAGTCTACTCCTAATTTTAATTCGGATTTGACGAAGAATAGAGGTGGAATTTGGGTGGGGAAGCATCGACCGTTGGGTTCGTTTTTGGGTTTGTTTGATCGGGATGAAGAAGAAGAACGAAGGAGGAAGAAGGGAGATGGTGGGGGTTCTCCTGGCTGGGAGCGATCGGAAGAAGGAGATGGGAGGAGGAGGTCGGGGTGGGTTCTCTTGGCTGGGAGCGATCGGACGGGAAGCGGAAGGAAGGAGAAGAAGGAAGAGGGAATGTGAGGGTCGGGGTTTCTTTCCCTTCGGCTGTGCGCGAACGGGAGGAGGAGAGGAGGAGAGGTGGTCGGGGCTCCTTTGGGTCGGCGTCGAACAAGAAGGGAGAAGAAGAAGAAGAAGGGAACGGGAGTGGGGGTTTTCGTTGGTTGGAAGCGAACGGAGAAGGAGAGGGAGAGGAGGCCGGGTCGTTCTTTGGGCTCGGTCTGGGAACGAAGGGGAAGAAGAAGAAGGGAAGAAGAAGGAGAAGGGAAGGAGAGAGAGAGAAGGGGGTTTTTTTGTAAAAAGGGAAAATAAACAATAATAGATGATAAATATCTAGGAGAATGTTGCATATAAGCCCTCTAACTTCAATACATTTCAAATAAAGTCTAACTCTCTATTCTAATAATTCCAAACAATACAAAATACATTAAAACTACTTTGTAGATAATCTGTATAAAAATAATTTAATCTTGAAAATAATAATAATATAAAATAGACAATATATCTTATATTTCTCAATAAAAATAATAGTCGTCAAAAAATACATGATCGCGCGAAATTCTCAATCGCGCACACATTTCGATGCAAAATAGCCATATGCTATTTTTCGGGTCGTTACACTCTTTATCTCCCTCTCTCTCAATGATGACTGATAGATCCTTTTTTTTCTTCTTCACTTAACCCTAAAATCGTACACAATACAATATATATAGGTTTTCACAACTTCTAATCTCAACCGCTCATCAATCAGCATCGCGACGGTCGACCGCAACTTATGGACGGTCTACCAGTTCATGCCTTCGACTGTACATGGTCTAACAGAGAGTGGCTCGGTCGACTGCACGGTCTACCGATCATTCCTTCAAGTATACATGGTTGCAACAGAGAGCGAGACGGTCGACTGCGCAGTTGACTGTGCACTGCCTGTACATATTTGGTTGGGGGTGTGATCAGGGGTGCGGTCGACCGCAACTCTGCCTGTAGCTTCAGACTGCTCTTGACCTGTTTGCTCCCACTTCAACTCTCCTTCTTGTCTGTCTTCTTCAACCATATTATCGTGTATTTGGATCCATAAACCCCAACATTCAGGTCATGTTGGAAGGATGTTTGTGGTCTCTTACGTATCTATAGGCTTGGAGGTGGCATTTGTGGGACTGTCGGGGGGCGACGGCAGCTCTCGTTGCGAGGTGGTGGTGACAGTTAACGATGATCAAGCTAGGGGATGAGAACAAGATCTCAATTTGGACATGTTCATGTCAAATTGGTGAGTGCTTGCGGTGTCTCTCATGTTAAGAAGCTTGAAGTTGGCGTTTGTGTTATTGCTGGAGTGACGGGGGCTGTGGTTGGGAATGTGAGAATGAGCTCAATGTCTGACATATTCAAGTTAGATTGGGTTGGCACGAGAAATCTGTTTAGGCAAGCTCGGTCGACCGGTATGATTAGATTTTATTGTATTATTTGTCTGTTTGTTGGGGAGTATGAGTATATGACCCAGTCTATTAGGTTTCAAGAACTTCTTAATCCTTATTTTTGGTTGTATATTTTGTTAAATTTTTTTAATGGAACGTTGGGGGTCTTCAACCCACCACCGTTAATGATAAAAAAACAACATGACAAGGGTTCGTATGGATATTTTTTTTCATGCTTAGCAAGTTTTTGATCATCAACTTGTTCCCATCTCAACCTGATATAAATTTATTTTTTCCTTTGCATAAAGTTTTTCTGATATTGCATTTCATATCTGAACTCCCATGCAAACTGTTGAATTCTAACTGCGGAATAAACTCAACAATGACAACGAGATGCAAGAACTATAGAATCAAAACAAGAGAAGAAAGAACAAGCAAAAGCAACACACAAGAACACAGATTTTTATCGAGGTTCACCCAAACAATGGCTACTTCCCCGCGCAGAGGCACTCCTACGATTTTCACTAGAAATATGAAGATTAGGTTTACAAATCTCTCAAGAACTTACCACCAAGGTGTAGGGTTTCTCTCTATGTAGCGCCCCAAATTTCTAATATGAGAGCTTAGAAAATAAGTGGCGAAATCCCAGCAATCCACTTCAATAGAACAATAAACACCAACAACACCACTAAAATTTTCTTCTTTTATTACAACAATTATTACAAATCACAGCGGAAGTCTAAACATCTCAACCCAAATATTTCTTTACATTTACAACTCAATAACCACACAATATGTCTTTACAAATTTTACACAAAACTAAATAGTCCAAATAGTCTCAAATGCAACATTAAGCATCCAACCTCCCACTCTAAGCAGTAACCTGCAACAAGTGAGGCTAGAGTCGAACCCTAACCCCCAAACTAAAGGGGTCAGCCATAAAAATGGTGTGAGTGGCAACTAATCAAACAAATAACATAAATGAACATAAAACATAATATCCAACAAATAATAATCAAACACTAAAGTATGAAGTACAACAAAAGAATAAGGGGTGATACCAAAACCAAAAGCCAAGTGTGTGCCGAAAACAGGAAATTCAAATGCATAAAAGTGATTCAAGAAAACATCATGACTACATGCTGACAACGATGACTACTAAGAGATGAAGATAAACTATGATAATTTGTCCATGCTTGATCATTCCGGAGATTGATCCCACATCACAGGTATTTCCCCTGGATAATTCAGGAGATCATCCCACATCTAAACATAGATTCCTTATCACAATAATACCCCAAAAGCGTCGCCTCGACTCCGATCATTCCGTAGTTCAATCCCACATCTCAAGATAATTACTTGGATAATTCCGGAGAAATACCTCACATCTCAGGTTAACTACCTGGATAATTCCGGAGATAAATCACACATCTCAAGTTAACTACTTGGATAATTCAGGAGACTAATCCTACATCAAAAGCCATACTGAGGTGCATAACTCAAGTTCTCATTCGTCAAGACACTACTAATGCCTGTCCTTATTAGTTTGGGTTGCTGAACAAATCTCCTAGAGTAGTGTACCCTACCGGACTAAAAATCTGAATAACTGAAAATTCGCCTCAAAGGGCCTCAACAAATGACTGAACAAATACCGGTATACTAGGGTCACCTACCTCTAGAGACTCAAAAACAAATATCCGAACAAATCCCACTTAACAAGTGGCTCAACAAAATATTTCCAAAATCATGTTCTTAATTGAACATCTCAAAAACCAATACTTAACTGAACATCTTAAAATCAAACACTGAACAAATATCTCAACATCAAATACTGAACAATATCTCAGAATCAAGTACTAAACAAATGTCTCAAAATCAAACACTAAACAAAATATCTCAAATCAAATACAAAGATCCTACAGGACCAGTCGACTGTACAATGGACCAGTCGACTGTCCAGAGGACATATCCCAATATTTTACGAAAATGATCTAAGGCATGACCAGTCGACTTACCCAAGAAGTCAGTCGACTGCCCCGAAAGAACTGAACAAAACCACAAGCAGAGGGTCAGTCGACTGACCACAGTCTAGGTCGACCGTCCCGAACAAATCTCAAGACTCAAAAGTACACTGTAAGCTCGTACCAGTCGACTGCACATCAGATCAGTCGACTGACGGCTACAGATCTGAACACAAAATCATCTTGAAGTTTTCTAAAGAATTACTGATCATAAAGTTAATTTATATTCGGGCAAATGAACAATTCTCAACAATCTCTATCATGGTTACATTACTCAATCAATCAATTTCTCCAATCTCATATTCTCATGATCTAAATTCTCAATTCTCCCATTAGGGTTTTCTCAACCTAACTAAATGTCTTCCTCAACACATAATCAAAATTGGTTTGCAATCACTAGATCCAGATGTTTAATATCCAAGCTTAACATAATCAGTTCTAAATTTGCTTTCTAACAACATGATCTCATAAACCAACATATCCTCAACAAATCTAAATCTTTTCTCATCATGGTCCAAATATCAAATAGAAGTTCTCATCATCCATATTGAACTAAAGATCCATGTCCTACATACAATGGGACTAACAAAGAATGGTATAATGATCACAAACAAGCATAACAAAGATCTCACGTCATCTACCAATCAAAACAAACAAAACAAAGCAAAACAAACAAACCAACTCACCTGATTTGAAGAAAAGATCCACAAACTTTCTCCTTGCTAGATCCAAGAATCCTCTTGTTCCTCAAAGAAATCTCAATATTCTAAATATTGTGAATGACGGCTGGGAAAGGGATTTCCCTTATATATGCCGGATTAAGGTATTAGGGTTTTCACCCGATTTGCAAAATAATCCTTTTAAGAGTACATCTTACATATATAATTGTATCCTTGAAAACTAAATCAAATATAATTTAAATTAGGGTCTAATAGAGAAATATGTTTCTAAACTTCAACAAATACTGATCGGAATGCCCAGAAATTATAATTTGCATTTTAACCCTTGAAATTGTCAATTTTGCAAATAAGTCCTTCTTTTCTCAAAAATTGCAAATACGCATAATTAATTTCAGAAAAATCTGGAAAAATACTAAATAATTCTCAAATAATAAATAATGATTTTTCATAAAGAAAACTTAATTTTCCAAACTTCTAAAAAGTCATTTGCACGTGTTTTGCACGTGTACCAAAGAATAAATTTCTTAGAAAACATTTATTAAATCCTCAAAAATCATTTAAATTCATTTTCAAATAATTAAAATAATATTTGAAAATACGGGGTTCTACACTCTATCTCCCTCTCTTTTAATGACGGCTGGTAGATTTCTATTTTCTTTTCTCTTCTTTTCACATAACCCTAAAATCGTACACAATACAATATATATAGGATTCCACAACTTTCCATCTCAGTCGCTCATCAATCAGAGTCGGGATGGTCGACCGCAACATCATGTCGATCTACCGGTCTTCTCCTTCGACTTCACGAGTTCCAACAGAGAGCGGATCGGTCGACTACACGGTCGACCGGTCACTTCTTCAAGACTCCAGGTTGAACCAGAGAGTGGGACGGTCGACCGGTCGTTAGTCAGGGGGTGCAGTCGACCACAACTCTGCTGTAGCCACTTGCTCCCACTTCGACTCTCCTTCTCGCCTATCTTCTTCAACCCATTATCGTGTATAGGATCTACAAACCCCAATAATCTCCCACTTGGAGGCATATACACGAAGTCTCTAACTTGTTCTTCATTCTTCCATTGGCCTAGTCTAGGCCTGTACCTCTGCGAGTCTCCTCAACAATTAACCTGGAGACAATCAGATAGCGGTATAGCAAAACTAATGTTTTTTGCTATCCACCACCTTAGTGAGCATGTCCGCCGGATTCTTAATACCAAGAATCTTAGTTAGCTTCAACCATTTCTTCTCAATCGCCATTCTGACAAAATGATACCTCATTTGAATGTGCCGAACCCTAGAGTGATATACCGAGTTTTTTGCCAAGAAAACTACACTTTGACTGTCACACCATAGTTCACCTATGGGTTGCTTCCTTCCCAACTATTTCATAAGCTCCAAAATCACATAATTCTGTTTGCCCATAAGCTAACTGTCTTCTGTTTTTCCATCACACAATTCTCACAACAATCCATCTCAACCTTCTTCAGCCCCGGTAGAAGATCCCTAAAACAAAGCTGCTGACACATTTTTCACCAAGGTGTCCCAACTTGACATGTCATAGAATTGAAGAGGAACTACCTGCTCATACTGTAGCAATGATCCTGAATCACCTCCCCTGAGTAAGTACAACGTGTCACCATGCTTTCCTTTTGCCACCAACCTGGCACCTGTAGTCACCTTCCATTCTTCATGCCCAAAAGTTGTTGTAAACCCTTCTTTGTCTAGTTTGCTAGTTGAGATCAAGTTTTTTTTCAAGCTCGGAATATGTCTTGTATCATACAACCCACCATTGCAAGCCTTCACTCTCACAGTGCCAATACCCACAACTAGACATATTTGTCCATTACCAACTGAAACTGCACCACAACCACCTGTCCTGTAATCCTCAAACACATCCCTCATAGGGGTACAATGATTAGACGCACCCGAGTCTATACACCAGTCATCTTGCAAAATATTCAATCTAGCTGATAAACACAATTCATCTAAACGGGGTTCAATACCTACCATATTGGCTACATGTGACCCTGCTTGTGTTTTCTTATACTCCTCTCATTGGTCTCTCCTGTCTCCTGGCTTCTTGCAGTACTAACACTCACCTTTGTGATATTCGGTTCTTGACTTGGACCTGTGATTCCTGTTCTGCGACCCTCTGTTGTTATTTCTACCATGGTTATCAACTGACAGCGCGGTATTGCTAGAATATGACACTGAAGTCTCTCCATGTCCTTTTCTCCTTGCATCCTCACATAATGCTGCTTATAACATCCTTTAGGGTTGTCGTATCAGTCATGGTGCTAGTAATAGTCTGTTCTACTATGTCGTAACTATCGGGAAGACTGGATAGCAGCAACAACGATTATGCCCTCTCCTCAAACTTTAAACCCGACGATTCCATCTGATTGTAAACCATACAGAAATTGTTGATGTGCTTAGCAACCGAACTCCTTTCCGACAACTTCATGTTAACCAACTTCTTTAGGTGTAAGACTAGATTCACTGCATTCGGCTTCTCAAATATGTCTGTCAATATCTCCATTGCCTCCTTTGCGGTTCTTGCATTCTTAATGTGAAATAGCGCCTTTCTGCTCAACGACAACTGAATCTGCCCAAGCGCTTTCTGATCCAATCTATTCCAGGCCGCCAATGCATCCGGATCGACCTCTGCCCCTTCTGGCTTCACACCAAACAACGGATCATCTAGATCCTTCTGTCGGAGATACACAATCATTTGGATCTTCCACATTGTGAAATCCGTTCTATCGAACTCCTTGACTAAACTATTGTCCCCCATCTCAATCAATACTACCAACTTGTAGCTCTGATACCACTTTGTTGAATTCTAACTGCGGAGTAAACTCAACAACGACGACGAGATGCAAGAACTATAGAATCAAAATAAGAGAAAAAAGAACAAGCAAAAGCAATACACAAGAACACACAAGATTTTTATCGAGATTCACCCAAACAATGGCTACTTCCCCGCGCAGAGGCACTCCTGCGATTTCCACTAGAAATATGAAGATTAGGTTTACAAATCTCTCAAGAACTCACCACCAAGGTGTAGGGTTTCTCTCTATCTCCCTCTCTCTTAATGACGGCTGGTAAATCTCTATTTTCTTTTCTCTTCTTTTCACATAATCCAAAAATTGTACACAGTACAATATATATAGGATTCCACAATTTTCCATCTCAGTCCCTCATCAATCAGCATCGGGACGGTCAACCGCAACATCATGTCGGTCGACCGGTCTTTCCCTTCGACTGCACGAGTTCCAACAGAGAGCGGGTCGGTCGACTGCGCGTTCGACCGGTCACTTCTTCAAGACTCCAGGTTGAACTAGAGAGCGGCACGGTTAACTGCGCGGTCGACCGATCGTCGGTCGAAGGGTGCGGTCGACTACACGGTCGACCACAACTCTGCTGTAGCCACTTGCTCCCACTTCGACTCTCCTTCTCGCCTATTTTCTTCAACCCATTATCGTGTATTGGATCCTCAAACCCCAACACAAACTTCTTTCTGTGCATCATTTCATCCAAACCACCTAACAAGAGCTAGGTTGTTGTTTTCATGCATGATCACATCAAGAGAACTAGGGTTTCCATTGATGCACACAATTTGCATGAAGAAATGCCCTTATTCTTAGCTCATACACTATTCTTACTCCCCGTTGCACTTCTCCCCGTTTGTATTTATTCATAACTCCGGATGATACCAGAGCCTCTTATTCCTTTAACTACCATTAACAAAGAAAACAGATTGTGTGAAACAAAACCTTTCAGAGTCCCCTTTGCCCCTTACCGTCCCCTGGCCGCAACATCCCTATCATCGACATTGCCAAAATCTTTGCATCACGTGGAGCCCATTCCACAATCGCTGTCATCCTTCTGAATGCTGACAGCTTTCGGTCCACTATTGCATGCTCACAGTCTCTCAACCATCCGATAAATTTATCGCATAATTGTGAGTCAACCGACATGTTACCTGATCGCTCATTGTCCGATCAGTTTTCTCCTGCTCTCACCCTGCTACAGGCTCCTTTTCACCAGTTGGACCGGTTTGAACTGCCTGACGCGGTTGTTTCCAATTTGTTGCTCCCGTGGACTGCCTCTGTGGTGTGTGAGCAAGGTATGCTTTTTCTGGTACAGGGTGCTTTGCACTCTCAGTTGAGGGTAGTCTTTTGTTGCATGGTGCCCAGATTGGTTCGTCATGTTGAAAAAATTGTACATGAAATTGAATATTTCTCCAAGGCACGTACAGAGATACGCTGTCCTTTAAGAAATGTTTCGCCCCACCAGGATGTCTCTAACAAGGATATGCGAAAATTCCTCTCAGGATACAAAGGAGACATTCGGTTCAATCGGTGACTCGAATGACAGAAAATTTGTACTAACGATGCTATAACTCGAACCGAACTCGTATCTTGCAATTTGGGTAATAAATAGGAGAAGGAAGCCTTCTTACGATTGGACATGTCCAATCGTGAATTGTTACCTTCTTGAATGGACATTTCCATTCACTTGAAGAGATGAACCTCTTCGTTGCGATGTGTCCAATCGTATGGAGTTGTTGATCCCCGTTTCGTTACGGCGACATTCGTCGGGGCCGACAACTCGAATCGCAAGACGATCACATTTAAAATATGCACTTTATGAAAAAATATCTAACATGTCGGACCAGTTTATATATTGTGCCCGGTCTTCCAAACATGGTTCATTTAACCCAGTCCAAGTTTGCTGAGGCAACTCTTCCAGGTACAAAGACTCATTCGCTGATCTCTATTTTGCATACACGTTCCATACTGAGGTAGTGTCATGTCTGATATATAAACACACTTGTTATCTTGTTGCTTGCTGCATAATTTTATCATATTTTCATTCTTATGTGCAATCAGTTCTTTAGCATGTACACTGTATGCAAGTTTCTTATCCTAGTTTTCGATACACAGTGAGAATTGTTGGATGTTGCCCTATACTGAAAAGTAGTACGTAGCGAAAGGGTTTTGTCGCTCATGGGAAAAGAAGGGGAAGCGGAGAGTGTAAAGGAAGTTAGGAGGAATGCGAGGGAGATGTAGGAGGGTCGTCTTATGAAAGTGTAGGAATGTTCAGAAAGTCACTCCGGCCATCCCAGTTTCATTCCAATGTAGTCTTCTGAAATGCAGATTATCATCGGTTATGAACAATGTATGATGTGATATACGCAAAAATATTCGAAATAAAGTATACAGGCTTATGCTTAGCTACTTGTAAATTGTATGTGCAAGAATTTCATTGATTAGGCGTTAACACAATAATATTGTATTTCAGATTGAGTGTGAGGTTGGTGAATTTTTTCCCAAACTGTCCCACTTTTTGTAAGTTTTTGGCGGTTTAAGTTTTTCGCAAACCGCCGTAGGTTTTTTTTAATTTCCAAACAATCCCACTCGGTCTGTGAAAGACCGAGTTTAATTCAAACTAACTCATTTTTTTAAAGACCGAGTGTTAGTCTTGGACTTTTCGAAGTCTAACACTTGGTTTTTCAAAGACCAAGTTAATTTTAACTAAACTCGGTCTTTCAAATACCGAGTAGATCTTTTTGGTAAATACTTTCGAATATGGGTCAGTTTGGTAAATACTTTCAAAAGGTGGGTCATTTTGGTAACAGGTTCCAGATATTGAAGGGAGTTGATTTCGAGCTTCATGTTCAGGAGCCTTACCTCTCGCAGCTTAGAGGTAAATTGACGATGTTTCTTTCAATTTTATTGTTGATTGTGTATGATGTGGGTGGTTTTGTTGGTAGATGGAGAGAAGACGGTTGAAGGAATGTGTGCCACAGGCAACTATAATCGGTGAGATTGTAATATTTTTTTCAGCATTGTTTAGGGCAGTTTTTCAGTTGGTTGTTAGTGTTATTCAAAATCGAACTTGGAAAAGAATTAGGGATTTCATTATTAACACTTATACTTTATACTTGGATGGTTGTTTGTAGTGAATTTTTTTTTTTTTGTATAGGTAATATATTTTACAAAGGCCTTAGTTAGGATAATTATGATATGAATTACATAAGTGACAAAATCTCTAAATTATCCGAGGAATCTTTAGAAGGGATGCAGACAATGTAATATTTCAAAGCTATATTGTCTGTCTATGTAATTTAATTTACTAAAATGCGCATGCTTTTGTTTTTCTTTCTCTTTTCTTTTTCTTAATGCTTATAAATAGTTTAAAGATATTTAATAGAGTACTTATTCGATAATTAGTTTGTAGGTTTAATGTGATAATGTTGCGTACGGTAAACAACCAAACAACTATTGGACCCTCAAATCTATTGTTGTTATAATGCTAGTTATTATTATTATTATTTTCCTTGTCAAGGGTAAATTTGATGGACAATATCCATTCAGAATCTCTTAAAACTTGTTACTCTTGTAGAAATATAGATATAGAAGGGGCTATACTAGTATGGATTTTCACATTGGTTAGAAAACTATAGTAAACATCTTGTTATATATGTTACTTTCATGAAATATCCTCTTTCTTTTAGGGATCTTACCATTTGGCACTCCTCTAGCTGTTTCATAAGTTTTTATATGAAGTTTTATAAATCTTATCATCTATTATCACATGCGATCACATGCACCCAAGTTCACCATACAGCTGCACATGGTTTTCTATGTCCGCCCTGAACCAACCTTCATTCCAAGTGAGAATGAGAAAGAAAAGATTGGCTAATGCAGTACACCTCATGGCCTTTAATTTTTCCATCTGAGCCATACTTCATTTTCACTCTAATTGAATCCACTGTTACCGTGTTATCTCACCTTCTCATTTGAGAGGAGTTTTAAATAATCTGGTCATGGTATGCGTGGGTTTTCATAATATAAACTCTTCTGAATTTTCTTAAACTGAAAATTCTAAATTATATAGGATAAAAGATCTTGAAATATTGGATCCTTATATACTAACTGAACTTAAGAAATTGAATATATTTATTTTGGAGCAAGTATTCTTAAATATCTTAAAAAATCCACAGGTTATTATTGATGTAAAGGTTTTAGTTCATATTTTTCTATGAAGAACATTGAATGCAATTATATCATTAAATTGGCTTCAGCATGGTGTATTGTCACATAACTTACGGATTTTCCTGGTTGATCTTGACCAGAATTCAACCAGGTGCATCACTACTCTTCAACAAATGCCTTTTATTGGAAATTCAGGTGATGCCACCTCATTATTTATATGTGTAATGTTTAATTAATTGTATTTGTCTTCTCATTTTCAATTAGAGTGAAAATGAAGTATGATCGAAAAACTGCCGTAAACAATGTTAAAAAAAATATTACAATCTCACCGATTATAGTTGCCTGTGACACACCTTTCTTCAACCGTCTTCTCTCCATCTATAAACAAAACCACCCACATCATATACAATCAACAACAAAATTAAAAGAAACACCGCCAATTTACCTTTAAGCTGCGAGAGGTAAGGCTCCTGAACATGAAGCTCGAAATCAACCTCCTTCAACATCTGGAACTTGTTACCAAAATGACCCACTTTTTGAAAGTATTTACCAAACTGACCCACGTTCAAAAGTATTTATCAAAACGACCCACTCGGTCTTTGAAAGACCGATTTTAGTTAAAACTAACTCGATCTTTGAAAGACCGAGTGTTAAAGACTAACACTCGGTCTTTGAAAAACCGAGTTAGTTTAACTAAACTCGGTCTTTCAAAGACCGAGTTAGATTGTTTGGGAATTAAAAAAAAAACTATGGCGGTTTGGAAAAAACTTTCAAAATGTGGGACAGTTTGGGGAAAAATTCGAGGCTAGTTACATATTGAATGATTTGCTGTACTGACCCACTTTTTGAAAATATTTGGGGGTCAACCCACTTTCGAAAACAATTAGCGATCTGACCCAGTTTGGACACGTTAGCATGAGTTGTTATTGAAAATAACGGCATAGGTTATTTATATGCCATTATTTCTAATAATGGCATCAATTTACATTTTTTTTAGCATGCCGGTATTTGGAATAACGGCATCAGTATATTTATCATACGAGTATGAATCTTCTGACTTCGAAAAAAATCTAAGTGTTGAAACAACTTATAAATAATGTCATTATCCCCAAGAACGACATTCGAATTACTAATGCCGTTATTAGAGATAACGACATCAGTTATAATAAAATGAACTGTTGTCGCTGTTCCAAACAAATGCAACAATTCATTTTATTATAACTGATGTCGTGCCATTATTTTCAATAACGACATCAGTAATTCGAATGTCGTTCTTGGGATAACGACATTATTTATAAGTTGTTTCAACACTTAGATTTTTTTCCAAGTCAGAAGATTCACACTCGTATGAGAAATATACTGATGCCGTTACTCCAAATAACGACATGCAAAAAAAATCTAAAATGATGCCATTATTGGAAATAACGGTATATAAATAACCTATGCCGTAATTTCAATAACGGCATATACTGACGTGTCCAAATTTGGGCCAAATCGCTAATTGTTTTCGAAAGTGGGTCAGACCACCAAATATTTTCAAAAAATGGGTCAGTACGACAAAATATTCTTACATATTTTACGTGTATAAAGTCCACCAATATCTTTTTTTGATAAAAACGGATAGAGTCTGACGACTCCAGCCACACCAAAATATGAAATATAATCTCCAAAAGTCAACCAACATCTTGTGTTCTACAAAATTCCTGTTTATGATACAGTTGTTAAAGGTAGATCTTGATTGTATACCTGTTCTAAAATGTTAGCTAATTTTTGTTGTGTTTATTATGGCATAAATACTTTGATGCTTACTTTTCACTTGTGCAAGAAATGCATTTGTATGTCCCTCGAGATAAGAGTGATCAATCGGTTTCAAGTAGGATCGGATTCAACACTCAACTTACATATTATCTACTGTTTTTGAGAGTTACATATTGTCGTTGTTACTGTTAATGGAACGGAGTTGAAAAGGTCAAAGTGCCTAATAGAAACTCAGTGTTATTCCAGGGGGCTAAATAAAATTTACACTAATTTAAACGAGTCAATCCGGTCCGATCTAAAAAGATCCTCACCGTCGAACCCGACCGCTAGATTAAGATAAATATTAAACAAAAGAAATAAAAATTAACAAAAATAATATTAAGATTGTCCCCTTCGGAATTCGATCGATTTCGAATCAAGATCCATCTCTGATTCTCCATCGAATCCTCAAATTGATTCCAGATCCCGTTCGATCTCTTCATCCTCTTTCGATCGGTACCACTTTCTCCCCTTATTGCATCTCCTATTCGTTTCTAGGGTTAGGGTTTGCAAACAATTGGGGCTTTTCTATTTATGGGTTGATTTTGATCATTTCCATGTCAGTTAATGTGTATATGGGTTAAAGATTTCATGTTTGTTGCTATTGATTTGATTCTATGCTGTAAATTTTTGAATTAGTGTTTAATTAGGAAAAAAAAATGATTACTTTGCACTTGATCATAGATGCGAAATTATAGATTTTTGAGTAGTTTCTAGAAATTTTACAGAGGAAAGTGCTTAGCTAGCTACGTAGTAGTCATTTATTGTGTGGGTCGATTGTAATTTGCGAGTGCCACTAGGGTCTGGTGGTAAGCCTCTTTGCTGCTGAGCAAGAAGTCGGGTGTTTGAGTCTCGCTTGCACCAATGGGTAGGATAAATTCTATCAATTTATCATAATCTATATTTCTCGTGGTAAGCTTCTTTGTTAGCAAGCAGGAGGTTGAGTGTTCGACTTCTGCTTGTACCAATGGATAGGATGAGTTTTGTCAATTTATTATATGTACTTTCTTTAGCACTTTAACTTGCCCTGATTTTGTGGTACTTATTAATCACATATAACTTTGTTAATCATCCATCTTTCTATGATCCATAGTGCTTAGCTCTTGAAAGTGTGGGTTGATTGTAATTTGCGAGTGCCACTAGGGTCTGGTGGTAAGCCTCTTTGCTGCTGAGCAAGAAGTCGGGTGTTTGAGTTCCACTTGCACCAATGGGTAGGATAAATTCTATCAATTTATCATAATCTATACTTCTGGTGGTAAGCTTCTTTGTTAGCAAGCAGGAGGTTGAGTGTTCGACTTCTGCTTGTAGCAATGGATAGGATGAGTTTTGTCAATTTATTATATGTACTTTCTTTAGCACTTTAACTTGCCCTGATTTTGTGGTACTTATTAATCACATATAACTTTGTTCATCATCCATCTATATATGATCCATAGTGCTTAGCTCTTGAAAGTGTGTATTTTCAGAATTCTTCATTTTCTGTTTTTGTGTTCTTGTGTTATCAAGATTACGTAAATAAATAATGTAACAAGTCGATTTGGATAAATGGTGCTAAGTTTGAACTGGTTCCTATGAACTCCACTTTTCAGACTTGCAAGACGAACATGGTGCTTAAGCATAACAAGCTTCCTTTTGACCACGATGACTCTGTCCAGGTTGGGTTTCAGCATGTTCAACTGCTGGATTGTGGCGGTCAATTTGTATCTTCACATAGGCATAATCATGAAAAGCATCATTTTTCAGGTAAAGGAGAATGCGTAACTATATTCTCACTAATCACAAATTAGCTGTTTATATGCCATAAATATTGACATGATATTTGATGTGTGACACGAAGATGGAGTAAGGCTTGGAAACAATTTGGATTACGATAAATCTGGGAGTGGCCCGAATGCTTCTAAATTATTGTCATGGGTGTTAAATAGCGATGGTGAAACTGGGAGATCGGAGAATAGCAAGCGACCTTCTGATGCCGATGAAAATGACAAAGTTGCATCTAAGCGAACAAGGCAAGTGGATGGAAGTTTTCCTTCTCTCAGTAGTACCTGTGAGGGATCGTTTACTTCCTGTAAGTTCATGTACTTTTCTTGTTGTCAGCAGAAAGTTAATAAATTAGGGAACCACACTTACAGCCTGTTTTGGCTTCCTTTCTGTTACTGTAGACAATCGGTTCAAAACCAGAAAGGATGCTGCTGTTCTTGAGGGTGTTAGTTTTCCATCGTTCACATACAGTGCACGCTTAGAAGATTCAAAGGTCTCCTTTTCTCCTGAATATTATGAACATCCCAACCACGCATCTCGATATGATCGAGTAGAAGAGACCCTGTTACCTGTCTTCAACTACCGCCCTCGTAAAAATGTTCCTCTTGGTCCGTGTCACCAAGCTGATCTTCCTGAATGGAAAATGCGTTCTGATGCCTTGACATCATCTGTCCTTGTTTCAAACCTTCCTGAATGGAGAAAGCGTTCTGATGCCTCGACGTCATCTGTCCATGATGAAAAAAGCAGCGATAAATGGATCCGGCATTGTGTTTTGCCCATGCCTGATCTCAGTTTTGCTGTTTTGGAACAAAGTAAAATTGATTGTCACTGCCTGGATAAGGGTTCCATCAGATGTGTAAGACAACATGTCAACAAAGCAAGAGAAAAACTTAGGAGCAATCTCGGGCACGAGCGATTTGAGGAGTTGGGAATGTACGACATGGGAGAGGATGTAGCTTCAGAGTGGACTGAAGAGGAAGAACAGATCTTTCATGAAGTTGTAATCTCCAATCCTGCATCATTACGCAAGAACTTCTGGAAGGTTCTTCCTCGGGCTTTCCCATCTAGAAGCAATAGAGAGCTTGTTAGCTACTACTTCAATGTCTTCATGCTTCGAAAGCGTGCTGAACAGAACCGGTCTGACCCGTTAAATGTGGACAGTGATGACGATGAGTGGCAAGAGATTGATGTTGGTGAATTTGGAGAACATGAAGATGATGACTCAGGACTAGAATCACCTACAGATGTCTATCCACCAAACAATGGCAACAATGAAGTAGATATTCTTGAAGAAGGTGAAGGAGATGACTATGAGGAAGATAATCGCTGTGGTGTTACTAAACCAAAAATTGAGGATCAAGATGTACACGACGATTCGTGTATGTCCTATGAGGAACAGCACACTGGAGCCAAATCATCTGGTGATATGACTGACCATGACTTCGTTGTTGGCCATTGTGATCCGAAATCTTGGGAGATTGGATACATTCGCGGGTTTGAGAAAGACTTTGACTTGTTACCGACATGTGATGTAATTGAAGAGGTCTTTGGAAATGAGAAGTCCTTGGAGAAGAAGAGCAAGGGAGGTGATGGTGTCAAGTAGGCGCGCCGGTACCCAAAAGGCTTACTACTTTTGTACATATATTGGTCAAGGTTTTTGTCTTTGCAATTTTGTGTCAGATGGTATTATGAAGAGATGCTAAGAGGACCAATTCTCAACACTTTGTTCTCTTGCACTGTTTGTAGTTTCCTGATTGTTGTTTCATATGAAAATTTTGTGGGGCTTTAAGACCTGACAATCACGGAAAGGTTTGTGTAAGAATATGGCATGTATTTTATATATTTTTATTGCTTCTTTCTGTGAAACTTCAACTTTGCAGTCTTTTTTTTTTCTTCTTAATATTAACAAGGGTAAAATATAGTCACTATGTTTCATTAACAAGTAATTAACCAAACAAACTCAGTGTACTGGGTCAAATTACAAACTACAAATAGGAAAATAGAACATGAAGCGACATGACCAGTACATACATTTAGAGCCCACTCCAACCACTCATTGTAAGTACGTCAACTAAGCTTCGTGCACTGCCTCTCCGGTATGCGCACACCTACCGGAAGTGAATCACGTGGGTTTTAGAAGTTTGCCGCTCCCATCCTTCTCCCCAACTCCCATAAACTCTCCAAATCGCTCTCACATCCAGCCCAGTCAAAGTCACAACCAGAAAAAGAGCCGTGAAAAGGATACCTTCACCTTTCTCACGCTTTTGCTCTCTCAAGCGATTTCTCACCAAACAAAACTCTCACTCACCCTAACCATGGACACAGTCAAAGAGAGAGTCGTGAAGATGATACCTTCCCCTCTCTCACGCTTTTACTCTCTCAAATGATTTCTCACAAACTCTAACATACACCTGCATAGAGTAGTGAGAAGCAACGTCTTCACTATCTCACTCTCTCTCATGCAAAAAACTCGTAACAAATCATAACTAACTGAAGGATCACCTTCCCCTCTCGCCCCTGCGAGCGGTGGACGTTGTAGATTTCAGGTTCACTGAAAAGGGTGTAGTGGCAGTGCTGTCGCGGAGCCTGTGGCAGTTGGTTAAAGAAGGTCTAATTCAGGGTGTGACTTACACACTGACAACCAAAAAACCCTAACACCTCCCATCCTACATTATCACTCAGCTCACCTCGTGGGGGGACCCCATCTGTGGGCCCTACTTTGCAGTCTGTTGATTTATATTATTTATGCTGGATATTTGAATGATCATTGGATGTTTTGGCGATTTTTTTTATATGCCACTTTTAAAAAATATTTGCAACTTATAGGACAGTTGCCAAAGTATTTATGTTTGTGGACTCAACTACTAAACTCGTCATTCCCAACGGCAAGTTTAGTTGTTTCATGCTCGCCGTTGGCACACAGCAAGTTTAGTGGGATTTTTTTTTTGTGAGAAACTCGCCGTTCCCAATGGCGAGTTCAGTTCAAAAAAATTCAATGAATACTCGTTCTCAACGGCGATGACATTTATATTAGACTCACTGTTGGGGACAGCGAGTTTAGTTCAAATTTTTCAGTAAAGACTTGCTTTTTCCAACGGCGAGGACATTTACACTAGACTCGCTGCTGGGAACGGCGAGTTTACTTTTAAAAAAAAATCTATTAAGTTTTTTTTTTCGAAAATTCACTAAGTCCAACAGAATGTTTCACTCTCTGTGAAATTGCCTACATCCTCGCCGTTCCCAACAACGAGTCTAGTATAAATGTCTTCGCCGTTGGAAACGGCGAGTCTTCATTGAAAATTTTGAACAGAACTCACCGTTGGGAAAGGCGAGTGTTTCAAAAAATTAGCACTGAACTCGCCGTTGGAAATAGCAAGTTTAGCTGTTGAGTCCACAAGTGCAAATACTTTTGCATCTGTCCTCTTCCTGTAAATATTTTCAAAAAGTGTCTTATAAAAAAAAATCTGCTTTGGCTCCATCACATCTCTAATATTATAATGGAAGACCTTAGTGTCATTTGTCATTTTGTCATTCTACCAACATGTGCAATGCACGTACATAACTAATATAACTAACTAATATAAATAAGGTTTTTGGTTCAAATCCTCTATATATCAGAGTTTTTATTTCTATTTTTTGAAAAATGAGGTTTCTGGTTCAAATCCTCTCTATATCAGAGTTTTTATTTCTATTTTTTGAAATTATTAAAATGTGCATCGCACGTGTATATTCATTTAATTTGATGAGTTTATTTTTTGTAGATGTGCATCGCACATACATTATACTAGTGATATTATAATGGAAATGATGAGACTTCAGCTTGCATCTCAAGCTATGCAGGTAGGTGCATTTCGATTTGCAAGATTTTCTTAATTTGCAACACAAGCTGTAACAATACAAGTTCCTTTGTTTCCGTGGGGTTCGAGATATATCAAAGCTAAAGTACTGCTGGTGGTGCACCAAGTGAATAGCACGAGAAAAACAAAATCATTACAATTACACCTAAGAGACTAAATAGTTAAGGGTATATGCATAAATAAAACAACCCAAATAGGACACTGCTGTCTACAAAATTTTTACAGAGACAAGCATAAATTGTTTGCAAATCAGGTCCAACTAAACCAATTGAAGCAAGCCACTCTCTGCAACATACTTGACATAAATATGCATAAATTATGTGTTTTCCTCCAAAGAGTCACACTTGTGTTTCTTTCAAATGTAACCCTCTTAGGAGATCTCTTTTAAAATCCCTTTTAATCATGGTAAGCCTCTACGCAGATAATGAGCTACCATAAACCTGAAAGAAGTAATTTTAAGCAAAAGTTAAGACAGGAATTGAGGCATATACAATGGCCGAGTCTGTATACTAGAAAGAAATAGCGAAAAAAATGTACACTTGACAATGTTTTTCTAAACACAGAACTTCATATTGAATACAGGAGAACATTGGTGGACAAGATTAAGTGAACAACTCTATTTTCTTGATCTCAATTCCATGAGTTTTGGTTTTCACTTACAGAACATCATCTTGAATCCTCAATTTACAATAATAAATGCATTAGCTTTCAGTTTTAGCATGAATCAGTTTGGATCGATAAACACTCTTATGTAAAGTTGCTCCCACTATAAATCAAATTCATTTTTCCGAACATGAAAGAATATATTCATCTTAATTTCTGTTCTCAGAGAGTCAAAATTTCTATGTATTTGATATACAGCCACTCAGCAGTTTGACAGCTAAAACATTAACTTTAACCTGAAACAAGGTAAACTATTCAATTCTAGAAAAAGCACTGTACTAAGAGAGTTTTACTGGATGGAAGACAAGTACCTTCTATTCTGAGAGTCAGTTACATGAATAAACCAGAAACTAACCACACTTCGATATTTGTGAGTTGTTCTAGTCCAAGTAAATGTTTTGCATGTAAAAGCACATTGAATACTTCATGAAAGTTTTACTTGCATTTCATCTTCAACCACAGAAAAGATTTCCTGTATCCTGTAGGGTCGAAAGAAGTTTCAAATTAAGATTAGAAGCTGATGATAGTAACTCAAGTGTCCAATATATTAGATAATCATTGGGGTACATGAATGAAATAGGATTCCCTCCTTTTTTGCTGATATCTAATTTTAGTAACCTAAGACCATAAATTCTTCTCTGAAATTGATTACTAATCTTTCCCCATCCTTCCAATCAGTTAAGTGTCTAACAGTCCGCATGATTATATGTGAATTAACACAGCTGACTGATCCAGTGGGAAGCGCTGAAGATTATTTATTGTACCTGTTTGTATCAATATTCACATCAGCAAGCCATGTGGTCAAGTATACCTGTAAACCAAAAAGATAGAAAAATAAATAAATAAGCTCAAAGATAGTACGAAAAGAGAAAACGGTCATTTTCTAAACTCGATTGTTTAACCATATCAGAAGGTTTAGCACTGTGACTAAGATGTATATCGACCCCTAATGAATTCTTTAAGACTAATATTGGCTTGTTTATTTTACGCTGGGGGGGGGGGGGGGGGGGGGGTGTTACGGAATCAGGTTTATTCAGTCTGAGTTGGCAGGCAGGTTATTGCGATACCCACACCAGATCCACGATAAATTTAACTAAATCTTAAACCAGGATTGCGGGGGTTTGATGTATTAGACCTAATCATAAAGAATTGGGTCGGCTACAGGTTTTGGGTCATTATCGACCAAATTGGCATTCCTATCAAGTAGATTTTGCCATGTCAATTGAAAGGGTAGGAAATTTCATTTCTATCACCATAAATCATTTAGAACAGTGTGACAGTGTCATGTTCATAGATTAACGGATTTGATAGAAAAACACCTGCAGAACTTCATGGCTCCGAGTATGGTTTGGTTGGTCTTTTAAAAAATCACCCGATTGCCAATCCTTTATCTTCGGAGGAAGCGGCTGACTATTTTCTTCAGAAAGCAAGTTGCTTGTTCTCAGATCATCAAATTCACCGTGATATAGCTCATGAAACCAACTTAATGAGCCAGCTTTTCCACCACCTTCCTCATAAATACAACTAAGTAGCTCGATAACAAGCAATCTCTGTTCATACCAAAAGATAACAAGGAAGATTACGATATATGCCAGGAAATTATATTGAAAATAATTACTCTCACTAGTCACTGCTACAAAAGAGGAGTGGAAAACGATACGTGAAATTGAATAGTGCCATTAATAGTTTCATATTAAGATCATAGAGTACTATTTTTCTTAAAATTAAGTACAATGGTTATCATAGTACCTTCAAATTCAGCTCTAACAGAAACATCTCGACAAGCTCTTGTGCCAGATCCTCTGAGATTACATTTAAAATAAGGAAAACGTCACTAGACAATTTCTAGGAAAATTTCATTAAAAAATACTGAAATCAATCAGAATTTTTATATTTTAGTTGAAGACCCCATAATGTATGGAACAAATAATTTAAACATTCAGATGACCAATTAGAGGTCCAGTGGTCCACAAACAAACTTAGGAGTAAATAAACAAATACTCATAACTAAAAGGCAAATAAGGAGAACAGTATGCGTAATGTATACACACAGTATGAAGAGGAGCATCTCAATAAAAGAACAAAATTTCTTAAACTACAAGTGCTTCTTAACTATTAATGTGGTTTTGAGGGTTTCAATCATTCCAAAAAAAAAAAAATTGCAAGGAGAGTACTAGTGATGCATGATAAAGGAGAGGTTTCTATGATTCTATCAGAACCGTACTATTAATAACAACGAAAACAGCTAAAAATAGTAATGATGATAAATAAAAATAAAAACTTAAACAAAAATATGAGCAACTTTGAAATATTGATAATATCCTTATATACCCTATCAATCACCAATGCTTTTAAACAAGGTTCTAAATGTCAGAGTTCAATATCCTGTTGGCTTCAGCATTTTTATGTCATATAGCGGATTTCGAGAAAATTTCAGAGATATTTGAAAATATCAAAATTTCAAATATCACATCCATATTTTCAAATATCTTCAAAATTTTGCGGATGCCCGACATGAAAATTTTAGACTGACATGACTCAGACATCTAATATTTAGAACCTTGCGTAACCCCTCATCAGCCTAAAACCAAGTTTAGGGGGGCTCGATAAGCAAAACAGAAAATTCATGGGGAATAACGTGATTTTGGTTAAAATTACATTGGGGTTTAGTGAAACATCAACCAGGCGTGTCTTGATTCTATTGGCCCTGGACCTTAGAATCTAAGATTTTCACTTCATAACTAATTTAATATTTTTTCCAGTAAGATGTCTATCTGTGCTTGGTAAAGATACCTCCCTCAAAGATACCCAAGCATGCGAAGGGTCACTAACATCCTCCCTCAAAGATACCACCATTGAACACCAAGCAAAAGTAACGAAAATATGAAATGACTAAAAATCAAATTATATAAATGAAAGATACCCAAATTTGAGATCGTGAAGAGTGAAAATACAGGAATCCCTCCACCATCTCCAGTGTCATTAACATCCTCTGGGTGATCACAGAATTGTACTACGGAGCTGACACCTGAAGCTTTAAGGAAGCATCGCATCGACCTAGATGATTGGACCATGTGAGAAACAGCAACTACCTGTAATCACAGTAGCTTTAATAGATAATTAAAGGTTCATCAAAGATGCATCAGATGGAGGTCAAAATCAAACTCATAATTTCAAAAGGTTCTTGTGGAAAAAACCACATCTCTTCATGGTACAATAAGTACCAACCCAACCTCTCTCTTCATGGTACAATAAGTACCAACCCAACCTCTCTCTCTCTCTCTCTCTCTCTCTCTCTCTCTCTCTCTCTCTCTCTCTCTCTCTCTCTCTCTCTCTTACAAACTACGATCTAGATCTTGCAATCCGGTTTATAGTGGGTTCGTGATCCAGATCTCTTAAAGTAGCGATCCGGGTACGGCATTTTTCTATCTTTAAAATGAACGTCTTTATTTATGAATCCATCAACTTCTCTTCCCATTCCCTTAATTTGTCATATAGTTTAATTTGATTGTCACTCTTACATTTGGTAATGCAAGTAACTAATGTATTTATAGTATAATTTTCTATCTATGTGTATATCTCTACACACATCAATATATAAATGAGTCCCCAACTCATCCTACCCCCTGCGTACCACGTACCGCTTGGGGTAGCATACCGCGATCCCATACCACAAACCAAAACGTATTGCGAACCCGGTAATATTGGTGCAGATAGGATAGCGCTAGCAATTGGCTCAAACCCATCCTACATCTTAACAAGCCAAATGATTCTGGCCCAAGACTGGCCCATTTCTACCCCTAGATTTCCATTTCTCAAGTCTAACTTTCAACACAATGCATGAGAGAGAATCCAACAAGTTATATGTCATTCTATATTTATGCTATTTTCGATAATTAATTTGTAGAATAAGTAATTTGCACCATTTATTCCATAAACAAGCAAGAAAGGAAGTTACAAATATATGATTGCAAATGTAACTCCTACCATAAATGAGCAAAAACTGAGGTTAAGTAAAACACGCAAACCATTTTCTTGTAAGATGATATAAGGTTGCTGCAACAAGCCTCCTGTTTAAGAAATTCACAATAATAGTTTCACATGAGAACAGCAAACAAGAAACCAATATCAGACGTTAATTACATGAAGCATTGAAACCAAAAGCTTATGAAAATACACTTTCTCAATAGAAAAAGGAAACAGTTCAACTGCTGCTCCTTTGCATTTATATAAGGGAGATTGATTGGAAAGATGGATTATACATTTGTAGTTTATCCAACAAGATAATGGATAAGAACTTCTAAAGCAAAGATTATGAAGACACAGCCCATGTTAGAATGTAGGCATAAAACCCACAACCCTCACCAGTAACCACAGGCACAACTTCAAAGTTTTCCTGCCTCACCACAATTTTCCATTTGGTAACACATGAGACTAATGAAGAAGAGATCAGATGTTCAGAATTTTTTACCAACAACAAGATCCAGAAGAATTTTCCATTCGACATGAGGAGATGGCTCCACAGAAACACATAAAGATCTTGAATTTGTCAGAAATTTCATAAAACTTGATTTTGGGTTGGTCCCACCAAAAATTTAGAAACTGCTCCTCAGATTTGGCTCGAAGCTTAGCTATTTGTGTTGAAATTTGAGGGCGATATATCTGCTCTTTTTCATGAGCATTAACAAACACCATCACAATCTACCACTATGTCATGATTAATCGGACCAAATCGATTTCGGGTAGTTCAGTATTTTGAAATATACCAAGGTTCTGCTCTCAGGCAACAACAATCAGGCAACTTGTACCAAATTTTCTATAGCTCAAGTGTCAAGTAGTACATAATAATAGAAGTTGAACTTCTAATCTCATACAAATACTCTTTCTTGAATGTAGAGATAATTATCCTCATTATTATAACTCAACAGTTGAAAAAGTGGTGTATGGATACTCTATACAGATATCTATAGCCTTTCAAAGGTACTGCATTGCACTTTTTGTCTCAATGAAAGTTATTACATAGCCATGGGATAAATGCATCAATGACAATGAAAATTATTATGCATTGAAAAAATAAACAAGAGTACTATTATTAGGTAAAAACATGTGCATTGCATGTGCCAATCTTCACCACTACACGGGTTGATCATCATTATAATGTATCGCACAAGCACTATGCACTATCAATCTATACTTATCTTACTACACCTCCATTTGGCATTGCTCTTGGAGATCACTTGTACCCCAAAAGCACTTTCGGACATAAAATTTATTTAGCCAAAAGCTACTTTTTCAAAACTGCAATTTTTGACCTTTTTCTCACCACACCTCTCAAATGGTACTTTTTTCACTTTTCCCAAAAAGTCCTACTACTCACAGCAATAAAAAAACACCAAACTTCAATATACTTTTCCTTCCGCCAAAAACAGTTTCTCTTCACAGCAATAAAAAAACACATACAATGCACGTGCTAACCAACTACTGACCTCTCTCTTGCCCAACTTATCAGAAGCATTTTGTCGAATACTCGGCATGTCCTTCAACGCACCCAAATCCATCTTACCCAAATACCTGAAAACCAAACAAAACCAATCAATAATAATAATAAAACTCCAAGATCTAATCCAAAGTTGGCACCTTTTAGAGAGATGGGAGTTGACAAGAGAGGTCGCATGGGCCCGGCCTTCGCTGGCGGCGGCGAAGAAGCGGTCCTTTGAATAGAGGAGGTTCGACCATTGGTTGCGGAGGTTGCGCTGAGCTGCGGGTCGCCATAGTCGAAGTGGGGATGGAGATGGAGAATTAGGGTTAGGGTTTTGGAAGGTGATTTGGGGTTTTGAAGAGGACATTGGAGTTTCCATTGATCTTCTTCTTCTTCTTTCTGTTTCTTTTTTTTTTTTTGGTTTATTTAGCCCATTGATAAAATTTGTGACCCACTTAATACGGAATTTTTTTGCCGTCATAGGCCACTTTTTGAAAATATCTGTGATTATGGGCTAGTTTCGAAACTATTAGCACTCGTGGGTTAACTTGTGCGACGTCAGCACCGCTCGCTATTTCCATTAGCGACATTCAAATGAATGTTGCTAATGGGAATAGCGGCCTATGTTTTAAATGTTTTTGAATTTTTTGTTTGCTATCGCTATTTTCACTAGCGATCTTACTAATAAATGTATTGAGACGCTTAGCGATTCCTAAAGAGCTTTCCCAAAAAATTTAAAATTGGGGTCGCTATTCCCAATAGCAACCTCAGTAGGAAACACAATCTCCTTGTTATTTGTAAAATTTGCAAAATAGTCATACAACTAAGGTCTTTATTCGGAATAGCGATCTTAGTACAATAAATGTCTCTATTCCGAATAGTAACCTTAGTTTTAAAAATAAATTGATTGTCATTTTTCAGAGAGCAAAAGCTCTCTAGATTTTGCTAAGTGTTAGAATATAGCTCATTAAAGGTCGTTAATCTCATTAACGACCTCATATATACTAAGGTCGCTAGTGGGAATAGCGACAGCAAACAAAAAATTCAAAAAATAAAATAAAACATAGGTCGCTATTACCATTAGTGACCTTGAAAATAGAGATGCCGCTATCGAGAATAGCGGCCGTTGTTGACGTGGCACAATGTAGCTCAAAATGCTAATAGTTGGGAGACTGCCCCAAAAACACAAATATTTTCAAAAAGTGGCCTATGCAGGCAAAAAATCCTTAATACGTCCGAATTTTAGCCCAAAATGACCCACTTTTTGAAAGTATTTACCCAACTGACCCACTTTCGAAAGTATTTACCAAACGACCCACTCGCTATCTCAGTTAGCGACTCTAGTGAAAATTGTTAGAACCTGAATATAAAATAATAAGAAATTCCAACAAAGTTGTGAAGAAATCAAATACAGAAAGGAAAATAGTAAACAATAAACTTGTACAGAGTCGAGATTTTGAAGAATCTCTGTCCTTAAAGCAGAATTTGCCCCGTAGTGTGACGGTTACCGGCAAATCGCTTCCCAGGATACAACTGTACCTTCTCTGAAGATGCAGCACCCTTGCTTCAGAGACAACGAACTTCTGTCTGTGTGTACTCTCAGTTGACAGATATTGGACTCAGAGCAGAGGAAGAAGAAGAGGAAGACTGAAGTGCAAAAAAAAAAAATTTCTGTTTCACCCTGGGAGCTGATGTCTGGGTCTGATATATAGATAAGAGTTGGACTGGAGACTGTTCAGCAGCCATTACTCTGTAACAGCAGAGTAATGGGGACTCTTCAACATAGTAACTGGTGAGCCATTACTCTGCTGTTACAGAGTAATGGCCTCAGTTACTGAATCTGAAAAGTCTTTTCAGTTCAGTAGGGGAAGAGGCTGTCTGGGCAAAAAGGTAAAATAAAATTTTAAGCCAGACCAGACCGAGCCGAGCCGAGCCGAACCGAACCGAACCGAGCCGAAGCCGAAGCCGGGCCGGGCCGGGCCGGGCGCGCGTGCGCGCGTGTGTGTTTGTCATTTTGGCTAAGTCCTCTCTCCACTACACGTTAGTGGTAACCCCCGGGCCACACCCTCTAGTCCAGTTTTCTAATATATATACTAGTAACAATCTTTCCCAATTTCCGATATGGGACTATCCATTTGTTAAGTTGGTACCTTTCAAGTACCCAACTTTGGATCAACATTTCTCATTCATACGGAATTCGTTTTTGGCAAGTGAGTATACTACGGAATAGTACTCGACGAGAGGATCGCAATCCACTCATTTTCCGGTGCCGCCGGTGGCCGGAGCTTGCCAGAATCCGGCCCGAAAAACTGCAAAAATTAATTCCAACAATCCCCCACATGAATGGAAATTACCAGACCATGTAATCCAGACACGACAGAAAAAACAAAAAAACATGACAGAAAGACTCTGAGAGTACAGTCGGAAAATCACTGCATCAGGAATGGTAGTAATTTTTCAACTTTGAACCACCCTTTGTAATTAGCTATCGGATTCACTTGACCAGGTAGTGATCATGATGTCTTGAACTACCCGGGCGTTCATGTGAACCTAGACAATAACTATCACACAGTTTCATCTACTCACAGAACTAAGTTCTCTTGTTGTGTTCATTTTGGCCTTGAACATCCCTGGTTAATCATGAGTGAACTTGGAGAATGTAGCCTCTCTTCATTCTCCTAGAAACGGCCCCATTTCACACTCACAAAGTGATTTCCCATAAAGAGTATCCTGCTATACCCCACTTTTATTTCAAAGTTATGGGAATCATTAAAAGCCAAGCTTATCCTAACTATTTGCAGGTAGCACTTGTTTTATCATCCTAAGAATGGGTATGAGATGTTAATCTCTCAGTGCTTTCGTCGATTCAACAAGATTTAGTTGTCCCTTTGAACCTAGATCTTGGGATCTCCAATTTCTAAGTAGGGTTTCCATCAAGTATCCTCTTTCGTCATAGGCTTTAAACCCATTCCTCTTGATGATCTCACAACCTGCTCTCGCGACAGACCTTTAGTAAATGGATCCGCTAGGTTGTCGGCCGATTTTATATATTCTATAGAGATTACTCCATTTGAGAGCAGGTGTCTAATGGTTTTGTGTCGCCTTCTGATATGACGAGACTTACCATTATACATGCAATTCAGTGCCCGTGCTATAGCCGATTGGCTGTCACAGTGTACACATAAAGCAGGCACTGGTTTTTCCCACATAGGAATATCCTCTAAAAAGTTGCGAAGCCATTCTGCTTCTTCTGCCGCTTTGTCTAAAGCAATGAACTCAGATTCCATGGTGGATCTGGCTAATAGCGTTTGTTTAGAGGATTTCCATGACACAGCTGCACCACCAAGTGTGAAAACATATCCACTTGTGGATTTTGAGTTCTTTGAGTCCGATATCCAGTTGGCATCACTGTAGCCTTCCAGTACTGCTGGATATCTGGTGTAATGCAGCGCATAACTCTGAGTATGTCGCAAGTAGTTCAATACTCTTGTTATTCCTTTCCAGTGACTTCGTCCTGGATTACTCGTGTATCGGCTCAGTATGTTTACCGAATGTGCTAGGTCCGGTCTTGTACAATTTGTTAGGTACATCAGACTACCAATTACACGTGCATATTCCAGTTGTGATATGCTTTCGCCTGTATTTTTGAACAGGTGAAGACTTGGATCGACGGGACTTTTTGCTGTCCCATTGGAATAATTCTTGAATCTTTCAAGTACTTTCTCAGCATAATGAGCTTGAGACAAAGTAATCCCCTCAGATGTCCTGGAGACTTTGATTCCTAGTATGACATCTGCAACTCCCAAGTCTTTCATGTCAAACTTGCCACTAAGCATGCTCTTAGTTTGTTTGATAATGTCGTTATTGCTTCCAATAATGAGCATGTCGTCTACGTATAGACAGACCAGAATGTATCCATTTGGAGTATCTTTGATGTAGATACATTTATCACATTCATTTATTTTGAAACCATTTGACATCATAACATTGTCAAATTTTGCATGCCATTGCTTTGGAGCTTGTTTCAGGCCGTACAATGATTTTACAAGCCTGCACACTTTATTTTCCTGTCCAGGAACTACGTAACCCTCAGGTTGTTTCATGTATATTTCTTCTTCTAAGTCCCCATTTAGAAATGCAGTTTTAACATCCATTTGATGTATTTCCAGGTTACGTAGAGCTGCAATAGCTATCAACATTCTTATGGATGTTATTCTTGTAACTGGGAAATATGTATCGAAGAAATCTAGGCCCTCTTTTTGCCTAAATCCTTGTACCACAAGTCTATCCTTATGCTTCTCTATTGAACCATCTGGTTTCAATTTTTGTTTGAAAATCCATTTGCATCCTAGAGCTTTACATCCAGAAGGCAAATCGACTAACTCCCATGTATGATTTTGCATAATGGAGTCTATTTCACTTTTGATTGCTTCCTTCCACATAGGAGCATCAGGCATGGACATGGCTTCCTTGAACGTTCTGGGCTCATTCTCTAACAGAAAGGCCGTCACAAAGTCAGGACCAAATGATTTTGATGTTCTAGCCCGTTTACTTCGTCTAGGCTCATCGGTATCCTGTTCTGGTTCATCAACTGAAGTGCTTGCAGTCCCTTGTTCACGTGTACGTTTAGGGTACGTAGTATCCTTGCACGGAAATACGTGTTCAAAGAATGAAGCATTTCTTGATTCCATTATTGTATTTACATGGATATCCGGTATATCCGATTTGTATACCAAGAACCGATATGCACTACTGTTGTGTGCGTAGCCTATGAATATGCAATCAATCGTCTTAGGTCCGATGGTGACCTGTTTCGGATTAGGTACTGCCACTTTTGCTAGACACCCCCACACTTTGAGGTATTTATACGAAGGTAAGTTACCTTTCCACAATTCGTATGGTGTCTTGCCGGTTTTCTTGTGAGGTATTTTGTTGAGAATGTAGTTGGCAGTCAGCAACGCTTCCCCCCACATGTTTTGGGGTAAGCCAGAATTCAACAACAAGGCATTCATCATCTCCTTTAGAGTTCGGTTTTTGCGCTCGGCTGTACCGTTTGATTCGGGTGAGTAGGGAGCAGTTGTCTGATGAACTATTCCATGTTCCGAGCAGAACATGTTAAATGGTGCATCATATTCTCCTCCTCTATCATTTCTAACGATTTTAATTGTTTTGCCAAGTTGATTCTCAACCTCAAGTTTATATTCTTTGAATTTATCCAAAGCCTCATTTTTGCTATGTAACAAATATACATAACAGAATTTTGTGCAATCGTCTATGAAAGTCACAAAGTACTTTTTGCCACCTCTGGTCTGCACATATTTTAAGTCACACAGATCTGTGTGAATGAGACCTAGGGTTTCTTTGTTTCTTTCTACCGAACGTGATGGAGTTTTAGTGAGTTTGGCCTCCGTGCAAACTTCACATTTTTCTGAGTTATCTACCTTAAACTTTGGTAGCAAATTCATGTTAACTAATCTACGCATAGAATTTACATTAACATGGCCTAGTCTTTCATGCCAAACAGAAGAAGACTCAACAACATAGGCAATAGGAGTTACTTCATTAACTTTGGGAACAGCAGGAACAATAGTTTTAGGGATGACTGTCATTACATTAAACTTGAACAGTCCATCCTTTACATATCCTTTACCCAAATATACCCCATTCTTGGACAGTACAAAATTATCAGAAACAAGTACAACTTTGAACCCATTCTTACTTAGCAAAGAACCTGATATCAAGTTCATTCTAATGTCTGGGACATGCAGCACATTTGTGAGTGTTAGCTCTTTGCCTGAAGTCATTTTCAGCACTATCTTCCCTGTTCCTTCAATTTTGGAGGTGGAAGAGTTTCCCATGAACAGTTGTTCATCTTTGTTGCACTTCTGATAGGAAGTGAACATTTCCTTGTCCGAGCAGATATGCTTGGTGGCCCCAGTATCGTACCACCATTCGCGAGGATTGCTCCCCACAAGATTTACCTCTGAAACAACAGCACAGAGGTCCAGGTCAGAGAGACCAGTGGACAAGTTCTCAGCTATGTGTACATGGGATTTTTCATTTCCTTTTACATGTCCAGATTTTGAATAATTACTGTCCTTACTGCGACACTCAGAAATTTTGTGCCCCAACTTACCACACTTGTGGCATTTCCCAGCAAACCTCTTTGCAAGAGGTTTTTTGTTGGAGGCTTGTGGCAGAAACTTTCTCTTCTTGCCCTTCTGTTCATGCTCCACCACATTAGCCTTTTCTATGGACTGATTTCCATAGGACCTCTCAGCCTTGCGATTCTCTTCTTCAATCCGCAACCTGATAATTAGATCTTCAAGAGACATCTCCTTCCGTTTGTGTTTGAGATAGTTCTTGAAGTCTTTCCACCCAGGTGGAAGTTTTTCTATGAACGCTGCAACCTGGAATGGTTCGCACAGCGTCATATTCTCTGCAGCAATGTCGTGCATTATAACCTGCAGTTCTTGGACTTGACTCACCACAGTTTTGGAGTCAATCATCTTGTAGTCCAGAAATTTGCCGACAACAAATTTCTTGGACCCGGCGTCTTCAGTTTTGTACTTCTTTTCCAGGGACCCCCACAGGAGTTTGGATGTCTTGAAGACACAGTAGACGTTGTACAGAGAGTCTACCAGGCCATTCAGGATGTAGTTCCTGCACAGGTAGTCCCCCTGTGTCCACGCGTCAACTGCTGCAACAGAGTGTGCTTCCATTGGCGCCAGCATCGGGGCAGATTCATTGAGGAATCTGTCCAGCTTCAATGTGGTCAGGTAGAACTGCATCTTCCCCTGCCACTTTTTGAACCCAGTTCCATTGAACTTCTCCGGTTTTTCTCCCACGCTTATGTGCGTGGGCAGAACGACCGAATGTGCCGCAACCGATTGTGCAGTCACATTCTGGGTCACCGGAGTTTGGGTACTGATAAGCCCAGCAGCAACTTCAGTTTGTGTGTTTTCCATGTTTTGATTTTGTTCTCTGAAGTTGGGTGAAACAGAAAATATTAGTTATTTTTCCGAACAGAACCTGTAAACAAACTTCACAAAATTGTTAGAATCTGTGAGGAAAAATTCTGCTTTAAGATTGTTAGAACCTGAATATAAAATAATAAGAAATTCCAACAAAGTTGTGAAGAAATCAAATACAGAAAGGAAAATAGTAAACAATAAACTTGTACAGAGTCGAGATTTTGAAGAATCTCTGTCCTTAAAGCAGAATTTGTCCCGTAGTGTGACGGTTACCGGCAAATCGCTTCCCAGGATACAACTGTACCTTCTCTGAAGATGCAGCACCCTTGCTTCAGAGACAACGAACTGCTGTCTGTGGGTACTCTCAGTTGACAGATATTGGACTCAGAGCAGAGGAAGAAGAAGAGGAAGACTGAAGTGCAAAAAAAAAATTTCTGTTTCACCCTGGGAGCTGATGTCTGGGTCTGATATATAGATAAGAGTTGGACTGGAGACTGTTCAGCAGCCATTACTCTGTAACAGCAGAGTAATGGGGACTCTTCAGCATAGTAACTGGTGAGCCATTACTCTGCTGTTACAGAGTAATGGCCTCAGTTACTGAATCTGAAAAGTCTTTTCAGTTCAGTAGGGGAAGAGGCTGTCTGGGCAAAAAGGTAAAATAAAATTTTAAACCAGACCAGAGCCGGAGCCGGAGCCGGGCCGGGCTGGGCGCGCGCGCGCGCGTGCGCGCGTGTGTGTTTGTCATTTTGGCTAAGTCCTCTCTCCACTACACGTTAGTGGTAACCCCCGGGCCACGCCCTCTAGTCCAGTTTTCTAGTATATATACTAGTAACAATCTTTCCCAATTTCCGATATGGGACTATCCATTTGTTAAGTTGGTACCTTTCAAGTACCCAACTTTGGATCAACATTTCTCATTCATACGGAATTCGTTTTTGGCAAGTGAGTATACTACAGAATAGTACTCGACGAGAGGATCGCAATCCACTCATTTTCCGGTGCCGCCGGTGGCCGGAGCTTGCCGGAATCCGGCCCGGAAAACTGCAAAAATTAATTCCAACAAAAATATGGTGGCTAAGTGAGATAACAAATCTATCTGTCTGTTGTTTTCACCACTTTAAAAAAAATCTGAAGAAAAAAGTCAAGTATACACTCGCTATCTCAGTTAGCAGCCTTATTTTCACTAGGGTCGCTAACTGAGATAACGAGTGTCGATTGGGAATTCACTTAATACCACACTTGCCATCTCAGTTTCTTCTTCCCCTATCTCTCTCCATACTCCTTCTCCCACTCTGAAACCCTAGTGGCCCAAATACGACCTATTTTCTTACCAAAATCAACAAAATCTCAAAGCAACCTCTTCATCTTCACATTCTACTCATCTCACATTCTCAAAACCCTAAACTTATCTTCCAACATCCTCAATTTGGGCATTCGAAGTTCGGGAAACACAAAAGAGGATTGGAGTTGCCAACCAAGTGGAATAATCTCATCCCCAGTCTACCCAGTATTCATGTGGTATTTGTTCATAACTCATGCTATTTGATTTTTGGTTAATTTTGATGCAGGGTTAGATTTAGAATTGTGAGTTAATTTGAGATGTGTTCAACAATGAATTGAGTGTTTTGGTTATACGAATTATGCCTACATTGTACTAAGTGTGGATGATTTGTACTAAATTTATTTGTGTAATTAACCTAAAATAACCTATATTGTACTAAATTAGTTAGTGTTATTTGTGAAATATTTGTACTAATTAATCTAAGTCCACAATGCATGTCTGCAATATGTGATGTGAGTAACATTCTGATTATATATACTATACTTCAGTAACATTGTGAGTAATATTGTGACTAACATTGTATATAGTAAATCACCCAAATTAAGGATCTTGGAAGCTAGGTTTACGGTTTGAGAGTGCGGGGTTGGAAGCTAGGTTTACGGTTTGAGAGTGCGGGGGGGGGGGGGGGGGGGGGGGGGGGGGGGGGGGGGGGGGTGGTGAAGAGGTTGCTTTGATATTTTGTGGATTTTTGGTGAGATAATGGATCAGATTTGGACAGCTAGGGTTTTGGAGAATGTGGAGAGAGATAGGGGAAGAAGAGAATGAGTCGAAGAGTATGGTATTATTGAACTCCCAATCGACACTCGCTATCTCAGATAGCGAATATAGTTAAAATAGGATCGCTATCTGAGATAGCAACCCTATACTTGGGCTTTTCTCCCTGGTTTCACTTGAAAACAGCAGGCACATAGACTCGCTATCTCAGTTAGCGACCCTAATGAAAATAAGGTCTCTAACTGAGATAATAAGTGTATACTTCAGCTTTTTTCTTCAGGTTTTTTCCCAAGTAATGAAAACAACAGATAAATAGACTCGATGTCTCGGTTAGCGACTATGTTTTTCACTAGGTCGCTAACTGAGATAGCAAGCGGGTCATTTTGATAAATACTTTCGAAAGTGGGTCTGTTTGGTAAACACTTTCAAAAAGTGGGTCATTTTGGAAAAAATTCAATTCAGGCTCAGGAAGCCCAAAGCCCATCAAATTCAGCCCACTATTAAAATTCAAAAACATTTTGAACTCATATTTCGTTAATTTTCTCTTTATATTATATCTATATCTTAATACTTATAGGAGAGACTCTACCCCTCTCTCCTTTCTTTATTTTAAAATAGAAAAATAAAAGGAAAAATAGAAATTTCTATTTAATTAACACGTACACTATGCACGATTTTATTAAAAAGTCAAAACAAAAATCGCAATTTCTCAAACACAGTCTCTTCCCCTCCCACTTTCTCAATTTTACAAAATCTCAAGTCTCTTCCTTCCCAAACTCACCACCATCCCCTAACTTAGAATTAGATTTTTAAGCAAACAGAATTCATAAAATTATTTTTTATATGATTTTCTTAGTCTATCATCTTTGCCCTAACCTGTGCTATAATACATGGTTTATAATGTATAACATATTTACTGAATGTTAATGATGTTATAATATACATGTTAATGTAAATTTGTTGAATTTGCGACAATTTTTTATTACATTCATTTTTCATCTTTAGTAATATGCAATTGAATAACATTATGGTTTGACTGTGATTCCCTAAACCATATGCTTATAGGAGAATGATAATGAAGATGTCAGTAATTGCGGTAGGGATGATATTCAGAAGTTTCTCCCAATTCTCTCACTCTGTTTTGAGTTCTATATAATTTTATGAGTCCGTCAAAACTATTTTAGGCTGTGCAATTTGCACAGGGTAACACTAGTTTGTATCTTATATTAATAAGAGAGAGAGAGTCTACATCCTCTCTCCTTTCTTTATTTTAAAATAGAGAAGTGAGAGTAAAAGTAAGGATTCATATTAAATTAATACATGCACTATGCATGTTTTTTTATTAAAATAACAAAAACAAAATAAAAACTCTAATCCTTCAAACATAGTCTTTTTCTCTTTCACTTTCCTAACCTCAAAAAAATCTCACCGGCTTTTCCTGAACCCACCTCATTCCTACTTTTGGGAACCACCCCCCCCCCCCCCCCCCCCCCCCCCCCCCCCCCCCCAGCTTTAATAATATTCAATTATATATCATTATGGTTTGATAGTGAATCTCTAAATTATCTGCTTATGTGGGGATGATAATAAAGATTTTAGTGGGTAAACCGAATCTATTAAGAGTCATAATAATTGTGGCAGTCTACTATTAATTTTTACTAGTAATTTACACGTGCAATGCACGTCTTAATAAAAAATGTTTCACTCTAACGTAGCGAGGACTCGAATCTGAAACCTCCTTCATATTACTTATGTACGTGCATCATACGTGTTGATAGATTGACAAATAATAGTAAGGCCTTCTCCCATTATAATATTAGAGATCAGAGATCAGAGATAAGAGTGACAACAATCATAGACCTACAATTACGTACTACGAAAAGCATCTTCCATTCATAAATAACAACATTTAGCAAATGTACAACTGTTTAACCCACTACAATGGGAAATGGTAACTCCTTGTGAGCTGAGTGCATTTGAGAAATATTTACATGCCTGATGCAGTGGGTGTCTATTTGATCAATTATCAAGATAAATGTACATGTGAGTCACTGCAACTTCACTGATTTGTTGGGAAATTATGTTTTATTTCCTACATTGAACTTTTGTATTTCTCCCGGTATATTGGGATTATTTTCTTAATTTCTTATTAATGAAACAGAGTGCCGTTATTCCAAAAAAAAAAAAAAAAAACTTCACTGATTTGTTGACCAGCAGTTTTGCATCGAGAAAGTTGCACGCTGACTCTAAATCAATAAATTGTCTCCATTGATTTAAGTGAAGAAATATGAAACTGAAGTTTATCAAAGAGTTGGTGTTGAACTCACAACATAACAGATATGGGCATGAATGGAACATCATCGTGTGAATGTTCTGGTATGGAAATCCTGTGTGACCTTAACTGCAGAGCTAACATTTACCCTTCGCAAAGTGCTTCATCATCAGGGTTTTCTTTTTTTTTGCTTCCATCCTTTACATTATTTTTGTCATTCGACGCTAAAAGTTCTGGATAATATTTCCGTTGTTGTTGTTGTTGCTGCTGCTATCCTATAATAAGTATGTTCCAATTTTCATCAACTTTCATATTGAAATCATAATGATATTTTGCAGTATTAAGATATATTTGGATTATGGAATTAAAAATAGTTATAGACTAGCGTAGATTTAGCATCAAGATTTCTATATTTGCTCGACACAACTTCACGACTTCTATTAACCTTACGGGGAGAGCCAGAGCAATTTATATGCATTATATAACAGATACAAAATCTTATATTGAATAAATCCCCGTATGATGTTGATCAGATTGATTTCAAGTTAAGATCGAAACTTTAGGAAACTGATAGGGAACTAATGAATAATATAATTGGAGTTTATAGGATGATGGCTTCAGAAGAATTCATGAAGTTTTTTTTTTTTTTTTTTTTTTTTTTTGTGGATTAAAAGATGACCGAAGTTATCGCTTCATTAAAAAGTGCTTAACGAAACAGAAATAGAAGATACATAAGGCCCGTAGGCTAATAATACCCAAAAGCGTCTAACACGGGCAGCACAACCCGAACAACAAACAAAGTACATCAAAATAATACAACATCTAATACATCAGACCCACATCTGGGCCCCACTGCCAAAATAGAACGTTCCCCTGCTTGCTTGATGGCTACTCAGTACCCTCTGCTGGCCGCATCTTCTTCCTAGCTCTGTTGAGACCTGTCCATTCATAACGACACATGTGAATTTTATGCAGCAATGATGACAGAGAATGACGGACGCTATTAAAACAGAAATCGTTACGGTCTAGCCACAGGTTCCACAACACAGATGCCCCAACTATTTTCCACTCTAGTCTACTCTCTTTTGTACTCCTGTTATTTCTAAGAACCCCCCAAACCTCCGTACTCGACCCCGGATAGTGTAACTCCCCGAACGATGTACCCACTTCCCTCCATACCCATCTAGCTCTATGACAATTAAATAAAATATGGTTCGTGTCTTCATCTACGGACATACATGTGGAACATAACGCGCTTTCCACGATTCCCCTCTTTCTCAAATTAACCCTTGATAGAATTGCGTCGTTCTCCACCAACCAAAGGAAGACTTTAACTCTTGGGGGAACGTTAATCCCCCAGATCACCTTCGTCCTCTCATTTCTAATACCTCCATCATTCAGCCTTCTGTATAGTGAAGAGACTGAGAATTTTCCGCTGGCCTCCAACATCCACGTTCTTTCATCTTCCGATTGTTGGGTGTAATTCCCCTCTATCCGAATGTAATTATTGACCATTTGCAATTGATCGATCTCTACCTGTTCCAGTGTATCCTTTACCTCAAGTCTCAATTTGAAGTTCCTCCATACGTCTGAGACTAACGAGTCAGTATTCAGAACCGCTTTTGCTGCTGCTGGAAAAAGACTCATAAGTGAATTACATCCACACCACTTGTCTTTCCAGAATCTTGTATTCGTGCCATCTTTAACCCTGCAAATAGTATTGCTGTGGTAAACCTCCCCCGTTCTGGATACCCCTTTCCAAAAGAAAGATTTTTGACTATGGATGCTCTTCCCCCCAAATCTGAATTTCCTCCTTGTCCTGTAATTAGTAAAAGACTTACTCCACCAATTGTTACGTTGAACAGCCATCTTCCACCACCACTTGCTGAGTAAAGCCCTGTTCATGTCTCTGAGGTTAATAATACCCAACCCTCCGAACTCTTTCCTTTTGCAAACTCTACCCCAGCTAACGAGATGTATCCCTCTCCCCCCCTCGTTTGTTCCTTTCCATAGAAATCTCCTTCTAAGTTTGTCTATCCTGTGAATTACCCATGCTGGCAATTCGTAAATAGACATCAGATAAATGGGGATACTGTTGATAACTGCGTTAAGCAAAGTAATCCTTCCACCCAACGTAAGGAATTGCCCTTTCCACCCTGCGAGCCTCTTCTCGATCCTATCGATCATTGTTTGCCAGTCTTCCTTAGCTAGCCTCCCTGGTCTGATGGGAATCCCAAGATACTTAAACGGAAATTCTCCCCCGTGGCAACCTAGCATCTGTTGGATCGTTGAAATGGGAACGGAACATCGCTCGCTCAGTTGAATGACACAACTCTTATTAAAATTAACCTTCATTCCGGACCACGCCTCAAAGCACTTCAATACTGATCCCATCGCTATGATATCCTCTTTAGATGCCTTTCCAAACAACAACGTATCATCCGCGTATTGCAGTATGGAGATAGGCTCGGAGTAGCCCTTGATATCAATCCCACTGGATCCCCCGTCCTTGTTCCGGTTGGCAATCATCTCCGGCAATCCATCAGCAACTATAGCAAATAGCAATGAGGACAATGGATCCCTCTGACGAAGCCCTCTCTTGCATTTGATCTCTTTACTCTGTGCCCCGTTAACTATCAGGAATGATTTACCACCCCTGATGCATCGGAACATCCAATTTCTCCACCTTTCCCCAAATCCTTTGAGAAGAAGAGCTTCGTCCACGGAGTTCCACTCCACAGAGTCGTAAGCCTTTTGGAAGTCCACTTTAAATAGGAAACCATCCGTCTTGTCCCTGCTTGCTCTGAAAACAGTTTCGTGAGCCGATGCTACGCTATCGAGGATGTCCCTTCCTTTAATAAAACCACTCTGTGACTGTCCTATAATATCGTGCAGTATTGGCCCCAATCTATTGGCCAATACTTTGGTGATGATCTTGAAGGAACCGTTCAGAAGACTGATAGGCCTGAAGTCCCCTGCCTCTTTAACCTCGGACTGCTTAGGAATCAACACAATGTTCGCGTAGTTCAGCCGGTCAAGATCTATTTCCCCCTTGTAAAAATCTCCAACGATACGCATGAAATCCCCTTTGATGATACTCCAGTAGAGCTTGTAGAAGAAAATCGGAAAGCCGTCTGGGCCATGGGCTTTATCCGAACCCAGACTATTAATAGTGGAGAGAACTTCCTCTTCTGAGAACGAGCTTTCGATACTATCAGATCCGTTAAGCCTAGAGTCCAACCACATATCCTGATTCATCGAACACCTATGTTCCCTTCTTTTACCCAAGAGGTCCTTGTATCTATCATGAAGATGTTTCTTAATTCTATCTTCGTTCTCGCACCAGCTTCCCTCCACCATAAGCCCAGAAATGTGATTTTTTCGCCTCCGCCCATTAGCCATCTTATGGAAAAATTTAGTATTGGCGTCTCCTTCCTTCAACCACTGAAATCTTGCGCGTTGCTTCCAATAATATTCCTCCATTCTTCCAATGTGGAGAATATTTTGTCTATTCCTCCGTAGCTCCTCTAATTCAGTCTCTATCAAATCTCTTTCCTCCTCTATGATTTCTAAATGCTCGATCCTCTCTCCTATCTCATCTTTTAGTCTCTGATTCTCCCCAAATTCCATCCTAGCCCAGAGTTTCAGTTTAGATCGTAATCTCCTAGTCTTTTGAATCCAACAACCCACGGACGAATCAATCGTGGTGGGAGCATTCCAACTTTCCTCAACAATCCTTTTTGCATCTTCCCCCAAAGTCCAAGACTTCTCAAACCGAAATTGATGTGTTTTCTTTCTTTCCCCTTCCCCGCAGTCCAGAGCTAACGGGATGTGATCAGAAGTGAATCTAATCATCGCTTTGACCTTGGCTAAAGGGAACGCGTCTTCCCAGTCTGAGGAGACTAAGATTCTATCAAGTTTCGCCAAGATAGGAGCCGCTTGTAAATTAGACCAAGTAAATTTCCTATTCGAAGGATTGATTTCCACCAACTCTAGATCGTCGATCATGGCATTGAATTTATCCCTATCCCCCCTTGGAGCTCCTCTTCCTAGGTGCTCAAATTGGAACCTTGTGATGTTGAAATCTCCACCCACAACCCAAGGACCCTTACACAGTCCTCTAATCTTCCTAATCTCTTCCCAGAACTGATTTCTTTGAGCTGACTCGTAGGGGCCGTAGACAGTAGTCACAATTTGAATCCTACTGTCAACACGTCTTCTGATAATGATCGTAATAGAAAATTCTCTCGACAGTTCGTCTATAATCTCGAAAACCGTAGGATCTATTCCTAAAGCTATCCCCCCTAAAAACCCTCGCGACGGCTTAAACCTCCACTCGAAAGACCCTATACCCTTAATGCTTTGAAAATCTACTATATTAGGAGATTCTACCCTCGTTTCCTGAAACGCACAAATGGAAGGTCTGTATCTAACGATAGTATCACTAATAAGCCTCTTTTTTGATTTCTGCCTCATCCCCCTCACATTTCAAAAGATGTACGACATTAAAAATCTAAAAAAAACCTCTAAACCCTAACCTCTAATACTCCGTTCCCAAATTTCACTCAATCTGACGAAATCTATCCCCTCTAATAATATTAACATGAAACATTTGTTCATCCGTGCTGGACCCCATGGCTAGACCGTACAAACTCGTAAAATATATGAGAGACTCATCATTTAACAGGTCTAATACTGAAAAATTACCAAATGAAGTACCTTGACATGCCGAGGCTGGCTCTCTAGTCTTTGTTGCTGCTCTAATCAAGTCTTCTTCCCTTGGACCACTCAATCCCCATTTATCTAGCTGTCGCTTGCTCTTTCTCTGTGAATCTCCCAATAATTTAACACCACTTCCCCCTGCGCTTTCTCCACCTCCACCCCCTGCCAGTTCTCTAACCTGTCTAGCCCACTTCTCGTGCTCCGAATCGTAAGTGCTTCCTCCGTTGTGTATACCATCCAAAGCCCCTATCATACCATCTATTTGATCAGAGTCTAACGCGTCCTTGCTGTGATCTCCTGACTGCTCCGATACTCCCTGATCGACCATGTTGCCTTCCTCGGTACCTTCCAATTCTGCCGATGGACTAATTTCATTTTCCCCAATGTTTGCTTCATTCTGTACTGGTTCCAAGTCCGAAATACCCAACTGTTCTTGAGGCCCAACTTCCAAGTTGGAGATACCCATCTATTCTTGAGGCCCAACTTGAGAGTCCCCTGGCCCATGAAAACTCTCAACCAACAATGGAGCGATCTGCATTAAAGAAACATCCCCTTTTTGTGCAAGCGACCCAAGCCCACGACCCTGACCCACGTGAGCTTCAACCTTTTCTTCTTCGTTTCGAACTTGAGCGCCAAAACTGCCTCCCCGTACGATTGCTTCGATTGCCTTTTGGATAGAAGCTTGTAGGTCGTCCTTCGTTAAGAGCGCGATTTCAGGGACCTCCTTCGAAGTCCGGAACTTAGCTTCGTTACCCACGCTCGTCGCGCTTTTCAAAATCCCTGGCGTACGATGCGCCCTGACATTGCTCTCTGTCCCTTCAAACTGAGCACTGTACCCATCGCGCCGCTGAGCTACTGCCTGCCACATCGCCGTCTCCCTCGTACCCTTTAGCCGTACGTCTTGATGGACTTTGGAATTCAAATTAGAGCCGTACTGATCAACTATCGTGAGCCTTTCCTTAAGAGAAGATGAGCGGCCAGGATCAAGACTTGAGCAATCGAACGGTCCCCCTCCATCGTCTTCCTTCGATCTGCCCTGATCCTCTACTTTTTTTCTTTCATCTGAGAACTCCTCCTCCTCTCGCGTCGAGACTTTCCCGAATGAGACATTCTTTTTCCTCTCCACAATCAGTTTCACTTCGTAAAACTCCCCTTCAAACTCCGCCTGCACCATCGACGGTATGTCTGTGAAGTTAGCACACCCAACCTTAATGCGCGTGAATTCCCTCCTCTCCTGAGTGATCGTAGCATTGTCCACCTCTTGAAGAAATCCGAAGGCTCGTACCAAGTTCTGAAAGTCGGAGCGCAACCAACAATGTAGAGGGAAGTTGAACAGTCGAATCCATATAGACGGCAGCTCGTTCGCTTTCAAAGCTCCTACTTTGCGCGACCATTGAGAGAAGGTAACGTAGAAGTCTTCGGAGCCCATACCTCTCTTGCCAATAACTTCTTTCAACCTCCCCTCGTCGTGACAGTGGACGAAGAAGGAGCTGCAGTTGAGTCGTTGAACCCTCCATTGAAGGTCAGTGTTCGGAGTGATATTGGCGTATAGCAGCTGTTCTATCTCTTCAGCCAAAGGATTGCCGCTCTGTACCTTGATAATGCTGCAAAGTCGAAAACGCCGTTCAAATTCCGCCATCAACGGAGTTGAAGTGATCAAAGCCTTCACCATGGATCTACCCCCGGCGAAGCTTTCTTGGGTTTTGCTGCTGTTAGTGTTGAACGAAGTTCCGGCTTTCGGAGCAGGTGACGCTGGTGTCGGAGTCAGCTTGCGAGTTGGACAGTCCCTCGAAATATGCCCCGACCTACGGCAGGCATAACAGAACCAATCTCTAGTGCATTGCGATAAGGTGTGACCCCATTGAGCGCACTTATGACAACGCTGGCCATCCCCCTCCGACGCCGACTCGTTCCTCGACTGTTTCCTGGACGCTTTGATAGTTTTGCGAGCTCGTACCAGTACCCACTCCCCGTCTTGATCCCTTTTGGTGATAGTCGGACATCTTGTTCTCTCCGGCAGTCTACCCAGAGGCTCCTTCCTCTCCGACCCCTTAGCAGCTTCGAGATAGGAGATACGTTCTCGGGGCACCCTAATACCCTCCCTCTCCTCCGACCCTTCCCTCTTTGGGAAGCCTTGGCCTCTATCCCCCTCCCTGCTATGGTGAACGCTCACCTTCCCTCTATGGGAAGAATGATGCTCCCTTTGAGATGAACGGCCTCTCAATCTATTTGAGAGCTCGTCCTCCCTTCGATCGTCAACCCTTATCCTCTCGCTTCTATCGATCGCCTCCTCTCTGTTCCTTTTCGCCATGGTGCTCCGAGCTTCGGCTTCAGATAGCCTCAAGCTCCTGTTGAATCCTCCTGAAGTATGTGCGTCCCACTGTGACAATGGTGCTCGAGACCCTCTATCTCCTCTCTCGCTGTGGAAACTTCTCTCGCTTCTTTTCTCTCCCTCAGTTCTCTCGCTTCTTTTCTCTCCCTCAGCTCTCATTTTGATAGCGGAACTCAAGTTGTTTTGTCAATAAAGTTGGCTCCCTCAGTTCTCTCGCTTCTTTTCTCTCCCTCATTCATGTAGTTAACCCCAACATTTTGGGATAAAGTTGGCTTTTGCACGATTCACTGTGTTTGCAAGAAAGATCCCATATATATATATATATATATATATATATCTCGAATTCAAATATTTAAAGTAAGATGCTACTAACATTACTTTGCCAAATGCAGACTTGTTATGTGTTTAATTTTCTATGTCAAACCAGTAACCTTTTTCACTATAATCACCAACTATGTTGCAGTTGCAGATATGTGTCATGTATGACACTTCTTGTAGTGCCCTTCTTATTCATAAACAGTGGTAAATCATACCATCTGTAGTTCTGTGTTCTGTGTCATGTTGTAATTGTGTTACCATGTCTATGTGCACTTTGTAGATCACCATTCGTGCAGGAAAGCCTCACACATCTAGTTAAGGTTTCTGCCCCACCCCTTCTTCTGACGCCAGCAATAATAGCAACATCCTGATCTCGACAACAATAACAACAACGTCATCCTCAGCTCTGCAATAGCATCACCAGTCTCATTCCTCGCTGCACCACTTCCCTTACATCTTTAGCCATGATCGTTACTCCAATGTTGTCATCTCCTGCTGATTGGGTCAATCTTCAGTATTGCCTCACTCAGCTGGAAGTTAAGCTCTTGGGACAGTTTGTCAATGTTGCCTCCTCTGCCCCTGCATTCTTTGTTACTCCCGGTATGAATTCTTCTTGAATTTTAAATTCTAGTGCATCACATCATCTTACTAGTAATTATATACAGCTCATCACCAGCACTGCACTTCCTTCTCATTCTCCATTCCTTCACACAACTATGGCGGGTAATGAGTCTCATTGCCCACATATTAGGATCCATGAAGATCATTACCCTTTAGCTTGGTTGTTTGTTTTGTTAAAAACTTATTAATGAAACGCAGGGGGTTTACGACCCACCATTTACAATCAAAAAAAAGAAAAAAAGAAAAAAAAGCATGATTGTATGGGTTTTATTTTGTGTGATGCGTTATGATGTTTTGCAACCTGAAATCATTATTGTTCATTTCTGATATACATATAACCTCGTTAATTAATCATAAACTAAAACCAATGTCTTGCAAAGCTGAGCAAAGCCAAACCGCAAGATGAGGATTATTAATATTATTATTGTTGTTGTTGTTGTTATAATTTCTAATATGCATGCCACTGCCTTATTAATCATAAACAAAAATCATTATTTTGGCGGAACCTTAAGATGATGGTTATTATTGTTATAAGCTATATATTCAGGTTCCAGTTTAAAATGTTAGAATTGTAGTTCACATTTGTGTTGTTTAAAGGAGTATTCATAGAGGATACTAAACCTAATAACAGAGCAGATTACGATATTTGTATTTGTATTAATTTGTTGTGGATATACAAGACATTCTTCTATATTAATTTGGAGTTTGCACTTCTTACATCCATATCAAATATCGGTATTAGGTACTGGTTTCGGACTGAACTTCTTACCTCCATTTGGAGTTTGCACTTGCACCACTATACCAGGAATTTTTTGCCGTACTAGGTCATTTTTTGATAGTATTTGCGTTTTTAGACCAGGTCCCAAACTATTAGCGTTCGTGGGCTAGCCTCTGCCACGTCAGCAGCGGCCGCTATTGGGAATAGCGGCCTCTTCATAGATACCAATTTTGTGCCCCCACACTTGGCTGTGTACGAAGGGGATCAGGAAATGAAGAGGTCACTAGTGGCAATCGCGAACTCAGATGGGCCCCCGAATGCTTCTAATTATGAGTCTTGGATGTTTATACTAAGGTCGCGATTACCAATCGCGACCAGTATGATAGGTCGCGATTGACATTAGCGATTATGCTGTTTGCCAAATCAGCTTATCCTTATGTTTATACTAAGGTCGCGATTACCAATTGCGACCACAGTTATGATAGGTCGCGATTGACATTAGCGATTATGCTATTTGCCAAATCAACTTATCCTCTGTGATGTTTATACTAAGGTCGCGATTACCAATCGCGACCACAGGTATGATAGGTTGCGATTGACATTAGCGATTATGCTGTTTGCCAAATCAGCTTATGTGAATGTGACTCATAATAGCCTACCACTGTGGTCGCTATTGGGAATAGCGACCTCAGTTGGAGGAGGTCGCTAGTGGCATTAGCGACCTTCTTTACACATACCTTGACCAATCAGAGAGTTTGTCACTTTTTCACTTTGACGTATACCAGCATCCTATCCTCTTATCCTATCTTGCTAGGTTCTTGTATTGTAGCATATTCTAAAGTACTGGCTCCTCAGAATTTGCAATATCGACCAGAAAGAGTGAGTGGCGAAGAATTAAGTTCTTTCTTAGTCCATATAACATCTGATCTGAGAGAGAAAAATCATATGGTCTCTTGTGAAGTATCTTGTTCAGATTCTGAGTCTATGAATTTCTGGCCTTTAGCATGGAATTTGGAATGATGCTGAAGGTCGAAGTTGACAAATTCAACTTGTTTGGTTCTTCCTTTGACAACTTAAATGATCCAATTTTTGTTTCATAGGGAAAATCTGTAAGATTGTGGAGTTTACTTTCCTAACTTCTTTTTCCAGACCTGATTTCTTTTATAGCTTCAATATCAAGATGTGGACATAATTCATTTTTTAGATCTACATAGTTTTAAAGCCTTATTATATATATAGTAAACTTAATAGATATTTTTACATGAATACTGCGATATTTAGCTCATGTATATGAATATCAAAAAGAGGTATAACTTCAATATAAAGGAGTAGGGAACCAATATTTTCTATTTAAAAAGTGTAGTATGGTATGGTACATATCTGAGAAAACAAGCTTGAATAGACTCGTTTCATAGCTGTGTTTTGATTCTATGCAAATAGCTAAGAGATGTTCTTTTATAGCTTTATATTATTCAAAACCCTACTTGAATATGTCGACGGCTTTCCGGTTAATTTGGCTGGTTGACATATGCATACATTTGAGATATGATTACGATTGTTCGATAATTTCAAGTGCACAAAACAAAAGAAGAAAAAAAAATCAAAAATATTGATTACCCAAATGAAGTTAAATAACATTTAGGACAGAAAGACCTGTTTATAGACGAATAATAAAATTGAAATGTAATGTTTCTTTATAAGAAATATGATATTCTATATGTATATTGTTTTTGTTAATAACTGTCTGTTTCAAATGTATTACTTTCAATTGTAGTGTACATCTTATTTATTACTCTTGATGAAGTTATAAAAATTTTTAAAAAATAAATTTGATTGGGAAAACTGAAGTTGAGGTGTGGGGCTTAAAGCAAATATTTCCCTTCTTTCTCTTTGCCCTCTTATTTAAATGAACAATATATTTTGAGGGGAACTAAATGAATAAATTAATTGAAAGTGATAAGGACAATGGTGTGTACTGTGTAGAAGTGTGAAGAGTAAGCAGAGAAGTTTGAGGTGTACTACAACATGCAAGGATTTTAGGTAGAGATGATGTATTGCATGCATGCACCTAAGAGCTCAAATCTTACTGTATAGCTTAGCCCATGGCCACCTTTAAAGGCTAATTGCTGACAAATTTTGAACTAACTCTCATTCTCATCACCCCTTTTAAGCCCTTGAACCTAACTTTTCTTTCTTCTTTTTTCTCTAGTTGCAAGCTAGTGGCCATGGCTGCACTCTCCAATTCACTCTCTCAGTTCCTAAATTATAAATTTATAATCAAGGAAAAGTTTTAGGTAAGCCCTTCATACGAACTATGATTTCGTACATGCCTCCCTAACTATTTCTACATAATATGTCGAACAATTCTTTTCGTTACATATGAAGTCAAACTTTATTTCTGTGTGAGCCCATAAGAAACTATGTACACATTTTGAATGAAAACAACATATTCAAATTATGGCAGAGTTATTTTGGGTTCTTGCTTCATACAAATGTTTTGGATGGTGAGGAGTTGAAAATGACAAAACCAAACAAACACGGGCTAATAGTGCAAATTCATGGTTAACCGAGGGGCCTAAACAATTTTTCTGTAAAATTAATAATTGTGACCTACTTCCCACTTCATTCAAATTGTACATGTATATATATATATATGCATCCTTCTCCTCTTTCTCTCCTTCAAAAACTTCACAACACAACCCTTGCTTTTCACTATATACATAGATACATATATATATATACTTACTGAGATCGAAAGATCGAAGAATGGGAGGAGGAGAGATCAATGAAGAAGATGAATTTGAGGTGAATGAGGTGGAAGATACACTGCATGGCTCAGTTGGTAGCAGGCTTGCTCTATTCTCAAAGGAGTTCAAATTTGGAAGAAGCTTCAATAGCTCTCTCAAACTCTCTAAACATTGTTATGATGGCTTTTACATTCATCCTAATGGAAGGTAAAATAAAAATTGCCCCCTTATGAAAGTTTCTCGCGTTGTAATTATCATGAAAATATGTTTCGTATAAATCAGCATGGTAAATTAGTATTTAATCATCGCATGTAGCATGAAAACTTGTATCATGAATATTTGCTAACCTGAATCGAGCATCAATCTGTAACATGGTTTACTTCTTTTAGCATTTTGGAATTTGTTACAGACTGATGCTCAAAATCACAAAAACACATTGCAGAATCTCTGTTTTCTTTCAGTACTGTTATAGCTAGTTTATAGCTATGCAATTAGAATTATTAATCATATATGGTTCTGCATATCGACAGCACCATCTATAAGTTAACAAATATAAATTAATTCTTAATAATTCCTGTCTATTTCTTTGAAACTAGGCTAAACAAATTTTTTTTTATCAAAAGGTCAAACAATTTCATATGTAATTTATTAGGAACATATTATTATAATCATATAGAAATTAAGAATAACATCCTCCAACAAAAAGACGAACCGATAATACAATGAGAAAATAGAAGGTAAAAAACTCACATAAGATGAGCATGTAGTTCTCATGAATCAGGTAGTTAGTAAATTCATAAATGACATGCGTTCAGCTTCAGCTTCTAACAGTGTGAATCATACATTTCAGGTGTAAAATAGTCGTGTTTTGGAGCATCATAACAAGAATTTTCTCGGTTTTCCGTTGTATTTATATGTTCTTTACTATTGTAGGTGGTATAAGTTGTGGGCGAACATTATATTCGTATGGTCCATCTACTCCACCTTTTTTACGCCCTTAGAGTTCGGGTTCTTTCAAGGGTTGCCGGAGGGATTGTCTCAGCTTGACTACGTTCAAATTGTATTTCTGGCAGATATGACAATACAATTCATGGTCGCGTACAGAGATGATCACACCTACAAGATGGTCTACGACAGCCGAAGCATTGCCCTCCGGTGAGACAAAGCAGAAACCTAAAAACTGCTACTAGCCAGCCTTGCATCTCCCTCATGTACACTCAACCGTAGCTTTTTCATTCACAAGTGTTTCAAGTCTTCAAACAACTTTGCTTATTCTTTCAAAACATAATAATAACTGTTATCAGTCTTCAAAAGTATACGACAACATAAACTAGATGATAAGCATGCAAAAATACATACGTGAAACTGCACTGCAGTTTTAATGTCACACAACTACCTAACTACAACTACATCTCTCTAGTTATAATAGTAATATATCTGCACAATTGCAAAATTAGGTATGTGACCACTTGCTTGCAAATTGCATATATGCAAATTCTTTAATGGAATATTTTTTTGTAAGACCCCTAGCTTGTTCCCAATTGTCGGAAGAGTCCTTTACCAATTTATTATTTAGAAAACCTCCTCCTTGGTACACTTGGGAACAACTGGCTTTCCCACCATCAAAGATTTAACAAAAAAGCTGTTTAAACCACAGTTTTTAAATATATATTGTTCTCCAATTTGTGCAGATTGTTAAATAGAAGTGAATATTGTTACATTTCTGTAAAATAAAAGGTAAAACAATGAATTAAAATAATATTTTCAACGGAAATACGCCGAATAAAAGGAAGGAACGTGTGTTCAATAAAAGATTATAATTCAACAAAATGCTTCGTGTTAGCATCTTACAATAATTTTGGGGTTCGTTATTTTGCAGTTATGCGAAGAACAGCTTCACTCTTGATCTCCTCAGCTGCTGCCCATGGGACGCCATCTACAAGGTAAAAATAAATAAGTTAATAAACGAATAAATAATTAACCGTAACAGCACTCTAACTAAATTTAGAAAACTCATTTACTTAATTTTGGTATCGAATGCAGACAAGTGGAAGAAGAGAATTTATCCGTTATTTCTTATGGATTCGACTGTACAGAGCACGAAAGGTTACACAGTTCTTCAAGAAGATGGAGAAGGATATTCGAATCAACTATCTATTCACAAGGATAGTGAAGCTCATCACTGTAGAGCTCTACTGCACACATACTGCCGCATGCATCTTCTACTACTTAGCGACAACCATACCTCCACCTGAGGAAGGGATGACCTGGATTGGGAGCCTGACTTTGGGGGACTATCGTTATATCAACTTCAGAGAGATTGATTTTTGGAGGAGATACATTACGTCGCTCTACTTTGCAATTGTTACAATGGCTACTGTTGGTGGGTGTCCTCTAATATTCATGAAGCTGTGGTTACGTTATCCTCTTCATAACCTAATGTTACCTAACCAATTACTCTTACTCAAGTTTGTTTTCCTCTAATCATGTCTACAGGTTATGGTGACATCCATGCAGTGAATCCTAGAGAGATGATCTTTATGATGATATTCATCTCATTTGATATGATAGTTGGTGCCTATTTGATCGGTAACATGACTGCATTGATCGTGAAAGGTTCCAAGACTGAGAGATTCCGAGACAAGATGACAGAGCTTATCAAGTATATGAACAGAAATAGGCTTGGTAAGGATATAAGGTCCCAGATTAAGGATCACCTAATGTTACAATATGAGAGCAACTATGCAAAAGCTAGCATTCTAGAAGACATTCCAGTGTCTGTAAGATCAAAAGTACGCTCTTCATTTATGAAATTATTGACATCTTATTTTGGATACTATTGAACTTTACAGCAAGCAGTATAATTCAGTGAATCTCATATCTAAGGTGATTTGACACATACTTCTTCATATTGCTACAGATATCGGCAACCTTGTACTATGAAATGGTACAGAAAGTTCCACTGTTCAAAGGATGTTCAGACGAATTCCTGAATAAAATAGTATGTTCTCTGTATCATTAACTCCTAGATTATATATGATATGAATTTATGATTATATTGCATTTAAATCTGCAACGAACAATTTACTCAACTTTCCATAACTTTGCGGGTTATTATCGCAAAATCAATGCAGGTAATGAAGCTCAATGAAGAATTCTTCCTTCCAGGGGAAGTGATTCTTGAACAAGGGAGCGCAGTCGATCAGATTTATGTCATAGCTCAAGGGCACCTGGTAATAACAACATACTTTTATTCCTAGAAACTATAGGCCCTTGAACTACACCGAATATAAGGTCATTCGCTTTTCTAATATAGGAGGAGGTGGTTATTGGAGAAGATGGATCCGAGGAACAAATAGCAGAGTTGGCACCTTACAGTATATTTGGTGAAGTTGCGGTGTTGTGCAATATCCCACAGCCATATACCGTTCGTGTCTGTGAATTATGCAGACTTTTACGAATGGAAAAACAAGCTTTAGCAAGCATTTTGCAACTCTATTTCAAGGATAGTCGTCAAATACTTAGTAACCTACTTAAGGTATTAATGCTAAGAGATAGTACACTGAATTGTTTTTTTCAAAGTTAACGCAAGCATCAACTAATTTCACTCTTAAAATAAAATATGGAATTTTTCAGGGTAAGGAGACAGATCTAAGAATCAAGCAATTGGAGTCTGATATCACATATCTCATTGCAAAGCAAGAGGCTGAGCTAGCACTGGAGGTGAATAGTGCAGCTTACCATGGAGATTTGTACCATCTTAAAGGATTGATCAATATTGGCGCCGATCCAAACAAAACTGACTATGATGGAAGAACAGCTCTGGTATTGACATGCACTGACTACTTTAAGATGCTACTCCTCTGATCGTCTAAAGTCCTATTCAGTTATCCTACACATAATGTTTTTCAAAGGAAGCCATATTAGAAATATTTCATGGGAACTTTTGCATAAACTTTTGAAAGTGTAATATGCCCATAAATTCACATAAAATATCTAATATAAAATATCTATAATTTTTGTAAGAAACTAACAATTTGTAGACCTCTTCGAGTAAAAAATGATTCATACAACTATATAATCTTTCAAGAACTATAAAGTTCGCTCTATGGAGCAATTACCAGCTGATACTCAATCTGATCCTTGATTGGAGTGCCCTATCTAGATAACACAGCATAAGTTTGAAAGTACAATATAATGTATATTTTAAAGTAAATTTTTTTTCTTACTGAGAGTGATTCACAGTGAAGTTCTAACGTTCCAGTGGTTCTAATTTCAGCATATGGCTGCATCTAAAGGATATGAAGATATTGTCAGGTTTCTTATTCAACGAGGAGCAAATGTCAATTGCATCGGTGGGTGAACAAATCTATGGAAATTACTTGTTCTAGTATTGTTGTATTACCTCATTACTAAGAGTTTGAGCTTAAAGACAATGCAGACAAATTTGGAAATTCACCATTGATAGAAGCTGTGAAGGTTGGACATGACAGAGTTGCAGCACTACTTGTAGAGAATGGTGCAATTTTGAACTTGGATGATTCTGGAAGCTATCTCTGCAAAGTGGCAGCAGATAGCAAAATCGACCTATTACGGCGGTTATTAGACAATGGAGTTGATCCAAACACTAAAAATTATGATCAAAGAACACCACTTCACGTTGCGGCTGCAGAAGGCTTGCACCTTGTGGCAAGCATCTTGATTGAGTATGGAGCAGATGTTCTTAAGGAAGACAGGTATTGCAACCCTGGGTTTATGAGCTCATAATCACTTGTGAAGGAGAAGGCTAGGATTTTCCATGCATGATAAATAAATTTACTTAATTCTTTACATTAGAGGATTTAATATGATTAATTGGACATAAGACCCAGTCAAACTTTTCAAAATAAATATGACATAGTCTCATATATCTCTCTGTAGACATGGCAGTCATCTTAGAAATAAGATGCCTAATAAATGAAGAAATAAAACAATTTCTTGTAATGATTAGCAAGTGCACTAAGATTTATCCATTTTTTTAGTGTTGTAGAGTTCTGTAAATTGTGTACTGGTGTAAAGAACAAACTGAAGAAACAATCAACTCCCCATCTTCAGAGAAGTTGGGAGTTAACTACGAAATTCATTCAGAACAGGAAATGGGAAACTGTGAACTTCTTATTACATTTTCAAATAACATGTACTAAAGTTGTAATGCCCTTGTAGGTGGGGAAACACTCCACTAGATGAAGGACAAAGATGCGGAAGCAAGCCATTGGTCAAGATTTTGGAGCAAGCTAGAGTAAATCGTATCCAGGGATCTTAGTGAAATATGATTCTCTAATTTCAAATTGGGACTCCATATTTTGTAAATCCAACCAGGCAAATGTGCAAAGAGAAAGTTGCAAATTTTACCTTGATAAGATTCAGCAACTAATTTTAAGAAAAACATTCAATTCGTATATAGGACAGACATTAGTCCTCAGACCTTATAGAGTAGGTGAGTAACTGCTATATATTAAAAAATCACATGCCAGATACTCTCATGCTGGGTAGAGTAACTCTATATAGCCCAATATCTTCCAAGGGGTTTAATGTCTTATCTTCTATTCATGGAAAATAATGCATAAGTAGTTTTTCCATCTTTAATATTAATAAAAGGTAGTTCATCCATGTAGTGCACGTATCTCTTTAAAGCTTAAATATGTAAACATCAGTTTCTACAAATGAAGACAAGAATATGTAAAATATGACAATGTTTAAGAAATTTTGACTAGATGAAAGATTGGATAAGTTCAATAAATTGCAATAGGCATATTAATAGAGAAGCTGTTGAGAATGTATCCCTTTAAACTGGTTTATTTTGTCGTTTATACATCTCTCCATAAAAAATTGAATCTAACAGTATCAATGAGATATTAGAACTTAAGAACCATTTTCCACTTCATAATGGAAGGGGAGAGATGACTCGACGGATATTAAATAAGATTAAATGACGAATACCAGTTTGAGGTCTGAAATATTGTCATCTCACTCAACTCTTTGGCTCCTCGCTTTTGCACATTGCGCAAACAATTAAGGCGGCTAGCTTTCAGTGATCTTCCATGGCCTCCCTTGTTAATCTTGTTTGGAAAAGAAATGTGGTTAAGTTGGATTTTTTATAATTATCTTAATCAATTCAGAAGTAAGCTTGAGGTTCTAACACCTACCTTGTCGGATTTATGAGGTTGCCAACAAAAGAGGCCACTGCATCCAGGTCCTGACTCGTACTCCCTGAAAACATTATGAATGGGTAATACAGATACATAAAATCAAGTTATATTTAGTATCATGCCAATCATTGAGAAAATGATAAATGATTTAGGTAATTCAAACTATTTAAATTTTAAAAAATCCTTTGAAGACAAATAACCTGAATAGCACCTCAAAGATTGCTTTATCAATCAAATGGCTGAAGCTTAACAACCCAGGTTTTTTATAAAATAAAAATAAAAATAGTGAGCTAGGAAACAGAAAATAAATGGGGAGACTTCTCTAGACATTCGCTTTTTCTACCAATAATATCATCATCTCTTCGCAACTGATAAATGAGGTACAACAAGAATTAAGACAAGCAAAAAATTAATGTGGTATGGTACTCAATGTAGTAGTTCCACATCTACTTATTCTATTTACGAAAACAATTAGATTGACAAAGAAGTGAACAACAACCCAAGGCATCTCCACTTTGTTAACTAACAACTGTTAGTGCATTTATATCATATGAATGTCACTGGAAATAGTAGAAAAGAATCAAATAATGAGACCTAAATAAGCCTAAATGACATGAAAAGAAAAATCCAAATGACAGCTGCCTCACAAAATAACAATTGATAACAGTGGAACATTATCAGATACAATATCTAGAGCCATTTGACACTAAAATGAAAGTACATTATCTAGTGGAGTACCATCAAGATTCAAATGCCCTCTCTTTCCATTAGATTCTTAAATTTATTTGTCTAGAAATTAGAATGGAAAGAATGAAAATCAAATGAAATAATGGATCAAAGCAGTTGTGACATGTACAACTCATTGATAGAGGAACTTACGGGTTCTCTTTGTCAAAATTTGCAGTGAAGCTGTCACTGTGCAACAAACTTGGAGACATGGTATAGTTATCGACCTCCCCACCAATTTGTTTCTTTTGATCATCACTACTCTTTAAATCCTTTCTCACATGATTCAGCTCGTCTGCCCAATGCTTAGATGACATGACTAGTGCCCCATCACCACCATTTTGGGGGGGAACTTGGTTGTTGTCGGGATTCAGCTGACTACCCAATTCCATTAAATTCATAGCAGATGGTTGAAGCCATGCATTTTCAAGCCTGTGCTCATCATTAGCATATGCACTCGTCCCTGTCACCACTATCTCATCCCCTTTCCCTCTACTTCCACTGGCTTCATCATGAATGTTGGAAAGCTTGACAAAACTACCTCCGAAACCACCGTCTTGCACTAAGGAGCTATCACCTTGCATTAGTGTCCTTTTCAGCTTACTTTCAGAACTATCAAGACTTATTCTTGGTAAATTGGATGTTCCCCTATCCCTTTCCTTATCAGAAGCATCCGAACTATCACACTCTTTGTTAGTTTCCATGGCAGGAAGCCCTTTGCCTTCTATACTGACACCTAATATGATTTCGACATTATGTTGCAAAACTATCTCAATTGAATTTGTGATGCTGCTCAAGTATCTCTCAGCAATGGATTTTGCATTACTGTCATCGAACAATATACAAGCAACCAATGCACCTGTAAACAATAACATATAAACACTTCGACGCTTTACAAAGAGTTTTTTTTTGTTTTTTAAAGAGTATTGTGAAGCACATGAAAATTAAATGCATGGAATAAATAGCTCCATTTAAGAAGTACACAAAATGAAAAAAGCTTCCAAGCAATCTTTATTCCATCCAATAAGATGAAACACACCTAAAGTTACAATTATTCAAGTATAAAGTATAATCTCTAAGCACATGGCAATTACTCTATATGGTGTGAGAATATGAGGCATTCGCAAAGTATCAGTTCGACAAAAAATCTCCAATTGATGGTCAATCTGATGGCAAGTCTATATGGGTTGGTTGTAACTTTTTGTCAAGGTATCTCACTCATATATAAAGCAGGAGTTATAAGAGCTGGAAGCAAAGAATTGACCGATTGTTTATAACCAGTTGTCGATAATTTGATTCTTCAAGTAAAAAAATCCCGCCAAGGTATTATCAGCATAGAAGACAATAGCATGATATTGTGAAGAGCATTTGGCAGGTAGCTATTAGGTAATTACCAGACCTCCTATCATTATACAGTTTAAAATTGTAAAATCATGAACATTGGCTTTGTAGTTTGTACATCACATCTGAAGCATATGAAAGTGAAAGAGGCAAATGGAAATACATTTTCAAGTTCATTGGTAATCTCAATATAGATAACACGACCCTCCAAACTTCCGCTGAAGTAGAAAAGAATCTAGATCAAGTCATAAGATTTACAGAATGTCTAAGAAACAACGGAAAAATGATGTAGGGTACCGAATTCACCATTGAGGTATTGCCCAATGATAGAGAAAAGAGACCTAAATTGCAGCGATCACACCAGCAGGTATACCCAATGATCAAAGTTAGGGATGGCAACCAAGCCGTGTTGACCCGTGACCCGCCCACTCGAACCCGGCCCGCAAATAGGCGGTTCGGGTCGGGTTGAACCCGCGGGTCGATCTGGGTCGAAAAATTAGGAAATCCAACCCGTTCGACCCGACCCACAAACCCGTTGACCAAGTCAAACCAGCCCGCAACCCGCAACTCGACCGCGGGTTTGGACCCGTTCGACCCGCAGGTCGAACGGGCCAAAAACACAAAAACAGAGCCAACGGATCTGTTTCAGCCATTGGGCAGTTTTTTTGTTTTTTAATTTTTCTCCTATAAATACCCCCTTAATTCAATCTAAAAATTTCCACACCTTGCTCTCTTACTCTCTCTACTACTACTCAATTCAATCAAATTTTTTCAACAAAGAAGTAAAAAAATTTTATCGTATCGAATTGTGTTGATTCAACGCTCAACTACGTCTACTTCAACTCCTCCAATAAAGAAGCTCTCTCCTTCAACGACTACTGGACTACGCGACGTCGTGACTACGTCTACTACATTTCTCTATTTTTATTTTCTCTCACATTACTATATTTGATTATCCGCGAAGTACGGTATCAAAATTACACAACCCTCCTATTGTCTTGATTTTTGTTGTAGTTCTAATTTTTTGTATCATATTTATTTTTTGGTTTTTTGTTGCTCCCTCTCTTAACCCTCCTATTGTTTTTTAGATTTTATTCTTTAACTCATATTTGTTTGTTGGTTTTTCGTTATGGATCCTCGTATCAAATTAGCGGGTACGAGGAGTTTGATTGAAATATTTTTTACTTTAGGAGATGATTCCGAATATGATTGTAATGAATTTTTTGCTAGCTTTGAATCGATATTGAATAACTTGTATGATTATTATGATGGAACTTTTGCATCTAGTAGTACAACTAGTATAATTACTTCTTCTACTTCTAGAGGTAAGGTGATGAGGACATCAGTTCTGTTTTGTTTTATTTTGAGATTTGGTCATATTTATTAGTCTTGCAATATGCAGCATTTATTTTATGCAATGGAATATTTTGAATATTTGTATTGAGATTTGTTTTGAGCCTATATATAGGCCTTGACAATAATAAGAAAGTATACTATTCTTGATTAAAAAAATTACTGTGTTCAGTTATTGCTCTTCATTCATCTTTTTGTGTGAGACATTTGAGATAAAATTATTAGAGTTTGTGAGAAATCCTAAGAAAATATTAGGGCTTGTGAGAAGCTCTAATTACACCCCAAAACCCCAATTAATCAAAACCCTAATCTCCTCATCCCCACACCCGCCCTCTCTCTCCTTCTTCCTCTTTCCTTGTTCCCGATCGAAACCCTAGCCCCTCTCCCATCGCCCCACCGTCGACTACCTCACCCTCACACCCCAAACCCATCCTCTACTCCATCTCCTACAGCCTAACACCTCGACGGCCATCTCTCCCTCACCCCAAATCCTCTCCGTTGCACCACCGCAACCCCAAGCACCACCGTTGTAGCCGCTCCATCACCTCCGAAACTTTCCCATAATCCAAGTCCCCAAATCCCTCCAAACCCGAAATCCTATTCTCCAAACCCACTTCAAATCTGAACCCTCTCCACCTCGTGCTGCCGATCTCCATAACCGACGACACCCTCACCACTGCAGCCACCATCGAAGGCCATCTTAACCGCAAGTCCACCTCGCCACCACATCGCAACCCGGTGCTCCATCAACGTCAGCCATTGCCGCTTCACCCGATTCTCCTCACAACCGAACCACGACTCGTTCATCGAACCCCGGTAACTTCTTTTCATTTCTCCATTATTTGTGTTACTGCCTATCGTCTCTATAATATTATTTGAATTATCTGTCGTGCCCAAATATTGAGAGTGTGTTTTTTATTTGCCAATTAGAGTACGAATCTTTATTGAATATGTTACTTGCAAAGAACGCACAAGTATAATTGTTAATTGTTATGAATGAATCTTTAATTGGACTTATTAAACTATTTAATATCTTGAAAATCCATCAAATCAATTAATAGTTTTAATTTCTGACTCAATCTGCATTACATGCTAGTAAACTTAATCTTTTAAAATTCTTGAAAATTCTCTACTTACATCATAAGGGTAAGAGTACATTAGAAGATGTCACTGCTAATTTACTTGCTCGTATTCAATCAAAAATCTTGGACTAATGCACCTAATGAAATAAATTGGTATAAACAACAAGATAGTGAGAGTTCTAGTACTAAAATTGAAGTGCAACAATGGTAAAAAAACATGAAAATCTTTTTCCTATTCCTTCACATATGGCTAGAGATCTACTAACTCCTGTCTCCATAATTGCTTCAGAAAGTGTTTTTTCTATCAGTGGCAGAGTTCTAACAGATTACAGGAATCACTTAAAGCCGAATTTGTTGGAGATTTTCGTGTGCACGAAAGATTGGATGAAAACTGAAGATAGGACTCAAGGAAAAGCAACATCTACATCATCAAGTGGAAGCAACTCGCCTAAAGTCTAACAACAATATTACAGAATTTAGGGCGATGAGATCCTAGGTTTAGGTTAAGTAGAGGTGCACAACAGTAGTCCAATGCTCTCTCTTCAATCTAACTATAGGCTATCTCGAACTCTAGATTCTGATTATCCGTTCAAACATGTAAATGTAAAATTAGAAATCAAGAAATATTGTATGTTCTTTATGAGTTTCTATTACTTGTATTTGTATGTAAAAAACTTGCAAAAAAATCAAAGCAGTTGAAATGAATAATATATGCATTTTCACTCTTATACAGTTATTAATTTTTTTTTGTAAGTGAAGTTGGGAAAAAAATTTAAAATTTTTTTTAAAAAATTAACCGGGCCAACCCGCGACCCTACCGGAACCCGCCTTAACTTGGCTGCAACCTGCACGATTCCGACCCGACCCAGCCCGATCGACCCGAATGCCACCCCAAATCAAAGTAGGAGTACAGGACTACACTTACGTACAAACTAAATAAGCAATAAAGCATGAGGACTGCCCTACGAAGGTACACATCTCAAACATGAACTTCTTACAAATAATGAACTTATAAGATCTAGGCTCTAACAAGGATTTTTACTTACATTCGGTTTCAGTAATAGATACGAGCTTTCCATGAGTGCCAAGCAATTCTTGGAGAGTCCCAGAGTGGCATCTTTGAATGCACCTACTCCAAATAAAAGCCAACTTCTCTGGGCTTATATGCATCATTTCCCTTTTCAAATGGACATGACCAATGCCATTGGCTTCTGCTGACCTACAAACAGATACAGCATTTGCACGAAAAATTTCAGAAGATAACTTATCACTTCTTGACGGTGGGAAGTTCAGTGGGCTAGAATATCCACTAGTTGTTTGAGAATCTAAAACTGAGCTGGAGTCTCTCCGTGTGAACAAGATATCTTGCTTATTAATTCTTTTTGTACTATTTCTCCCGCTACTGCTTGATTGAGAAAGTTCTGTATTATGGCCAGAACCAAGCTGCAGTAGAGCACCAGCGAACCAAGTTGACTGCTCGCACGAAAGCCTTAGCTCCTTTTCAGCATCAGAGAGAATCTTCAGAGCTTGTTGCAATCTCTTCAATTCGTCTTCAGATACTAAAAGCATATCCGAGGAAAAAAATAACATGATTAGATCTCTTAGACGATCTTCAAACGAACAAATAAAAAATACAGGTGGAAAAGAAACAAATCAAGTAACTCTAGGGAAATGTTTCCTTGTGGAACGTACCAAACCAAGGAAAATCAACTAAAATTCGCATGTCGGTCATGCTCGAACTAAAAATTCTCCCATGTCCCATGGTTTTTTAGATCTATTCAAAAACAAGATTTCCTTTATACATTAAAGAAAATATGTATTAGAGGAGGTATATTTTTCATTTATCTTGACAAATTATATTTTTTATTAAAAAAATACTTAAAACTAATTTAACATCTATAAAACTATTCTCATTTTATGTATATATCGTCAAAACAAAACAATGATATAATTGTCATAATTTGTACGTGTAGTTGTCCCTACTCCCTACCCAAACAGTTCCCACACAGAGAAGTGATAAAATTTCTTATCGACTCAATTAAAGAAGTTTAGTGCAGGGATAACTGCAAAAGATGGTCAAGCCATCAACTAACTACATAAAAATGTAAATCAGAAATTTGGTAAATGTATGCAGATCATACATAAATATATAGACAACTATTAATTTGTAGTGCTCTACTATAATTTTACATTCTAGAATGGCATCTAAGACAGCTTCAAATGCAGATAGAAATGAGAAGATTTATGCAGTCAAGAGTAACAGTGCAGGTTGATGCTGCTGATTTGGTGGTGGGAGCAACAGATGAGTTCTTGTTATTTATAGTGGAAGAGACAGGTCTGAGACAGATCTTAGCTGCAGATCTGGATCTGAGATGGGGATTTCGTTAGGAGCAAGGGAGGTGGTGGTGATGGTAGCTGGCCGCCCCTGCACAACGCCTAGAAACACCGGGAGAAATTCCGGTGGCAAGCCCTCCGACGATCTAGTCAGTCGCTGGAAGAGATGAAAGCTAGGATTCAGGTGGAGAAAAAATCATTACCTTGGGAAAGGGGTGGCTGTCTGGTATTTATAGGCAGGGCGAGGGAGCCCTAACCCTAATGGTCCGGGTTGACCCTCTCCTATGGATCTAATCAGCAGAAGGCCCATAGAATCTTCAGGCCTGACTATCAGGGATGAGCGAATTTTGAGGGATTAAACAGCTCCGATTGAGCCGGATTATTTATCCACATCATAGGTCCTCCACTCCTGAAGGGTTGTATATATCAGCCGTCGAGGAGTAGTCCGTCCTTGTGAGAAGATCGATAAACAGTGTGCATAAAGATAGAATGGAAGATCCCCGAAGAGAGTGACATGAGGTCAGGTCCGAGCTCCATGACGACCTAGCTCCAACCTCCGAGCGTCACGTGAAAGCCAGGAGCTAGTTCGAGGTCCACGTGGAGTGCCGAGCTTAGCACAAAAGCTAGGAGCTTATTCGAGGTTAATGTCGAGCACCGAGCACCAAGCTCAGTGTCGAGGACATTGACTGGCTCGAGGTTAATGCCGAGCGTCGAGCCCTGTGCGAAAGTCATGAGCTAGCTCGAAGTTAATGTCGAACGTCTAGCTCTGTGACCTTGTATGAAAGACATGAGCTTGCTCGAGGTTAATGCTGAAGTCGAGCTATGAGAACTTGAATGAGAAACAGGAGCTAGCTCGAAGTTAATGCCGAGCGTCGAGCTCTGTGACCTTGTATGAAAGATATTAACTTGCTCAAGGTTAATGCCGAGCATCGAGCTCTGTGAACTTGAATGAAAGACAGGAGCTTGCTCGAAGTTAATGCCGAACATCGAGCTCTGTGACCTTGAATGAAAAACAGGAGCTAGCTTGAAGTTAATGCCGAGCGTCGAGCACTGTGGACTTATATGAAAGACATGAGCTTGCTCGAGATTAATGCCGACCATCGAGCTCTGTGACCTTGAATGAAAAACAGGAGCTAGCTTGAAGTTAATGCCGAGCATCGAGCTCTATGACCTTGTATGAAAGACATGAGCTTACTTGAGATTAATGTCGAGCGTCAAGCTCTATGACCTTGTATGAAAGATAGGAGCTTGCTCGAGGTTAATGCCGAGCATTGAGCTCTGTGAACTCAAATGAAAGGCAGAAGCTTGCTCGCAGTTAATGCTGAGCGTCGAGTGAATTGTACTTGGAAAATTCTTTGTTAGGGAACTTGGCCATAGTTGGCACATATTCAACACCAACACGTGGGCTCATGACGTCATGGTTGTGGAAATCGAGGCGCCGAAATATCCTCCACTGTTTGATCAAAGATCAGAAGGGTGCGATGGTCTTGTGGATTTCGAGGCATTTTCATTTGCCTATATGTCTCCACCCCCCATCTCATTTTTCAGTTCCTTGAGAGCTCTCGTTGCCGGTGGTTCTCCTATCACCCGCTGACAGTTAAGGGTAGCGGCGATGAAGGCTGCTCTATCCCTGGTCATTAGCGAGTGGACGAGGGACCAACTTGGGGAGTGGAGCTCGAGAGCTTGAGAGCTCTTGTTGCCGATGGTTCTCCTATCACTCGCTGACAGTTATGGGTAGCGGCGATGAAGGCTGCTCTATCCATGGCCATCAGCAGGTAGAAGAGGTACCAACTTAGGGAGCGGAGCTCAAGGTCCTTGTTGTAGGCGAGGGCCGTAAATAAAATTAAAACATTCGTAGGGGTTGGGGTTCGATTTCGGCGCCGAAAGGTGGGGACTCGAGAAGTTGAGAAATTTTTTCGCTGAGTGGATGCCAAGTGTCGAGAACGCGAGAGATCGAGGAGTCCCTCGTTAGGGTTGGAGTCGACGCCGTGCGGTAAGAACGTGAGAGATTGAAGAATCTCTCGTTAGGGTTAGAGCGACGCCGAGCGGCGAGAACGTGAGAGATTGAGGAATCTCTCATTATGGTTGGAGTCGACGTCGAGCGGCGATGACGTGAGAGATTGAGGAATCTCGAATCTCTCGCTAGTGTAGAGAGTCAACGCTGAGCGGCGAGGATGTGAAAGATCCAAGAGCTGGCTTGCGGTTAATGTCGATCACTGAGCTTATGTAAAAGCCAGGAGCTTGCTCGAGGTTAATGTCGAACGTCGAGCTTGCGCGAAAGCCAAGAGCTTGCTTGAGGTGAATGTCGAGCACCGAGCTTAACTTGACGGATAGGAGCGAGTTATAAGTTGACGCCGAGCAGCGAGGACCTGTGACATTAAGAAATTCATCGTTTGGAGTAAAGCCGAGGCATTTTGACCTGTTTCAAACAAAAAAATTCATTGCTTTTATTCAATGCTTGGGTACAAAAGAAAAGACACATAGCGCCTATTACAACCACGGACGTCGCTGTTAGTCCTCATGAAACTTAATAAGATGCTTCACGTTCCAGGGTCTCTTGACTACCCTGCCCCCCAGGTCTTCGAGTCGGTACGTGCCTGGAGGCACCACTTAGGATACCTTATACGGGCCATCCCAGTTCGGGGTCGGTTTGCCTTTCTTGGTAGAGTCAGAAATAGCAAGCTTCCTGAGCACGAGGTCGCCCTCCTTGATGTCCGTCGGACGGACTTTCTTATTGTAAAACCTTTCAAGGCGCCGCTGATAGATATTTCTTATGATGGCGGACTTTTCACGGATCTCGTCGATTAGATCCAAGTTTGCTCTGAGGTCGCCCGAGTTCGATTCCTCGTTGAAGCCCATAATCCTAGGCAAAGGAAGCCCAAAATCCAGGGGGGTGACAGCCTCTGTCCCATAAGTCAGATTGAATGAGGACTCGCCCGTGGGAATTCTCTTAGTTGTTCGATATGACCAAAGAACGCTTGGCAGTTCGTCGACCCATAGTCCTTTAAGAGATTTATCCAACCGTTTTTTGAGACCTTCAAGAATTTGGCGATTGGCATTTTCGGCTTGGTCGTTCGACTGGAGATGTGATATTGCTGAAAACCGCTGCTGGACCCAAGGTCTTCGCAGAACTTTCAAAAAAATTTGTCGACGAGTTAAGTTCTATTATCGGTGATGAGCACCCACGGGATCCCAAACCGACAAATGATGTGCTTTCAAAAGAATTGTTGGGCTTGATGCTCAGTGACTGTGGTCAAAGATTTCGCCTCGGCCCATTTAGTGAAATAGTCAATGGCCACTATGAGAAAGCTTCTTTGGCCCGTGGCCTTCGCAAAGGGGCTGACTAGATCCATCCCCAACATAGCGAAGGGGGCCGGACTATCGAGTGATCGAAGTTCGGCTTGTGGCATGCGCCTGATCAAAGAGAATTTCTGATAGAGCCCGCACCTCTTTACAAGATCGTGAGCGTCTTGCAATATGGTTGACCAATAGTACCCGTGGTTGAGTACTTTCCTCGCGAGCAACCTGCTGCCCACATGGCAACCACCGATTCCCTCATGCAACTCCTCCAGCGCGTACTTGGCTCCCTCGGGACTCAGCCAGCGGAGATACAGTCTTTCGTCCACTTTAGTGTATGAGCGTTTGAAGAGTACATCGTCAATCATGGTGAATCTCTCCAATCAGATTCTTATCTTCCTGGGTTCAGCAGGGTCTTGCGGAAGTTCCACCTCTGTCAAAGAATTTTCGGATGTGATCCATCCATGTTTCTATTTGTATGCTCGGGTTGAGGCAAAAGATCTCAGGGTTCTCGATGCTAGGCTTGAGGACCTCGACTAGGACAGTGTGATCTAGGCCCTCAAAGGACGACGAGGCAAGCTTGGACAGGAAATCGGCAGGGTGTTCTGTTCTCTCGGTATACGCACGACAGCGGCACCTTCAAAGATAGTTAAGAGGAGTCTGACGCGCACCAAGTATTGGATCATCCGAGCGTCACGGGTCTCATAATCCCAAGAGATCTGGTTGACCACGAGCTAAGAGTTGCTGAAGGCCCTCACTCGTCTTGCCCCTGCCTTGTGGGCTAGCATGAGCCCGACGATCATCACTTCGTACTCTGCCTCGTTGTTGGATGCCTAAAATTAAGGCATAGGGAGTATGAAGGACGAAGTCATCAGGGCCCCTAAATATGACGCCAGCTCCGCTTCCTCTCGCAAGATGAGCCGTCGACATAGATCTCCCAGACTGGTTCATCCTCTCGAATTTCAGAAGCTTTGGGAATGGTGCATTTCATGATGAATTCTGCAAGGGCTTACCCTTTGATGGCTGACCGAGGTTGGTAACTGATGTCATGTAGCTCAGCACGATAGACCACTTGATCAAGCGGCCGAAATTCTCCGGATTATTAAGGACTATCTTGAGAGGCTGATCTGTAAGGGCTTAGATGGAGTGGACTTGAAAGTATGGTAGGAGTTTCCGAGCGGCCATCACCAATGCAAAGGCGACCTTTTCATCCAGGTATATCGGAGGTTAGCGTCATGCAGGACCTCGCTAACAAAATATATGGGCTTCTGGACCCCGTCTTCCTCCCTGACAAGTACGGCACTGAGCGCGTGTTCCGAAGCAACCAGATAGAGAAAAAGAGATTCGCCTGGCTCCGGTTTGCTAAGGAGTGGGGAGTTGATCAGATAGGACTTCAGCTGATCGAAAGCCCGCCATTGAGGATCTTCCCACTCAATGCTTTTCTCCCACTGGAGGGCTTTAAAGAATGGGAGCGATTTTTCTCCGAACTTTGAGAGGAAGCAGCTGATGGCCGCCAGTCGACCCGTGAGTCGTTGGACTTCTTTGATATTTCTTGGAAGGGCCATGTCCAATATGGCCTGAATCTTTTCAGGGTTTGCCTCAATGCCTCGCAAGCTGACCACGAATCTAAGAAATTTTGCCAAAGTGACGACAAAGGCGCATTTGGAGGGATTGAGTCTCATATTGTGGGATCGTAGGACTCCGAAAGCCTCCTCTAGATCTCTGACATGATCTTGCCATCTCCGACTTTTGACGAGCATATCGTCAACATATACCTCCATATTCTGCCCTATCTCCTCTTTAAAGACCCGGTTGACGAGCCTTTGGTACGTGGCACCAGCATTCTTCAACGCGAAGGACATGAACCTTGTAACAGTAGAGGCCTTGGTCAGTCACAAAGTCAATTTTGGGAATGTCTGGGCGGAACATTCTGATCTGGTTGTAGCCTGAGAAGGCGTGCATGAAACTCAGTAGCTCGTGACCCAAGATCGCAGCTATCAGGGCATCGATGCTCGAGAGGAGAAACAGATCTTTAGGACAGGCCTTGTTGAGGTCTGTGAAGTCTATACAGATCCTTCATTTGCCACTTGGTTTCTTCACCATCACAACGTTTGCCAACCACTGCGGGTAGTTGACTTCCTGTATGAACCGCGCCGAGAGGAGCTTGTCCACTTCTTCCTTCACGGCTTGTTGCCTGTCGAAAGCAAACTTACGCCATTTCTGCTGGACTGGCTTTGAGTTCGGGTGGACACTTAGTTTATGCATGATAAGGTCCTCTGAAATCCCTGGCATATCCAAGGGCGTTTATGCGAAGAGATCGGCATTCCGCCGGATACAACCAATAATGGCCAGCTTCCGGTCTAGGGCGAGAGACTGACTCACTCGAAATCGTTTAGATTCATCCAAGGGGACCTCCTCCAACTTGTCGACGGGCTCCGAGTGCAATTGGCTCCTGTTATATGGAAGTTCCACCGCGTCGAGGGGGAATACTCCACCGCCCACCGCGCCATATAACAGGCACGGGTAGATTCTTGATTGCCTCGGACAATGCCGATCTCGTGATTGGTAGGAAATTTTAACTTCAGGTGATAGGCGAAGGGCACCGCCAGAATGGAGCAGAGGCCGGGTCTGCCAAGGATGGCATTATAGGCGGCATTGACGTTGACCACCATGAAGTCCATTGCTTCCATTCGGATGGTCAGGGCCATTCCGGCTATTACGTCGAGAGTGACGATTCCCTCAATTTGGACAGGGACGCCCGAGAACCCGTGGAGTGTGTACCTAGCCGGTTTCAGCCTCTCGCGAGAGAGTTTGAACTTTTCGAATGTGTCCAGGAACAGGATATTGACAGAGCTCTCATTGTCAACTAGGATGCGGCGGACCTCGTGATTAACCATGTCGAGGCTGACTACTAGGGCATCGCAATGAGGAAGTCGGATGCCTTCCAGATCTTCGTTGGAGAATGAGACCATCAGTTCTTGATCCCTGGGGGGGTAGATAGTTGTGGACTGAGTTAACCTCTCGTAAAAGGCCTTGCGAGAGGTGCTCAACTCTCCCCTACATGGGTCGGCCATGGACACAGTGAAGAATGGCCAGCCCCCCGACTTCTTCGGGCTCGGGTTCTACCTCTAGACGCCTGCTGGCCGTTCAAGAAGGGAGCAAAGCCCTCTGGTCCCTCAGGTTAGTTCGAGTGAACTCCCTCAGGTACCCCCTCTGAAGGCCTCAATCTCGTTTTTTAAGGCGCGACAATTATCGATCTCGTGCCCGTGGTCCCGATGAAACTGACAATAGAATCTCTGATCTCTCTTCTTGTTGTTCGCTCGGGGAGGATGGCAGACCATCCCCTTGTCTTCAATCTCCATAAGGATGGCTGACACAATAAGTTAGCGGAGTGAACCTCTCAAAGCGGGGAACATGAGGGGGTCGTTTCTGACCGAATGCATCTTTCTTAGCCTTCTTCGGAGTCTCAGAGTCATCGACCCTTCCTTCCCCTTGACTGGGGTTTCTTTCGGGCTCTCAGGGTGCACAGCCTCCTCGACTAGGATGTATTTTCAACCCTGTTGAGGAGGTTGGTAAAATCGATAGGCGACTTCTTCGCTAAAGAGGCCTTGAGCTGGCCGTGACGAACATTGTGCCGGAAGGCTGTGAACGCGACGCCAGCGTCGAGCAAAGAGACCGACCTAGCCTCGACGGTGAACCTTCGCACAAAGTCCCAAAGGAACTCTCCTTCCTTCTACTTGAGGTCCAGGAAAGACGTGCTTATCTTCTCAACCATACGACCGGTCACGAAGTGAGCAAGGAAGCTCGCCTCGAGCTGGTTGAATGAGAAAATCGAGTTGGGAGCGAGCTTAGAGAACCACTCTCGTCCGGGGCCACCTAGCATGGCTAGGAACGCACAACAGAGGAGATGATCCAAGGCGCTATGAATCATCATGAAGATTTTGAACTCTTCCATGTGATCAGCAGGATCACTCTCCATTGTACATCTCGAACTGAGGCGACCTGAAATTTCTCGAAATCTCAACATCGAGAATTTTAGCAGAGAACGGAGGTCGGCTCGGTTGATACCTCCGGTGGGGTTGTGACCCGCACTTGCCGATCTGAGCGAGGTGATTCTCCATTTCTTGTAGGCGCTGAAGGACGACCTCATCCCATCTCGCCGGCTGAGTCGAGCCGTGAGACTCACTGCCCTGGGCTTCTTTCCGGCAAGGGTTGTCATGTTGATGCTCGATTCTGGGGCCACCCTGGAGGGCGTGGAGGACCTCATTCCGAAAATCCTGGAACTCGGCCCTCATGACTGGGACATGTTCGGCTTGACTGTTCGGGGGTGGCCATTCTCTAGGAGAGTGGTTGCGCCTCTATTCCCGGCCCTGGAATGGGTGAATGCTGTAGGTCGAAGCTTGGTTGGAAGGGGCGGCCCCGCCCCTTGATCAGCTGAGCTAGTGTCGGAGGTCCTCCACCGGCAGCCGATTGTTGATGATGTACCGAAGGTCAACAGCGACCGAACGTGAATCGCTCGAACCAAATTCTGACGGACCTCGATTTCCCGTCTTCGGAACCCCTGCGTGTTCACGTGACTGCGAGAAGGATGAGGGTCGGCCTGACGTCCCGCCGTGGGCGCTCTCTTGGCTTTGGGTACCATGAAGGAGGACGGTTCCTGGGTGAGATCCGAGTCTGGAATTGACTCAGTCTGTCTCTTCCCACAAACAGTGCCAATCCGATGCTGCTGATTTAATGGCGGGAGCAACAGATGTAAGTTCTTGTTATTTATAGTGAAAGAGACAGGTCTGAGACAGATCTCAGCCGCATATCTAAATTTGTAATGGGAATTTCATCAGAAGCAAGAGAGGTGGTGCTGGTGGTAGCTGGCCGCCCTGAACACCTGCACAACGCCTAGAAACAACAGGAGAGATTCCGGTGGCAGGCCCCCCGACAATCTAGTCAATCACTGGAAGAAAGGAAAGCTAGAGTTCAGGTGGAGAACAAATCATTACCTTGGGAAAAGGGATGGCTGTCTGGTATTTATAGGCAGGGAGAGGGAACCCTAACCCTAATGGGCTAGGTTGACCCTCTCCTATGAGCCTATGGGCCTGATCAGCAGAAGGCCCATACAATCTTCAGACCTAACTATCAGGGATGAGAGAATTTTTGAGGGGATCAGTCGAAGAGCCAGATTATTTACCCACATCATGGTCATATTGGATCTTAACTGCCGCTAATCCATATTGAGACAGGAGAAGAGAGAGATCATCCAGTGTGCAAAGTAGTGAAAGAGAGAGACATTCTACTCGTGAAGCAGACTGTTACATCAAACAATTTTGCTTAATTTTTAAACAGGTTCAGCTTGGGGCTAAGTTATGCCATCATAAGATTCGAACCCTTAATATTCATAGATTGAAACCAGAAACTATTTAGTTGCTTGTTCAGTAAAAGTTCACGGACAATGTGTATGAAACGCCTAGACATCATAGGACTCGGTACATACGATGATCAACAATGACAAAATCACAAATTTCTTTTGACAAACAAAATTATAATTGAATAAAAGAAAAAATATTATAGTGAACTCACAATTTCTGCCGCCGAGAACAATACCAGTACATTGTGAATTGGCAAACTGGTTACTTCCAGCAATGATATCCATTATTAATCCAGCTAACTGGGACATTAGGGACATTGGGTCAACACCAGAATCCATCAACTCCCGAGATCTTTTAACTGTTTCTGCAGTGTCTGATGACATGGCTATCTCCAAAAGGTCAAGCAATTTCTCATCTGAGACAACTCCAATCTGAAATATTAGGATTCAGAATAAGAAAAGCTGCTTTGAGAAAAGACAAAATTAGATCTGTCATGATGGACGGAGGCCATGGAATTAGAGTGTAGAACAGAATGGGAGACATGTTTTTTTCTCTTGTAACTTCAGGAATCATATAAGTTTCATGTGAATTGGGTATATAAAACTCGTAACCTACACCACAAATATGAATGAACACACATAGTAGAGATCAGATCCTAAACACCAAATATGAATGAAGAAGCATAGAAGAGATCACATATTTTTTGGAAAGCAAACTTACGAGCTCATTAACAAGTGAAGTAGTGATTTTTTTGCCCAGTAAACTCAGCTGATCTAACATTGTTTCCGCATCCCGAAGCGAGCCATCAGAATTCAAAGCAACCAAATCCAGTGCATCCGATTCAATATCAAGGTTTTCTTCAAAAGAAATCTTTCTCAACTGACAAACAATATCAGCATCTTTAACCTTAGAAAAGAGGTATTTTTGACAGCGAGATATAACAGCCCGCGGCAAATTGTTTGAATCAATTGTTATGAAAATGAACACGAGATGAGGAGGTGGCTCCTTTAAGAAATTAATTATTTTTGACCAAATCCTAGAAGACAGCATGTGGCATTCATCAATAATGAAAACTTTGTATCTTGAATTTGCTTTGGCCTCCGAGATATCTTTCAAAAGATGTCGTACTCTATCAGTACCCCCCTTACTGATGGCATCTACTTCTCTCACGTTCAACCCATTTCCACTGAAAACGTTATTACATTCCTTACAAAGACCACATGGTTTGTTGTCTTCATTAGACAAACAATTCAAAGCTGCTGCAAATATTCTCGCAGTGGATGTTTTCCCAGTCCCTCTTGGGCCTTGAAACAAATAAGCAGGGGCTATTCTTCCCTTCATGAGAGCACTACTGAGTGACTGGACGACAATATTCTGCCCAATTATTTCATCAAGAAACCTTGGGCTATACTTCTGACTCAAGCTTTTACGTTGTATAGTATCAACCAAGTCAGCATCTTGGCTTTTACAGCTTGACCATCGTCTTCCGTCCAATCGGCTCGACGCCTCCAACTCAAGCTCCCCCAAGTTTATTGACAACTCATCACTTGCTGTATCTATTGAAGAATCACCTCCACCACAACTGTTACTTAACAAAGGCAAACCTTGGGGCCCAGATGATTTTCTCTTATTAAATGACTGGCTCCCACAAAATAAACTACTTCCTTTTCTCCTTAGACTATCAGATAATGATGGAGAATACAAGCCTCCGAAGCTCTTATATTTACTTCTCTTTCCCCAATAGCATGGAATTCTGCATCCCCGATTACTTGGTAAATCAAGCTGATCTAATTCACTGGCATTTAACGAAGCTTCTGTTTCGTCCCACGACTCGACTTTGTATCTGCAGTAAGAGCTTGTCGATGCTGGAGTACACGAACGAGATGACCCCTCACGTCTATTATTTCGCAACATCTTTGACGAGTACGACCAATTATCGAGTCGTGATCCAGAAAATAGTGGTGAAGACGAGAGAGAACAGTTAGAAACTATCTGAGGTGTCTCATGTCCTGATCGCAAAAAAACCTCTGAGTTGCAGCATTCGGAATCATCAGATTGTTCAACTGATAGCTTTGAAATTATTGAATGCTTGATTCCCTGTTTCTTTGAAATGCCATTTCTTAGCTTATTTACGGAAACTTTTGCTGGAATTCTCCCCTTGACATTAGTAACATTTGACGGAACCTGTACACATCTGTTATTTGTAGAATCAACATTATGAGGATTGTTATCATCATCATCATCATCAAATCCTGATCCATTTTCACGAGATTTATTAGAAAGATGGCCCCAATTATAGAGGTACACTCTTTTCTGCACGTTTTCTCTTGATGATATTTGAAGCAATTCGTCAGTGTTCCTCTGTCCTGGATTCCCACCAGTCCCATTTTCACAGTTCAATCCAGCAGCAAAAGGCTTGCAATCTAAAGGGGTCCTCCAAGATGAACTAGTCTCTGGGTCACGTAAATAACGTGCCATCCGGATAGCAGTAAGCTCCTTCTTCAAGTGAAGTTCGCTTGGCGCAAGACATGTATCCGCCATTTCCTATCAAGTTATCACAATTTAAAGTCCTTACAGAAGAGGACAATCCAATATAGAGGCACTTCAACTACCGTTTACAGTGCATTTATGCACACTATTCAATCAAAATCATATTTATATGGAAGGTTGTAGGAGCTTCATTAAATTGGTATTGTACAACAAAGGCAAACTTCAGTCACATAAAAACTAATAATGAACAACCGTAAAAAGATTTACAGTGCATTTATGCACACTATTCAATCAAAATCATATTTATATGGAAGGTTGTAGGAGCTTCATTAAATTGGTGATCTACAACAAAGGCAAACTTCAGTCACATAAAAACTAATAATGAACAACAGTAAAAAAATATAGTCAACGACAACATATGATAAGCAAATTGAAAACCACTAGCAAGTACAAAATTCAAATTTGACATTATACATAAAATTCGCAAAAGCAATATGATTGAAGCCGCTCCAACTAGAAAAAAGATATACAGTAGGATTTAGAAATAAATATTCAATATAAATTGAATTTGTGGTCAATAAATTGTAGTGCTGTCTGATAATCAATTGAAGGCCACTGAATGAGCATTCAAATACAACCAAAAGGGACAATTTTCAGTTAAATCTTTGCCCATTACTTCACCATGAAAACTACTAGTAAGCTAAAAGAATGTTGTCACTATATTCTTAGAAAGTAAGATGCCCAATTTTGCCAATTTCGCAGAAGGAAACTAACTTCGACTTATTTGAGAGGGCAATCACACTGGAAAACCGTACCACATATTAACGTATAAGTATCAAATTTTTCAAAAACACGAAATATGGGAAGGACGTTATTACTAACGGCACAATATATAAGTAGGCAATGGTAATTTGGGAACTCTCTACGTATATGCTAACAAGATAAAAATCAAGCTGCACATATTGAATGACAAATGCACCACGTTGAAACTAAAAAAGCACGCACAACTTGAGCAAAATGCAACATGACACACCAACGCAGCAAAAATATAGCACTACATTAAAATAGGTTTTGAAATGTCGAATATATTTGTGTCCAACACAAATTCCTGCACATGTACAGCATGACACTGGTTCTAGAAATAAGTGCAAGTGCCTCATAGATAATTAAAACATTAACAGTGATTTATGAAGAAAACAAAATAGCTGGATGAGCTTGATAAAGTAGCTTCTAGATATGGGAAATGCTGCAAAGAACGAGTGGAAAACATTTATAGCACTCAAGTACATTCCAATCTCTCTTTCAAGAATAAAATCGTACCTGGAGAACCAAGTTATTTAAAACTGTCTAAATACACCATCGTGAGGAAGGTTCGAAAACTCAGTTTTGGGTTCAATATTGACCTTCTAATTTTGCCAGCAGTTCGGCATTATCAGATTTATTGGTCGTATTGATTCGGTGTATCAAAAGTTTTTTTTTTATCGGCTTCCTAAAATGTTTGAAATTTAATTTAAAACGTTAAAACTAGTTAAAATATTTAAATATTAAAGAAAATATCTCAACTTACAATTTTCTAAAATTATTAAAATATATGACAATCATTCTGAATTTGTGTTTATTTATGATTTTCATGTAGATTTTTTCTAAATGTACCACAAAATTCAAAAGAAAAATATATATAATATAATAGATATAAATTCTTTAGTACAATGATTCAGTCCGTGTAACTAAAATTTCATGTATCAAATACAATTTTTGTAAAGCATATCCTAAAAACTTGCAATTTAAAAGTATAAAACTATACTCCAAAAAATGCAAGTTTTAAGCTGTCACTCTAAATTCCCACTTCAACTGATATCATCAAGGCCGGCCCTCACCTTGAGGCCGGTAAGGCGGCCGCCTCAGACCCCTGATTTTTTTGCAATTTTAGGGGCCCCAAATTTATATTTTCCTTATAAATATAGACACATGTTTTGCACGTAAAAAAATTATATTGTAATTAGGGGCCCAAAAAATAATTATTTGGGCTTTTCGCCTTGGGTCCCCGGGAACTCAGGGCCAGCCCTGGATATCATCAATCAAATCTTCTATCGATCAGTTTGTCACACCAAATTCTTTCTTCTTTGATTAAACCTACTACATGTCATGTAGGTTTGGGCAAGCATTCACCCATGATTCAAGCTAACTAGCAAATAGACCTAATTCTAAAGCCCATAGTGAAACATGTAACTGAAAATAAACATCCTATATCTCCAGACATCAAAGCATGATAATGTACTTACTTAAATCACTGTAAACTCAGCAAACAACAAAGGAGATTTAATTAACATGAAATTGGTCACATTATCAACTGCCAAATCTTCCAAAACTCAGGCTGCATTCACCTAAACACCCAATTCAAAACAAACAACAAATGGTGAACACTCACCTATCCAAAAACCCAACTCAAACTCCGAAAATCTTCAGCTAAATCACCAAACCTCGATCTGGGACTCTGAATTACGAGCCTGAGTTCACGAATCTGAGGAAAAGGAGGGATCTTGGTTAGGGTTTTGAGTTGGCGCTTACCGAGATTCACGTTTTCATTTTCTTCTCTTTTTTCCTTCTTTTGAAAAATATTTAAATTAAAGCTAATATAATCAAGTCATCAAAAAAAGCTAATATAATCATCCATCACTTTCCTTCAATCTCTCTGACTCAAATAATTCCTTTGTCTTTTAAATACTTGACCCATTTTTACGCCTCTCACTGTGAAGCGGGACCCGTTTGGTAGTTGATGTATTTGGGTTTTACGTTTTGGGTGCTGATGAATATTTCGTCCGCTGACAAGAATTTTGGCAGCATGCGCATGCCACGTAATTTGGGAAGGAAATTGTGAAATTTTTTCCCCGTACCAACCCACTTTTGGGTTATTTGCGTATAGAATATCTTTTTAGAAAATAATTGCAAATATAGCTGACCACCCAAACTATTTATAATAACAGCATAGTGAGAAGTGATTTTTTAAAAATGACCCTAACTTTGAAGATATTTACACAATATTAAAATTAAAAATTTGCATAGCTCACTACCCTATTTGAAAAACTGAATATTTCACAGAAAATAAAGAAATTAAAATTTAAAAATCTCTCAAATTTTAAAATAAGATACGTTGATAGACGACTAATAAAAAGAAAGCATATAAATGATAAGAAGATATTAAAATATTTAATAATAACAAATCAAATAACTCAAAAACTATCTAAAGAAATACAAAAGGAAATAATATACAAGGTATTATATTATAGAAACGAAGAAGCAAGTTAGTATATTTTTTTTATATAAAAGATGATATCGTCATTGCTTCATTAATGATTGATTAACGAAACAAGTAGTTCAGAATACAAGTTACAAAAGCCACATAGAAGTCTATCCGCAGCAGGAAATACAAACAGGAAATCTAAAGCAAAAGAAGATACACGATACGATAGAGTCCGTATGCGTCCGTGAAATTCTGATTTGAAGACTACTCCTCGTCCATCCGGAGCCTCTTCCTCATTTGCTCTAAACCTGCCCAATCGAGAATGAATGAGAACATTTTATGCATCAAAACTGGAGATCTATGACTCACATTACGGAAACACAAGTCATTACGGTCTAGCCATAGGCCCCACATAGTAGCTGCTACAAAAATATCCCATGCTGACCTAACCTCTTTGTTTACTCTATCTACTTTCCAAGTACCCCAGACCTCAGAACTAGAACTAAGGCAATCTAGACACCCGAACCCTAGGCATACCACCTCCCAAGCTAACCTAGCTTTAGGACATAAGAATAGTAAATGGTTTGTGTCTTCCTCAGTTTGGTTACATCTATCGCAAGTGGCATTAATAGGCATGTTTCTTATAAGAATATTAGCCTTGGATAGGATTGATCGTTCTTAACCAACCACGGGAATATCCTGACTTTCAGCGGAGTGTATGTTATCCAAATAACGTTCGTTTCTGAGTACCTCGTTCCCCCGTCATTTAACCAGTTGTGCATGGATTTAACTGAAAATACTGAGTTGGAACCTAACGTCCAAACCCTCTCGTCCTCCACATCGTTTGTGTATATCCTTCGACTCTGATGAAGCTATTTATATTTTGTAGTTGGATCGAACTATCTTGGGTCAAGTGCTGATCGACCCGGAGCCTTAGCCTCTGGTTTCGCCACATATCTGCTATGAGCATATCAATGTTTACCGCAGCTGCAACTGCCTCAGGGAATAGACTTAGAAGAGTGTTATTTCCGCACCATTTATCTTTTCAGAATCCAGTATCTTTCCCATTACCAATCCTACACTTAGTATGAAAGATCTCTCCCACCTTTGTAATCCATTTCCATAGAAATGACACTTTGCCTTTGTAATGCCCCGATTTTTCATTTAATGAAAATTATTTTATTTATTTTGCACGTAGTGTGCACGTGCAATATTTTTGGTAGAATTAAATCTTATAATTATTTTCATTATGATGAGTATAGATGTCTAAATATGTGCTCTTTAATTATTTCTATATAAAGCATTTTTTCAAATAGACAAAAAGCCTTTCTTTTAAAAAGCCCAAATCTAATTTATTTGTTATATTTTTTTTAATTATTATTTTGGGCCATAAACTAAAGCCCATGAACTATTTTTATTTTAAATACAACTTGTAATGTAGAATACATTTTAAAGATTATTTTTATGTAAAATATAATGTACAATTTTTTTTGGAGACAATTGCATGCACGTGCATTGCACGTACACGTGCAAATGCACCATACTTGTGCATGGCCGGTTGTGATCCTTGGAGGGAAAATGAAATTTTTTAGTGGAGTCATGGGCGGTGGTTACTTGATCATGGTTGGTTATTGTAACTCCTCCTTGAATCCTAGCATTTTAATCCTAACTCCTACTTCAATCCTAGCCTTCCATTTTCCTAAATTTTTAGTATAAATACCCCTCCCCTTAGCCTAGTTATTCTTGTACTAATTATTCCTCCAAACCTATAGTTAAAATACATTATTAGTAGTATAGCAAGTGAGTAAAAGATTGAGAGTTGTGTGGGGAATTTGTGCTTGCATCAACAAGGGGAGAGGCCGGCATTAGGAGCTCTTGGGTTGGCATTGTGCAGGCTTGTGTGCGCGTCGACGAGGAGGAGGACCGCTCTCTTGGCAAGGACATTTGTTTAGGAGGTGTTGCTAATTGTATTTCTCTCCAATCAAAGTGGGTAATTTTTCATATTTCTAATTAGGAAGCATGCTATATTTGAATTGAAAGAATGATGCATGAAAAAGATTAATAAGAGTACACATTTAATTGGAAAAATGACCTATTGATTGATTGAAATATGATATGCAATTGTATGTGGTTCTATCATTAAAATTTAAGTTGTGTGCGAAATGATTATGGCTATGGATTGTGTGAAGAAAACTTCATTTTTAACATCGAAAATTATATGCAAGAATAAGTAGATTGACAATGTCACTTTATGTGCTTAAATAGACTATTGTGATAATGTTGTATGAATGACTTAAAAATATAATTTGGGAATTTGTGAAATGATTAAAAACAGAGAGTTGATATAAAGATTGTTAATAAAGAGATTAGTGATGTTAAAAATTGATGAGAAATGTCGAAAAAGAAACATATTAGTAGTAGCTTGTAATTCGAATTAAGTGTATGAAAATTATGCGTTAATTATTGAAAAAATTATTTCCAATATACTGGAGTATAATTCATGATGGGAATAATTAATCTGGAATTTTTACAGCATGTTAGTAAGAGCAAAATGAAATGAGAACTTGATGAACATCGAAATGTTTTACTAAACAGAGAGGGTTGATTTAATTGGAATTCGAGTTGCACTATGACAACCCGAGCCTATAGCTCGAGTCGGGATGCTCTTAATCGCTACAGTGTATGCGGGGTTTCTCAGAGGTTGAGGGATCGAATCCCGTTGACACCATATATTTTGTTCGAACATTTTATAAAAAAAATAGTAAGGTTAAGCCGAGAGCACTTAATGCTCTCAACTCTCCTTCATACCGTTGGCGCAAGTGGCCTAGTGGCCTGTGCCTGTGGCTTGTTTCTCTCTGGTTGTGGGTTCGAATACTGGGCTTGGCCAGTATTTAATTGGGGGGGAAAATATTTTTTTGTGGTTTTTGATGATTAAAAAAATTAGAAAAAAAATATGAGTATTATCCTAAAATTATGTGGGACTTATGAAAAATAAATTGGGAATTATTTTTAATGAAATAGAGTATATTTTGAGACCAAAAGTATAATTTAGAACTATGGTTCCACACTTGCATTTTTATGAAAGTTGTACTTTGCAAAAGGACTTGAAATGAAATGTTAGAAAAGAAATATGAATAAGAAAGGAATTATGTGAAGTGATGTGAATTATTCTCATTGGAGAATAGTGTGACAAATTATGAAGTGTGAATATTCATTTTTGATCGTATAACTAGTGATGTGGTTTTTAACGTGAAAATGATATTTCATGAATTACATGATGAATAATTGAATTCCATGTATAGTTATAGATATTGAATAAATTAGAAATCATGATTGGAAAAGAGAAATATTTTTGAGTATGACAACTCAACATGTGAATTTATGAATTGAAACAGAAAATTAGAGTACAGCCAAAACTCACACCGGCAAGTGAAAAATGATGAATCATGATTATTGACATTGAAAAGACCAGGTTTGGGTCATTGTGAAATGAGAGAAATAAGACCGGTAGTAGTGAGAGGGCTAACTCTAGAGCTTTGATTTTGGTCATGATTTCATTAGAATTAAGGATTAGTTACATAGTGAAGATGTGATGAAAGTAAGAAAAAAACATTGAGTACGAGGGCCATTGGATTGGCAGCGAGAGCGTATCCCAGGATGTCCCATGATGAGTCATAATAGGGCGTGGATACTGCTCCAGAGTACCGTCCCGGTGGCGACGCTCGTGGGATGTTGGACGACTGCGGGTGATGTCATGTCTATGGTAGGAGCTGAATTACCACAGGATGCCTGCATGATGAGTCATGTGTCAGTGCGTTGGGATTCCCTCCAGGATGCCTAGACATGAGTTCGTATGTCAGAAAACATCTAGGATACTTACCGTAGTTACAGTAGTAGATTAAGACATGACGAGGGATTGAACCCTACAAGATGAAGAACGATTAAGGGCTTGCCCTCGGACCTATGTAGTATGGGATGCATAGAATCCGAACAAGTGTGCATTAGTGTCATATAATAAATAACTGCATTAAGGACTAAGTGCACAATCACAACACGACATTATTAGGGTATTCTCTTTAGTTTGATATGTGACAAGTTTGTGTTTGTTAAATATAGAAAATGAGTTATACCATTTCCGACATAGAGATGATGGCTGTGTATAATGTTCATCGGTTGAATAAACTGATGTACCCACAGTTTTGTACGCAGGATAAATGACATGATAAAGATTAAAGAGGAACAGATGCTTAAAGATTATTCAATATTGTTGTACTTTATTTAAATGTTGTAAATTTACTTCCGCTGTAAAATGTAAAGTGTAAAGTTTCATGTAAACTCTGATGTAAAGTGAAAAGTTTTAAATTCCTTGTAAAATTGTACTAAATAAAGTGTAAAGGTCCTGTGGAATCTCGAATTCAGTGTATTTTGGAATTCGGGGCGTTACAGCCTTGCCCTTCTCTTCTAACAAATGTGAATTTCTTCCTCCTTCGGTATGATGCAAATGACTTAGACCACCATATATTGCGTTTGTACTTCATTTTCCACCACCATTTACAAAGTATGCTTTATTCATATCTCTAAGATCTAAAACCCCCAACCCACCCCCAGCCCTCCACAATTTTTCCTCTTACATACCCTTCTCCATTGAACTAGGTGAAAGACTTTATTGCTCTCGTCTGCACCTTTCCACAGAAATCTTCTCCTGCATTTGTTTATTTTGCTGATCACCCATCTTGGCAATTCGTACATTGACATCAGATAAATTGGGATGTTGCTGATAACGGAGTTCAAAAGCGTTAATCTTCCTCCCAGAGATAAATAACGACCCTTCCATCCAGACAACTTCCTTTCAATTTTTTCAATAAGCGGCTGTTAATCCTCACTTCTTATTGCACCCGGCCTAATTGGAGTTCCAATGTAGGTTAGTGGAAACTCTTCGATCTCACAGCTTAACCGGTTTCTGATAGTCGCAACTGGTGTTGATAAGTACTCGCTTAAAGGTATGATTGTGCTTTTAGCCAAGTTTACTCTCATCCCTGACCATGCCTCGAAGCATTTAATAACCATACTTACCGCATTCGCTTCCTCATCATTGGCCTTTCCAAATAGCAGAGTATCGTCAGCGTATTGGAGAATTGAAATTGGCTCTGATATTCCTTTGACTGTGACTCCTGTGATGGCGCTTCCTTCTCTGTCCCTCTTGATCAATTCTGCCAACCCGTCTGCGACAATAGTAAATAGCATCGAGACAATGGATCACCCTGCTTTAAACCTCTACGACACCTGATTTCTTTCCCGCGACATCCATTTATCTGGACAAATAATTTCCCTCCCCTCAAGCACGTACTAATCCACTTTCTCCATTTGTCCAAAAGCCTTTGAGGAATAATGCTTTGTTCACACAGTCCCATTCTACAGAGTCGTAAGCCTTCATAAAATCCAATTTTAATACAAATCCGTCGGCTCTTTCCTTATTTCCTCTGTAGACAATTTCATGTGCTGACGCGATGCTATCCATAATATCTCTACCTTTGATAAAGCCACTCTGTGTTTCACTCACTACGTCGCTTAGGTGCGGTGCTAATCTTTGTTCTAGCACCTTGGAGATAATCTTGAAAGACCCATTTAGAAGGCTAATGGGTCTTAGATCATCTGCCATCAACACTTCCTTCTTTTTTGGAATTAAAATAATGTTCGCATAGTTGAGTCTGTCCAAATCCGCAGCTCCTTCAAAGAACTCTTTTAGGATATTCATCAAATCTAACTTAATAACTTTCCAATACATGCCATAGAAGAATAGGGGGAATCTGTCTAGTCCAGGCGCTTTGTTTTGCCCCAAACTTTTAATTGTCGCGAGCGCCTCATTCTCTGATAAGCATCCTTCAATTCATTCGCTTCCATCAATCCTGGATGAGCTCCATATCTTTGTGGCCAGTTTTCATCGATAAGGCCTGCTATTACCTAGCAAGCTCTCGAACTTATCGTGCAAGTGCGTCTTAATCACTACCTCATTCTCTATCCAAACTTCGTTCACAGTCAATCCGGCAATATGGTTTTGTCTCCTTCTTCCATTGGCAACTTTGTGAAAGAATTTTGTGTTTGCATCGCCTTCTCTAATCCACTGAACTCTAGATTTTTGCTTCCAGTACATCTCTTCCATTTCTCCAATTTGGTGAATCTCATATCTATTATTAATCAATTCGTCCGCCTGTAACTGAACTAGGTCCCCCTCCTCCTGTAACAATTCCAGCTTCTGAACTCTCTCTCCCAACTCATCCAACCTTCTCTTAGTCTGTCCGAATTCTTCTTTTGCCCAATCCTTCAGGCATTTACGTAATCTTCTCGTCTTTTCGATCCATATCCCCACCACAGATCCTGTTATAGTAGCCTTCCCCCATGAGTCTTCGATAATCTTCAGCAGAGCAGATGATAATGTCCAAGCCTTTTCGAACCGGAACTGATGACACCCCTTCCCGACCCCATCTCCACAATCTAAACCCAATGGGTAATGATCTGACGTTAGTTTGGTAATCGATTTGGCGTAAGCCGGTGGAAACGCCTTTTCCCAATCGGTAGACACTAAGATCCTGTCCAGTTTGGCGAGGATAGGAGTTGCTTGCATATTTGACCACGTAAATCTTCTATCAACCGGCTCTATTTCCATGAGCTCAAGGTCATTAATTAATGCATTGAATGATCCCCTATCTTGCCTGCTTTCCCCTCTAACATTGTGTTCATGTATGAATCTATTGATATTGAAGTCTCTTCCTATCACCCCAAGGACCTAATGTAATGTCCCGAGCCCGGCTCAGCTGTGCACGCGGCTACACGTGCGCACACGGGAAAGAACGGACACAAAACTCTAGTCACGCCCACCACAGGCACCATCAAAAGGGAGGTATACCCATTAGGTGAACCTTTCTCATTTGGATCCTACTATAACCTCTCATTCTGTAGTACCCCATATTTTTAAATACTATTTTTGAGATATGAAAATAGATTAAAATGATTGTTGGACATTTAATTAATATTTTTCTGAAGATTTATCGTTTTACACGTGCAAAAATACGTGCAAATATTTTCTTGGGAAGTTCAAAAGCCAAAATTATTTTGGGAAAACTCATTATTTATTATTTGGGATTATTTGTATTTTTTTCTAGATTTTTCTGATATTTATTGGACCTATTTGCAAATATTTCAAAAAAGGGACTTTTGTGCAAAATTACCAAATGGGGATGAAAACTCCAGATTTCTGAATTTTGGGGCTGGGTATGATGCCTAGTCAACTTAGATTTAAAAATTGTATTTTTTTTTAATGAATTTGGTTTATTTTACAAGTCTTGATAAAAGAGGATCTTTTTTGCAAAATTGTCATTTTGAGGGATGAAAATGCAAAATTGTTTTTCTGGACTTTTCAAACAGTGCCGGCTGGAAACAAAGTGTTCATTTTTTTTTTTAAATCTCAATTAAATCTATTTTATCAAGTTTCCAAGTATGGGGATCTATTTATGTAAAATTCTATTTCAAAAGGATTATTTTGCAAATATGTTCAAAACCCTAATTCTCTTAATTCCGGCCTATTTAAAAAGGTGGAGTGTAGCCGTCTTTTGCTGCACAACAAAAAATTTTTATTATTTTTATTTTCTTGGAGATTTAAGGAGGAGATCTTGGATTTCTTGCGAATGAGAGGCTTTTTCTTATTTCTATCTTGTCTTCGTTTGATCTCTTCACCAAGGTGAGTGATATAAATTGTTTTGTTTTGTTCTTTGAATGTTGTATGGGGTGTTTCATCAATTAGAAAGCATGCTAGGGTTTTGATATGAATGCATATGGTGGATTGGATGAATTGATAAGTTAAAATTGGATCTTTTGTGAGAACCTTAGTTATCTGTGAGTAGAATTGCATGTGCATAATTTTAGATTGTTGAAGAACCCAATATAAATTGTGAGTAGGATATTTCTTTTGGATTATTGCGGATTTGATTGGATATGGTGAATGTATGCATTAATTGAATAAAGATGCGATTTTTTTGGACTATTGGTGAGTTGGATGAATGCAACTTGGCCATGTTGATGATAAATTTGTTTTTGTTCATGAATCAACTATTGAGAATAGTTGAGATTGAGTTTGAGGGATTTTAAGAAGGAGTAATGGATTAAAAGACCATGTCTTGAGGATTTGAGTTGTGATGACTAAATTTGGGTTTGATACATTTTGACTAAATTTGGGGATTTGTGATTTTGTGAAAGATATTACTTGAATTTGGATTTCTCAAACACTAAGATTTAATCTGAATATTTCGTTATTTTTAATCTATGGATTTGTGAAGTTCTTTTGGTGCACAAACATGTACTAACGTTTTTCATGAATAGCGTATTTTGGTGTTTTAGAATAAATTGAGTTTTATGTGTCTGTGAAGGATTTGACTATATCTCGACTTATTTTTGTACTGATAAGATTTGAGAATATAAAACAAAGTTATTTTGATGTATGACTGATTCTTAAAAACTCTAGTTTTGATATATGCACACATTCATGTTTTATTTTGAAGAAATTCGTCAAAAAGCTATTTTATCAATTCAAGCGGTTTTGATTGGTTTTTATGGACCTTTGTATATCCTATAAGTTGTATTTGATCATATCAGAAATATACTTATATAGATTTCATTTTTGTAAAGTAAATCTTCATATCAGTTGAAATATGCACAACACAAACTGCAGTCTGTAGGTGTGACAGTCGACTGGTAGGTTTCGACAGTCGACCATCGCTACCTGGCTGCTATGTTTTTCTCATTTTCTTGAAATCTCGTGCGGAGCAGTTGACTGAACCATTTCTCCGGTTTACTGTCCCTGCTCTGTTTTGATATTTTCTAGAAGTGTTGGATTTTCGCTCTGGACAGTCGACTGGTGACTTTTACAGTTGACCGTCAATACTTAGAATTTATTTTTCTTAAAGCTGTTGGATTTTTGCTTTGGACAGTCGACCGATGACTTTTTGCAGTCGACTGCTACCACTTAGATTTTTATTTCTTGAAGTGCTGGTTTTTCGCTCTGGACAGTCAACTGATGACCTTTTTACAGTCTGATGTTCTTCAAACGATTGATTCTTTAAATGTTTTTGGAACTATAACTTACTATTCTGAATATTATTCCTTCTACAGAACATATGTTTTCAAGATATTTTATTGTTGGAATTGGATTCTGGAATTTTATAAAGACTTGGGTTTTTGTTGATTATAGAAGTTTCTCCATATGATCGCTTTGACGATGGATTTGTGAGTTTTGGTCTTGTTGATATCTTTAGGAGTTGAGTGGGAGTCCTGTGAACCAGCAGTTGAGAATTGTTGAGTTAGACCTGGGGGGTCTTGGTTTAGTTGAGTATTTAAGTTCGGCAGGATACACTAACTCTAGAGATGGAAATTTTGTGTTTTAATAATAATCAACTTAAGGACAGGACTAATGGGGATGTGATGGAACTTGGGAAACGTAAATATAGGCTCATGGTTTTGTTAGTCCAACGGATGCGTTCCAGAACTGTTTGTTGTTCTGTCTCGAGAGGACATTTGTGTGTTCGCGTGTCGAGGGTCGGCAGGCCTATTCACGGAATGTACCTGGTGTATCTGCACGTCGAGGGCCTTGCAAGCCTATTCGTGGGGTACACGGTTTGGGAGATGAATCTCCGGTTGTTTTTTAGCTATCTTACATGATGCTTACGCGTCGAGGGCTGTGGTGCCTATTCGCGGAGTATTCTGGATCTTATTTTCCATCATCGTAGTAGGATTAGTTGCATAACGAGGGGTTATCCCTATAAAGTGGATATCGTTAAGGGCTTGCACCGGACCTATGTACTATGGAATGCATAGAATCCGACAAGTATGCATTTGAGAGTCAGCATATAGAGATTGTGTTTTCTTGACTTGGTTTTATGCTTGTGTTTTTCCTGTTTTTCATACACTTAACACTTAGTCTAGATTCACTTGATGTTTTCATGTATTACTATTTACTATTTTATATTCCTTGATGTTTTCATGCTTGCTTATTGTTATTTCTCATTTCATTATTTCTTGATGTTAATATATGTTGTTGATGACTCCATGCTTAATGTTTTATTTATGTTGCTTTGTTTTTATGTCACTCATACCGTTATGGCTGACCCCTGTAGTTTTGGGAGTTAGGGTTATCTCTAGCCTCATGTTTTATAGGTAGGTGCTTGTAGCTTGGGATTTGAATGCTTGTGCTAGAAAGATAATAGAGCTTGTATAAATTGTAAAGAAGTGTTGTAAAAGAAAGAGTTTGTAATTCAAGGTGTTTTTTATTCCGTTGTGTTTGTAAATATTGTTGTAATAAAGTTGAAATAAAAATTTATCTGTGTTTTTGACTATGTTTAATATTGCAATTGAAGTTGATGGTGGGAATTGTGCCACGTATTTCTAAGATATCATATTGAAAATTCGGGGCGCTACACATTCACCCCAAGCATTTTTCGGTATGGGACTTTTAAGCCCAAGCCCCAACGTCACCAACCATGCATGCATGCACACTTCATGCAACATTAATGCCTAAGCCCCATAGAACTTCTATAGGCTTCAATCATTAATCTATTTAATTCTCAGCCCATAGAAACCTTATAGGACACCACCAACCAACCATCTATCTCTTTTTTATTATTTATATATATATTATTATATATTTCTATATAATATTATATATATATCCGCTTCAGTACGGGGTGTTACACACACCTCTCCTTAAGAACTCAGCGTCCTCGCTGAGCCCGGGACTTGCAACATGATTCAAGATCCCGTTCTAGCCGATCTGGAGTAGACTACCTGATTCAACCAGCGTACTGTCCTTTTCAGTTCCATCTCAGGCGATCATCTACTCTGACCCACAATCGGTGTCGAAAGTCGGCTCTGATACTATTTTGTAACGCCCCGAGCCCGGCTCAGCTGCGCACGCGGCTATACGTGCACGCACGCGAAAGAACGGACACAAAATTCTAGCCACGCCCACCACATGCACCATCAAAAGGGGGGTATACCCATTAGGTGAACTTTTCTCATTTGGATCCTAATATAACCTCTCATTCACCCCAAGCATTTTTCGATATGGGACTTTTAAGCCCAAGCCCCAACGTCACCAACCATGCATGCATGCACACTTCATGCAACATTAATGCCTAAGCCCCATAGAACTTCTATAGGCTTCAATCATTAATCTATTTAATTCGAAGCCCATAGAAACCTTATAGGCCACCACCAACCAACCATCTCTTATATATATATATATATATATATATATATATATATATATATATATATATAAGGAAAGCTTCGGTTGTGCACTCCTCTAGTGCACACGGCGTGTGCACTCCTCTAGTGCACACGGCGTGTGCACTCCTCTAGTGCACACGGCGTGTGCACTAGGCCTTTGGGCGTTCATATCGACGATCCGAACCGTTCACATTGATCTACACATCTAAATTAGTCTAAATATGTAAAATCAAATCATTTGAAATTCATTTACCCATCCATCGTGTGATTATAAAAAACAATGATTTTCAGCCATACAATTTTGTAACACTTCAATGGATGGATAAATGAATTTCAAATGATTTGATTTTACATACTTAGACTAATTTAGATGTGTAGATCAATGTGAACAGTTCGGATCATCGATATGAACGTCCGAAGGCCTAGTGCACACGCCGTGTGCACTAGAGGTAGTGCACAACCGAAGCTTTCCCTATATATATATATATATATATATATATATATATATATATATATATATATATATATATATATATATATATATATATATATATATATTATATATACCCGCTTAAGTACGGGGTGTTACACCTAACTAGAAACCTCTAACATGTCTTAATTCCTCCCAAAATTGCCCCCTAATTCTCGAGTCATAAGGACCGTACACCGATGTCACCATATGCTCCCAGTTATCACTTCTACACCTAATTCGCACGGTGATAGAAAATTCCCCAATGTGTTCGTCCATGATATCGAACATATTCTTATCTACTCCTAAGGCGATATCCCCTGAATACCCAACCGCCGTCTTAAATCTCCAATCAAACATCTCGACACACCTAATAGACCTTAAGTCTTTCACGGTAGGATTGACTAACCTAGTTTCCCGAAAGGCACAAATACTAGGCTTCTTCTTAGAAATTGTGTCACTAATTAGTCTTTTCTTAGTCTTCTGCCTCATCCCTCTAACGTTCCAAAAGATGTAAAACATTAACAACTTGGTTGACACCTATATCTGATCCCGAGTTAGTAGTTCCAGCCCTAACTACCTACCACTGTGGTCTCCCCTCTATGAGCATGTTTCAACTGCTCAGCTCTAGTGGAACCCATGGCAATACCGTACAGACTTGCATAATAAATTAGAAAGTCATCATTTAACAAATTCAAAATTGGACTATTGTTTACAGTGATACCTCCACAAGCAGATGTTGGCTCTTTAGCCTTTGAAGCCGCATTTATGAGATCCTCTTCACTAGGGCCGTGATAACCCAATTTGATCATTTGCCTTTTGCTCATCCTTTGATATTCTAGGCCTTTCTTAGAACTGATTCTAATACACCTCTCGCTGCTTCCTCCTTCTGCTAGCTCGTCGATCTGTTTATCCCACATCTTTGTCTCTGTTTTGGAGACTTGAGCATCATCTGTCACCCCGCCTAGAGCTTCTATAATTTGATCTTCTGATTGTATACCATCTTCTGCATGCTCTTCGCCCTCGAACTCGTCGTTCATCCCATCCTTTTCGTCGGCCTCCCCCTCTAACATGTCAATAGCGTCTTTATGTTTAACATCACCACCATTTGCTGAACTTAATTTTATAGGCTCTACTAACTCCGGGTGTTGCTGAACTGCACCATTTTCCCCTTTTTGTAAATTGTTTACTTTTTCTTTTTTATGTAAGTCTGGCCCACATGTGAGGCCCAGACTTTTATCTACCAGAGCCCTACTCACTGCCTTTTTAATTGCTTCCTCGAATTCCATCCTAGTTAAGGAGAGGATGTCTGATTGGAGGTGACATGCTGTCCCTCCTGCATGTACTTCCGCCCCCTTCATGTCGCTTCAAAATCCCCATTTTCTACGTCTCTATAGCTGGCGCCGCACTCTCTTCAGTCCTTTCCATTGTCAAAGTCGCCACCTTGTCTAGCCTAGTACCTCTCCTTATTGTGCAGCTGTCTTTCTTCTCGTACTCCCCCACCTTTTGAAATTTATCTGCCACGTCCTTCTTAATTTGAAGTTGATGGCCCTGAAGTGTTTTGGCTTGATCGAATGGTTGAGATCTCGAAGCTTGTCCCTTGCTAATCGTGATCGCTGATGAGCGCATCTGATCTACCCTTGGCAAATCCAATGACTGTTGTGCATCGTCTTCCTCTAGCTCAGCATCTTCTCTGATAATGTCGCGACCATCTATTGTGCTGCCAGCTTTGAACGACACGTTCTTCTTCGTCTCGACGATGATCTTCACGTCAACGACATCTTGCTCGAACCTGACATTAATCATCGATGGGATATCATCTTTCCTTTCGACACCCACCCGAATACGCACGTATTCCCTTCGTTCTTGCAACATGGTGTTCTTGTCGATGTCGATGACTAATCCAAACCCCGCTATGAGGTTCTGGAACCCCGTTTGCACCCAGCAATGATATAGGTTGAAAATTCGAATCCACAGCGATGGGAGTGAGTTAGCCTTGATCGCTCCTACCCTTCGGTTCCACCTTGAAAATGTGATGTAGAAGTCTTTACCCTCGATCCCTTTCATATCTAATAGTTCTTGCACTCGTTCCTTACACTGACAGTGAACAAAGAAGGTATTATAGCTTGTTTGTTGAGCATCCCATGTCCAGCTCGGCTTTAGAGCAGTGATCGCTGTTAGTATCTCAGCGATATCCTCTCTCTTAGGATTTCCGCTTTGAGCCTTGACGATAACTGTAACACCCCACATTTTTATTTTAATTAAAAATGCATTTTTCAATTTTTACACGTATGATGCACGTGCTAATTTATCCATCTCTTTTTCTTACTCTCATTTACTATGTTAGCATGCATAATCTTTATTTAGCCTTTTTATTAAATCCATGGACCTAAAGTTAAATTCTAGCCCATTAGATTAGTTAAAAGGAGAGTCCACTAGAATAACTAACTAAAATGAAAGCCCATGGGACAAGCCCATTAATTAAATCCTAATTTAAGTTGTGCATAGACTCATACATGACATGTAACAACTTTTAATACACATTTTTAAACAGTAGGAATTGTATTAATTATTGTGTATGTGTGTTCACTAGTGCACAACACGTGCACGTGGAATGTAAGAAGCCAAGGGGGTTGGCCGGATTTAATAGTGGAGGAGGGGAGTTGAGTTTTTGAAAGGTTGGAAAAATGAAGAGTTGGGAGTTTTAGGAGTTAGGATTGTGAAGAGTTGGAAAAATTAAGTGAGTAATTTATTAGAAGGAGAATTATGCAAATTGAACCCTCATGTTGTCCTATAAATACACCCTCATTTCTCCTTCTCTTGTCACACCTAAACTAAATAAAATTTAGAGAGAAAAAGAAAGAGAGAAAGAGAGTACCTTGCTGCTTTGGAGGCTTGCTAGGAGGAGAAGGACAAGGAAGTGCTAGTTGGAGCTAGGAGCTAGATGAGGTCTCTTCATTTGTGATTTTCATTTTTCATAGAGGTGGGTGATTTCTTACTTTCTAAATGTAGAGAATGCATGCTAAGAGTTATAAATGAGTTGTATAAATTGGATTTGAATGTGAAATCTGTAGACAAAGTCCATGCTAATGTAGTATGCCATGAATGAAAGCAATCTTGTTGAGATTAAGTAAATAATTGCTACCATGTTAATTAGAAAGAAGAATTTTGACACAAGAATTAATACAATGAATCATGTTAGTATGCTTGTAAATTTGTACATGTCGAACATATGATTTGTATGAAAAATTGGTTGGAGAATGTGATATCCAATATATGCCTTAGTGTCATGATGATTAGAAAGAAGAAAGAAAGAAAAACAAATTTTGTTGTTGTCATGAAATGTGTTGACCTATGTATATTGCCATGTTATATTGAAAATATAGATTTTGCATAAAAGAGTTTTCTTTGAGATTTCATGGATGATTAAGAGACATGTTTGGTTTTATTACAATGAACATAAACTAGTTTTAATGGATACAATTTTTAAATTTAAGTTTTGAGAAAAATACAAATCTATGTGTAAAATGGAAAGAGGAACTATTTATAAATAGAAATATACTTTTAAAATGAATTTGAAATTAGTTGGTTGCTGTTTTAAAATTTGTCTCAGTCAAAAGAAAAGTTTGTTTCAATATCCAAAATGGATTGGATTATTGGATAAACGAGTCTTGCGAAAAAGAACTAAATTCATATTCATAAAAGAGAATGAGATAATTCGAAATATAGATACAATGTCTAAAGTATAAATTTGGAAATTCGGGAATCACAGTTTTCAAGTAAACTCCGTTTGGAAATTTTTTTGCACAAACCCCAAATACTGCAGTCTGTAGGAATGACAGTCGACTGGTAAGTTTCGACAATCGACCGTCGCGAACCTGATTGCAGTGATTTCTAGAATTTTGGATTTTTCGTGCAGGACAGTCGACTGACCTTTTGTCGCAGTCGACTGTCACTACTCTAATTGATGGATTTCTTGAGTTTGGATTTCATGCAGGACAGCGACTGGCTACAGTACGCAGTCGACTGTCACTACTCTAATTGATGGATTTCACACGGGACAGTCGACCGATCACCCTATGAAGTCGACTGCTACTGCTCCAACTGATATTTTCTGAGTTTTCTGATATTTCTTTTGAATGAAATACTTGGTGTGGGTTGAGATGTGAATTGTTATGTGAGCTTAAAATTGCTAATGAGACTTAAGTGGATGAATCTACCTTCATGGAAAGAAATATCGTTTTAGCTTAGAATTGTAAATGAATAATTGAATCATGAATGATGCTAAAACAAGACATTTTTCAAATTGTGAATAAGTTGAAGATAAGCATACTTTGAGTTAATACATGATTATTGAAAGGGATGAATACCCATGGTTTCTTGTACATAAAAAATTGTGATTTAGAGTTAGTAAGACCTCGGGTACCGGCACTATTGAAATAAAAGAGTTGAGATATAATTTTGAGATATTGCCATGGAGCTATCTCGTATTTATGTGACTAAGTCCGGTAGGAGGTAAAAGTAATTTTAGGTATGATGAATTATTCATGTCTTGAACTTAAGAATTAGGCACTTAAGAGAAGTGTAGTAAATCTGGGCAAATGTAAGTGGGGCACTCTATATAGTCGGGCAGTGTACTATGGAATTATAGACTCAGTCGGGCGGTGTACTCCGGGACCGAGGTTGCTTCGATGGAGGTGAAATTTTATTTGAAATCCGGGACTATGCATAGTCGGGCGGATAGTTTTATCGTACTCCAGTGTATATACATATACCGGGGCTAGAGGGGCACTTACGGGGTATTCGCACGACGAGGAGTCTGTATAACAGTCGGGCGGTGTACTCCGGGACTGGGATCCGTACTCGTGGAATATCTGAACCTTGTTCTTACTACTGGTAGTGTCATGGCGAGGGAACGAACCCTTTAATGTGGATTACGTAGGTGCTTGCCCTCGGACCTATGTAGTATGTGATCCATAGAATCCGAACAAGTATGCATTAGTGTCATCTTAGAATAAAATATCTGCATTAGGCATTAAGGTATCACATACACTTACATGTTTAGTGTAGTCACATTTTTCACTTTATTTTGCATTCAATTTGTGGTTTGATAAAGTATTGAGATCGTTATATGTACGACATAGAGAGGATGGTCGAGTATAACATTTTCGTCAGTTGTAAGTGACTGACGTGCCCACAACTTAATATGCAAGTAATGGACTTTTTCATGAAGAAGTAAAGAAGTTATGATGCAGTTGATGACTTACACTGATAAAGTTGTATAAGTTGTATTTTATTTTCATTGTTGTAGTTCTTTTATTCTTCCGTTGTGTAAACAAAATGTAAAGAACTATGCTGTATGATGAAAAGATTTAATTTCCTTGTAAAATTATACGGAGTGAAGTGTAAAGATCCTATGAAATCTCGAATTCGGTATTATTTGGAATTCGGGGCATTACAATAACGCAGTTGGAAAACCTTTTTTCGAACTCCGCCATGATCGGAGTAGGAGTGATAGTTGACCTTGTCACCTTCCTCATGCCCGCAATACTCTCCTCAGTTCTACTTTGAGCTGAGTTGATCGGCACTGCCTCTTTGAAGAGTTCTTTAGACTCTGACATCCTCGCGGAAGTCCTCGCCGGACATTTCGTCGATATATGCCCGTATCCCTTACAGGCATAACAAAACCAATCAAATTTGCATGTGTGAATAGAGTGGCCAGTTCTAGCGCGCTTATGACACTTCTGTTTGCCGTCTTGATTGGCCATTTCCGTCGAGCCGAAGCTGCCTCTCCTCCCGGTGCTCGCTTCTGCAATCCTGAGCTTACGTGGCCTTACTAGGATCCACTCTCCTTCTTCGTCTTTTTTTTCTTTGGCACTTCTCTTTCCGGCGTCTTAACATTACAATGAGCCCTATGCTCTTCTGTAACGTCATATCCGCCTTTAATCAATTCTGCATATGACTTCCTCCTATCCTCCATAGGTTTGCTTTCCTCTTTCACTCTATTCGCCTCCCTTGGCCGATCTCTTTGATCACGTCGTACCTCGCGCCAGCTTGAGCTTGTTCTACCCCTGTGGGGACGACTTCCCTCCTCATCATCTCCGTGCTGCATTGCCGGACGGTGGTCCCTATCAGCCTCCCTCGCTCCTTGGACATGGATGGATGGTAGTGGTTGGATGCCTTGGATGGATGGCTGGGTTTGGATAGGTAGTGAGAATGGCCGCTCATGTTTGGGGCTTTTGTTTCTACTGAAGTTTTTAAATTCCCAATATCTTACAGACAGGGAGTTTCGAGTTGAAGATCTCCCCTAGGCCAGGGATGAAGCCAGAAAAATCGTAGAAGCAAGTTGGTATTACCAACACCTACTAACATATAGAATATTAAGGTAAGTATGGTTAATAGTCCAAAAGTAGAAATACCAATACACAAATTAAATTTAAAAATAGATACAGAAATTTGTATGATAAACATTCAAGAGTTGGAAGAAAAGATTTAAAAACCTTAAATTAGAACATAAAAGAACTAAGTAAATATATAACTGAAGACACAAAAAAAGAATTAGGCATAACAGAAGAAGGAATGAAGGAGATAGAAGCCATAACAAAAATTAATATAAATATTATGGAAATAGAAGATTTAATGGTAAATCTCAATTCAGATGAAGTAGAAGAAGCTTTAAAAAATCTACATATAACAAATGAATAAAAAAATGGACCAAGAGAAAGACAAGATCATAATAAAACATACAGAAATTCCAAATAATATGTACAAATACCTAAGACCACCACCTAATAAAAGACCATATAACCTACCATGGAAATGGCAAAGTAGAAAAAGAAGTAAGTTAGGGAGAGAAAAAGAAAAACAAACACCAAAATATGAACCTACAGATGACTATGAAAAAGGAATAGCGGAAAATGGAGAATGACTAGATTTAGACTGTGTAAAAGATGTAGATAGAACAATAGAACAATGGGTAAAAGTATCCATAATAGTAGGATTTAGACAAAATCTCTCAGGAAATACATTTGAGAAATTTATAGAAGCAACTTTTATAGGAGTAGTAGCAAAATGGTGGAATGGACTAACAGAAGAAGAAAGAAGTAATATAAGGAATCTAAAATCAATTAATGATAAAAGAACATAAGAAATTTCATCACAATGAACCCTATGATTAAAAGAAATAATCACAAATTACAAAAAAACAATAAGAACATAATTTAGTGTCTAGGAAAAAACAGAATGACATAATATATAAAAAGAACCAAGCAAGATGGGGACTAAAAACAATTTAGAAATTTGTGATATGTGTCATTTTAATAACGATGTATGTGAATTCAGAGAATATTTTCAAGATAGTTATTGTACAAAAGAAGAAAAATGCCCAATCCTTGACTTTTTTTCCCAAAAATTACCAGATCCATGGAGTATAAACATATATAGTGTATACGTAAATGAGAACGTAAAACCAGAAATAGACACTTGAGGGTATGTGACACAATTTGTAAGAGATTATAGAGATAAAGTATACCAAAAAGCTAAATCAACTATTAAATATTATATAACATATAAACAAAAAAATTGTTGCGATGAAGCAAGACCAAATCATTGTGGATGTAATAATAACTATAATTATACAAAGAGACGTAAACACAAATTCCAAAAATATAAACCAAAATACATAAAAACTTTTAAGAAATTAAAAAAACCTTATAAAAGATACTTCAAAAAGAAACAAACAATATCTGAAAAACCCAAAGAAATATAATTGTTATATATGTGGAGAAGTAGGACATATATCACAAAATTACCCTAAAAGAATGAAAAAAGAAAATATAAAATATGTAGAAGAAATTGAAGAAATGAATAACATAAATTATAAGCTCATAGAATACGAGGAAGATTGGTAAGAAATTAGTGAAGATGAGAAAATAATTGTAATAGAAGAAGATAGTGGAAATAGTGAAGATGAAACAAAAGAATGTGAAATAAATATGCTGATAGAAATAACTAAAATAAGAGAACAATTAGAAAGATTAAAAAAAATAATGAAGAAGTAAGATAAATAATGAGTTTTGACATACAAAAATACGATAAAATAAAAGCAACCAAACTAGACATAAACCCGAAATAGATATTTAAACTTTCAATATTTGAAAGAAAAAGAAATACTATAATAATAGCTAGAAATAATGCTATAGACATAGAACAAGCTTAACAGAAAACTATAATTTCATTGATAACAGAAAGAATAATAAGACAATAAATGAAAAAAATAAGTAAGAAAACCAGGAAGACATTAAGACACATCCATCTTGGAGTGGTACAAATAATAATAAAAGCTTATTTCCTTAATAAATACACCCTTAGAAATATACCTAATGGATGATAGAATAATATCAAGTACACAAGATGCTTTAATAGGAATAGTACAAGAAAATTTAATGTACCAAAAATAAAATTTACAATAAAACATAATTTTTCTATAAGCATGGTAGAAGAAAATAAAGACGAAAGTCTAGTTATGTAAGGTTATGAGTATACAAATAAGAAATATTTATGCTTTCACTAGTAAGCATGAAGTAAAATCATAGACATAGATAATTTTAAGATAGAACCACTATTCCGAGAAATTATAAGATACAAACCAGCTAGAGAAAATACTGAAATGACTATACCAAATTATATAGAATTTGACTTTAATAAAGCAAATGCAAAAAGGAAATTACCAAAAATAATGTTCGGAAAGAAATCACTATCCATAAGAAATAAACAACAAACATTGGAATTAATACCAATAATAAATACATTAGACAATCAAAATAATAATATATTTAAAATAGAAATATACTATTATGACTGTGCTAAATGGAATAAGCAAGTAGTCATTGTAGATACATGAGCTACTAATTCACATATTAAACAAAAAAAATATAAAAACAACATAATTAATACCAGTAGAGAATCCATATTATTATTTAGACTATTATAACAATAGACATCCAATTGTCCATAAAATAATACTACCACTAATCATAAACAGTATATTTGAAATGTTATTACATTTACATGTAGACCCAGATCATAATGTTAATGAAATGTTATTAGTAACTGACTTTCTTACATCAGTACAACCGTAATCAATATAAGAAGAAAAAATAATAATAACAGTAAATAATGAGAGTATAGTAATAAATAGAATATTGTACAAATGAATCCATTAAAAGCAACAAAAAATACATTATACATACTTACAGAATTTGTATACAAAGGGTACAAATCAAGAAACTATCATAGTTTAATAAACACCGGAACAGGCACCAGTCTATGTCGAGAAAGTATACTACCAAAGTGAAAACGAGATAGATATAATTAAAAGACAATAACTGGATTGACATGGAAAACCATCATACTTGACAAATATCATCAAAATGTTACTATACAAATACGAAATTACATACTAAAAATACCGATAATATACCAATTTAAGGATATGAATAATGATGAACTATTAAGATATGATTTTTTCCAACGGTACTATACTATAACTGTTGCCGCAGAATTTGGTGTGGGGGCAACAGATAGAATTTGTGGATTCTTGAGAAAATGAATAAGGCAAACCTGTTGACCTGTTGACCTTCACCAACGTGTTGACTTGGTTTCTTGCTGCTGCTGCGAACCAGCAAAAAGTGCGAAACACCGGGATGGATCCCGGCGACGCACCCTCCGACGCTCTTGTCAGTAATCCGAAAGATTATGAAAAAGCTTTTACTGGCAAAAGATTGATTACCTTCTTATGGTGGGAGGAGAGGGATTTTTATGGTCTTCTTAGGGATCCATTTCGAGATAAGAACAAATCTCTACTTCCCGGTGTGGATAGATAGAAGTGGTTAAAACCACCTCTTAGGGATAATTATGAATCTGAATTCTTCTTTATCCTTCTAAACTGGTTTGTAACTGGTTGGGACCCGTACCCAGTAGGACAGATCCGTTTATGGGTTATTGTGCTTTGAAGAAAGACCCAATTTCCATTTCAGACCCGTTTGTAAGTGAAATTACCGTTATACCCCTGAGAGCTTTAAGATTCGTGTCCGATTTGAACGGTCCCGATTTAATCCTATTTTTAGCCATATCAATAACTATATCATACAAATTGGTTATATTTACAACACATAGTAAACAACAAGCAATAGCAATTAGAATAACACAACCTATTCTGGGACATATTACCACATATTAGAGTTTCTTTAGCGCAGCGTGGTGAATATCAATATTTATCGAATAAAACTACAGTACACCAATTTTAAGTAACAATTACACAATAAATTCTACAAAAACAATTAGAAGATCTATGTGGAGAAGACCCTTTAGTAAAATGACACTTAAGTAAATCTACAACTCATATAGAACTAATAGAAAAAAACAAAATAACAAAAATTAAACCCATTAGACATACTCCAACAGATTTAGAAGAATTTAGGATACACATAAAGGAATTAATGGAAAACAGTTACATAAGAAATTCACAAAGTCCACATTCATCAACCAGCATTTATAGTTAAAAAAAACATTCAGAAGAAAAAAGAAGAAAATCTCGAATGGTAATAAATTATAAGGAATTTAAAAAAATTGTTAAAAAATTTGGATATCCACTACCAGATATACATATATTACTAAACACAGTAAGAACAATAAAAATATATTCTAAATTTGATTGCAAATCAGGATTTTATTACGTAAAACTAACAGAATAGTCAAAATAGTTAACAACATTTAGTACACCACAAGGATTTTATGAATGGAACACATTACCATTTGGATATAAAAACAGTCCAGGAGTATTTCACGAATATTTAGATAAGATATTTGAGAAATAAAATAATTTTATACTAGTACGTGTATATGATATTCTAATTGGATCAGAAGATGAAGAACAACATAAAGAGCATTTACTAAAATTCATAGAAATAGTAAAAAAATGCAAGTATTATACTATCAAAAAAAAATTTATTCAAAACTGAGATAGAATTCTTAGGAACAAAATTATCACATGAAAGAATAGAACTGCAACCACATATACCAGAAAAAATAAAGACATTTTCTAATGTCCTAAAAGAAAAAAGAAAAGTACAAGCCATAATTGGACTACTAAATCAATCAAACAAGATGATACATACCTTTAACAAATTGTTTACAACAAAAACTAAAAAGTTCAAGAAATAAGAATGGATCCCAGAGGATGAAGAAAAACTTAAAATATTTTTAAAAAATTTCAGAATTAAATAAGCTAAGATTACATGGTAAAAAATATTCATGGATAATAGAAATAGATGCATGTGAAGATAATTGGGAAGCAGTATTAAAATTTATTGAAATAGGTGAAAAAGATGATAGACTAGGATCATTCATACAAACCCAACAAAATTAACACATAAATTAAAAAGAACTATTAGCAAACTTAAAAGCTTTAAAAAAGTTTGAATTATTCATAATACATACAAAATTAATAGTAAGAACAGATAATACACAAACAAATAGTTGGATTAACAAAATAATAGATCCAACTATAGCAAATAAAAGATTGATAAGATGGCAAATGGAGACAGCACATTATGACTGCAATAGAAAATATAAAACGAAAAGATAACATTCTAGTAGATTTCTTATCAAAAAACTAATAATTTTGCTTTTACAGGATGGAAAATAGAGTTCAGCAAATAGAACAGGATATAGTCTTCCTAAAGAAAATTGTGGAGCAATTAAGAGGAGCATTTAACCAATTATAGTTGCAAATATGTGGTCTTCAGAGTATATTTTACCACCATATAAATGTAGAACATGTTGAGAAAATGAGTGAAGGGAGTGAACATATTAACCCACAAAATGCATGTGAAATCACAAAAATGGCCACAGAAAAGGAAAGCTCCACATCCACACAACCAACTACCTACAAAGAGAGTTTACTCTCAGATCCTCCAAAATATTCCAAGAAGGATTTATTTTTATAATATATTGAGAAATTATGTCACCACCCAGGTCAATCAATTTATAAAAACTATTTTGCATCAATATATGAACAAAATGATTATACTACCAGGAGCAAATTCAAAGACAATAAGAGTATTATTCGGAAGAGGGCTTATCCATTGCATATATACATCCAGAGAATGCGAAGAACTTAGCCAGCTACCAAGAGAAGTATATAAATATGCTAAAAGTTATCTTGGTCTTACCAAGACCTCCAAAATATATGTCCGGCTATTTTCAGCTATTCCAAAATAACTTGAAGATGACTAAGATCTACCTGCTGAGCATATTATAAAGATATGGATGATTACACGAGTCCTGTTTTGAGCAACTAATATCATACCATTAAAAAATAAAGAATTTAAAAAACTAATCCCAAAAAGAAGAGCTATGGGATTTAGAACAATGTATTATGAACTGAAAGACATACAAAATAGAGACAGTAACATATGTATCTATGATAGTCCTGACCCACAAAAAATAATGATTTACAGCATAGCAAAGATTAAACAACCACAGCCAAATAAAGAAGTTTTTGACAACTGGTATCAAATTCTAGATAAATGAGTCATGACAATGACATAAAAGACAGTAGTCCACTATTGTAGATTGATGAGGATGGAACCACAACATAAATGTGGACAATCCGGAAAAGAACAAAATAATGCTGACAAAGAGTTATTTCTGATGTGAAGCACGTGAAGATGCTGACCAGAAAAGAATCTCTAATAACGTAAGCAGTGATGTATTATACTTACTGTAACCCTTGTTTCCCATTTCTTGTATTTTGGATGTATTTTCTTTTTCGATGTATTTTCTGTATTTAAAAATTTCTATAACTTTCTTTTCGCTTTCAATTCTTTTTCAACAATTATTAACTTTTCAATTGATCGAATTTTAACAAAATATTATTCTGGTTTCTAAGAAATTTCTATTTCTTTTCATCATTCGAAAATTTTATTTCGAATAACGGTGTATTGAATTTTATTTTATATTCCTATTTGATCGACTGCTTATTATATATTATTATTGGTTGGATTATTTTAATAATTCTGTTAAACTCGATTTTTGCATATATTATTATTATTACTACTTTTGATTTCTTATTAAAAACCAATCTCTACTTGTTAATTTTATTTGTAGCCATTTCAAAATGAATTCTAAATTGTAATTAAATTACATTATTTTGTAAAATTATATTTTATTATTTATTGTATTTTTCTTATTGGATTTTTAAACCCAAGATACCCAAACCCAATATCCATTAAGCCCAACCCATTACCTAACTAACCAGACCCATTAGTACCTAAAACCCAAACCTGGTTAATACCCAAACTCATCATGTATATATATATCTATATATTCACCCTGTTCACCTATCCCCCTCCTCTGTATACCCTAGCTGCCAAATCACCCCTACCTCTTCCAAACCCATCGTCTTCCCCGACCCTTCGTCTACCTCCAATCTCACCCTCGAGCCTCCTCATCTCCTTGCCCCTGTGCCTCGCCCGCTGCACCGCCAAACTCCTGCTCTCATCCTCTAGCCCCTTCTTCCAACTCTCTCTCTCGTCGACAGTGCGCAACAGCCAGGCGCTCAGCCCCTCCGTTGCAGCCACCTGCAATTGCAACCCCTACCGTTTTCAGCCACGACCGCAATGACGCAGCAGCCCCCCAATGCCCTCCTGCAGCACCCTGGTTCCCTTTGCCCAACTGCAGCACCTTCCTGCATCGCGACTGCCCTTCCTGTGTGCACTGTGTCCTCCCGATGCTGCCTCAAGCAGCAGCAAGCACAGCTAGCAGCCGGCGCCGCTTGTCCCCCATGCCACCCTGAGCGTGTCGTCGCCGTCGTTGCCCCATCCCATCGTCGTCCACCATCATACCAGAGCCAGAGCCATGCAGTTGTTCTTTATATGGGTTTTGATGAAGTTCATTTTGGACCATCCAATTGATCTTGATCAATCATCTTGTACATCAGATCTTGATGATTCGAATCCTGGTCGTCCGATCTTATCTGATCTTGATCTCTTGATCTCGACCGTCGCATATACTTTGATCATCATTTTGATCATCACCATCAGGGTGATCTTGGTCGTTCAATCGCGATCATCATCAATTTCATCATCACCTTGATCTGGACCGTCCGATCTTGTTAATCTTGATCTTGATCGTCATCGTGATCCGTTCGTTGGTTTGTGTTCGTGATTGGTTCGTGTGTTCGTTCGATCCGTTCGTTGTATCTGTGTCGGGATCTGTTCCAGTTATTCTTTTATCGGATTCATCGTCTACACCCCAAGACAAGTATCTTCTTGTACATTTTGTTTTTTAGTACAAGTTTTTCCTTGAAAATACTGCAAGTAGATTGTAAATGTGACTTCTCTTTGTTTATTGTTGATGATCTCATGTTTCGCCTTATCTATCACATAATCTAAGACTCACAACCCTTCACTGATACACTTGTTCACAACTAGTAAAATTTTGATTCATTTTATACAAAAAGTATTTTATTTGGTTTCTGTTCTGTCTTGGCTTGCTGTTTCGACCCCGATAAAACCAAAATCTGAACTTGAGTCCTGAATATGAAATGTAGCCCCAAGTGTCTAGTTGCCAATAACATCCAGAATTTTTGAATTCCGAGTTATGGTTTAGGAGATATCACAAGTTCACTGCCGCTGTGTCTGTAATCGCAGATTCAGAAAAACTGTTGCACCACTTTAGTTTACAATTATTTTTACTATGCTACCAGTAAGTAAATGAATTGAAAATTTTCTTGCTGATACTGGACACCCTAGAGAAAATTTCCTAATTTTCTTGGAATTAATTAATGATATTTCAACCCTGTTTCATATGTATAAGTTTTACAAATTCTGGCTGAACACAAATACTGTATAGTTTGCTGTTTTGACACATGTTACCACAACTTTTATGTACCTTAATTATATGAGTCGGAACCGGGCAAGAGTCTAGTTTCTAGGCCTTTTGACGTATCCACATTTGCTATTTTGTAGCAATGGAAATTGCAGTTTTGGTGGAGCAATGTCATGCTGTCTAGAACTACAATTCTCGTAGTTATTGATAATTTTAATTTGTGTTGACCCTCGAATATGCTTTATAATTATCTTAAAATTGTTCCATGTTCTTGACCATGTTTAATTGACCTGTTTCACATGCTTTCATGCTTGGTTAATAATAATAATAAATAACAAGCCGGGGTTTAAGAGAAAGACCACAGTAGTGGATAATATAGGTTAGTATACCCGGAAGGGGGCCAGTATTTCCCAGTACTTGGTTCATGAACTTGATGTATCTTGATGTATTCATGAAGCCATTACTTGGCTCATGAACTTGTTGGATTCATGAACCCACAGTGTGGTTCTTGAACTTGTTAGTGGATTCACGAACTTGTTTCGTAAACTTGTTACTTTATTTTTGGATTCATGAACCATACTTGCTTGATACTTGATACCTGAGTACACCGCCCTATAAAATCCACCACTAGGCCTAAACGTAACTGATTGTATGTAGCAACCATGTAGTAAAAGTATGGATGTATGAAGTGCTACCTAGATATAACTAAACATTAGACTTAAGATTAACCTGTCACTTGTACACACTTGATACCCTACTTGATGCTAGTTACTTGAAACTTGTTACTGGAGACTTGTTACTTGAGACTTGTTACTTGTTACTTGACACTTTACGTGACACTTGTTACTTGATGCTTGATACCATCACATGTTCACTTGTCACTTGTTCTACTACTTGTACTTATTACCCAATCTTGTTACTTGAGTTGTCTTACTTACTAGCTAGTATTTAGAACTCCACTACTTGTTGCGTCCCCATTATATCAAGTTATACATTTTTGACTCCAGATCTTGTTTCATATTTTCTTACACTTATTTTTATACCCTTACTTGTACTATTTGCGGCCCTAACTTGCACTAAGGGCGTTTGTCTCGTTTTCTCTATTTTTTCCTTATATATATATATATATATATATATATATATATATATATATATATATATATATATATACAGACTTTGAAGACGAATTGCCTGCTGGAATTGGTGAGCATACGTTATAGGCTTCACTTGGAGAGAATACTTGCTTTAAAATATTTTGTTTTTGAGTTATTTATTTCTTTTGCTACTTGAATCTTGTAACAGGCATATAGTCCTGAGTTATATATATACAGACTTTGGAGATGAATTGCCTGCTGGAATTGGTGAGCAGACGTTATAGGCTTCGCTTGGAGAGAATACTTACTTTAAAATATTTTGTTTTTGAGTTATTTATTTCTTTTGCTACTTGAATCTTGTAACAGGCTTATAGTCCCGAGTTTTATCTTTTGATCCAGATTTGAAAACTATTTGAGATATTATTATTTTGTTTCAATTGTTTTCTGTTGATTAATAAATTATTCATGCATGCGTGGTTGTGTACATATGTTATGTTCTTGTTATGATGCTGAGTCGATCCTACAGCTCATGAATGATGAAAATCATTCGCTGGGCTTTGTCACGCGCTCGTATTCCGTATGTTTGGGAAACGGGGCGTGACACTTACTTATTTACCTATGATGTAAGCAGTGATGTAATCAGAACAATAATTGTAATAAATTAATCTCTTCCTTTATAAAAGGGGAAGCTGAATAAGGGAGAAAGCGCAGAATATCTAAGAAGGAGAACTTTCATATAATCTTGTAAGGAGAGTTTGTTTGTAAGAAGTCTGGAATCAATAAAGATTATTTTTCTTGTTAAGCTCTTGTACAATATAAGGTATGAATAATTATTCTCTTACTCTCATGTAGAGTTTTGTACGGCTCTGCCTAAAGGATCTTGCAAAAAGACCCATTTGTAACTTTCTATAGTTAGACTATACACTTAGTAGCAGGAAACGAGTTAGATTATGCTTACATGTACCGAAGTGCTACTAGTTGTTCCAGACTTTTCTCTTGATAAAGCTCTATTGAAAAGCATAATAGTCCCGAGATGAGAGGAACGTAAAAGGAGCACTGAAATCGGGGTGCATACTAGGGGTATATAATCCACTGGTAGTAATTGGTACAGAGCAGCTCAAAGAGCTGTAACTAGGTCGAAAGCATGATGGACCATTCTGTTTGGATTTTTTTGGCATCCTTAGAAATCTCTCCCTACTTCTGATTTCATATTTGTTGTTTTAAATCACAAGATCACTAAAAAAAAGAATGGACAATAATAATTTTAGTCTTGCCTAAGAAATTTATAAATTAATGACTAACTATCAAAGAAGTGATAGAATGAGGGTATTTGATGTTTATTATCCTCGAAGAGTAACAAGCATGCATGATTTTTATGAGTGTAAACCATTTTTCTTTAGCGTACAACAAATAATAATTATTACAATAAATCAAATTAATTCTGGAGAAACTAGTAATATAAGCGTTCAAATAATTAATGATTTAATTAACTTTTTACGAAAGATATTTATTATTCTATGAAAATAGAGAATTTAGGAGCTATATCTGAAGTCCTACAACACCATGTAGACAATTTCTAGAAGTAAATGAAAATATAGAGGACGAAAATGAACATATAGAAGAACCCGAAAAACCCCGATATAATAGTGAAGTATCTAAAACAGAATTAGAAACCATGAGAGATCTTGAAGTTATGCTTGATAACTTTAATATTTTTTTAGCTTGATAATGCATATTACTTTCAAGAATATTATTTTACTGAAGGATATCATCTTTGAAGTTTTTGATACTCTTTTTATTTTTCTTTGCAGGTACAACTATTTCACCTTTCGCATCTAGTTGGTATCAGAGCCTTGTTACTAAGTAAGTAGCTCTTACCTAGTTTTCTGAAAATATTTAGTACGACTAAATGTGATAAATAGAAAATATTACAAAAACAAACTTTAAATTTGCAGAAAGGTCACACATCCTATAGAAAATGTAATAGGATAGGAAGTATAGAATATTAGTTTGGTCATTGTTTTTTTTTGCAAGTAGTTTTAAAAACTATCCTATAAAAATAATTAGCTCCCCACTTTTTGAAAATAATTACCAAACGGACGCATTTTCGAAAATATTTACCCAATTGATCCAATTTTGGCCACCATAAAACGTTGTTAGCAGCAACAACATATGTTATTTTTGTTGAATTCTAACTGCGGAATAAACTCAACAACGATGACGAGATGCAAGAACTATAAAATCAAAACCAGAAAAGAAAGAACAAGCAAAAGCAACACACAAGAACACACTAAATTTTTATCGAGGTTCACCTAAACGATGGCTACTTTCCCGAGCAGAGTCACTAGCTCCTGTGATTTCCACTAGAAATATGAAGATTAGGTTTTACAAATCTCTCAAGAACTCACCACTAAGGTGTAGGGTTTCTCTCTATCTCTCTCTCATTTAATGACGGCTGGTAGATTTCTCTTTTCTTTTGGCTTAACCCTAAAATCGTACACAATATAATATATATAGGATTTCACAACTTTCCATCTCAGCCGCTGTAACTCCCTATTCCAGTTGTACGTATTTTATTACGTGAATTTTTGTACTTCAATTTTCAGATCAGTTTTATTTTTCTTTTTGAACTCTTTATCTAAAGCTAGAATATTTTTCTGATCAATTCTATAATTTTGTGAATTTTTCGATCGGAGTTTAAATACAAATTTTAAACCCCGATTAATCCTAATCCTGCCTAACCCTACACCTTATTTTCTCCCTCCCTACTTCACCATTTCTGCATACGCCAACCCTCCCCCCCTCATTTTCTCCTTCTACGCCTAACTCTCATTTTTCTACACCCCTCCTATCCCTTCCTTTCTATATATACACACACACACACATGCAGAGCTCCTACCTTTTTCTCTTCTCTTATCTACATTCTTCATTTTCCCTTCTTCTCTTCCTCTGCCTTCTTCACACCCGAGAGCTCAAGCAACACCCAAGCTCCACTTTACCTTCCACATTCGAGCCAATGACTCCGCTTCTACGATCCCGTGAACCCCGAAAAACAACCCGACACCGCGCCACCTTGTTGTTGTCGTCGCTCACCGTTACTACCATTGCTCACTAGCTACCGTCTTGCCGCCATTCTTACCGCCGTTGTGCCGCCGTCCATTGCCGACGTCGCTTATTCTTTCCGTGGTTAACACCACCACCGAAATCATCACGTTATAAGGCAAATACCTTGTACACTATTTTTGTTCTCGTACAAGCGTTTTCCTTTGACTCGTGGCAAGTAGTCTAGTTATCATCATATTTTATTTTCAAACTCCGTTCTAGTCATTGGTTCCATGCTATATCAACTCAAGAGTGAACCATTAACACATTTTGAATCGTGTTATCAAATATCGAATATTCAACCTTACTATCTCTAAAATTTATTGACCTTACACTAAGAATTCGACCATATTTCCAATACTAGATTGAAGATTTTCTATATGGAAACCGTAGCTCATCGAGTCCCAAATCCAGAACATCTTACGGTTTCTCAATCGGATGTATAGATTGTGAGATATCGCGATTTGAGTACTGACATATCATGAATTTCTGAACCTGCACGGAATTACGAACGGTATCTTGTACTGAGAATTTGACCATGTTACCGATACTGGATCGAAAAACTTTCTACATGAAAATCGTAGCCCTTCGAGTCTAGATATCCGAAACATCCTAAAGTTTCTCAATCCGATGTATATATTGTGGGATATCGCAGTTTTAGTATTGTGACTCCGAATTTTCAGAATGCGCGCGAAACATCGAAACCAGCGAAGAATGAATTGGTACGCATAGCTACTGTCTTTAGAATGTATCGTGTGAATATGCGTTGGAACCGAAAGAGAGTCTACTTTCTAGAATTTCTGACGAAATCGGATTTGCTTTTCTGTAACAACGGGAAAGTTGATTTGAATGCAGATATGTCAAGTTGTCTAAAAATTCATCTATACATTTTTGCATATAAACCCGTTACTTTTCATATTTAATTAACTGAGTGTATTATTGTTCTTGTAATAATAACTTGCATAGATATAATAGGTTGATAGCATGTATTTTATAACACTTGATAATTTATAATAACTACTCTCGATACATGTACTCGTTTTACGTCTCATGTCCATGATTACTGCCCTTGATATTTTTCTTGACTAAACTATTTGATTACACCGTTTCACTAGTCATACCAACTGCATGTTCATAATTAATTATAAAAGAATAACAAGCCGGGATTATAAGGGTGCGACTTAATAATGGACAATATAGGGAAGTATACTCGGAAGGGGGCCCGTGTTTCCCAAAATAGTGATTCTTGATTCTTGATTACACAATTCTTGATTACATAATTTTCGATTATATGATTCATGATTACATGTCTTGATACTATCACTGGAAGACCTGAGTATATAATCCTATAGAATTCACTACTTAAGTCTAAACGTTACATGATTGATATGCACCGAACTTGTGGTATGGAATACAAGATTGCGTGCATTAGATAAGTTAATAAAACAGATAAACTCGAGATTTCTACTAAGCATGATTCTTGATTACATGACTCTTCGTTACATGATTCTCGATTACATGACTCTTGATTACAAGACTCTTGATTACATGATTCTTGATTACATGACTCTTGATTACATGACTCTCGATCCTTGATTACATGATTATCGATTAACTGAGCCTAGGTTATCAATTGCTTTTATCTCGAAGTCTAGAATACGCTAGTTACAGTTATTACTTACATGATCATATTGTCCCAGTTCCTTGCTTACTTCCATATTGTATTTGTACTTCTACTTCTTGTTTCTTCCATGTTATATCTTGTTATATTACCCCTTTTTCTGCTTGTTGCTACTTGCTGTCCGAAACTTGCTCTAACGCAAACTTTTCTATTGTTCTTTGAGTTAATAATTATACAGGTACTGATGGACCCGACGAGCAGACTCTCTAGACGATCGTTGCTACTTCCTTACTACTTCATGTTGTTTTTCTTCCAGTCGCTATTTTATCTAGTTGTTATAGCGAACTGCTTATCATATTATTTTAATTTTTGGCACCTTGTACTCCCGGGCATCTTGACCTGATATTGATGTATTATCCAAATGATGGTTATTCTATTTTCAGCTCATGTGATTATTATATCTGCCTGCGTAAATGTGTTATAAAGATCTTGTTGAGCTTATAATTGTGCAGCTTATGGATGATGTATATCATTCGCTGGGCCTCAGTTGCGTACCTGTATTTCCGTATAGTGGGAAGCGGGGCGTGACAGCCGCTCATCCATCAGCATCGAGACGGTCGACTGCACCATCTTGACGGTCGACCGGTCTTCTCCCTCGACTGCACGAAATCCAACAGAGAGCGGGTCGGTCGACTGCGCGGTCGACCGGTCATTCCTTCAAGCTACAGAGTTGAGTCAGAAAGCGGGACGGTCGACTGTGCGGTCGATCGGTCTTTTTGCCTGGGCGGTCAGGGGGTGCGGTCGATCTCGCGGTCGACCGCAACTCTGCTGTAGCCACTTGCTGCTCTTGACCTGTTGCTCCCACTTCGACTCTCCTTCTCATCTATCTTCTTCAACTCATTATCGTGTATTGGATCCACAAACCCCAACAATTTTGATGCCGTTGTTGCCAATAGCTGCAACTGTAAAATAAAATAAAATCGATGCCACTATTGGCAGTAACAATATAGGTACATTTCACATTCAATTTGAAGCTCTATGACTTGGAAAAAATTGTAAGTGTAGAATCATCTTATAAGTTATAACTGATGCCACTATTCCCAATAACGACAATCATAATCGGATGTCGCTATTGGCAATAGTGGCACCCGTATAGTGGTATGTTAACATAATTTAGATTTGTTATTTACCTGCAAGGCAAATAGAGGTTGATCTGTTAATTGATCCTCCAACTCTGGCATCGGAGTCAACCTTTTCATTACCGGGTTATTAGGACCCAACTCACCAATGTCCTCCAGATGAGCTCAGTCGAGGCAACGAAAAAGCTCACTCCGGCACCATTACAGTCAATCTCAAGTAGTTCCGCAATGCCCAGTTTAACTTCTTGCAAATTGAGAGAAGAGGCAGGTTAGGGCTTGCGGGGAAGAACTCGATAGCCTTGGCATGGAAGTTGGCTTTGAAGGCTGGAATAAGGTGGAAGACTCAAGTGTGAGCTTCAGGTTGGGCATGAAGGCTCCCATATCTTTCTATTAGCTTTGAAATATTAGGGTTAATTGCTGTGTTAAGCTTGGAGTTTGCGATCACTAATGTTCTGAACTGAGTTTGTGATCATTAATGTAAGACGCACTACAACACTAATAGTCTTTACCGGCATTTTTTTCACATTCACCGGCATTTTTAAACGCCGTCGTAGATACCATAAATGCTGGTGCAAGTGTCATTGAATCGTGTGTCGCTGTATCTTAGGGACATTCCTCGGCGTTTTTTACGAACGCCGATATAGGTTAAAACTATACCGGCGGTTGGAAAACACCACCGAAAGGGTGTTTTCATTTTGGGATCCCTTTTTCGGCCATCACCTACACCGACGTTTTTCAAACGCCGGTGTAGACTTTTCAGTTTTGTTCAAAGCTACCCCGGCACTTGTGAAAACGCCGGGGTAGATATATATTATTAATTTTTTTTATAATTAAAAAAAAAACTTTCAGCACTCTTACAATCAAAACCAATTGCAAAACTAAAAGAGACCCAAAATTAAGTTCATCATTGCACAGATTCTGAAAATCTTCAATCCCTAAAATATGAATGAAGCATAATAGTATAATATCATCAAATTGTAATCTCATATTGAAACATAATAATGTGATCTCATCACATTCATAACCAAAATATGGAGTTCAAAATATTGAGTTACAAAGAGTTAAAAAGAATATCTTCACTGTCAAATTCAGGCAAACAAGATACTAACTGAGATGAAACTTAAACTTTTATAATACTCATGAGATAACTGTCAATTGAAACCACAACATAAGTTCAAACAGGATTATTTCATCACTAGTCACGCCTCTGTAAATCAAAGTATGCAACTTCAGTTACATAATCCATTTCATCATCACTTAAAACCAATGAGAAAGAACAATCTCATTTTCAAACCCAAGTAACAAGCATGAACATTATCTTAGAAACTGATACTCATCTAGACATCATGATATAATTGTATATAAAGTTTAGATAAAAAAGTTTCCATCACTAGTCACTCCTAAAAAAATCATAGTGTGCAACTTCAGATACATGATCCATCTCATCTCCAAATTCAGACAAAAAAGCAACTCGTGAAGCTGCACTAACCTGAAACAGGAGTTTCAAATCATACAATCCAGTAACATACATTTGACTCTAACCCGAAGTAGTTTGCATTCACTGCAAGAAAGATGAAGCTAGTTTATTAGATGAGGAAAATTATACAATCCAGTAAAACAATCCAATAACATACATTGAGTATGCCCAAAAGAACTTTCCAAACTATTATCACCATCTGTTCATTGAAGCTTATATTTTGGCGGGAGAGTCACACACATCCTTCTCGGGAAATAACTGGAACTAATTATATTTCCTCACATTGAAGGTCCCAAACCAATCTTGTTGATCCATCCTAAGTTTGAGGAGCACACCTCTCTGTATTTTATAAGTTGAGTGTTTATCAAAAGGGATTCTAGTTTTATAATCATAACTAGAAAGTTTGAGATAGAAACGTAACTCATGAGCAAGTGCATTGCTCATGTTCACCGTCTATTTCTCTCTATTTGTCAAGTGTAAGAAAGCCCGTGCAATGCACATGCTAACAACGGAGTCTCATATAATTACAACTTCCAACCTATGTACTCAATCTTTGAGATAATCATATAAAAAGTACACATCCGAAAATGGCCACATCACATCCAGTTGTTCATTTAATTTCTTTTTCTTAATTTAGCTCTATTTGACAAAGAAAGTGACCTGCCAGTCTGAATTGGTTAATTTAGAATTACACTTAAAACAACATTGTTGAACACTGATGTGTGGCTTGAAATATAGATCTTAAGGTATGCACACTTGCATATAAAAGAATTTCCCATTAGAGTTTTAAGAAATAAATAACATCAACATCATGCTTATCAATTGCATTAAGAAAAGTTAACAAAGATGTCATGAAATTCATGAACACACAAAAATCCACTTGTTTCTTTCTGGGGTTTTAGACTGTCATCAAAACAGAAGGTGCCCTCACTAGTCTATCTTTAAGGGCATTGAAATCATTGCTAATGGGAAGCATCAAAGGACGGAAATAGGGTAAACGGCTTTAAATACGACAAGATTCCAAACAAATGGATCTATGCACTACAAACACATTATATTTTCAACAAATTCAAGTCAAATTTAAAGTGTATAAAGATACCAAACTAACATACATATGGCTAGTGCATTAACAGGCATTTCAACAAGTAAAACATAAATCGCAACCAATTGAAATGAACAAGCTATCATGAATATATCACATACTTTCAATGCAAAGCAGTAGTAGCACAATAATGAAATCAATAAGACATCTTTCAAGGTCAGTTAATCTAGCTTCTCTTTACCACAAGATTACCATAGCTCGCTAGATTACCAAAAGATTAATTCAAGAACAAACCTAGGGTTTGTGTAGAGGAAGGGGCGACGACGGGGGAGGGGCGCGGCAATGGGGGGAAGGGGCGACGACGGGGAGTGGCGGCGATGGGGGAAGGGCTGACGGTGGGGTAGGGGGGCGGCGATGGGACAACGATGGGGGAAGGGGCGACGTCGGAGGAAGGGGGCGGCGATGGGGGAAGGGCCAACAGCGGGGGAGACGGCGGCGATGGGGGGAGTGGCGACGTCGGGGGAGGGGGGCGGGGGAAGGGATGGGGGTAGATTTGGGAGGAGGGAGATGGAGGGAGAGAGAGGGGGAAAAAATTGGGGGAATATTAAAGTAAAATGTGTGTGTGTGTGTGTGTGTGTGTGTGTGTGTGAGAGAGAGAGAGAGAGAGAGAGAGAGAGAGAGAGAGAGAGAGTTTTCATTTATCAGCAACCTACACCGGCGTTTCAACGCAAAAATGCCTGTGTATACCTACATATGCTGGCGTTTTTCACATACGCCGGTGTAGAGTTAGATTTTTTGTTCCTTTACATTAACTGGTTTCTACAGCGGCATTTCTACCAAAACGCCCGGAGTAGAAACGCCGGTGTAAAACTATTTTCTTGTAGTGATGGTACTACTACTAGCATCATTGTGCCTTCTGAACCCAGTTTGTATTATATTGGTACTGCTGTTACCAATAGCGGCATCCACTTAAGGGTGCCGCTATTGTTAATAGCGGCATTAGTTATAAGATATTTTCACACTAACATTTTTTTTTCAGGTCAGAGAGTTCACAATTAAGTACGAAATGTATTGATGTCGTTACTCTAAAAAGCCGCATGTGAATTTTTATTGCTGTTGTCACTATGGACAACAACTACATCAAAATAACATATGTTGTTGTTGTCAATAGCGTTTTATGCTGATGTATCCAACTGGGTTAGTTGGATAAATATTTTTGAAAATGGGTCAGTTTGATAAATATTTTCAAAAAATAGGCCAGCAAGGAAAAAATCGGAAATTGTATACCTAATGGAGTAGAGAATATCATATAGGGTTAAAGAGGAGCTATTTGATCTCCCCAGGATCAACATCTTCGGATGATCTCTTCCAAATTCAACTGAACTAACATGGTCCTCCTCGGAGTATATACAGTAATTTACGCGATCGTCTTTTGATTGGGCCGAGTCTATGATTTCATTTCCTTCGATTGATTAGAAAAGCTATTGTTGTATTGAAAATGAAACTAAAAGTTCCAATTGTACTTTACATATTATGTTGCGTGTGCAGAAGGTCAACATATTACCATTGGAGGATGAGGAAGAGTAGTTAATCTACAGCTGGGCCGACAATCAGGATCGGGCAGTCATCTTGATTATTTTGTAATAGTTGTTTACGGCTTATGTTTTGTCGCCTCGTGTAGGCAGTTGAGGTTATAGCCTCTATTTTGGAAGTTTTTTATGTTGGACTTGCCTTCGGGCTTCTATGTAATTTTTATGACTGTTTCGTTAATTATCATTAATGAAGCGATGACGATGTCATCTTTTCACCCAAAAAAAAAAAGTAGAATTTGAACCTACGGGCAGTTCGCTAACAGTCGATCACTCTACCACCGAGCTACTGAAAAGTACTAACTCCCTTAAGAAAGCCGATTATCGTTCTTTGGACCAACCTGTGATTGAAAATACTAAAAGGTTAGGTTGGTCACTTTCTCTTTTTCCACGCGCACGTACACAGGGAGAAAGGGTGACGTACTTTGGCTCCCCGATCAAACTTTGCCGGAAAACCGGAATTTTATAAACCAAAACTAGTCGCAACGTGATCTTCTTCTATTAGAAGATATCATATATTTACTGTTCTGTTTCAAAGGAATACCTCCGGCCCCTCACTCTTAACACTAGCTAGTTGTAGGCTTGTAGCTAGGATGAGTGTAGGTCTCAATTAATTGTTGGTAACTATTCTATAATTACATGAATAAAATTACTGTAGTAGCTAGCTAGTCATTGTTAATTTGTTATATATTCCTCTATGAAATTGATGGAAGCTGCCCATCATTTGAGTGTGACATGTTTATTGACCTACTTACAGGGCGAATCCAGGATTGAAAAGTGAGGGGGCTGAAAAAAAATTTCGCACAACGTAACATTCAAAATATATATAAAGTTATTATAGATACTAGATAGAATAGAGTTGAGGTTGGACCCAAAAAAATAAATAGAAGGTTCAAATATATATGGGGTGGGCTTTAAAATATATTTGGGGGAGCTAAAGCATATATTGCACGCTAATATACCCCCCAAAAAAAAAAAATTTACAAACAAATGTCAAATGTTGGGGGGGCTGTAGCGTACCCCAGCCCCCCCTTGGATCCGCCCATGCCTACTTATGAACTTTTTATATAAAGATCTAGAAAGAAATTAAAAGCCAAAATTTATGGCAGAATAACTTTGGCATTGGCATGGCAGTAAAAAAAGCTAGTTTTGGAACATTATAATTACAAATATAATGGCGTTAGGAACAATTTCGTCCATGATTGACCAACTTGTGGGGAACAAAGTTTGGACTTATACTATATATGAACTTTTCAATTATTTTGTTCGGTAAACCCTAACCCTAACACTTTTTTCTGATGCACAAAATTCATTTATGTTGTTATGAATGGACAGGACTTCTGAGGACCAGGAAGAAGATGCAAGTGGGAGAGGAGTAGTAGTTCCATTGGAGGTTGGGAGATTTCCTACAAAAGATGGAGATGGAGACATCAAAGCTTTTGGTTTAGTTGTTTTGTATTTTGATGTTTCTTCTTCTTTGCTTAGATGTTGTTTCGTAGGTGTGGGATTGTTCATTTTGCTGGCCTACGGGCTGCTTTTGTATCTTTATGTACTGTTTCGTTAAGTACTCTTTAATGAAGCGATGACTTAGTCATCTTTTGATAATAATAAAAAAAACCCCTAACACTTTCATATATGTCCTATTATTTATGATACCCATAGGAAACATATCTGGATGGGTGAGATAAAACAACATGACTGAAAATTTTGGACAGATAGAAGACAGAAGATATTCAAGAGCTTCAATAATATTGCATTTTCTGTTTTTAAAGAAAAAAAATGTTGCCCTAGATTGTTCTTTTTTTTTTAATAAAAAGTGATCAAGGTTACCTGTTTCGTTAATGATCGATTAACGAAACGTACAAAATGCTCCAATACAACATACCCTATACCAGTCTATTACATTAATGATCTTCCCAAAATAAAACTTGCAACATCACATAAATCCCTAGATTGTTGTTTGCCATAAGCCAATTCTTAACTATGGAGTACTACGATTTATGCTCGTGATCTTTTGTGTGGCGTTGGATCGTAGTATTTTTTTCAGAGTTGGTTTCATGTGTTGAGTTCTCTTCAGAATCGATGCCTAACATTAAAGATACGTCATATGTATAGTTCTGACAATTAAAGATGTCACATTGTCCACCATTTGCCGAAGATGCATGTCTTCAACGACAACTTTCTTCGTCTCAAGTTTTTCTGTTACGTACCTTGAGCGTCAAGAGTATTTTTTTCGCTATCTTGTCCACGATCTTCAGATATATTCTTTCTTGAAGATAAACTTTGCCACTAATTGGTTATAGAATTTCATATCCTTCATTTTGGACAACTTCATGTACAGGTACATTGCCAAAAGCACACACACACAACACAAAGAAGATATGTACCTTTAAAAAGATGAAAAGGTTTACAAGCATAAATAGAATCCATGAAAGTGAACAAAAGAAAAGAAATCAAGCACACAACTCATCAAATTATCATGTTATTCATTGAGTGTATTCTTGGCATATGTCAACTTGATGTGTTACTAAACTATGTGACTGTGCATATACATAGATTTAACCAAGGACTCAAGAAGATATGCTTATGATGGGTAGGGAATATGTACGTACAAATGAATCCACCACCTTTTGCTCTACTTCTCACAGTGGAGAGTAAACTATACATCAACTTTGTTCTCCCTTAATTCGCCACAAACTATTGATGATTTGATGTGGAATCTAAGCCCAAACAAAAATAAAGGAAGAAAGAAAGATGGAAAGTTACAGTATATGTTATGAGTCCAACCCATTGAGAGGTTGCCAATAAGGCTAGGCTTTGATGCATGGAGAACCCTATTCTTAAAGGATATATATGATGTGATATATTCTCCCACCATGGGGTTGACCTTCACATCCCATCATCTTTCTCTTTTCTGACCCACAAGACAAACCATAGCTTTCATATCACAAGAGAAGGGAATTCTCCATGTAAGTATAAACTTGAAATGATGGTGGCATGCATAGAATTGAATACATGTTTTAAGTTCTCCACACAAAGTCAAGAGAGAGCTAGCTAGCATTGGACCCTATACTTGGTGGTATAACAACATCCAACTAGTCTACTTTCCCCTCAAAAAACAGTTTAGGCAAAATTGCTCTGCACCCTCTTCTCAAAATCAACTTTCTTTTATATATACTCATAGGCTTATGTTCATATATATTTGTCATAAATATGGCATTAGTTAGCTCTTAAACAATTTATTTATGTGAATTGTGTCTAAAGATTATCAAGTGTAGAAAGTTTAAAACTATACATATAAATTAACCTAAAACAAATAGTGACTCGGTTGTGGAAGTGGGTACGTATTAAAGAAAGTGAGATTCAAAGTTGGTGCAGATACAAGAGAATTTCCCCTTAGAAGTTCTATACTGCATGCCCCTATAGAACCCTAACCTCGATGAGGAAAAAAAAATTCCCACTATTTGTGCATGTATGTATAAATCTCATGCACCCTGAAAAAAAGAAAGAAAAATACACTAGTGATCGATATATATCATGAAGGTGAATAGCAAAGTCATGGCAGCCCTAAGCTCAATCAAAGACCATGCTACCACCACCACCACCACCACCTCCGGCCGCTCTCTCCTCTCCACCATCGACCTTGCCCTCCTCCGATCCACAAACTCTTCCTCCAACAATTCTCCCCTAGATGACAAATACATCCGCGAAATCCTCTTCGTCACCTCCAACTCCCCGATCTCAACCACCTTCCTTACTCGAAGAATCTCTTCTCGCCTTGAATCGACAAGAGATCCATTAGTAGCCCTCAAAACCCTCCTCCTTCTCCACCGCCTCATTCGTGGTGGGGATCGTTACTTTGAGCAAGATTTACGCAATTTATGGCAATCCAACGATCTACGAATTGAAATAAGTTGGATATCAACCAAGCGAAATCCTCCTCTGTGCAACTTCATATGGAATTATTCGAAATTTTTGGAAGAAAGAATGGAGTGGCTGATCAATCAAGCAGGGAAGCTAGAGCCAATTATTGCCCAACCTTTATATCATGAAGAGAAGAGCATGGAGGTAGTTTTACAAAGGCTATCCAAGTGCCAAGGGTTTCTTGATAGGATCATGAATTGCTCGCTGCCACCTCAGCCCGGAGCAGCAGCATATGATGAACTGATGCAATCCACAATGAATGTGGTTTTGAAGGAGAGTTTTAGGGTTTATGAGAGTTGTGTTGAGGGAGTTGAGGTTGTATTGATGAGTTCTTTCTTGTGTCTCAAGAATCATACAAGGGTGTTAGCTCTTGATGTACTAAAAAAGGCCAGTACCCAAACTAGAAGTCTTCATGAGTTTTATGAAAAGTGCAAGAGATTTGTTTCTTGCAAGAGCCTTGATTACCCTAAAATTAGGGTTTTAACAAAGGATGATGTCTCGTCGTTGTTGGATCCATTTTCCAAAGGATTAGAGACGAAGATTAGCACGGTCTGGGTTGAATTTGAGGAACAGGATTCTTCGCAGAGTTCCTCCAAATTTCCCTTCGTACGTAGGGAGTTCAAAAACATTGAAGGTCAAGAAGATGTTATGACTATATAGGGTTTATATGGGCTATTTTGCATGGTTTTGTGATTTTTTGTTTTATTTTATTTTGCTAGCTTTAGTAGTGTATGTATGTAATTGAGAAAAATTATGTACCATACATAAGGATTAATGTGAGTTTTTGTTTTTTAATTTGAATTATGAGAAGGGTTATGTTTGTGCAAAAGGGTGATAATTTATGTATTTAGATTGGTTTCTTCCTGTTCTTATTCTTTCATATATAATTAATATAGAAGTTTTGAGCAGTAGTTACAAAGGCTAAAAGAAATTGAACAGGTATACATGCAATGTTTGATATAGTTAAGGGAACGCTAATAAAGAAAGAAGAAATGTTTGATATAGTTAAGGGAAATTAAGCTAATAAAAGAAAGAAGAAAAAGGGGAAAATATTTAGGTAGCTTAATTATGTGCAACATAAAACAATTCTCAAATTTAATTATACTTTTTTTAAGATTTTATTTTCCTTGTAAATTGCATGCCAAGTTTTTTATTAAGATATACTACTATATATGTTTTTATTAGTGTACTATTTAGCTGAAACACATGGAGACCACTTGACATCTCTAATCTCTATATTATAATGGGAGGGTTGGAGTTGTAGAGTTGTAAACAAATAAATTCGTGCATTGCATGTGTTTATAGATACTTTAATATCAACTACTCATCTCACACCTTTGCATTCAAATACACCCGAAAATACCTCTCATACTTCTTCTCAATTTTATAAATTTCTTCTCACGTTCCCCCTCTCCCACTTCTTCCTCACCTCCTCTACGTTCCTTCCTCACCGCCGACGCCTCGCCGCCTCCTCAAGTCTAGAGAACCTTGCATTTTCGCTATCTACCCGCCGCTCCAGCTTCTCACGTTCCTGCATCACCACCGCTGCCGCCGCCTCCTCAAGTCTAGCCTGCATAATGGAACGATTACAATGTAACCACAATATAACTAGTGCAGTTACACTGACTAGTTAGTTAATGCAACTTAAGAGACAACACTGACTAATAAAACTGATACATTAATTTGAATCATTTACCCTGAATGCTTTCCTAACACTAAAAGTTTGAGGGTTTTTTGATTCTGAAGTTATTTACCTGGGAATTTTTTTTTTTTATGAAGTGCATGTCACCATCTAATTTTTTGGGTGTTGGTTTGGGGATGCAAGGAAGTCAGAATTTTTCCCAATTTACGAACGAATCTTTTATCTTCCAAAAAGATATGTGATCGTGACATCATTTACAGAATATAAATCATTCCTATAAGCTATTGCTAGAACCATGCATACTTATGCCAGCCTCCTTTGCAAATAATGGAGGTTTTGGCATGGGATCGAAGTGTTGCATCTTCACTTCCTAAGTACTACATTCATAATAACATATTCAAATATTCTTTCTATGGATAGAAAATTACAGGTTATGGTTTTATTTAATTTATGCGTTTATCCATTAATTCCCATTCGGGCATCCATCACCACTCATGAAAATTGTGAAACCCATTAATTAATAGTTTCTCTTAATTAGATTTGTAATGGGTTTGCATAATTTAGTCTCACCCATGAGCAAAATTTAGAATTTTCCCCTTGAATATTGAGGAGCTTGAGGAATCTTACTTTTTTATGTTGAAGATGTTTGTGTTTTATCTCGATCTGCTCATTTGAATTGAATGTAATTTCCTAATAGCAATATAGTTATTGATATCTCTAATCTCTAATCTCTAATATCTCTAATATATCTCTACTACTATAATGGGAGAAGGCCTTAAGAGGTTACCTCTTATAAGAGATTTACAGTAAGAGCCTCTTTTTGAGGTGTTCTTTTTATATAAAAATATCTCTTATAAGAACCTCTTATAAGACATTTCTGTTCTTTTTTCACCTCTTACAAGAGCCTTTTCTATACTTTAGACATTTTTGCCCTTATTATATAATTTCTCAATTTATATCAACATTTCATATCTAAAATTAAGTAAATCGTTAATTCTACCACATTTCTCACTAAGTAAACAAATTTGGTCATATCCATAATATGGATCCTCAATCTTCTTTCAACGAAAAAAACCCACATAATACAAGTTAAGCACATAATGCAAAACCGGTTTCATCAAAGAGACAAATAATGATAAAGATGTGTGGATACCCAAAAAGTACAATAAGTAACTCAAAATTTTGGGTAACATACCGACAACACCTCCAGGATTACCCCCAAAAAACACTCAATATTATTGTTTTGAAAAAAGAAAAAGAAAAACGAAAAACAGAGAAAAAAAGATCAAGCAAGTCGTCATTGTGACAGGGTAAAAATGGCCTGAGGCCCAACCAGGGCCCAATACAATTCCCACTCAGAAAAGTAAAGATAGCAACCTGGTTCGGCTCCGGACCACTTCAGGGTCGGCGCCGAACCTCGTGTTTGCCCTCACGGTACTGGCCTCCTCGTACCGACGAGCCTCAGTAGCCCTCGGAGTCCGATCCGGGACAGTCCCACAGGCCGTCCCCCCTCTCTGGCGGGGCAGAAGGATGACCTGGCGCAGCCTAGACCCTCCGATCCCCCCCAGAAGCACAGGAGGCCCACGATGGGCCACGTCAGCTCCAAATACCGCCAAGGGTTTCGCCACGTCAGCCCTATACCACTCCTGGTATTGCCACGTCCGCCCTAAACCCCCTGGGCCTTCTGCCACGTCAGGCCCACGGGCTTTCGGATCCAGACCCGGCCCCCAAGTGGAACCAAACCCGGTTGGGATTCTCTATAAATACTAGACCCACATCCACCTTTTGAGGTAATCAATCTTTTGCCACTTAAATATACCTAGTTATTGCTACTCTCTCACAGAGACTGACTAGAGCGTCGGAGGGTCCGCCACCGGAATAAACCCCGGTGTTTCAGGACCGTCTGCAGGTACACAAGAGCTCGGATCCGACCCTTCCGATCCGAGCCCAGCCTTCAACATCTTTCCGAGCTCATCGTAGGTCCCAGAAGGTCAACCGAAGATTGGCAGACGAGCGGCATTCTCCTTCAATACAAATTGAGTCCGAACTCACACCTGGTGCATCCACACGTCTCCCAGAAATAAACAGCATCAGGTTGGCGCCGTCTGTGGGAAACAGCTGCTCCAGAAGCCGATCCGATCCAGACCCTCAAAAGACCTCGACAGCCGAACCCTTATGGCCTCCAAAGGCAAGGGGGCTGCTTCCTCCGTCAACCAACGGGACTCGCCCCCACCCACTGATAAAGCGAGGCCACGCACGTCGAAACACAAGGCTCTCCCTCGGGAGTCCCAAAGGAGCGTCGGCCGGCCAGCCCAGCCCGACCTCCGGGGAATAATCCTCAACCGCAGGATTACCCGCAGCAGGGGAAGGGCCGCTTCCAACCCGGTCCCGAACCGTCCGAGACCGCCGCCCGAGGTACGAAGATCCGCGCTCAGCCGAGTCGGAAGACAACCCTCGGACCAACCAAACCAAGTCGAGGGAGCCCCCGTCACTCACAAGGAGTTCCAAGACTTCCGAAGAGAAATTCTGGGAGCCCTCCGACGGACCCCCAGGGAAGAAACCCCCCATTCCCAAACAGGGTCGGGCGCCGAAGCCAGCGCGTCCCACCCTTCAATAATCCAGCCTGAGGACGATGGCGTTCTCCTAAGGCGCCTACAAGGGATGGAGGATCGCCTCGATCACATAGGGGACGGCGGCCAAAGAGCGACTCAGGGGTACAGACCTGTCCGTCCTCCCTTCTCCGCCCCCATCCTCCAAGCGGAAATACCCAGGAATTTCCGACCCCCTCAGCTCGAGACCTACGACGGCGAGGGAGATCCTGTTGATCACATGGGAGGTTTCAAAACCCTCATGATGATTCACAGCGCCTCGGATCCCCTGCTATGCCGAGCCTTCCCTGCCACCCTTCGGGGTCCCGCTCGTGAGTGGTTCTCGAAGCTCGCCCCTGGCTCCGTTTACTCCTTCGACCAACTCGAGGGCAATTTTCTCGTCCACTTCGTCACCAGCCGGAAGACCGAAAGGACCAGCGCCTCGTTACTCGGACTCAAACAGTCAGAGGGGGAATCACTCAGAGCGTTCGTCCGGAGATTTATCGCTGAGGCAAGGTCGGTCTCCTCCCTCGACCCGGGCGTCGCTTCAGCGGCATTCCGACACAACGTCCGTCACGGACAGCTGAAGGCTTCTCTGGCGAAGAAACCCCCCGTCGACTTCCCCGACCTCCTCAGTAGGGTCGAGAAATACATTAGGGCAGAAGAGGCCCTTAGCCCCGAAGATGCCAGGGATGCCACCGGGAAGGGAAAGCGGAAGACCGAAGAAGTCGAACCATCAAAGAAAGCTCCAAGGGACCCGGGGGCCATGAAGAAGGCCCCGCCGGTCCCCCGCTTCGAGAGATACACTCCCTTGACGCACAACGCATCCGCCATCCTCCTAGAAATCGAAGACAAAGGCATTGTTCGACTACCTCCCCGACCTAACAACGGCAAGAACCGAGATCAGCGCTTCTACTGCTGCTTCCACCAAGACCATGGACACGACACAGATCAATGCCGGGCCCTGAAAGACGAGATTGAGGAACTCATCTCCAGAGGATACCTCCGAGAATTCACCCGAGAAGTCCCGCAGGGTCGACGAGATACTAGGAGCGGGATACACTCGCCCCCGAACCCCCCTCCGAGCCGCATACCGGGTCGGGATCCCGAGTCCGAGGGAGCCGCGGACACACCATTTATCTTACATTGAGACCATGGAGGGCTAATAGGAGGGGAATCAAATACTTTCCGAAAAGCCTTCATCCGAGAAATGAATGCTGTCCAAGGCGATCCCTCTCCCGAGCTACAAACCGCGCCAGTCTCATTCTCAGGGGAGGACCTTGAAGGCGTTCACCTCCCCCACTGCGACGCCCTCGTCATTAGCCTCCGCATGGCTAAGTATGAAGTTCGCCGAATCCTTGTCGACAACGGCAGCTCGGTGAACATTCTTTTCCTCAAAGCCTTCGAGAAACTGAAGTTACCTAGAGGCAAGCTCCAACCGGCCGGATACACCTTACATGGGTTCTACGGCGTCCCTGTCGTGCTAGAAGGGATTGTCACCCCCCGATGTTACCGCGGGATCGGCTCCCGCCAAGAGGACCGAGCCTATGGACTTCATGGTGACCAACGCCAAAACGGCTTACAACGCCATACTCGGCCGATCCAGGTTATGCTCCCTCCAAACGGTGCCTTCGGCCTACCATCCGGAGCTCGAATTTTCCACCCCACAAGGGGTCGGCGTCGTCCGAGGCAGCCAAGAAGCAGCGCGATCGTGCCGCATGACCACCGTCGGAGGAGGAATGTTCCCCCTCAACGCCATCATGTTCAAACCTAAGAAGGACGACCCTTGACGCCTAACACCCAGTGAACTCCTGCAAAGAGCAAGCCTAGACTTAGCTAGAAGTAAACCTTTTGTAAAGCTTTCCTTTGTATAGGACCGTTTTAGCGGCCCCCCCTATCTTATACTAAGGCAATCTCGTTGTATCATACTCCAAACGCCTCGGCGGACCCGACCTAATACCCGGTTAGGGGGTCGACCCCCAAGGCGTCACCTCGCCCCACTCCGATTCCTCGCGAAACAATAAGGCCGAGCCACATCCCCTTCATCACGTTATATACTGTCAACCGGGGCAAAGGCCGTTACAGAAATACTCCCCTCGTCTCGAGCGGCACGCCACGTCGGAACGACGGGGGCCCACCTCGGGAAGGGAAGCCACAACCTACGAAGTGAGCCAACTCGAAGCACATAAGCGGGGAGATCCGGAAACGACCGGCGTCAAAACCCTTGGCAAGTCCGAATTACTTTTTTATATATACGCGAAAAGGCGGGGGCCAGTCCGCGGGAGGCAAATACAATCGAAAGGAGGAAAGAAGAAAGAAAGACAAAACTATACAACTCGATTTCCCTCCTCGGCGTCGATCGGGTTCACAGGACGATCGACGGCCGGGTTGTCAACGAGCCCCTCTCCGGCAGGAATCTTCGGGGTCCCATCAATCTCCATGTCGTACTCGAAGTTCGACAGATCGAGGATCGGATAGAAATGCCTCACGTGACTGAGCGCCTTCGCGTAGCACTCATCCTGGGCGGCTATCACCATCCGCTGGCCCGCATCCATCAGCTCTTTCCTCTCATTGGCGAACGCAGCTGTCAGCTCCCCCTTCTCCTTGGCAAACTTCCTCTTCAAGGAGGCCACCCTCTTCCCCCACTCGGTGTCCTTGGCCTCGAGCTCCAGCTTCATCTGCTGCTCCCTCTGACGCGAACCCTCGAGCTCGATCCGCATCTCCTTCATCTCTCGTCCGCTCTTGTCCGCCCGAGCACGCTCTTGTAACAGGGACGCTTCGTAGAGATTCTTCACATTAGCTCCCTGCATACAAGCCTGCAACCGAAAGACGCAGATAAGAAGAAAACTCCTGAGGCAAGACCAAACAGAAAGGAGGAGGTCGACAAGCTTACCGACACGGTGGCCTGCGCCAGGCGCGTGAATGCCACCTCCACGGGCTCGTTCTCCATCATCTGGCGATCACGAGGCGTTGCCAGCTTCTCCACCACCTCTACGGCCTGGGCTTCCTCGGTCAGACAGTCGCCCATCCGAACCGACCAGTCCGGCGCCCACCGCTGCCGCAACAACTCCACCACCGGGTCCTCCTCCTCGACCCCTACCAAGGGACCTTTCCCCTTATCAAGATCGGATGCCCTCGCCGGGCCCTTACCCCTCAAAGGGGCACCCCCCTTGCCCGTCTCCGAACGAGTCCTCTTAACCCTCGGCTCGAGCGGTACCTCCGAGATAACAAGGGGCGGCTCCCTCGGCCTCTTCGCCGCCTCCCCCTTCTTCTTCTCGGCATTTTCCTTCTTCATGGCGAGCCTCCTTGCTTGGATCGATGCCTCATCCATATCTACAGAAAAAACCATTAAGAGCAATGAGCAAGAATGTACGAAAGGATCGAGGGAAAAGAAACAACTACATACGGAGAACGGCTGGGCTCAGTCCAACGCTCGCCAGGCGAACCTCCGTCACCTTCGTCCAATTAATACTAGGGGACAAACGGAGACGCTCGACAAACCCCCACTCCTCGACCGTCAGATCCCCCTGCCCCGGCGCAGGATAACTCGGCTTGGAGTAGTTCCATCGAGTCGGAATATCCCAGGGCTCTTCACTCCGGATCACCAGATATTTTTTCTTCCAATCCTTGATAGAGTCCGGGTGGCTATGAACAACCTTCCTCCTACTCCGGGAGGAGATATAGTAAACCCCCTCGGCCGCCGAACTAATCATCAGCGTCGCTCGGAACACGTTCAAGCGCAGGGGTACCCGTTGTTCCTCGCACATCAGTACAAAACTGATTATCTGCTTCCAAGAGTTCGGCCCATACTGCATCGGCGCCAAGGAGGCCCAGTTCAACACTTCCCGAACAAACGGATGGACCGGCAGCCTCAGTCCAGAAATAAACGCGTCCACAGGGAAGACACAATACCAAGCAGACAGGGGATCGGTTGGGCGAAGAGTAGAGCTCGGCAGCATCAATTCGTAACTAGGACCTATGTGGTACGCCAGCTGCAAAACCTCCAAGTCCCCGCCATCCAAGACGGTCAGAATCGCGTCCATCAACACTCTCGTCCGACTCGGCGAAGAGGCCTGCACACCAAAGAGCTCCTGGTCGGACAGGTCGTCAGGATATTGACGGAAATGCTTCGGCTGCACGGGCGAACCTGTCCCCTGGCTCGAACCACCAGTCCCCAACCCTACCTTCCTCGGAGCCTTCTTCCTCTTATCGGTTCGCTCCGGCGAGGGAGTGAATAAGGGCCCCCGACCAGTCAGCATGGAACTCGGACCTGCCCCCTGAACCGTGGATCTCCTTACAATGCCGCCCTCGCCTCTCTCTCCCTCGGTAGCCAACTCCCGAACACGGACGTCGTCCGAACCATCAGTCGCTTCCTCCGACTCATTGCTCTCCACCACGAAGGGACGACGAGAGCGCGACAGCCTCGCACCATATACCTCCTCCTCAACCACCGGTTCCTCCCACGAAACCGTGTCAGAAAACTCATCAACGTACACTGACTCCTCCTCGAGTACGGGCTCCTCCCAGGACGTCGAGTCAGAGATAGGCTCCACTTCCCCCCTAGACGTCGACGCTGATGAGCCAGACTGAGCCCTGTCCATCTATGCCTAAACTAAGTAGACTTGCCAACTCACCTGGGGTTACTTTGGAAGGGCGAGCCTGGTACCGCAAGATGCAAAGATGAGCGTTGAAGTGTTGAAAAAATTTTTTTTGAAAAAGAAAGGAGTGGACAGATAGGGGAGAGGGGGGAATATTTATAGGAGATAAAAGCGACTCCTCGATTTCCGCGAGTACTGTTCACCTATCTGACATGCAACTGCCGCCTAGGAATTCGCGCCACGTCCTCAAAACGTGCGATGCTGACATCATCCATTGACAGGCTGGCAGCCAGACGAGGAGGTCAGCACGGAAGAAGTATTCGGAGGAGGAAACATTTTTATTTTTAAGATTTAAGGCGCCGTCCTCAGACAGACGCCCCGGGCTCCGAGACTGGGTCGGTTCCCCTTTCACCCGTGAGCAGCTCGGGGCTTACAGCGTCATTGGCCGAAGACCCGAACTGTTCCCGGGTGAGACAGAAACCGCCTCAACCTGGAGCCCTATTGAGACGCAGAGTAGTCAGCCTCCAATCGAAGCGACTCACCTACCCGGGGCCCGAAGCGTCAAGACGCCCCCCTCGGCAAGCACCCCGGTCGAAAGCAGATCAACACCCAGAGGTCGAAAGAAGTGCACCATTCCGAGCCAGTTGATGCAACTGCAAAAGTCCAGCCTACTCCAGCAACGAAACCTTCACAGTTGCAAACAACTGGCCCGGAACGCCCTTCATCTCCCCTGTTGCAAACTGCTCACCCTTCGAAGTTCGGTCGTTGTCCCTCTCGCCCGGATCCCCCCTGGATCTGGACGCCACATCAGGGCCATCAGATCCAAGAGAAGATCCGGGCGACAAAGAAACTACCTCTCCGACACAACTGGGGGTAAAAATTATCAAGAGACAGGCGTCCGCCGAAGCAAACACCTTTAAGGGCCAAACAGACCACCCTTGCTTTGATCTGAACCACTACGAGAAAGAGGGGGGGGGTACTTATAGCCTCCCCCAGGGGCCGGCCTTTATGACATGGGGAAAACCAAACGACGGAAGACCATGCGCCATCCATTTATTAGGCGGCGCCATTAACGCACCTAGGAAATGGGAACCTAACACAGATCCCAGGGCGCCCCCAAATGCTCCGCGAAAACAACAGACTACCTTACTCAAACAGCCCCAAGGCACAACGGTTCGCCCACAAACAGCCCGACCTATAATCCCCTCGCCAGCTCGGGGTCCGGTCTGGCACCAGGACATCCCTCTTCGGAGGATCCACCGGCTGGCCATCACCCTTACCAACCCATAATTCCCCTCATCTCGAGGTTCGGCCTGGCACCAGGGCACTCTTCTCAGGAAGAAACAAAGGCTCGCCTTCACCCTCACCGACCCGTAATCCCTCGCCAGCTCGAGGACCGGTCTGGCACCTGGGTACTCTTCTTCGGAAGATCCACCGGCTGGCCATCACCCTTACCAGCCTATAATTCCCCCTCATCTCGAGGTTCGGTCTGGCACCAGGGTACTCTTCTCAGGAAGAAACAACGGCTCGCCTTCACCCTCACCGACCCGTAATCCCTCGCCAGCTCGAGGTCCGGTCTGGCACCTGGGTACTCTTCTTCGGAAGATCCACCGGCTGGCCATCACCCTTACCAGCCCATAATTCCCCCTCGTCTCGAGGTTCGGTCTGGCACCAGGGTACTCTTCTCAGGAAGAAACAACGGCTCGCCTTCACCCTCACCGACCCGTAATCCCTCGCCAGCTCGAGGTCCGGTCTGGCACCTGGGTACTCTTCTTCGGAAGATCCACCGGCTGGCCATCACCCTTACCAGCCCATAATTCCCCCTCATCTCGAGGTTCGGTCTGGCACCAGGGTACTCTTCTCAGGAAGAAACAACGGCTCGCCTTCACCCTTACCGGCCCATAATCCCTCGCCAGCTCGAGGTCCGGTCTGGCACCCGGGTACTCTTCTTCGGAAGATCCACCGGCTGGCCATCACCCTTACCAGCCCATAATTCCCCCTCGTCTCGAGGTTCGGTCTGGCACCAGGGTACTCTTCTCAGGAAGAAACAACGGCTCGCCATCACCCTTGTCGACGCATAAACCCTCGTCCTCTCGAGGTTCTGTCAGGCACCAGGGTACTCTTCTCCGGAAGATACAAACGGTTCGCCACCGCCTTCACCTACCCATAAACCCTCGACAAGCTCGAGGTCCGGTCAAAGCCTCAGGACAACCCCACCAAGAGGGCCCTGTGAGTCGTCCTCCCATTTTTTCCACAACCATGAACACTCCCCCAAGGCTTGCTCCCGCACCCCCTGCAGGAGTGGGGGGCTTGTGTGACAGGGTAAAAATGGCCTGAGGCCCAACCAGGGCCCAATACAATTCCCACTCAGAAAAGTAAAGATAGCAACCTGGTTCGGCTCCGGACCACTTCAGGGTCGGCGCCGAACCTCGTGTTTGCCCTCACGGTACTGGCCTCCTCGTACCGACGAGCCTCAGTAGCCCTCGGAGTCCGATCCGGGACAGTCCCACAGGCCGTCCCCCCTCTCTGGCGGGGCAGAAGGATGACCTGGCACAGCCTAGACCCTCCGATCCCCCCCAGAAGCACAGGAGGCCCACGATGGGCCACGTCAGCTCCAAATACCGCCAAGGGTTTCGCCACGTCAGCCCTATACCACTCCTGGTATTGCCACGTCCGCCCTAAACCCCCTGGGCCTTCTGCCACGTCAGGCCCACGGGCTTTCGGATCCAGACCCGGCCCCCAAGTGGAACCAAACCCGGTTGGGATTCTCTATAAATACTAGACCCACATCCACCTTTTGAGATAATCAATCTTTTGCCACTTAAATATACCTAGTTATTGCTACTCTCTCACAGAGACTGACTAGAGCGTCGGAGGGTCCGCCACCGGGATAAACCCCGGTGTTTCAGGACCGTCTGCAGGTACACAAGAGCTCGGATCCGACCCTTCCGATCCGAGCCCAGCCTTCAACATCTTTCCGAGCTCATCGTAGGTCCCAGAAGGTCAACCGAAGATCGGCAGACGAGCGGCATTCTCCTTCAATACAAATTGAGTCCGAACTCACACCTGGTGCATCCACACGTCTCCCAGAAATAAACAGCATCAGTCATCAACCTTCTGAATAAAAAGAAAATAACGATCTCATTCCATCTTAGAAGAAGGCAAGGTAGTTTTGGGTTGACATTCAACATATCAAACCAAAAACTTGTGAGATAAGTGCAGAACATGGATTTGTCTTAATAATTTAACAACAGTCAATAAATCCAAAAGTCCTTTCCATTAAGATGTCGCAACATGCACATTAACCATCAATCTGAATGTTCATATGAAAACTTTGATTATTTTCACTTCTTACGTAATATTGGGACAAGAGCTCAAATGCCTACCAGGCATAAGGAAGGGAAGGTACATATAATGCAATTATTGATATACTGTAATAGTACAATGACTACATTACAATTCAGAATTCAGTCTTATAAGAAAAAATACGGGGAAATCATTAATTTCGGGGGTAATATAGAATTTTTAAGCGATAGAAGTCTTATAAGAATTTGAAAGAGGCTACTAGAAGTCTTTTAGGATTATAAGAGATTTTGAAAAAAATGTCTTATAAGAGGTAAAAAAAGAACGCTAAAAAAATTCTGGTAAGAGGTGGACTACCTTTTACAAGAGGTAAATCTCTTATAAGAAGAGAAAAAGAACAGTCTCTTAGTGTAATTTGTCCATCTACCAACCAGTGCAACGCACGCATAACTATTGTAAATGAGGTTTTGGATCAAATCCAGACTACGTCTGAATTTTTACTTTTAAAAAAACTATATTTATTAAGACGTGCATCGCACGTGTAAACTACTAGCTATATCTCTAATGGAAGAAGGCCTTAGTGTCATTTGTCAATCTACCAACACGTGCATCACACGTGCATAACTAATATGAAGGAGGTCTGTTCAAAGCCTCACTATGTCAGATTTTTTACTTTATTATTTTTTTTATTAAACATGCATCACATCACATGTGTAAATTACTATCCATTTATCTATCTATAATATAATATATTTACTTACTATTTAATGGAAGAATTTATCACAAATAAACAATTTTAAATATTTTTTTGTCACAAAAGAAACACCACTCATGTGCATCGAACGTACACATCAAAATTTTTCCTTCTTAATTTTTAAAGATACGTGTATCTCCCATTCAGCTCAATTTTTTTAAAATTAAGGCATTTATCGCACATGCTAATTACTAATGATTTACGTGTGATACACGTTTAATTCCAACTCTTTATCAAAACGTGCATCGCACGTGAAAAATACTAGTAATGAATAAAGCCAAAAGGCTTAAGCACCCAATAACAAAAACAAAATTATGATTTGATAATAATAATAATAATAACTAACAAGGTTCCAAGTTTCCTTGCAGAGGAGGCTTAGATGACTAAGAGCATCTCCAACCACGTTAGCTATTTTGGCTATCTAAAATAGCCAAAATGGATAACAAATGGATAATTTGACTAACGAAAAAAGTCTCCACTCCAACCATATTATCTATTTTGAATAACCATTAATCATTTAAAGTCCAAAATTAAATAAAATAAAAATATAAAATAAAAGCCCATAAAAAAGCTCAATACAAAATAAAATTTCCAAGCAAAAAAATAAAATTTCACAATTTTTCGCGACTTTGCAATTTTCGCGATTGATTTTGCAATTTTCGTGATTGATTTTGCAATTTTCGAGATTGATTTCGCAATTTTGTGGTTTTGGAAAGAAGTTTAGCGAGCGGTACATACTCGCCACATCTGGCGAGTGAATATTAGAAATCTATTTTGGCAAGTGGTTTGGCTAATCCCGTTAGAGCATATTTTTGTCTTTATATTAGCTATTTTGGCCAAAATTGAATGATGGATAGCATGGTTGGAGATGGTCTAATTGCCTGAAAGAACGTATGCCGTCTTAGAGATGTAACACAGTTTAATTAAGGAGATTGTGCTTCAACCAACGCTTGTGGATTGGATAGCTAAGAAAAACAAAGATACTCCATGAAAGATCAAACATATCATCACTAATGTTCAGGAACTCCTTAAGACGTTGGTTTGAAATTTTTGATGTAATTTGAAATTCAAACTATAGTTGGTTTGAAAACTCAAATTATAATTGATGGAGTACAAACGTCTCATTTGATAGGCCGTGGTGCCCGGCTACTGTTGAGAACTGGATTTGACGCAATCGAAAGATGGCGTCGCTGTGGGGTTAGTTTGGCGGACACACGATAACGACGTCATGGGAAGAGGAGTTAGCATGCCAGCAAGAGACGGTGGTTGCGGTTGCTGCCATAGTGGACGTTTGGGGGAAGGTAGACGGATTTTCTGAGGTGGAGAGATTGGTCGATGGATTTTGAATGCCAAATTAGATTTTTTCTGGAATTCAAATCACAGCTGGAGGTTTAGGAGGGAGAACATGGTGCACATGCCTCGTCTACAAGTTTAACTAGTAGAGAGACCAGTTAGGATTGTAGGCTTAGCTTTGTATAGTTCTCCACTATTCTGTTCTAGGAACGGATTAATATATAATTATTGTACTACTTGTTTTGTTAATGTTTTATTAATGAAGCGGCGACGAGGTCAATTTTTTTCACCAAAAAAAAACTCCTTATGACGTTAAACAACCTCATAACCTATATTTGAAGTAGATGTATAATAATCATAAAAGTACAAATGTTAGGATTAGATAGAATACATTCATAATACTTCAGGAAAATGTTTAATAGGTAATGATGATGATGATGATGATGATTGTTACTGCTAAATCTGGTGTGGGGGTAAACAGATAGTATTTGTGGATTCTTAGGGAAACTGAATAGCAAGAACCTGGAATCTTCTCACCGGAGTTTGACCGCTGACTCCCGCCATTCACCTGCAAAAAGTGCGAGACAATGGGGTTGGTCCCGGCGACGCACCCTCCGACGCTCAAGTCAGTAATCAGAAATGATTATGAGAGAGCGTAAATTGGAAAAAGATTGATTACCTTTTAATGGTGGTGGATGGGGGGGTATTTATAGCCGCCTTTGGGATCAAATTAGGAATGTAATCCCTAGGAACAGATTAGGAATGTAATCCCTAATTCCCCGTAAAAGGATAGATACGAATCAGGGCCGTTGATTAGGATTAATCAGAAACCCTAATTCTACCATGTTTGACCGGGTTTGCCGCGGGTTGGAACCCGCACCCAGTTGAGGTGGATCCATTCGCGGGTTGTCGGGTTTCTGGAGAGAAGACCCAGTACCTGCTTCAGATCCACCTATAGGTGAAGTTACCATTTTACCCTCAGGCTTTAAGATTCGTGCCCGATTTGGACGGCTCCGATTTAACTCCATTTTTGGCCATATCAATGATGATGATGAAATAGCAGTAGATGGAGTCATATTAACTTTAGTAGGAATGCTATCGAGTATTTTATTTTATTTTATTTTATTTATTTTATTTTATTTTTTTGAAGAAAAGGGTGAGTATGGCCACCCTGTTTCATTAATAAGGGGTTAATAAAACAAACTCAGAGTACTGAGCCAAATACAAGGTCCTACAAACATAACAAAATTACGTAATTTCCACCCTAAATATGGGGGTTGGGTCAAAATAGGATCAGAATGGCTGCCACATAAATGCGACTAAACAAAATACATTATAGCCCCCCAATAAACCTTGGTGCGGTGGGTATCTATCATCAGTAAAGGCCACCCTGGCTGTCAGTCGATCGTCGGACCGATCTCGACTTCCTCATCATCAAAATCATCAACCTGAAAAATGCTCGCTATCCCCCTCCGGGACCTGTTGCTGCCACATTAGCTCAAAATGAAATAAAATGCATAATGTGAGTCAAATTACCAAAGATATTATTACAGGTTCTGCAAAATAAAAACTATTCCTGTCTAGCCAAAGAACTTAGGTCGTTGCGGCGATAGCGATGTACCACGCTTCTCTCATAATCCTTCTCTTACTAGAAAATTTTGGACCTACCCACAGGTCCTCGTATGCATTACGGAACTGGTTCATCCCCAGGGCGCTGAGTGCCTCAACGCTACCGCTTTGCTCCTAGGACACTACAGGAGGAGATGATCTCTAGTTTCTAGGGTGGCGTTGCAAAACCCACATCGAGAATCCACATTTGGTTGGCGTTTAAAGAGATTTTCTCTAGTCAATATCGCATCGTTCAGCACTAGCCATAAGAAAACTTTGATTTTCAACGGTACTTTCATCCTCCAAATGACACATGCCCACTTTGGGGTACATCCCCTAAAGTGAATTCTGTTATACAGGGAGTGAACGGTGAACGTACGGTTCTTTTCCAATCCCCAGGATTTCTTATCTGGACACTGAGTGCAACTAATTCTAGCATTGGTAATGTAGGTATGAAGTTCTATGAGTCTAATCTGAGAGCGTTGATCGAGTGAATGTTTAAAGGGTGGTTTCCAAGTGCCTATTTTCCAGGCTGCGGCCACCGTACAGTGTGGTTGTGACATATGATCATATAGATCGAGAAACAGGGCTCTAAATGTGTGATCACCACACCACTTATCCCAACAGAATCTAGTAAGTCTACCGTTACCGATAATTGATGTCACACAGCTAATGAAGGGTTCATAGGCCTTAGTGATGTCTTTCCAGAACCAGGAGACACGAGGTCCAACCTTGAAGCCCAAATTTCTCGTACCATTCCCATGCAGATATCCTTGAACAAAGTCTTGCCACCCTTCTTCATTAGGGTGAAAAACTTTCTACCACCATTTACCCAGTAGAGCAAGATTCATATATCGAAGATTAATAATACCTAGTCCTCCATGTATCTTTTTCATGCATGCTTTCTCCCATCTGTTAAGGTGATAGCCGCCTCGATCCGGGTCTGCCCCTTTCTATAAAAACTATTTTCGGGTCCGATTAATTCTCTGAATAACCCATCACGGCATTTTGAAGAAGGACAAATAGTAGGTTGGGAGATTTGAGAGGACTGCATTAATGAGCGTGACTCTCCCTCCCAGTAATAGGGCTTTACCTTTCCAACCTGCTAGACGGTTCTCAATCTGGTCAATAATGGGTAGCCAATCAGCCTTTTTGAGTTTTCCGGGCCTTAGTGGCAATCCCAGGTACTGAATGGGGAAACACTCTGTGGATCAATTGAGAATTGTGGCGTATTCTAGTGCTTCCTATATTGTCAAGGCAATGGGGATGATAGCAGTTTTGTGAAAGTTAACCCTGAGGCCAAACCAAGCTTCAAAACTATATAATATTCCATTGAAGACGGTCGTTTCCTAGAGATTGCCATTGCCAAATAGGAGGGTATCATCTGCATATTGGAGGATTAAGCAACTTTGGCGATTGACTCCCTTGGCCACCGGTACAAACCAACATGCTCTACTGCATTTAGCCATCATGGACCGAAGTGCCACAATGGTGAAGAGAAGGGGTGAGAGCGGATCTCCTTGTCTGAGGTCCCATTTGCACGAAAATGGGTGGCCCGACACCCCATTTACCAAAATTGCAGTTCTGCTAGTGGTAAGACATGTGTGGATCCATCTGATCCATCTGTCCCCAAAACCTCTTCCAGCCACCGCTTCTAGTAGACAGTCCCATTCAACCGAATCATAAGCTTTTTCGAAATTCAGCTTTAGGAGGTAGCTCTTAGTATTCGATGTGTGGCATTGGTGGATAGTTTCTTCAGCCATAGCTATACTATCTTGAATTCATCATTTTTTAATGAATCCCGTCTGATCGTGACTAATGAGACTATCCATCACCTTTCCCAGTCTATTAACGAGAGTCTTGGTAATGATCTTGACAGAGCAGTTAAGGAGACTAAAAGGGCAAAAGTCTCCCACACGATGGGAGTCTTCCTTCTTAGGAATCAGCACAATCTCTGCAGAATTAAATCACCCTAGTTTGAGCTTATGGTCATAGAAGCTAGCGAACACCTTTGGAAAATTGCCTTTGATTTCCTCCCAGAATGACTGAGAGAAGATCATCGGGAAACCATACGGACCTGGGGCTTTGTCTTTCCCAAGTTGTTGGACTGCCTCCCAGACCTCCTTCTCATTGAAGGGTGCTTCTAGGGATTGCATCATAAGGCCGGAGTTGCCCGCCGAGTCTTGCTAGAATTCATAGTGGAGAAGGACCCTCAGGTCCACTTTGTGTCCAAAGAGAAGTTTGAAATGAGACTAGAATGCCATTCTGATATCCTTGTCGCCTTGAATCATTCCAGATTTTGATTGGATTGAGTGAATGAGGTTAGATCTACGTCGGGTACTGGCTACTCGGTGGAAGAATGCTGTGTTCGCGTCTCCCTCTTTGAGCCACGAAATTCTGGACCGCTGTTGCCATTTGATTTTCTCAAGCCTATAGAGTTGGTCAATTTCCTGTCTGGCTTGGAGCAACCTATTTCGCTCTTCCTATAGCAGATCTCTAGTTTCTTCAGTCTTCTCAAGATCCTCAAACTTTCAAGAAGGGAGTCTTTTGCCCTCCAAATCAGCGCAAATCTGGTCTGATTCCATTTTCTGAGTTTGCTCCTAAGTCTTCTAATTTTTTCACACCATATTGTGGTCACTTCAATCACCGTAGTGGGGCGAGACCAATTCTCGTAGACCATGTGGTGGAAGCCTTGGATTTCTAACCATGCTTTCTCGAATCTAAACTTTGTTGATTTCCTAGATTGATCTTCCCCAGAAGATAAGACAATAGGAATGTGATCCGAGGTGGGTTTAGGGAGTGATTTAGCTGAAAACAACGAAAATTTGGTCTCCCAGTCAGTGCAGACCAATATCCTATCTAGCTTAGCTAAAATAGACGACGATTGCATGTTTGACCAAGTGAAGAGCTGATCAGAGATGAGAATGTCCAGCAGTTCCAGGTCCGTCATAACCTCATTAAATGTTTCCCTATCAGAGTCACTGACTCCTCTGCCCCTGTGTTCTGAGGCGAACCTCGTGATGTTGAAATCGCCCCCTACCACCCAGGGGCGTGGCCAGCGCTTGAATCGCTCTAAGTTCCATCTAGAAAGCCATCATAGCAGTAGAGGTGTGCGGACCATAGACCACCGTAATTGATTGAGTCCACATGTCGGCTTTTCGTTGGAGCATGACTGACAATGAAAATTGCCCGTAGAGCTCGTCTAGACAACAAAAAATGTCGGGGTTAAAACCAAGAGCGATACACCTAGATGCCCCAACAGATGGGGACATCCTCTACTCAAAGATTCTATTTCCCCTTAACCTACTAAGTCTAGACATATGAGAAAGTTTGGTCTCTTGAAGACCAACAATGTTGGCTTTTGATTTGGCGATGACCTCCTTAACCATTTCCCGCTTGTCCCGCCTGCCCAAGTCCCTAACGTTCCAGAATAGAGCCTCCATTAACTACGAATGGAAAAGGGATCGTTACTCGATTTGGATGTCGAGTTTGAAATAAGGCTAACCCTATCGCTCTCCCACCCCCCTAATCTTATTAAGGAGAAATGCATTCCAATCGGTATCGCCTACCGCAAGACCATAGGTTTTAGCTAGACTAAAAATCTCATTATCAGCAAGAAATTAAAAATAGATGCTAGGAAGGAGCGTGTACCTCAGTTGCTAGTCTTAACAGATTTTGCGAAGCAATCTCCAAATAATCGTCTAAGGACTCCTCCATAGCCCTCTTAGCTACTTTCTGAACTCTAAAGCCTGTACCGCCCTGGCTAGACTCAGGTGCATACGTCTACGTAGTAAGGAAGGTGGAAGGAACGAATTCAGGAGAAATGCCCAGGGACTCCTCTGCAAGCCCCTCAGAATCCAATGAATCTCCATCAGAGTACACATAATTGTCTTCGAGATTAAGCCTATCCTCACAGTCGTCCTCCTCGATGTGGCTCCCACCCACAGAAGCCACTGAATCAATATTATAAGAAGCCACTTTACTCATATTGTTATTCAAAATCCGTTGCTCTTTGTGCAACTCCGTTTCAATGGGCCCCTCTTTTGGCCCAAATACAATATAATGCGCCTTGGACCCCTCTTTCGGCCCATTAACGCACTCAATTAACCCCACGCCCACATTTAACCCCTCCTCTCCCTCGTGACTCAGCAGAACCCCCTTATCGCCTTCTGTGCCTTCTGCCTCCGTTAGTGGGCCACGTGGCTGCTTCTCATCAGTGGGCAATACGATTGAGGGCGTGGGAACAAAGCACTGTTTTTGTCCCCAAAACGTTCCCCTCCCATTTCGCCCTCTTCCCAAACCTTTCGTACTACCGCTTCCTCTTCTAAAGCGATATGGGTGTTCGTCTTCTTCCCCAAAATGGCTTCTTCCCTCAGAGGCTCTTGTCCCCAAGCTTGTAGCTTTTCCCCTAACAACCTATTTTCATGTATAGAATCCTGCTCCTTATTTCCCCCACTCATCTTCTTCCCTAAAATAGCTTTCCTTTTTCCACTGTCTATGCTCAAAGTGCTGAGCCCTTTCAACAAAAGGGGGGGGATCTTTCCATTAACGGCACTTGCGCTCTCTGCCTGTCCCTGGTCCTCCTCTCTAGGCGCCTCATCCCTATCTTGTAAGATTTGACTGCCATTTTGAGCTTTCTACACGCCTAAGTTTCTAGGGGCTGGAGCTATACCACTTGCCATATGTGGCTCTGGTGGCATATCCCCTATGTGCATGTCCTTTTGACCGTTTGGTTCTTCGAATGAGCTTCTCCCTTTGTCGTCGATAAGCGACTGGTCTTGGCCCGCCTCCTTCCTCCTTGCAGCTTTGATGAGTTCACGGTGTGCTTTCTCAACTTCGTGGGCCCCATCCAAAGTAAGGTCCCACTCCGGCATCACCACATGTCGGTAGGAGCGCCCATCTCTGAGTGCGGAGGGGGTGATAGAGTCTGGAGTTCCTTCAGCTCCGGCTCCGCTTGCTTGTAGAGGACGAATCTCACAAGGTACGACTCCTTGAAAAAGAACACCTTTGCGAAGCGAGGCATGAGAGTGATGTCTGGGCTTTGGATTAAGACTCTAGCGGAGACTATCTCCGATCGTCACACCGTTTTGCTGTCAATGTCTTCTATTGTCCCAAACTCGGAGATGATATTTTGCAATACCTCTTTGTTCCAAAAATGTAGAGGCACGTTATGGATCCAAATCCAAAAACACTCCCCTTATGGCAACTCTGCTTCGAAGCTTGGAGACCAAGGAAAGAACTCCGCTCTGAAATGGCCAAAATCCACTACTCCTATAGCTGTCACCTCCGTCATCTTCTCCGGTGATGGGAAAGACACCAAGAATTGGAGGTGGCACAACTTTTTTGCTACCCAGTCTCTATGAGCGGCCATCGGCCATTTGGTTTTCAGTGCTTGGATGAGGTGATTCTCCGATGGGCACCCTGCTCGTATTTTAGTAATGGCACACCATCGGCGCAACCACTGCTCTTCTAGTCTGATCGTCTCCAAGCTATTGGTCAGGCGGATGAGGGTGGGTTTATCTGGCGACCTCCCTCTTCTTACTGGACGATCTTCGTCATTGCTAGACGAGGTAATATTTGTGCACACATACGATATATGCCCCCATTTCATACATTTCATTCACCGCACCTCCTTCGTGGAGTCTTGCCGATAGTGCCCCAGGTCGCCGCAGTTGAAACATGGTGCAGGTCTGCATTTTCCTTTCCTTTGCCTCTTTCTGAATTTGGTATGGGGTTGGGGAGAGTTACTGATTGCTTTATTTTTTCCTTATCTATGGATTTCAACCCATGACTCCTCCTCGATCATCTCCTCCGTCTGCCTAGGTTCATTCTCCCTTCTATCCTTGTTTTGTGGACCCACCTCTTGGGCTCGCTCAACGATGGGTTCTTGTGGAGGTTGCACCCCCCCCCCCTTCCCCCCTCTATCTGTGGCGATGACTGGGGATGGTTGGGAACCGGAGAATAGGGGTGTTGAGGTTAGGGAGGTGGTAGGTGACCCTGGTTAGACCGGGTTTTAGTCTCCCATTTCAGGGGAGGAGGATAACGCAGGAATTTGTTGGGATTTGTGGTTTTTGGTTGAAGGTGGAAGTCGTGCTTGTGGTGGAGTAATGTGGTGGAGTTGGTGGATGATCTATGTGATGATCTCTGTGTGAGGGGTGGTGATGGGATGAATGTTGTTTCTGTTGAAAAATAGGGAGTCTCTGATGTCGCTCATAGTGCCTGTGATGCCTCTGACCCCCCTTTTGTAACACCCCACAAAATAAAATGATTTATTTTGTATTACTAAATAATATTATATTGGTAAAGTTGACTACTTTGACTATTTTCTTAAAATTGCAATTTTGCACGTGCAACACATGTGCAGAGTTAGGATATTTTGAATTCTTAAAATTTTATGGTTAATGATTGAGTTTCCTCATTTATTTATGATATTTTAATTTTCAGATTTATTTGAATTTATTTGACCATTTTATGAATTTCTCAATTTTACACGTACAAATATTTTTTTAGGTGCAAATATCCACTTTTAAATTTTTGGATACTTTCTCCTATTTATAATTAAGTATATACTAAATTTTGGAATTTTTCTTAATAAAGAAACTATTTTTATAAATAATTCGAAAGAGAGGGGCTTTTATATAAAAAGCAGTTTGGATCTCAAGCCAATAATGAAAATTTGTTTTTAACTTTTGGGCTTACCATGGTCATCATTGAAAATAAAATCTATTTAAATTTTATTTAGAGTAGATTTGGTAAAGACTTGAACAAATATGGTGTTTTTGCAAATATGGAATTTAAATGGATCTTATGCAAATATTTTATTGGAAAGTAAAGTCAGAAAATTTTAATTGAAAAATCTAATATTTATTTGTAGATATTATTTCTGAATTTTCTGGATTTTTACGAATATTTTATGACATATTTGCAGATATTACAAAAAGATGGACTTTTGTGCAAAATTACCACTTTGAGTACAAATCCGAATTTTTTAATTTCTGGGCTGTGCTTGATAGTTGGATAACTCAGTAGTAAAAAGATTTGGTTTTATTTTAATTTATTTAACTTATTTAACTACTTTATTAAAGAAACGTTTATATATGTAAAGTAATAATTTGTTAAGGGATGTTTCCATAAACTTGTAAAACCCTAGACACACTTATTCTGGCCTATATTAGGGTGAGGTGCAGCCGTCTCTTTGCTGCACAACACAAAGGAATTTCTTATTATTATTTCTTGGATTTTTCAAGCGAGGATTCTTGGTTTTCTTGCGAAGGAGGACTTTTAATTTTCTTATTCTTTATTTTCTTCGGTTGATTCTTCAAAGAGGTGAGTGACTTGTGTTTGTTTTCTTATTGTCCTAAGCATGTTTTATGTGATGATTGATCTATTAGAAAGCATGTTAGATAATTATATGTAGGTATGATAAATTCTTATGAGTAGATGAATTAAAAATTGAATCTTTTCATAAAAACTATGACTTTAATGATTAAACCTTTATATAGATGATTTGAGATTGTTAAAGCACCTAATAGAAATCATGAGTAGGATGTTTTCCTTCATTTACTTGCTGTTTGATTTGTTATGATTTATGGTATGATGATATTGCATAGAATGGTTAAAGGGATTACTCTTCACTGTGTATGAAATGCATAAGCTCTGTTTGGGGTTCTTCGTGGAGTAAAACTCGATTAATGATCGCTATAACTGCTTATATGCATGGATAAACTATTGTGAATGATTGTGAATGAGTTTAATGAATTACAAGAACGGCTACTGAATCTAAAAATCAAGTTTTGAAGTTTTGAGAAAAAGGTTTGGTTTTCGGGTCTGATACATTATGACCAAAATTTTTGTTTTGTGATTATGTGAAGTCTTCAATTGGTTTTGAGTTGTTTTCAATTACTGAGATAAATTAAAATTCTATATTGCGTATTTACAATGGCTTCTTGATGATTTAGATATACCACATACACATATATGCCTACACTCCATTTTGCTATTTTTGAAGGAATTGAATTTTGTGAGTTTTATAGAGATTTGATTTAATCTTGATTATTTTAGCACTGCGATAGTTTTGAACAATGTATCCCCTATTTACAAAGTTATTTTGACGCATAATTGTTTCTCAAATACCCTATTCTGATATATGCACATGTTCATGTCTTATTTTGAAGAAATTCAATAAATTTCTATTTTATTAATTCAAGGTGATTTTAATTTGTTTTATGAACTCCTATATACTCTACAAGTCACGTTTGATCATCTCAGAAAGTACTTTTTACAGATTTCATTTTTATAAAGTAAAACACCGTATCGGTTGAAATATGCACAAACTCAAACTACTGTCTGCAGGTACGACAGTCGACCGGTTATTTTCAACAGTCGACCGTCGCGATCCTGACTGTAGTGTTTTCTTGAAATTTTGGATTTTCATGCGGGACAGTCGACTGACCATTTTATACAGTCGACTGCCACCACTCTGATTAATGTTTTCTTGAAGTTTTAGATTTTTATGCATGACAGTCGATTGACTACTGTACAGTCGACTGCCACCACTCCGATTAATGTTTTCTTGAAGTTTTGGATTTTTACGCGGGACAGTCGACCGACTACAGTATGCAGTCGACTGCCACTGCTCTGACTAATGTTTTTGCGAGTTTTTCTGATGTTCTTTTAAATGATTGATTCTTTAATATTTTTGGATTAATAACCTACTGTTCTAAATATTATTTTGCTACAGATTATAGTATTTTCGAGACGTTTTCTTAATATAAAAAGAAGTATGAGTTGTAATGAAAGTTTTGTATTGATGGTTAAGTTGTGAGTCTTTAGAGGGTGTATGGGACCCTAGTATACCGGCAGTTGGAAGTTTGTGGTTTGGCCTGTTGAGGCTTGTTGTTGATCAGTTGAGTTAAGTCCGGTAGGGTACACCAACTCTAGGAGATTCATAATTAATTAATTAATTAACTTAAAAAGATAAGGACAGACATTAGATGGTGATATGATGAAATGAGAACATGAGTTATGGACCTCAGTATGGATTGCGGTGTGAGATAATCTCCAGAATTATCGAGGTGTGAGTGAAATAGTCTCCGAAATTACCTGCGGTGTGGGATTGATCTCCGGAATTATCGGGGTCGAGGCGACACTCATGGGGTATTCGTGTGATGAAGCGTCATAGCTTGCGATGTGAGATATTCTCGAAGATTCTCAGGTGTGAGTAAAATAGTCTCCAGAATTATCTATGGATATAGATTGACCTTCGAAATTATCGGGGTGTGGGCTAATACTCATAGTTTATCTATATCACGTAGTAGTCATCGTAGTAAGATTAGTTGCATAACGAGGGATTAAACCCTATTAAGTGGAGAACGTTAAGGGCTTGCACCGGACCTATATAGAGTGGGATACATAGAATCCGACAAGTATGCATCAGAAAGTCAGCATATAGCATTGGTATTTTCTTGACTTGGTTTTATGCATGTTGTTTCATGTTTTTCTACACTTGACACTTAGTCTAGTTTCACTTGATGTTTTCATATTTTATTTATTGTTATCTCTTATTTCATTTATTCTTACTGTTGATACATGTTGTTTATGATTCTATGTTTCATGTTTTATCTATGTTACATTTATTTTTATGTCACTCACACCGTTATGACTGATCCATGTAGTTTTGGGGGTTAGAATTATCTCTAGCCTTACACGTAGGTACCTTTAGCTTGGAATTTGGATGCATGAGGTAGATTGATACATGGCTTATGTAAATTGTAAAAGAATATGTTGTAAATAAAAGAAATTGTAATTCAATGTGTTTTATTTTCTGCTGTGCTTTGTAAACAATTGATGTAATAAAAAGTTTTAAATTTTCCTTATATTTGGTTGCTAGGTTTATGATTACATTGAAGTTGATTCTGGAATTGTGCCACATATTTCTAAGATATCATATTGGAAATTCGGGGCGCTACACCTTTCCCCTTTGAAGTAACGATGGCCTCCGTGGTGGTCTCTGTTACGCTCGAAAGAGCTTGTAGCAGGGACCCCTCTGTGGGCCCGTTCTCTGTAGGGTGGCGGCGCGGGGCGATGATGACTAAGCTCTCGCCCAAACCGCTATTGATGCGCACTACGGTGTGCACGCATGGGGGATCGAGACCGTCTGAGCCTCCGTTTGTCTCCATCTAGGGGGTTGTTCAACACAGAGGTGTGGACCGAACGGTGGTTTGGGGCATTGGTAGGGGAGGTAACAGTGGGGGGGTGGAGGCAGAGAGGTTTGAGCAGGGGAAGGTAGTGGTGGGTAGTTGATGGCATGTGGGGATGGTGGGGGTAGTGGGGGAAATAGGGGTTTGTGGTTCACGGAAGTAGCCTGCAGTAGTGGCTGTCGGACCCTTTCGTTGGGCCCGCAGCCACTCATCTCGAGCTCAGACAAAACCATCGGGGAGAATGAAGAGGAAGAAAAGAACAACACCACAGGTGAAGAGGTGGGAGGGAGGGCATTGGAGATCAGGGGTAGGAAGGAAAGACTGGAGAAGAAGAACACCATAGAGACTTCAATATTCCTCTTGGTCTCTCTGATCATTCGTTCTCCACGTTGCCCACCATAGAGACTGGAGAAGAAGAACACCATGCGCCTTGCTATTGACTGATGTTGACAAAATAGGGACTATGGTTTTAGCTGTCATTGACATAAATTAATTGTCCCGAAAACATGTATCTTATTTAGTTGAATTAAAGTGAAGTAAATGTTAGGATTAGCTAGAATGCATTCATAATAATTCAAACATATGTTTAATGGGGTAGTGATGATGATGAAATAGCTGTAGATGGAGTCAGTACGTAGCATTGTCTTTCACTTTTCCACCTATTTTTATTAAATGTTAATTTGTTGGTTTTGCTGTTCCAACAGAACATAAATCCGGATTGGTTTTTTTTTTGCTAGAGCAAGAATTTTATTAGCGCTCTTGATTTTATTTTTCATTATTAGATCTTTCCAGCAATAACTAGCTCTTCTCAAATGGTTTCGTTTTATATCATTTTTATAACAAGCTCTCTTTTTAATAGTAAGAGTCTTTCCATGCATAACTAGATCTTTTTGGATGTGTATTGGGACATGGGGCATGTAAAGAAATTTCTCTCTCTTTCATATAGGTTATGTATTTGGAAGGTTACTAAACAAGGGATATGAGAGGATTTGCAGACAACTCAAACTGTTCAGGTAATTAAATTTCTTTTATTGTTCACTAAAGTTAATTTATGTCTGCCTATAAATTTTTTTGCCTTAATAATATAGTTAATTTCTAAGTTTCTATCTAGGGAAATGGATATAATATATACAGAAAATAGTTTACAGGGTAATGACATGGAAATAATAAACGAAAAAGGATTACAGTATCAAGAAGAAATTGAAGCACCAACTGAAATATAGTGAACTCAACCTCACTTTCTAGATATTCTCAAGCTTTTGGAATGGATCCATGATACAGTATAGGTAATATTTTTTCGTAGTCAAAGAAGTGAATTAATGCATGCGTTTGTTATATTATGTCTAACTCGGCCATTTTCCCCCTTTTTCTAGAGCTATTTCAAAAAATCAATCAACTATCTTTGGGTCATATTGAACCTTCAAATATGACATACTAAGTTGTTATGCGTCTCCATTTACATATCTTAACCACTTATACTACGTACCCTGCAAAGTGTTTTTTTTCTCTCTAAAATCTATTTTAGATTGTTGCAGAATTAGAAAATCATGATGGCTAAATCGCCAAAAAAATCCTTATGTGGTTGTTTGCTAAGCTTGAGTTAGATGCCAAGTCAAAAACAAATACAAAGTGTAGTTGTGCATCTACAGTATGAAACATCAACGAAGATAGCAAAGCAATCCTTTCTTCGGTATAACTTTTTTTTTCATATAGTTATTTATAATTTTTTCTGTTCGGTAGCTGTTCTTTTTCTTTGTCCTTCCCGCTCTAGCTACTGCTGGAAAGCTATCTACACGTTTTGCAATGTAAAAGTAACCAAAGATGAGCATTAGTCGATTTTGATGTTAATATTGATTTAGCTAAGTATTTTTCAACTTTAAACTGATTCTATATACGAGCAACATTTGTTGGAATTTGACATTGATGGTGAATGATTTGATCCAGAGCCAGTCCTGAGATTTTTAGGGCCTTGTGCAAAAAGAAAAAATTGGGCCTTCTATTGGGCCTTCTCACTTGTGTACATATTCCATTACTAATTTTACTTTATATTGGTCTTGACGTCATATATATATATATATATATATATATATATATATATATATATATATATATATATATATATATATATATATAGGGAAATGCTCAGTTGAAAACGGGTTTGTTTTCACGGGTTTGGAAAACAGCGATCTGAGCCATCGGATCGATCGTGATCGTGATCAACGGCTCAGATCTGCCTCCCCATAACTCGTTTCAATTGTTGAGCGGAGGGTTATTTTGGGAATTTCGTCCCAAATAACTCTTCGCTGAACAGATTCTAAAAAAAGTAATATAATTATGGCCGTTGTTGGGAACAACGGCCTAGGTTATAAAAAATTGAATCATAGGCCGTTGTTTGGAACAACGGCCTTGTTTTCAATATTTATAACCTAGGCCGTTGTTGGTAGGCTATAAAATTTTATAGAAATTTTATAGCCTAGGCCGTTGTTTCGAACAACGGCCTAGGTTATAAATATTGAAAACAAGGCTGATGATTCAATTTTTTATAACCTAGGCCGTTGTTCCCAACAACGGCCTAGGTTATATTATTTTTTTCAAAACAAATCAGGCGAAGAGTTATTTGGGACGAAATTTTCAAAATAACCCTCCGCCACTTAAGTCATATAAGGTGATGAGCGGGCTCGATCTGAGCCGCTGATCGCGATCATGATCGATCCGATGGCTCAGATTCGTGTTTTCCAACCCGTGAAAACAAACCCGTTTTCAACTGAGCATTTCTCATATATATATATATATATATATATATATATATATATATATATATATTATACAAATTCAGTTGAAAAACATAAGTAGCGTACATTCTATATCAATCAAAATTTTATATGAATTCATTTTAAAATATCTTTCAAATACCTTTTAAAATTATTATATGAATTTCATTTCTATTCTGAACTAGATTATCAACATGTTCATTTGTATTGTCGCGTAAATCATTGACTAATTCATTTTCATATGAAGTTTCAACTACACATTCTTGTTCTTTAACAAAAAAAATTATCGAGGGCTCCTTTTTTAGATTGGGTTAGTTGTTCGAGTCTTCTTTTTTTCCTTCAATTTTTCATAACTAGATGTATATTTTTTAGGAAACATTTTTGTTGTAAAAAAATATGTATAGTAATCAAATTAATTAAGTTGAAACAGTACAACCGATTGAAGCCGTAAACAGATCTGATATGTGAATTTGCTTTAGAAATATATAAGATAATCACAAAACTTGGAATTCGAAAATTGAAACAAATATGAAATTTGTTAATTTTTTTTATGAGATAAAGCCATTTACCAAAAATCTACAAAACTTTAAAAGATTCTACAGTGTCCATCTATTTTTCAATTTATATTTTCTAATTAAAAACTCTTGACGAATTCAAATCACTTCCATGATCTGACTCATCAATATAATCAAATAAAGGAAAAATGTATAATATTAAATATCATAGAATACATGATATATTCTCTTGACAATGTTATCACTCAAGTGCCCATTCGCCAGTAAAGAAAATATTAATACTCAATCTTTGCATATCCTGATATATATCTATGAGATTAGTTTGCTAATTTATTCCTTGCAACTATGATTACCTTAGTCATGTAAAAAACAGGGGTTGCTTTTTTGGCATCATAGTGAATTAATTAGTGAGAGGAGTATAGAACAAATTGTAACTGTGAATGAACTTGAGCTGTCTGACATCTCTAATCTAATCTAATATTATAATGGGAGAAGGCCTTAGTGTCATTTGTAAATGTTTGTCATTCTACCAACCCGTGCAATGCACGTGTTGGTAGATTTTTTTTTTTCCCTTTTCATTCCCCCTCCCCATTTTCCCCACGTTCAACGCACGTGTATAATACTAGTTCCTAATAAATGGAATGCATTTTGAATTTATCAACATTCTAAAGCACATATACTGTATGTCAGTGTGTGTGGTGAAATGGTAGAAATATATGATAGGTAACTAACAAATCATGTTCACCTACTAAAGAATAATTATAGAACAAAGTGAACATCATTTCCTCAATTTTGCAAAACTGAAAATTGAAAGCACAGGGAGGTAGAGAAAGAAGCTCATACCTTGGAGCAGTGATGAATATGAAGCAGAGAAACCGAGAAAGTCACTTCCTTTCTGTTTCAGGCTCTCTCTATCTACAAAAGAGAGAGAGACTGAGAGAGGGAGAGAGGAGCCGGATTTCTTGCATAGCTGAACATAGATAGGAATATGAAGAGTTTTTTTTCTGAAAATAGATAGGAAGATCAAGAGATTTTTTTAGAAACTCTGTGCTAATGTTATTGAAGAGTGTTTCTAGGCCTTCATTGAAGAGTTAAGCCATTTTTTATAAGAGGGGAGATCAAGAATTTTTGGGCCTTCATTATTACTGGGTCCTGTGCAACCGCACATGTTGCATAGGTCCAGGGCCGGCCCTGATTTGATCCAGACTAGACTGTAGTAACCTAACTGCAAATTATTCACCTTTATTTTCAAAACAAATTTTTGATATAGGCTGTTAAATAATTTACTATATATTTTCTTATGGCCAATTTATTAAATTTAATGACAATATTTTTTGTATGTGTGCATTATACTAGCCGACTTATATTGGTTTTAGGGGCATTGGAGTCACCAATGTTTGCCTACCACCAATGCATTTTGATATCCCGCACCTTCGAAACTTGGACCAATCGCTTAGCCCCGTTCATTTTTTATGGATCTTTGGATAAAAAATATGGATCTTTGGATAAAAAATGACAAGATTAAAATTAAATTGTAATATCTTTACCATTCGATATCTTATCATAGGGGATCATTTAGGATTTCGACATCCAAAATAGTAAAATTATATTTGTACTCGGATATTCCCTTTCTGCATTCGGCTAAATTACAATAACTGTTTCACATAGGAAATACTCACAATTTTATTAGTTTTAACCTGATGGGCCACTTGGTATGTGGGAATGTGCAAAGGAATTCCAGATTCTCCCATAAATTACCTTTTTGTATGTGTCAAGCATAGTTTTGGAAGAAATAATGGATTTCCAAGGGAATCAAAATCCTTTCGGAACGATTTCCATTCCTCCCTAAAACTATGAAATTTCCATAACAAACAATAAAATAATCCAAAAAAACTAGAATAAAAAAATACAATAATAAAAATAATTCAGGATTGCAATGTACTATACCAAACACGATAATGCAACATTTTCGAAAATCTTTATTCCTACTTTCATATTTCCAAAAATCCTCTCTCCTAAAAATCTTCGAAAATCTTTATTCCTACTTTCATATTTCCAAAAATCCTCTCCTGAAAAATTCTTCCAATCCGTGTGCCAAATGCCCCTTGAATGAAACTTCCATAACAGAGCAGCAAATGAAACGCCTTCATAAAAACTCTTGAAGTTTCACGAATGAATGAAGTTCACATTCTGCAAAGCCGTCTAAATAGATAATAAAGTTTCTGAAAAAGTTCTCCAAACACTTGCGTAAATGATATTTTGCACACTTCGGGAACAAAAAATTGTTCTTAGGTACGTAGCAACAATTGCATAAAACGGGCAACAAATAAGGTTGGAAGATGATACTTCAAAGTCAAGTATGTCACACAAATGTTCACAAATGAGTCACACTACAAAACTTCACAACATACTTGCTTTAATCGGACAAAAAGCCCAACATTGCAAAGGATATGAAGCATGCATGAAGAATGGGAAACCTTTTTGTTAGCACAATAACTAATAAAGGTCCAGAAATAGTCAACACTCGACGCAATCTATTAGAAATGCTGAGAAAATGCTCAGGCTTCGAATTAAGACTATCCCGTACAGTTGAGCGGCTAATACCTAAAAAGGATACAACAATGAAACAACATGCACAGCAAGACACTAAAGTCTAGAATTCACTGAATCCTCACCAAAGCAGGCAGCTCCATTCACCACTGCCTGCATCGAAAATGATCCCCCCCCCCCCTCTCCTCTTATTTCTTCAAATTATCAACTCCTATTTAAATTTATCAACCACCATAATATATGTTCCTGATAATTCAAGCTCGGGCTCTCTTGTTGCTACAAGCTGGGCATTTGTACTGTTTGATGTGTTCGGCCCGTGCAGGAGTGATCCTCACACACTTGCCATGGAACCATTTCTCGCAAACATCACAGCATATCCAGAACTCATCGTTAGCATAATTGTCACCGCAGGCCCCACACAATGTGTTACCATGGTTTTCCTCGTATTCTTCTTCATCCTCACCACCTTCTTCACTATCATCCTCATCTTTCGGGGGAGCCATTTTAGATGTCTTTATCTCAGACTGGCGTGATGGCTGAACAACACATGAAAACAGGTCTTTCAAGAGTTAAAGAGAAAAACGCTAGTGACAACAAAATATCCAGAGAGAAAAAGGAAAATGTTTATTTGTGACCTTTGAATTTGACTTGTTGGTCTTGGCACTGCTGTTAGGCATTTTATCTTTTTGCTTCTTGGCAGTTCCAGTCACAACTTCAAATATAGTTGGAAGGCCATTAATCATCTGAAAGAGCCGCCTCCTGCAAATGGCGCCAGAATATAAAGAATATATAATTCTCTAATTGAACTCAGATTTGATTTCATGAAACATTAAGATGAAGGGTACAAAGGCTGACAAACACAAGCATCACATAATAATTTATATTTAAAAATATTTTTTTCTAAATATCCTTGGAACATAAGAGGGGAGCTATATCGCTTTCAATTTTTGTATTCACTAACAGAATAATTCTTTTGAGAAAAGAGGGTATCGTGAAGCATGGTAATTAACTCAGCAAGATAAAAATAAAGAAACATGTGCTGGTTATCTTTAATAAGGAAGGTGTAATCCACCGGAAAAGAGGTCTGGATCAAATAAACTTTAGTACAGCTCTGACAATTTGACATCCAATAAATCTGTACACGAGCCAGTAATCACCAAAACAACACAAATAGCAATTATAGCCAGCTGACATTCATCCACCGATTCAGACAATTCAAAAAATTGACATTGGAACAGTGTTTAAAGAATACAATGTTTCTGCAGAATTAACCTTAAAAAGGGACACAACTAAGATGCAACTCTACTTGAAGGATCCAATAAAAAAATGTTTTACTATAAATAATAGGGACAAAAAGTTATAACATTATTTCCAATTTTAAACTCTAGCAATCATATAAACTATAACACCATAAAAACAAAACAAAAAAATTAAGGTAAATGCGTGAAGTGCACCATTCAAAGTGTTCTACATGTCATATAATAAAGAAGGATGAAATACCACGAGGTTTGAACATGTATTAGGTGGCCATTTGTGCTCTGGTTGAAAACCATCCATTTAGAAACTGCTCGATTCCTTGAGGAATAGGCAAGAAAAGTTTAAAGCTCCGTCGTATTCATAAACCTACAATTTCTGACATGGAGAACACTTTAAATGGTGTAGGCCATGAAATTGAGATGTGAATATAGTGATTTTAGGGCATCATAGAAGGATATTTCCTCCTACAATAGTTGATACACAAACACACACCCACACACAAAATCAAGGTTTTATTGCTCGCAAGAAATTGGTTGCACTTTACTTTCGTTCGAATTAATTAGAGAGGTACAGCATTGGTAAATAGAGGGTCAACTATCTAATGAAATTTTGACCATATATTAATTACTTCTTTTTTTTTTAAAAGGCACTAATTTCATTTATAGATACATTTGACACTTGCCTACCCGAAACACATCCTGATTCTTCTTCTTCCCTGCAAAATGCCCAATAATTTAAGCGCTCATGTCTCACTCCATTATAAATACTCCCTCAATAGGTCATTCTAGGTTTCTACACGCATGTTAACAAAAAAAACTAGGATTGACAAAAAGTACTAACATTCTTGGTTTTTTAAGCTCATAAATGAGCTATCAATTGTAAATGTCCAATTTGCTCTCTATAATTTTAGTATTACTCCTATTATAAAATAGATAAGGGTGACATTGAAAATCTCATAAAAAAGTACATGTTGGACATTTAAGAATGAAAAGACATTTGTCTCGAAAAACTAAAGTGACTTATATTTTGAAATAAAAAAAGGCTAGAATGACTTATTTTGAAACGGAGGGAGTATCTATTCAGTGTCCAAAAATAAAAAAAAGGCTAGAACGACTTATATTTTGAAACGGAGGGAGCATCTATTCGGTGTCCATCAGCTCATCTCCCTCTCTACTTTTTGAGTTGTAATTTTCAAAGAACAAGAATTCATTGGAGAAAATGAAATCAACTGTATTGTAATCCATACTGAAGTAGTTTTTTTATAACTAAAAGAAAGCATCCAGAGACTAGATAATGGCTGACAGTGAGGATACAAGCACACTGTGCCTTGAATTATCTGAAAACGTATCATTAAAATTTAAGTTACTGTACTAATCATGTATGTGCACCAAAAGGATACAATAAATATAACTCACATCCTGTACAAGATATAATTATGACGGTTAGCTGCTAGTCAATATTTCGGATTGAATGAGAGAATGTGAAGTAGAGCATAAATGAGAAGGAGAGGGTGAAGGACAATGACAATTTCACAGATTTAAAGACATTAAATGTAATAAGCTGCTCCAGAAATTATAAAAGTTAAGAGAAATTGGGCAATATCACATGAGATTTCAAACACTATTCAGGCAATCCCCTTTGCAAAATACCCAATGTTCTAAAAGTCGTTAGGCGGGAGTCGGGCGGCCGATGGGGGCATAGCGCCTAGACCTTGTAAGCCTCACTTAACCGAGGCGCACTAATACTTTTTGGGATTTTTAAAATTTATAAATAATATTATATAAACAAGATCACATCATAGCAACAAAAATTATCATACAATGACCAAGATAACTGTGTAAGTTATCATTTTTGTAAAACTACAATGTGTTCCTCTGTAATGTATAACTACAATTTGTTTCTTGCCCCAAAGAAAAAGTGATACAATTTGTTCCTCTATAAAACTACAATAATATCATGTGAACCTTCAATTCATAGTTTCATAAAGTAATGAGTATAAAGTATTACAGTAATACAGTAATGAAGATACTCATCATACAGTATACAATATTACAGTATTACAGTTTTGAGTATACAGTAAAATTACAATAGTATTAAATTAAATATTACAGTGACGAGCCTACAGTATTACAATATTACAGTCTTAGTAAATGGTAAGGTATTTTGAAATATTACAGCAATAACATAAAGTTAGCCGACCATAAAATTTGGCCATGCTCTACAGTGAAAAAAGATGCAATTGTTTGAATAAGACATGATTTTATGATTATAGTAAATTATGGAATGAACTAGCTTCATAATTTTGTTTCAAAGTAACTTGCAAAAATATCATAAGCAGAGATAGACGAACACTCAAGAAAGAAACCATAAAAATGTAAAATCAGGAAGGAAAAAAACCAGAATAGGAGTGGAGAGTCTGGAGACTGAGGAGTAGGAGTGTCGCCCGTACAGCTGATCTGCTTCCGATGTAGCCGCCGATCTGCTGTATGCTGTCATGTTGCCGCCGAGCTACTTCATTGTCGCCGCCGGTGCTGTTGAAAGGGGAGATGAAAAGGAGTGCAGATTGAGGAGTTAGGGAGGTAGAGATTGTAGAGTTTGAATTGGGGATGAGAAGGTGAGAGAATTGGAGTTACGGGATTTGAGAATGGTTGAAAATGGGTCAGATTGTAAAAACGGGTCGGGTCATGTCTGTTGTGTTCATGTGCACCTTTTGCTTGAGGCGCAAGCCTCGAGCCTTTGCTAAGGCGCGTCCAGGCGCAAGCCTGAGTGAAGCTTCAAACAAAGGGGAGCCTTAACTGAGGCTTGGGGGTTAAACTACTATTAAGCCTAAGCCTTTAGCCTGAGGGGAGCCTTCAACTACATTGGGTTTTATTTATTTGAATATTTATTAATTTATCGACCTTTTGGTTTTGTTTCGTTGTTACCCATTCTTACTCTTTATTGCTACATATTCTTACTCTTGAATTTTCGCCTTATAATTGCAGGAGAGCTTTACAAAGTCGAATCAGTGTATTATTGTATCGGTGAACATAAAAAATACCCATCCAAGAATACAACTCCTCTTAAGGATTATTAATGCATCTACACTGCCCAATTGGGAATAGGAATATAAGTATATTAGTCTCTGTGAGCTTCAGCAAGCTAAAGTTTGAATGCTTTGATGGTCAAAATTTATTAAGGTGACATAATATAAGTACAGTGTTATTAACATTGTCTGTCTGAATTGAAAAAAAAATATCTATTACAATTTCTTTGTGTCTGTATAGTGTATACTTGACATAATATTCAACTTTTTGGTACTTTGCTCAAGGCAGGAAACCCAACTTCAAAATAACTAACTAATAAATGCATATTTCGGCAGAAATACTTTACAAATTCAAATTAACTTGTTCATGGTTTTAAAGTTAAATCATGGGGAAAATTAGAGCAATATGTCCACATTTTAAAACAAAATCATGGAAAAACTACCAGAAACAAAAGCAACAAATGATGTATAATTATAAGAAAAGGAATATTCTACTCACTTGTACAGGAGTGAATGCCAGACACGATGTCCAAATAGTTCTATATCACAGTACCATGTTCTTTTCAGAAAGAATAGACCAAACATGTTCTTTATTGCAAACAACAAGTACCAAACATACTATCAATCTCAGAAAGAATAGACCAAACAATACTATCATTATCAAAGTGCAAACAAGCACTGCAAAAGTACCAAACATAAACCTCAACTTCTATATTGTCTATGTGAACAAAAATTATAAACTATAAAGAATATAAACTATAGTAGATAGATTTCCTGATTTCAAGCGAGACTATATGCGCCTATAAACAATGATTTAAAAAAATTCGACATTATTTGCCATTTACTGTAAAGAGAGAGAGAGATGACTGGATTGGAGATTTCTTGGTTCCAATTCCAGTCGTCGGAGTTGACATCGGAGCTGATGGAGGAGGGGTGTTGACGTCGGAGTTGAAGCAAGAAGGTGGCATCGGAGTTGAAGCAAGGAGGGAGGCGTCGGAGTTGAAGCGAGGAGGGAGGCGGAAGAGGTGGTGTTGACATTGGAGTTGAAGCGAGGAGTCAGAGGAGGTGAAGCGATGAAGGATTTAGAGTTGAATTTGGGGATTTTCGACCGGGATATAACTTATAACATGGGTCGGGTGAGAAGTTGGGTCGGGTTGGTTGCTTTTTTAAAAAAATAGTTTGGGTCCTAAGCGGGTCTAGACCGCCTAGAACGGCCTAGACCTGCCTAATACCCGCCTAGCCCCGCTTATACCCACCTAGACCCTTTACCCGACTTTTCAAACTGCCTAGCCCCTAGGCGAGTCATCGGGAGGGCGCCTAGCACCTAGGTGCCGCCTAGGCCAATTTTTTGAACCCTGAAGACCCCATTAAATGTGCTGAGCTAGTTATACCCTCGGGGCATTAAAGCCTTACTCTATATATATTTTATGTACTATGTACATGTAACTGGATACATGTGCATGTGTGTCTGGAATCCTAGAAACACAGGAAGAATGATTCCAATTGTACTCAAAAGTTTGTATACTCAAAAAATGAAGAGTAGAGTCCATAAGCAATTCATTGAGATGTGCTTCTACGTGGGGCTCCACATTCTTGATGTCTTTGCATCTTGAATCTACAAAACTATAGTACAAAAAGCATTATTCAACATAGGTACATGTACCTGATACATGTATACCTTATGAGCTAAAGTGGGGCTGCCAATGGTTAATAGAGCCTCACCACGCTCTCAAACAACATTATATGAAGAGAGGTCGGTAAAGAGGACTTCACCTCAGAGCTTATAGAACAACGAAGGTCTATGTTGACAGTAGAGGGAGAAAGGAAATGGGAGTTGGCTGTTGCTTCTTGGTAACAATAAAGATAGAAAGATGAAAATGTGGGTAAGGATTTACTAGATTTAGAGTTGGTATGAAATCTTAGTTAAAATTGGAATTAATCAGGAATTAATCGGTAATCGGTCCGGGTCCGATTAGCTCCTAAGACGATTAATCGGAAAAATCGCCGATTAATCGGTAATCGAACCTATAAGGCTATGCCGATTAGTTCCGAAACCCGATTTTAAATGCTTAAAATGGAAGTAATGATAGGGCTTAAACTAAGGTTTAGGTAAGGGTCAGGATATATTGATAATTATAATTCTTAGGTTAAGATTTACCTAACTATGGTTAGATTGATTGGAAAATACCTAAGTACAGTTATGATTAACCTAACTATGGTCAGGATATAACAAGACCTATTGCAACCAACAGCTAACAATTTCAGAAACTTTATTGCAATCTTCAATACCCGAGAGGCCCCGGCTACAGAAGCCTCAGAAAAAATAAGTCGAGTGACCATATAGAAATATTTTTACATTTCTATGATTGCCCAAAAGAACATAGATGAGAAACCATAGTGGTGTGCTTTTGTGTGTGTGTGTGTGTGTGTGAGGATGACTAGGCAGTTAAAATCGGTTTTTTGAACTAATCGGTCTAGGAGCGATTAGTGATTAATTGGTTAATCGAAAAATAATCGGGGATTAAATCGGAAAAATCGTTATTATTATTATGTATGTATGTATAAAGATATATCCTCGTTATGTAGCAACCCTAAATTCTAACATAAAACTATTATGAGATTATCAAATAGAAACATATAGTTATAGAGAGAAGAAAAAAAGTACTTGGTTTAAGTTGAGCTTGGATTCTGGATGTGGGTCAGATCGGGTTTACTGGTCGGTTCCATCAAACAAAAACAATCGGGGAGGAGCAGCGCGAGCAGCAAAAGGAGCTGCAGCAGATGCGTGCAAGGTCAAGTATGCAACGGCATAGGGGGAGCGACAGCGGTAAGGTTTGAGTTTGCTCGAAGAAGAAAATGAGAATCAGTTTGGGTTTGAGTTTGTGCGAGGAAGAAGAAGAGGGCGGCAGCATGTCGGATTTGGATTTGCGCGAGGACCAGAAGGGGTTTGAATTTTGGATTTGAGTTTGGGCAGGATTAAGCCCAAATAATGCAAACGAGCATGAAAATTAGAGAGTATTTAATTGGTTGATCGGCCACTTAAAATCGGCCGATTAACCACCAATCGGCCGATTATACCCGATTAAATCGCTAACTATTGAAATATTATAAATCGCTAAAAAATAATCGCTTAGCCTCCGATAGCGATTAATCGGGAATTAATCGGGCGTAATCGGGGATTTTAACTGCTTAGGAGGTTGGAGATAATAACTAGTGCTAAAATAAACTACAAGTTATAAGCATTTCTTGAACAACCAGTGAGGATACACGGACATGGTAATTTGAGCCACTAGCGAATTTCTCCTAAATTTTGTTTGGCTCATCCCTTGGCATGATAATCCGAGCTACTAGATCTCCTAAAATTTGCTTGGCCCACCTCTCAACATGGTAATTTGAGCCACTCGCAAATTCCTCCAAAATTTTGTTTGGCTCGTCCCTCGGCATGGTAGTCTGAGTCACTCGCGAATTCTTTCAAAAAATTGCTTGGCTCGTCCCTCGGCATGGTAATCCGGGCCACTTGTGAATTTCTCCTTAAAATTTGTTTGGCTTGTTCCTCGGCATGGTAATATAAGCCACTCGAGAATTTCTCCTAAAATTTACTTAGCTCGTACCTCGGCATGGTATTTCGAACCACTCACAAATTTCTCCTAAAATTTTGTTTGGCCCATTCCTCGACATGGTAGTTCGAGCCATTCGCGAATTCCTCCAAAAACTTGCTTGGCTCGTTCCTCAGCATGGTAATCTGAGGCACACAACAGGTCATCCGACCTTATCGCCTCGTCATGCTAAGGCACTTGTGCAAACTCGAGAAAATCAGCCAAAAATTTCAGGAAAATTAACAAAATTTTGGTGGACGATTACTGCCTCAATAACCCAGGGCGCATCTCCGAGCATCCCCAAGAGAGAGCTACTCCCCAAAGGCTGCTACACCCAACCTTCAGGAGTGAGGAGCTTATGATACAGGTAAAAACTACATCTAATCAGGACCACACGGTTCCCGCACGAATCTGAGGATTCCTACGTGCAAAACAATAATCTTACAGCAGCTACAGGTCCACGATCAGCACATGGGCCGCCTATAGGCCCACTATCTTGGCTCACCCACAAGGGGGGCTGATTTGCAACCCAATTATGGAAGATTGACCAGTCAATTATGGTTGGCAATCGAATACCCAAATATGGGAAGATAATAACTGATTAGATCTCTTGATTTGGGGATCTTCCAAATCAGTTAATAAATCTTCCTAATAACTGTTCCCCTCCGTGCCTATAAATACATCCATACCTCCTCCATTATTCGGTAATCAATATTTTTTCCAAAAAAACCCAGTTTATACATCTGTGTTGCTGCCTTGATCGTCAAAGGGCCTGTCGCCAGAAGAACTCTTGGTGTTTAAGGCTTTTTTGTAGGTTTCCGATGGCATCCAAGGCATCCACTCCAAATCCGTCCACAAACATCAGGCTCACATCGCTCACATCAGATCTGATCAATTGGTGAGATCTAAGCTTTCCCTAATCATCAACGAACTCATTATTTGTTGCTCCCACACCGAAAAAAGTAGAATCACCCACTAACAAGGTCATAAATACCATTCCCAACCTACCAATGTATCCCTATAAAATTTTGGTGTTCCTACAAAATTTGAGATGCGGTTCCATCATGGACATATTCTTATCCATATATCCACCAACAAAAAATTCTCTAGGCATTTAATAATGATTAAAAGAACATAAGAACGTCACAAGTACCCAACTTCTACATTTATTTTTAGCAAACAGACGAAAAAATGAATCCACAAAACCACAAAGCATTACCAAATGATTGGAAGCATCAGAGGAAAGAGGGAAAACATGTTGCAGACAATACGACAAAGAGGTTAAATTTCCAATAAGAAATATTGGAACTTTGTAGCATGGGCCACTACACTGGGACAAAACAGCTGAAACCTCAATGACTCAATCCCTGATCTTGACAATTGTTTTATGTTCTAAACCTGTACAACAAATTCTCACATATTCATCGATGACTTCTGTCTTCTTTGCATCTCTGTGCTATAAGCACATCAAAAGAACTCCTAATAACCTCAATGGTTCAATCCCTGTTCTACACAATTGTTTTATGTTCTAAACCTGTACTACAGATTCTCCCATATATGAAATTCATTGATAACTTCTGCCTTCTTTGCATCTTTTTGTTATGACCATGTCACAAGTACCCCTAATATAGATCATAGAACTATAAATGCAAGATTAAGGAAGGTATTTGTATAAATACTACGCATTACTATTTTTGAGTTCGTGCCTAACATTACCACATTACAGTTCGTTTTTTGTTTTAAAACTAGCCAGGTCAGTGTGTAGAATTATGTCATGTCAGCATCGATGTGTTTGTGCTGTGCTTCGTAGCCAAAGCTTACACCAGTCTCCATTTCTAATTCTGCTAACAAAATAACATTTCATTTTAGGAAGACAATTTTTCATCCAGGACAAGGAATCAAACAGTACACCATACAAAATCTACCATCTTTATTCTTCCTCTGGGAGTTGTTGAAACCCATTTCAGATTCTTTCAATCAAAGACTTAGGATGAATGAACTTAATAGGTGTGTCATGAACAAGAGACTTTAACTCAAAGCTACTTGGATGAAACCTATGCTTATTTCTAAATGTATGTGATGTGTTTCAATCTCTAACTGACCCAAATTTAACGAAAAAAAGGGAATCTAGAGGGAAATACATATTGTATAGACATGCAAATGAATAGCAGAATGGAAAGTACACAATCAGGCATATTTATGTGATTGTCAGAAATTATCAAAAAGAAAAAGAATACCTTGCATCTTTGTCAAAGCCAAAACGTGCCCCAAAATAGAAGGCAACAGCCAGTAACCAGGTATCACTGTGAACTGCGACTAGCAACAGCCAGTCCTTCTCATCCATTCCATCCCTAGCGAAATTTATTCCAAGGGCTGGTTCCGGTAGTTCAGGAGGGACTTCCTCGGCAGGAAGGTTAACTTCCCATGTTTCATTAGGAAGTCCATACAAACACAAGTTCTCTTTCTCTGCAAACAAATCAAATTTTTACAGTTTTAGCATGACGCATTGACATGTCAAGATGACCACGTATATCATAAAACTGCAGTGTAGAAAAATATTTAAGATCCTGACTCTGTAAGAGATATCTTTCTCGGCATATAAATTTGATTCAATTATACATTAAATTTAGATTATAAAAATGACTTCTTCCCATCTCAAGTTTGTTTCTAATTTATAACAAAGTATTTAACCCATGAGCCACTTTATTTTAATTCATTTAAACAAACTGAGTCAACACACAGCCAGGTATTCCAACTTTCAACCCATTCCAAAAAAAACCTCGTTGAAATTAAGAAGAAGAAAAAACTATGAGCCTTAGCTATTAGCATTAAAGAATTTCACTGGAATTCTTTTTTTTTAAAGCAGAGATCCAACAACGATCCTGCTGGCCAATTAAGAAATATATCTTTTTTTTTCCAGGTCACTGTGTATTGACTAGTTACAGGATGATTAAGGGGCTCTAACCCCAAGCCATCACAAAAATGATTTATTTATTAAGAGGTGTATCCCTCAAATTTACAAAGTGGCCAAAATGAAAGTCAATCCAACCATAGGCGAACCTACATGAGTGAACACTACAAAATGAGGGGATAATTTATCTACCATTTCATGCATTATGTTCTAAGTGCATCCACAGTCGTTTGTGGCAAAAATGGCAAAATGGCAAAATAGAATTTGGCAATTTTCTAAATTTGTTGCAGCCGTGAAATGCAAAATTTGGCAATTTCAGACCCTATCATTAATTTTTTAAAATACTTTTCATTATTTTTTATTATTATTATTTTATTTTATTTATTTTTTTGGTGGGACCCACGGTGGAACGAAACATGATGTTTCATCCCATGGCCCACGATGTCGTCCCACCCATTTTGCCACTAATTAAGTAACTAATTATCTAACTAAACTCATTATCTAACTAAACTAATTATCTAATTAATTATATAACTAATCATCAGTTTTTAAAAAATCAAATTTTTCGTTCGAGATTTTTTTAATGTACAAATTTCCTCGGGCAAAACATCATGTTTCGTTCGATGAATTGAAAAATTATTAAAATAACAGGGACTCTAATATGGGAATTACCAAATCATTTCTCAAATATAGCAATGCAATATTCAAAAAAATGGAAAAATTAGTAAAATAGCCGACGACTGCAGCACAATTTTTGCCAAAAATTTGGAAAAAATGGCAAAATGGCCAACGACTGTGGATGCCTTAACCAATGACTTCTAGAACAAAATTTTGATAACATTTCCTACTTTTAACAGCCACAAAAGCTTAAAAACTGAAACATATATCTTTCCACATGAGACGTCTTGCTCCTTAGACATCACTCAGAGAAGCACAACCAAATATATACAATTTGAAGTAAGAAAACAAAGAACGCCCAGAAGTGGAAACAAAAACCACACTGGCTTAAGAAATTCTTTCATTTTAATTATCCAGAACTATGACAATTTTTCGTAAGTGGCTAAACAGCCAACCGACCCATTTAACTTCACACGTGTAACCCAGGGAGACATTTGTAAAGGGGAAAAAAAACACTGATCAATAAATGTTCAACACAGAACCAATTAGTCCTCTATGTAACCCTTAAAGGGTTGATACAATCATTATTATCAACACAAAGCTACTAACCATCTCATCTTAACACTTCTCAAATTGCAGTTAAAACTTTAAATTCTTTAATAGCATAGTCAAGGAAAGAAATTCTACAACTAATACAATTTAGGCACAAAAGGGGAAAGAACACCATAACCTCAAAAATACTTATGAGCTCCACTAAGAGCATCTATAGTCGTTGAGACTCAAAATTTCCAAATTTGGCATTTAGTAATAGGAATTTTGAGTTCAAGCCGCAGTCGTTTGAACTCAAAATTCGAGTTTTTTTTAAAAAAAATTGCACGGACAGGAGATGAATTCCCGTCCGAAATTTTTTATAAAAAAATGCACGGACAGGAGATGAAATCTCGTCTGAAAGTTTTTTATAATTAAGAATCTTAATTAAATTTTAAATTAATCTTACTTTCATCTTAATCTATAATTAAATATTAACTAAATCCTAAAATTTACCCATAATAAATGTTATAGGCCTAGTTCTATAAAAAAATACTTTTGCAAAGTGAGAAGAAAAGGCATTAGAGGGGATTTGAAATCCCATCTGATCCACACAATATATATATATATATATATATATATATATATAAAATAATAATAATAAATTCAAAAAATTTAAAAAAATTTAAAAAATTAAAAAAACCGGACGACAAATTATTCATCATCCAATACTTTTGATAATAAAAAAATTGGGACGAAAAATTATTTATCGTCCGATACTTTTATAAATAAAAAATTTTGAGGGACGAAAAATCATTTAACATCCGATCATTTTTCCGGAAAAAATTTGTGCACAGACGAAACTTGATCCTACGATTGCTATATTTTTGGCAATTCTTATTTCTGCTCTCAATTATAGAAGGTCACTGTTCTTCCAAAACTCAAAATTTCCAAATATAGGGAACGACTACAGCTCCTTCTTTGCCAAATTTTCCAAATTTTGGGTATTTGGGGAACAACTACAGATGCTTTAACTAACTGATAGCTGATTCAACATTTTACTTCTCCTTTATCTTCTGCCAAAAACCAACTTTACCCACTTCATCCAAAAGAAACTCGGCACAATTCAACTCAAAACAACCACCTTTACTCCCAACCCCAAAGTCCCACTAACATTTAACCCCAATCACAGCAAATTACCCAATATCACACCCAAGATTCAACCTTTTTCAGTCAAATAAAAAAAAACCAACCATACATTCCCCAAATCACAAAAATCCACATGAAAACTCACCAGGATCACACATCTGATAGAACTTTTCCACCTCTGCAACACCATACCAAAACACAAAATCAGCCAAACTCGCATCAAAATTCGTGCAAAACAAAGCCAATATTACCAGTCGTTAGAGCCTTGATCATTCCGGCGCGCCGCCCTCTAAAATCCCTGAACACCTCCTCCGCCGTCCTCGGATTGTACGTCCCCGCTGGGCCCTCCATTCAAAGCTCCCCGCTTTGAAACTCGCGCTGCAATTCTATGGTTAGGGTTTGGGGATTTTCTTTTTTGAAATGGGGAACAAAGGGTGCGAATTTTGGGATAAAATTTTTGGGAGAAAGAGGACACAAGGGTTTTGGTTTTTTGTGGGTTTTATTTGAGATGTGCAGGGGTGAGCGAATTCGAGCGGTAAAGTTACCGCAGTGTATAGTGACGGTACTTGTAAGTTGATCACTTGATTTGGGATGTGGTCACCGTCCTTTGAGGTTTGAATTATTTCCCAAAATAATCCACTCTTTGAAGAAAAGTTTGCCATACTGACCTACTTTTTGAAAATATTGATTAAACTGACACACGTTCAAAATTATTTACCCAACTGATCTAATTTTGGGCACGTTGATATTAAACGCTATTGGCAACAATGGCATATAGGTTATTTTTATGTCGTTGTTGTCAATAGTGGCACCTGTATAAAAATTTACTTGTCGCTATTTTAAGTAATAACAACAGTACATTTTGTTCTCAATTGTAAACTCTCTGACTTGAAAAAATAATTGCAAGTGTGAAAATATTTTATAACTGATATCATTATCCCCAACAACGGTATTCGCATGCAAATATCGTTGTTGGGGATAGAGACATCAGTCTAGTAATTTTTTCACATATAAAGTGGCTCCCTCTTCTCATTTTCATTTCACTTTATATTTCTCTCCCTCCACTCCGAACCCAAAACCCTAAAACCCTATAGCACAAATCTGACTTCTCTTTACTCTCAAACTTTAGCTCTCCTACCTCCCTCTCCTCCCACACCGAAATCTAACTCCCTTAATCTGATAATGTAGGTCCATCTGAAATGAATGAAACTTGAATATGTATCAATTACTTATTATCATGTTCTTGTAATATTTTGAATATGTATCCGTTACTTATTACCAAATCAGCAAGTTTGGTTGGATAATTTTTGAATAGTATCTATTGTGAATGTTAAATATATTTGGTATATGATTATGTGCATGTTTTGTGTTCAAAATCTGTAAAGGTCTGATACATAGTTTGATGTCCTTTGGCTTTTTTTAAAATAAGTTCAAATAACTGCTGCTGCTACTGTAAATAACAGCAATAGTTGCTTGTAACATTATTCCCAATAGTGATATCAGTTCAAAACATGCACAAACTCATATGTGTTTTTTATTGGATCTGTTGCCACTATATCCAACGACGACAAAAGTTATTTTAATGTCGTTATTGGAAATAACGGCATCAAGCATTGACAATTTTTTGGGCCAAACTTCGACTCTGTGAAACTTTTTGTCTGAACAGCCATTATTGTCAACAACGGTATCAACATAACTGTGCACGGACACAAATAGATTGATCAAATTTTTATACAATCTAGACAGTTTTTCTTAGAACTGTTGCCGCTATTCCTAATAACGGCAACAGTAATTTTGATGTCGTTGTTGACAATAATGACTGTTCAAACAGAAAGTTTCACAGAGCCTAAGTTTGGCCCAATAACGGCATCAAAATAGCGGTTGCCATTGTTGGATATAGCGGCAACAGTTCAAAGAAAGTTGTCTAGATTGTATAAAAATTTCATCAATCTATTTGAACTGTTGCCGCTATTTCTAATATCGGCAACAATTATTTTGATGTCGTTGTTGACAATAACGACTGTGCAGACATAAAGTTTCACAGAGTCGAAATTTGGCCAAAAAATTGTCAAAACATGTTGTCGTTATTCCAAATAACGATATCAAGAAAACTATTGCCGTTATTGGAAATAGCGGCAACAGCTACAATAAAAAAATTAAAAAATATGAGTGTATGCATGTTTTGAACTGATGTCGTTGTTGAGAATAACATTACAAGTAATTGTTGCCGTTATTCCCAGTAGCGGCTTTAGTTATTTGGATTTTTTTAAAAAAATCCAAGAATCAACCTCAACCATATATATCAAAATTTTGTACTCATGAATAATCAACAGCAACAAAGTTCATAACACAATAAGAGATAGGAATCATGCATAATCTGTTAGGGATTTCTACCGAAAACTCCTCTTAGGATCTTGTTGAGTTATTCGATGTAATCAACACAAACCACTAAGCACATATGAGATCATACCAAACACACCAAAGCACACACAAATTTGTTCCGGTTGGGGCTTTCGTCTTAATCTGGGGGAGAAGAAACTCAAGATGTTATTCAACTAGAAAAGATATAAGAATATTACAATTCTTACCACGACCCACTCTCAAGCCTCACCAGCAAGTACTAGTTGTTTACAATTAGAGAATCACTCAATCTCTCCTTCAATGAAGTACTATCTCTCTTGACTCTCAATGGAGGCCAATAACAACAATATATAGAGATCTAGAGAAAACTTAGTTTGATATCTTGATACAATAGCCTTTGGATATTTTTGAAGAGATAACCCTACGGTAAGAGCCGTTAGATCTGACATGAAGAGCAAGTTGGGCTTCTCACGAATCACCAAGAACCGACCTAAAATTATCCATCAGCATCGCGTTCGGTCGACCGCACCCCAAGGTCGGTCGACCGTCCCCCTCTCGGGAACTTCTGCAGAGTTGGGCGGTCGACTGTACCCCATGTACGGTCGACCGCGCGGTCGACCACAACTCCAGCTGCTGCTGCTGCTGACTGTTTCCTTGCTTCCACTCTGTCTCTGATCATCTCGATTCCTCCATCGTCTCATCGTCTTCTTATCCAACATAGTATGCAAGACATAAACCCAATAATCTCCACATTGGATCGCATACTCATGAATCCACACCTCTGTGATTTAAAACCGTCTAGACTCTTTTCATTCTCTTCTTGCAAACAACTCGTTTCAATGGCTTTCTCTGCTAGTTGAATCTATCTCTACCTGTTTTTCTCCTGCTGTATGCCCCCCTCAAGGGCACACCCCAGTAGATGTAATCATGGAGATGCTGCCCTCCATACGAACTCCACCTACCTCAAGGCTATCTCCACCTTCCGACGATATTCAAACGTCGCAGTCTCGCTCAGATGATTCTAGTGACGGCTTACTAAATGATGCTTTAGGAACAATGGGCTTCGAAACACTTGTGCAAGTTTTTATATTCCTCCAAAGCTGGTAGAGGTCGTGCTGACCCTGCTCAATCCCCTTCTCACCCTTCATCACCTCATGATAACTTTCCCAAACTGAACGAACTCCACCTGGATCTGTGTACCTGCAATCCCGAGCTTTTAGAGTTCTCATGGCTATAAGGCTGTGCTTCATCAAAGGAATATACATACCCTCCTCTAGTGTATATCTCCTTTCGTCTGTCATTTTCGACTCATTTGTTTTCTCACCCCTTACTTCACAAGTCTTGTCAATCTTCGTTCCTACACAACGACATGAGGCAAACTTGTAAGTAGAAATCATTACTTCACAAATCTTATCAACCTTCGTTCCCACACAACGATATGATGCAAATTTGAAAGTAGAAACCATCTTTCTCTCGGAGCAAACTTGAGAAGAACTAACCGAATCAAAAGAACAACCGGAATTCACATCTAAGAAACTTGAAACAAAAGCACTATTTAAGCCATCACCTGATTCAGCGGTACTGGATTTGGCACCCCTCTGACTCAACTGCTTGCAACAGTCTCTCATGTAATGCTCAATCCCTTTGCACTGGTGGCCACGGACCTTACCCCCTACATACACTTTTTCTTCCAATCAAAGTACAATCCACCTCCAAGCAACTCACAGAAGTTGACGCCGATTTCTGACTCTCCTTCCTAAGTGCATCCTCCTCCAACTCCTTGATCATACCTGCTATGAAAAACTTTTCCTTGGTAGTGAATATATCGAGTTGGAAATCTTTAGATCATCTGCGTTGAACGTCTTCAGTTCAGATAACTCCATATTGAACTTCACTTCATGATCTAGAAGAGCGGTACTTTCCTTCATTGAGAAACCCCACAACTTTCTTCGTTGGTACATCCAACCTTGTGACGACGAACCCGAGTAGTCAGTTCTGGATCTTGTCCAAAAACTCGTCGTGCTTCTCCTATACCTGACTTCGCTCATCGATGACAACCGGATTAAACCCAAGGCTTCTGAACATATCTTCTTCCACTTCTCCTGCTTTGTGCCAATTGGTCTCCCTTTATCTCCTTCTAGGACTAGATCCAAGTCCTGTTGTGTAATATCCCAGATTTGCAGCGAACATTCGACTGGGCGATTGTTCAGTCGACTGGTAACACTGTTTACACGGGATTTGAGAATGAGATTGAGAAATTTAGTCCCACATGGGAAGTATACAAAAACTAATTTGAGTATAAATATAATTAGCCAATGATCAAGAGTCACCTAATTGGTTAACCACCTTTTGAGAGGTAGCCTGTGGTGGGCAGTTGTACTACATAGTATCTAATTTGTCTTCTAAAAATAATAAAAATTGTCTGAGTATTGGGGCGGGGCGTTACAAATGGTATCAGAGCCGACTTTCGACACTGGGTGTATCTGCACGTCGAGGTTCTTGAAGGCCTATTCGTGGGGTACACGGCAGGGAGATAATTCTCCGGATAGGCAGGGAGATAATTCTCTGGATATGTTCGCGTGTCGAGGGTCTACGGACCTATTCACAGAGCATGCAGGGTGTTAGAAAGTCGGATCCTACACTAGATGTGTGCCATGTACTCAGCGAGGACGCTGATTTCTAAAGGTGGGGTGTATGTAATATCCCAGATTTGCAGCGAACAGTCGACTGGTAACACTGTTTACACAGGATTTGAGAATGAGATTGAGAAATTTAGTCCCACATGGGAAGTATACAAAAACTAATTTGAGTATAAATATAATCAGCCAATGATCAAGAGTCACCTAAGTGGTTAACCACCTTTTGAGAGGCAGCCTGTGGTGGGAAGTTGTACTACATAGTATCTAATTTGTCTTGTAAAAATAATAAAAATTGTCTGAGTATTGGGGCGGGGCGTTACATGTTGAACCGATGCTTCATGCACGTCCACCTTCAAGAGATCAAAGTTGATATTGTCTTTGAACCGATTGATCTTTGTGATCTGATCTGCCATCTTCTCCAAGGAACTCGAACAAACCCTTAAACCCGAAGCTCTGATACCAATTGTTAGGGATTTCTACCGAAAACTCCTCTTAGGATCTTGTTGAGTTTTTCGATGCAATCAACACAAACCACCAAGCACATATAAGATCATACCAAACACACCAAAGTACACACAAATTTGTCCCGGTTGGGGCTTTCGCCTTAATCCGAGGGAGAAGAAACCCAAGATGTTATTCAACTAGAGAAAATATAAGAATATTACAATTCTCACAACGACCCTCTCTCAAGCCTCACCAGCAAGTATTAGTTGTTTACAATTAGAGAATTACTCAATCTCTCCTTCAATGAAGTACTCTCTCTCTCTCTTTCTCTCTCTTAGCTCTCAATGGAGGCCAATAACAACAATATAGAGATCTAGAGAAAACCTAGTTTGATATCTTGATACAATAGCCTTTGGATATTCCTGAAGAGATAACCCTATGATAAGAGTCGTCGGATCTGACTAGAAGAGCAAGTTGGGCTTCTCACGAATCACCAAGAACCGACCCAAATTATCCATCAGCGCCGCATTCGGTCGAACGCACCCCAAGATTGGTCGACCGTCCCCCTCTTGGGAACTTCTGCAAATTTGGGCGGTCGACCGCACCCCATGTATGGTCGACCACCGCGCGGTCGACCGCGCAGTCGACCGCAACTCCACCTGTTGCTGCTGCTGACTGTTTCCCTTACTTCCACTCCGTCTCCGATCGTCTCGATTCCTCCATCGTCTCATCGTCTTCTTACCAACATAGTATGCCAAACATAACCTGACATGATCAACAACAATAAATATCACGATTAATTAAAACATATACATGCACATAGAAGCTCATAATTATCCAAAGTTCACAACAGCAAAGTTCAAAATTATCCAAAGTTCACAAAGTTCATGAAGTTCACAGTTATAGAATTCATACATAACCATACACAGACTAACTAGGTGTATAGTGTTGCGACCTGCTCCTTTTACGAACTGGGACTCTCTATGCACGTTCTCCAATTTCTTGAGTCAAGGGTATATGGGGGCAACCTCCTCTTCATGCTTGGCTTCCTCTTCTACAATTTGTTGTGTTTGTGCACATTCTTGAACTTGAAGTTGGGCACCCTCCCTTGGCCGAGCAACTCTCTTCCGCCACTGCCCATGTCATGGTGATGGTTGTGTTTGTCGTAAGGGAGAAGCCTGAGCTTGTCTTGATGGTGGTGGCAGAGGATGAGCTTGTGCTTGTGGTGGATCTAGAAAAGCAACAAATTGTGGTCTGTCTCCAACCTCTTCAAGTGACAACCGACACAAGTGGAGGATTTCTCGTGCTAATTCCTTACAAGCCTTTGAAGCATTACTTTTCAACACACGAGCCCATTTCCGTGCAATATCCCATGAATTGTCAATCTACAACAACATTTAAATATAATCATGCATAAACAAAATTATATGATGCAAGTATAAGTAAAATATGTACAAAATTTTTTAATTCATAATTACTAACAAACGAGTTATTAACCAAGAGTCGATACGATGAGGCCTTTGGTTGATACATCGGTTGAGTAGTAGAATGTGCCGGTTGTGGTTTGACCTGGTACTTTGGGATTGGTATTTGGATCCCCGCCGGTATAGTGGTTTGCAGAGATATACACAAATGCGTAACACGATGGTACGATGCTTTGTAAACTTCTTGCTCCAACCCATCGTATGGTACGAGACCTTCAAACACCAAATCATATTTTCTTTCATTCCATATTTCCACACAATAGCGGTGATGATCGACTCAATAAATATTTGACAATCGACCCTGACCGGTGACGTTGTGTAGTCGTCGGTCGTACATCCAGTTTTCTGGGATTCTTTGTTGCGCACTGAACTGTCGGATGACTAGATCGGGGTAGTAGAACTCCACAATATTGAAGTTCACAAATGGAGCTCGTGTCAACCACAATTTCATACTGGCCGTGCAAGAGGGAGGTAGTCTTTCAAGCCTATCGGGGGTGTACGGATTCCAGTTGACGTTCTCTTCTCACAATTGATCCAGCTCATCTCTATAGTACATCAATACTCCATGTGGGTTATCTCTCCATGTGTGGCTGCCGGTCCAGTAAACCCCTAGAGGAACCCTCAACATGGGGTTTTCATCAACTACCTTTCATGCCTTCGAAAGAACAATTATCCAGGGACGGCCGAGGTGTATACATTCCCAACACCAAATATGCAATATCCACATCGGCCATGTCATTTGTATCGAACCCATCGCATAATTGCACAATACACGATAGAGTGGAGCCAACATCGCACTTCCCCAACTATAACGGGTGACTCTATGTAAATTCGCTATCAAGGGTAGGTACATTAGGTGGACGACATCATCGGATGAATTCGGAAAGATAACACCACCGAACATACTCACTAGGTACGCCCGAGTGTAATATTGAAGTTCGAAGTCGGTCGGTTCATTTCCCAAACTATTGTTGAACTCTGAATAGAGCCATGAACGCCAGATGGATTCACTGACGAACACACATTTGTCATCCTCATCAATCTCTCTCCCAAGATAATCTCTGACCAATGCAACTTTGTTGAACATGAGGTTGCCGTAATGATACCGGTCACAGCAACCCCATCTATCGGAAGTCCATATATAATTGCTACATCATGTAGTGTCACCTTCATCTTATCAAACGATATGTGGAACATGTGTCTCCGGCCTCCATCACTCCACAAGAGCTATAAGTAATGAATGGTCGCATTTTACTTTGGCCAACATCGACATTCCATGGAAACCAGAATTTACCAAATAGTTATGTATAAGTAGGTGCACCGGCAATGTCGTGTGTATCCGGAAACTCATATTCTTCGTCTCTCCCTTTCACACCACCTGAGACCTGTGCTCTTCTTGTAGGTAGAGTAGGGTTGGGTCTAATGGACCCGGACCTCCTTGTGCAGCGGAAGACGACGCACCTACTTCATGCGAAGAAGATGGTTGGCCAACATCCTACACAAAGGTATAAATTCTTGTTATTATAGAAAGCATAATAGACATGAATCTTAGGGGCTAAAAATAATTAATGCATCTTACTTGTGATGGTGGTTGGCCTCTACCACTGCCCGACAACTGTGACAATCTACTCGGTCGCACCATTTCTCTGTCAACATTAATAAATTATTTCTCATGGACAAAATTCGAGTTTAAGAGATTACACTGCTCGTTTCAATACACTACTCATATCAACCTCGACAATATCTGAACACATTGTGTATATCCATTCATACTTACAGAAATCTACAACTTTTTGAAAAATAGACCAATTCTCATATATTGAAAATTCAACGATTTTGAGTACTTGTACAAATACACTACTCATATGAATATCCTACTCATATCAATATCGAAAGCCTGTCTTAATACTCGTATCATACTACTCATAACAATCTCCACAACATCCCAATACACTACATATTTATATGCATACATTCATAGAAATCTGATATCAACATCCATTCATACACACACATAATTCTACATAACTTTGAAAATATAGCAATTCTAGTTTATACAAAATTTCATAACATCTCATATACTATATTGTCAATTCTAGTATATAAAAAATTTCCACGTCCATTCATACTACTACTCATATCAATCTCCGCAACATTTCATACACAAAATGAATATTTCAAAAGAAATCAAAGGTTTTCGAATACCTAGCGCAATTTCAGATTCAAGGTGAGTTGTAGAAGAATTAGCTCCGAGATCCAAGTGAACGGGGAGAGGGGGGAATCAGAAGGGATGAGAATTAGAGTTTATGAATGAGCATTTTGTGTATTATTTGGCGATATAAAAAATGACAGAATGAAGGAGAAGAAGTGGGATCTAGGGTTTTAGGGTTTTAGGGTTTTGAGTTCAGGAATGGATGGAGGGAGGGAGAGATAAAGTGAAAGGGGATGAGAAGAGGGGGTCACTTTATATGTGAAAAAATTATTATACTGATTCTGCTATCCCCAATAACGGCATCTCGCATGCAAATGCCGTTGTTGGGGATAACGACATCAGTTATAAGATGTTTCCACACTTGCAATTTTTCCTTAAGTCAGAGAGTTCACAATTGAGAACGAAATATACTATTGACGTTACCACAAAAAGCGGCATGTGGTTATTTTTTACAGATGCCGCTTTTGGAAACAATAACATAAAAATAATCTATCTCATTGTTACCAATAACGTTTAATGCTGACATGTCCAAAACTGGGTCAGTTGGGTAAATATTTTTGAAGGTGGGTTAGGTTGGTCAATATTTTCAAAAAGTAGGCCAATACGGAAATAATTCATTTTTGAAACTATTTCCCTAACTATACTACTTTCTAAACTAATTTCCTAGGTGAACCAGTTTGCATAGGCCGCAGCTCGGAACTGCGTTGTAAGGCCGCAGATCTCAATTGCGACCTCTTTACAAATATTTTTTCGAGGTTGCTGTTTCCAACTGCAGCCTTAGTGCATTTCATATTTGGGCTAAAGAGACTTCGAGATTTGATAAAAAATTACTAAGTTAAAATGTATTAAACTTAGGTTGCAGTAGTCAACTGCGGCCTAGATATAACAGAGACCGCAATCCCTAACTACTACCTCTATTATACTGAGGCTGCAGTAGCCAACTGCGACCTCTGTTCTATCGACATAAAAATTAACTCTTAAAGAATCGAGCCACCTCTTTCTCTCTCCTTCACTTCATGTATCCCAACTCTCTCCCCCATAATTCCTAAACCCAACTTTCAAAACCCTAGATCCCAAATCACTTTTCTCTAACTCCGTAAAATCTATTAAACTTTGTCAAATCTCTTCCAACTTCTGTCGAAGCACTCAGTGGTTGCCAAATTTCATATCCCTCTCAAAATCAAACTTTGAAATCTCGCACTATCACTCAAAATACCAAAATCCAAAATTTCACATCAACCAGCATCGTCTCCAGCCTCATCCCAGTCATCTCATACATCATCTATATCATCATCTCCACGCTCAAACTTTGGGTTTTTTTAAGGTAATCATACATACCTATAAAGTATAAAATGTGTATGTTATTTTTGTGATTAGATAATTACTCGCATATACGTCCTTTTATGTATATGTATGGATTACAAAATTCATATTTGGTTCTACTATGGGGGAGAAATAATTCGGGACCTAAAGCTAGGAGCTTTTTATATGGGTGTTGAACCAGAAATAGTTTGGTTTCCACGTAATATTACAAAGGAAGAAGTAATAGATAAAGTATATGAAATTACTAACTGAGATAAGAGTGTTAAAATCCTAGCTTGGTACGCAGTTGAAAAGAGGAGAAGAACAATATTTTATGGCGGTGCATGTAGTTGATAATGACGCTATTATTGCCATGATTGTTAGGACTGTTGATCTGAGCTCCAGTTGGACCACATTAGAGTTATATATTAAGAAAATCAAGATTCTCAATGGTTGTCCACATGTTATTTGTATTTCAAGCCCATTACATGAAGTGTCGACCTATGAGACGAGTCACAATCTGACTCCTCAATCACATGCAAGATTGTCACCTCTACAAGAAGACATGTTCGCAATTCCAACATGGCCAAATCCCACAGAATATGAGTTGCCATGTCCTTCTAGCTTGATACACGAACTTGTTGATAACGAAGACATTATTCAATCATTCAATCATGGTACTGAGCTATTAGAAGATGAAAAAGATGAAGAAGACGATGAAGATGTAATAGACGGGCATCCAGATGATAACGTTAATGACGTTAAGGACTTGCAACATGATGTCCAACATGGGGTCTCCTGACTCAATTCATGAGTGCAACTATACCTGAGTTTGAATTGGTTGACTCGGTTAACAATGCGATAATACATTAATTTCCACAAGAGTCGTGTGGCTCATCCGATATCCAACATGCAGCGAAGATGTTCTCCGTTATGGAATCGAGAATTCGTTACAGTGAAATCGAACAAAAATTTATATGTCGTGAAATGTATTTTGGCACCAAAGGTTCGTACAAAAGATGTGAGGGCACAAAATTCTAAAGTCATAGCTAAGTCCTGTTGTCCGTGGAGATTACGTGCAATCGTTCCAAATGGGCAGACATATTTCATGGTGAAGAATTTGGAAGGGTCGCATATATGTGTCAATCTCACATTAACTCAGAACCACAGTAAAGTTGATACTCTACTTTACATTATTTGCGAACTACAACATTTTATGGCCACAGTTGATAACTGCGACTTCACAATTGAATAGATTACAGTTCCTAAATGAGGCATACTAGTCCACCAAAATTAGTTTAGAAATTGGGCTAGTTTGGAAAGTAGTTTCGAAAAGTGGGTAATTTTGAGAAAAAATTCTTGAGGTTTGGGGGTTTGATAAATGGACCGGGAAAAGTGAGTGGGGACTGGGACCATTGAGAAAGTGTTTGTGGGACGCAGGGAGAAATGGGTTTTGACCAAAAAATTATTTATTTTCTGATCTTTATTGAAAAAGGCAGTGGTTATAGTTAGTTTTTTTTACTATTTAGTCTTTTGAAATTTGCGTATTTATTTGGCCTGATTTTGCAAAATATTGATTCCACCTCGGTAGGGTTGGTATTCGGATCGATCAGGCTGGGTCAGGCCCAAACTATCCAGGTTGGCCTAGGTTTCAGGTAGGCTTGGATCGGGTCGGGCCATTAACCGAGTTGGGCTGAGTCGGGTTGGGAAGGGGAAAACTTGACCCATTCAACCCACGAACTCGGACGGGTTGAACCCGTATCGGGCAGAGCCAGGTCGCGGGTTGGCCCGGGTATTTCATGATTTAATTTTTTTAACTCCATTTGTTTTTATTTTAAAAATGCACAACAAGTATAAGAGCAGAACTAAAATGTACATATTATTAATTTCAACTTATATGAAATTTGTACAATTTTTTTACATACAAAATTACAAATACATGTAATAAAAAAACATGCAAATTTCTTTAATTACATGTTTAAGGGGATAATCTAGAGTTCGAGATAGCCTAAAGTTAGATTGACGAGAGGTCACTGGACTATTGTTGTGCACCTCTACTTAATCTAAACATAGGATCTCATCGCCCTAAATTCCCCACTCTTGTTGTTGATCTTCAGGCGAGTTTCTTCCACTCGTTAAGGTGCCGACCGCTCTTTCTTGTGTCCTGTCTTCAGCCTTCATCCAATCGCGAATCCGGCTTCAAACGATTCTTGTAATTAGTTAGAACTCTGTCACTTGTAGAAAAAATACTGTTTGAAGCAATTGTAGAGACATGAAGAGTTAGTACATCTCTAGCCATATGTGAAAGATTAGGAAAAAAATTTCATGTTCTTTCCACCATTGTAGCACTTTAATCTTAGTACTAGAACTCTCACTATATTGTTGATTATACCAATTTAATTCATTAGGTGCATTAGTCCTAGGTTTTTTTTATTGAATACGAGCAAGTAAATTAGCAGTAACATCTTCTAATGTACTCTTACCCTTACCTCTAGAAGTAGAAGAAAAAGAAGTAACTATACTAGTTTTTTTTTACTGGCGGAAGGTAGGATGGTCCTACCTCACAGAAATATATATATATATATATATATATATATATATATATATATATATATATATATATATATATATATATATATATACACACACACACTAGATTTGCCTGTGGACACGTGCCTACGGCACGTCTTCGAAACGATACAAAACACGAAAATCTCTGTAAACAGTAAAACAACAATTATGTAGCTCAAGTTTGAATAGTATGGGAATAATTAGTTGTAAATAAAAGTCCATGTTTTCATTAGTATATGTTGAAAAATAATTATAAATGGGGGTGTAAAATCTAACTTCTTAGAACTATAAGTGTGAAAAATATGAAATTTAACTGTTGAAGAGATATTTGCTATTTTCAATATAACATGTACAATAAAAAAATATAAAAAATTCTGAAAATTTACAAACCTAAAATCTTAAAATATAAATTTCTAAGTTAATAAAGAAAAAATGGAAGAGAGAGATAGGGAGAGGGAGAAAGAGATAAATATGAAAAAATGAAGAGAGAAGAGAGAGATAGTGAGAGAGATAGTAATAAAGTAAAGAGTTTTTTAGTTTTAGGAGGAAATTTTGGTTTTGGGGTTTGAAATTTTAGGAGAGAAAATGTGTTTTGTGAGGTTAGATCTGGGCCTTAAGTTTTGGGGGGATTGAAGGTGAGCCACTTGATAGCTTTCTTTGTGTTTTATTATATAGATATATAAGCAAGAGTTATAAACTATTACAAGTAGGAAAGAAGGGGTTGGAAGGCGAGATGAGTATGATCTCATCCCCCCTATACTCAACATATCAGCCCCTCGAACAAAAGAAACATCCCCTCCCGAGAACAACACTACAAAAACAAATGATAAAATATTACTATTTCTAGGACAGACAGAGTCCCAAAAAGAACAAAAAGAAACTCCCAACAAAAGCACAATGCAAGGATCGATTATCCTTTGGTGCTACTCAAGCTTTGGAGCGAACAGTCTCTCTCAAGTCGCATTAAATCTCGATCTCCAGTATCCTCAAGCTCATGAAGTATCGTGGCCTTCTTCTTAGAGCCTCCGCTGTTATCTAGCCAATGAGAGAACCAGAATTTGATGTTAGTGATGAGTTTATCCACAGTAATAAGCTTGTTATTGAAAATTCTATCATTTCTAGCATTCCAGATGCTCCAACAGGCAGCAAGTGTAACCATATGCCAAGAGTGTGTGAACTTGTGATTGTGAGAGTCAAAATACCATCGTGTGAAGCAGTCAGCAGTGGATGTAGGTAAGCTAGGAATATTGAAATGATGTGTGAAATGTTGCCAAACATGAACAGCCAGTGGGCATTGAAAGAAAATATGAAAGGTGGTTTCAACCGGACATGCACAAGTCGTGCATGTATGATCACCATCCCATCCTTTAGAATGTAATCTCTCTTTGGAATTGAGTATCTCCCAACTCAACATCCAGATGAATTTTTTGCATTTGAGTGGTGCCAAAATCTCCAACAGGCTCGATGGTAGGGGATATGAGGCTTGAGATGCTGTAGAAATCATAAGCAGACTTGACAGTGAAGCTCCCTAAGCTAGAGTTCTTCCAAGTTGCAATGTCTGGGGTTGTAGATGGTTGTATGTGAGAGATAAGTTGCAGTAGCTGACTCTTCTCGAGGAGAAGATAGGAAAAGGTAGTAGTATGTAAACTTGGTCGCCAAATCCATCTATCCTGCTTAAAATGAACTTGAGAACAAATTGGTGCATCTTTGTTCCAAGCAGCCTTGAACAGAGTCGGGAATAGGGTGGAAATGTTGCTGCCTCCAATCCAGTTGGATGTCCACAATTTAAGCATTTGTCCATCTCCTAATTGCCAAATAATCCCCTGGTTGAATTGCTCTTTGAGCTTGTAGACATTTTTCCAAAAATCCGAAGCTTGAGCACTGCAGGTGAAAGAGTTGGTCGATCGGTTGAAGTATAAGGATTTGAGAACTTGGTTGCTAAGGGATTCCTCAGATAAAATTTTCCACCACCATTTCATAAGCAGAACATTGTTGAATTGGCTGAGATTTAAAATGCCTAAGCCTTCATGCTTTTTGGGCTGACAAATCTGCTTCCAGTTTGTACATGAGACTCCGGCAATGTTTGCATCTCCGCCCACCCAAAAGAATTTGCTTCGTATTTGGTCAATTCTTGTTATAACCCAATGTGGCAATTTGAAGAAGGAAGCGAAGTAAGTCAGCAAGGCACTCAGCACCAAATTGATGAGGATGTATCCCTCCCCTAAAAAGCATCCGCCCCTTCCAAGTAGACAATCTCCTTTCAATTTTAAGAATAAGGGGTTAATAATCCCTTTTCTTTAATTTGCCTTTGGTTAAGGGAATGCCCAAGTTTTTGGTGGGTAGGGAGTCCTGTTTGCAACCCAGGATATGAGCAAAAACCTAGAGCTTGGCTTTAGAATGCCCGAAGTAGATAATGGATGATTTAGAAAGGTTAATGTGGAGGCCTGAGATATTCGCGAATATATGCAATAACAACTTTAGATGGAGCAAATCTTGTTCATCACCTTTGCAGAAAATTAGAGTGTCGTTAGCAAATTGCAGTATGGATAGTGAAGCTAGGGAGCCCCTGAGTTGTAGCTGTGAAAAAGTATCGTTGTCTCTTCCACTTCTCAACATTTGTGCTAACACATCTACCGCCAGGATGAAGAGCATCGGAGATAAGGGGTCACCTTGTTTAAGCCCTCTCTTTGAATTTATGGTCTTGCCCCCTATCCCATTCACTAAAACAAAGGATTTAGTTGAGTGAAGGATTGCATTAATCCAACTGCGCCAGCTTGGGCTGAAGCCTCTAGCAGTAAGCATTTGCTCAATGAAAGTCCAACTGAGGGTATCAAAGGCTTTGCAGAAGTCAATCTTTAGCATAAGTGTATCGGATCTTTTGGTGCAACATAGATTGATAGCTTCATGAGCTATAAGAAAACAGTCCACAATCGATTTGCCTTTGAGGAAAGCACTTTGTGATGAGGAAACCAGAGAATGGAGTAAGGGGCTGAGCTTGTTTGCGAGGATTTTGGTGAAGATCTTCATAGAACAGTTAAGGAGGCTGATAGGGCAGTAATCAGAGACTGAGTTAGCCCCTTCACGCTTGGGGATTAGAACAATAGTCAAAGAGTTTAGTCTACTAATATCGGCTTTCCCATTTTGAATGTCACAACATAAATCATCTTGAATGACTTCCCAGTACTGTTGAAAGGAGTGCATCGAGAAGCCATCGGGGCCAGGTGCCTTGTCTCCATTCATGCTAAAGACAACTTTCTTAATCTCTTCCCTACTGAATGGTTCTTCGAGCTCAGAAAGATCAATAGTTGGATTAGGGTATAGGGTTTACTAGTTGATTCTGAAATCAAGGGACGTGTTACATCCACAGATGTCTCTGAAATGTTGCTCGAAGCAGGAACGGATTGAAAATTGATCCGTAATAAGATCTCCATTATGAAGCAGAGAATAAATGAAGTTTTTTCAATGCCTCCCATTAGCTATTGAATGAAAGAATTTTATGTTGACATCACCCTTCTTGATCCAAGTTACTCTTGATCTCTGCCTCCAGTAGGTGACCTCCGCCTGCACCAAGCTCTGGTAATCTCTGTGGGCATCAGGGAGTTCGTTTGTTGAGAACTGTCTAGGGGTTGGTTGTCAGCCAGGATGTCAAGTTGGTGAATTTTATCAAGGAGAGCCTTCTTGCGAAGTGGATTGTGCTCGAACTCCTCATTTCTCCATCGCCCGATCCTTCTCTTTAGCAGCACTAGTTTTTGAGCGAAGATATCTACTAATGATCCCCTGCTGGTAAAGCTCTTCCACCAGGTAGTAATAGCATGGGTGAAACTCTTATGAGAGGCCCAAGCCTTCTCAAATTTAAAATAATGGATCCTGGTGTGGATGGCTTGGGAGTCCAAGATTAATGGACAGTGATCAGAGGCAATACGCATGAGGGAGTGTTGGATGCAGTTTGGGTATAGTTGTTCAAATTGGCTTGAGATTAAGAATTTGTTCGGTCTAGCAAGTGCTGGCTTAGCTCTGAGATTAGACCAAGTGTATTTTCTATCTGCAAGAGGGAGATCAATAAGTTGCATCTGCTGAATCCAATTCCTGAATTCCTTCATATCCCTTCTTGAACTTTGGCCTCCATTCCTTTTAGAGTTGGAAGTGGTCGCATTGAAATCTCCATAAATGACTCAAGCATCACATAAGAATTTTCTCCTAAGTTTGATTTCACTGAAGTAAAGGTTTCTGTCATCCAGTTCGAAAGAGGCATAGACTGAGGTGATAGACCACTCAGTTCCAGTGGTTCTGTTGCGGAAGGAGAGGGAGATTGAAAAAATATCAATTGCGCAGTAATAGCAATCCAGGATGTTATCATACCATCCAATAAGAATACCGCCGTAACTTTCAATAGCATCAAGAGATTTCCAATTGGTGAGTGAAGTTCCTCCAATGGATGCAAGCTTTCTGGTAGATGGCTTTGTGAGTTTGGATTCTTGTAGACAGGCCATGGTAATTTGAGCATTTCATATACCATCCTTAACCAGGGCACATTTGTTGGGGTTGTCCAACCCTCGAATATTCCAACTGCCAATCTTCATTGAAACAAGAGAAAGACAAGCAGCAATACAAATAATCAAAGTAGAGGCTAATAAACCCAAGCACTCAATTGAGCTGTTTCTGTTGATCTGGCTGATCAACAGCATCACTCGTAGGTTGCTTAAGTTTATCAACTGAGTGTAGCCCAATAGTCTCCACTCCTACAGATTCAGCTACCTCATTTATATCCTCATTAGATAGTAAAGCGAAAGGATTATTGCAGGCATTGGTAACTGAAAACATAGAAAAGGAGGTACCTTCATTTTTGCTGGCGGAGGCTGACTTTAGGGAAGAGCGCAAGTGCTTCATGAAAGGCCTGGTATAGGTGGCTTTGGATGTTGATCTGCCTCTCTTGCGTCGCTTGCTAGTTTCTTCATCAAAGCCTAGTGGAACAGATCCCGAACTAGAAGAGGAGTTGGCCTTATGATGCCGAGGGAGGAGAGACTTTGTTTTGAAGCTTGTTTCACGAGCTCTCCTAGCTTCGGAGCTGAATTGCATAACCTTGGGGGCTTCAAGCTTTGCCACCAGCTTGTTCACTGACATTTCGAGAGCAGACTCAACCGCAGGCTGGATCTCTTTGAAAAGTGAGAGTGGGATATTGACAACCTTCCCCTTCCAGATCATCTGCCTAATCTCCTCTTCAGGGAAAATGTCTTGAGAGCTTGCAAAATTATCAGGATTATTATTGGATTTGCTAGAAGTAATCCCCATATTGCCCTTTGGGGAATTTGAGGGGATTTCAATTATTGGGGGGCATTGAAAACAAACTTTTCTTCTGATTTGGTCCCCACAGAATCTTCAATATGCTTCGTTTGGGGGGGGGGACTAATTTGGAACCTTCTAAACTTGATTTCGCAAGATTATAGATATTTAAAAAATTTCCTGCCAAATTTACCAGATTTGGTTGCTCCTGAGATTGTGCAACGGATTCCCTAGCGGAAAGATTTGCCTTCGTGATTTTCTCCTTGCCTTTTGTGTCGCCAATGATTCCCTGAATTGGCGGTTGATTGGATCGATCTTGCTGCTCTGCCAGAGAATCCCTACGACGCCAGAAGGAGGTGGTGGAGCCACTTCCTGACGTAAAAAGTTGGACTTTGCCTTGCACCACGTCGTCGGTAGGAATGGGGTTGCTAAGGATAAGCACAGGGACATCATGTATCTGAAGTTCCTTGGTCCATGGCATAGTGAAGTGGATCTGGATATTCTTTGGAATGAGGCTAACATCTTCAACTTCAATAAGGATGAAGGCTTGGTCCCTGGTGACCACATTCTTCATCTCTCCGCTCATAGTAATGAATTTGCCAAACGGTTTCACCAATTGCTCGAAGGAGATTTGGTTCCACATATGGAAGGGAAGGAGTGGAACATTTATCCAGATGAAGCTTGGTTTGGGCTTCAACTTTGCTCCATAGTCCATGGACCATGGTGAGAAAGTTGCGTTGAAACTAGAGAACTGGAAAACGCCATCAGCGATTGCATTCTTGGCCTCTTCTTCAGAGGGGAACTTGACATGGAAGACCCCATCGCTGCTCCTCTTCACAACCCACCATCTTCCTTGCCTTTTTTCATGCGAAGTTCAGAGCACTCTCAATAGCCGCAGTATCAGGACGGGTGCACGGGTTTATCAAATGAAGGGAGGCGCTTGCATGCAGTCCAGGCAGAGCTGAAGCGATCTCCGAGTTGTGGGTGATTTCAATGTCCATGGATTCCTTGCGGTTGTGAAGCGGGCAATCTCTAACTCTTTGTCCAAATTTGCGGTAGTTAGAACAATGAATGCTACTTTTACGGCAGTCCGCCGTCTTGTGGTCGTTCTCCCTGCAACGCATGCAACACCTCTCCATCTTCTTAGAAGGGATTTTGGGGTTTCTCGGTTTAGGGTTTTGAGGATAAGTGGGTTTGGGAAGGAAGATGGGTTTAGGGGGAAAAGGGAATTTGTTTTGGGGTGGTAGGTGATGAGACGGTGGAGTGAAGTAGGGGGTTTGGTAGTTTTGAGGAAGGCGCGGGGATCGAAAAGTTGGGTTTGGGGGGAGGGGGGGTGTAATGATGAGGAGGGGGGGGGGGGGCGTGGAGCCATTAGAATTTGAGCAAAAAATTTGCTCTTGTTCCAAGGCAGCCATGCACGCACCTCTCTCCGCTCTCCTCTCTCTTCTCTCATTTTTCCTTTCTCTATGTTTTCTTTATTTTAAATAACTATACTAGTTGTACTATTAGATGCAAAAGTTTTATCATAATAATCATAAAAGTTATTCAATGTCGATTCAAAGCTAGCTAAAAATTTATTCCAATCATATTCAGATTCATTTCCAAGTAAAGTAAAAAAAATTTCAATCAAACTCATCTTACCCGCCAATTTGATACGATAATTCATAACAATAGTAATACAATACAACATAGGAGGAGGATTAAAATACTTCAAAATTTTAGTATATGCGGGAATAACAATATGACTAATGTATTGGTCTAAAATCATATCTTGAAAAGTTTGCATCATAGCAATAATTGAAATAAAAATATTACTAGAAGTAGAATCATAAGATTTAGAAAACGTTACAGTTGCGGTTTTAAGAGGTTCCAAAAATCTTAACAAAGATTCGGCAAAATACCATGATTGGGGAGTCATTTCAAAAATTTCCATGTTTTTTGCAATACAAAAATTGTTTATAATATCTTTGTATTGACTAACAACATTTAGTAAATCGAAAGTAAAGTTTTATCGATATTTAACATCTCTAGGAAATTTTCTAAAATGTATTCCCCTAGGTTTACACCTTTTTTAAATTCTTGAAGCATAGTACCACTCAAAGTAATAAAATGCACACAATTTCTAATTGTATTTACATATGGATCAGCTATTTTCAATGAATCTTGTACATATAAATTTAAAATATGACATGCACAACTAACATGAAAATTTTCTTTACATGGAGGAGCTAATTGTGGTTCTAATGTACTAATCGAAGCATTGTTGTTAGATGCATTATCATGAATAATACTAAAATTTTTATCACAAATTTGAAATTAATCAGAAACTTCTAAAATACGTGTTACGATAACCATACCACTATAGGGATACGGCAAAGTTGCAAGTGATATGATGCTCTTTTGTATCATCTAATCACTATCGATCCAATGACAAATTATGCCCATCATCGGAATATCGCTATAATCTTTCCAACAATTGGAAGTTAACGATACTCTACAAATTAAAGTGTCTCACATTTCGTTGTAAAGTTTAAAACAATCGGCATTGAGTGTGTTTCTAGGAATTCTTTTAAAATGTGGAATTAGTGTATTTTGGTTAAATGTCACTACGTTCCTACTATCGGAATAGGAAAAAGGTAACTCATCCTTAATAACTAGTTTGGCTATTTTCCGACGAACAATTTCAAGATCATAGGGGTGGCTATCTATTTGTCCAACCCTAGGGTTGATTTTGTTGTTGTGATTGTTGGTCTTATACTTGTGCGGGGTGTATATTTACAATATGTCGTTTAATTATACCCATTCCCTCACCCTTCTTTCATTTGTAACTCTTGCTACAAGTTTTATAAATATTATGTCATATAATAGGATTCTTCTCGTTGGGGATAAAGTCATAAAATTTGTGTCAATCACTAGTTTTCCCTCTAGTTTTCTACTAAAAGTGGGTTGTGGGGATTCGGTTTCATATTTTGTGTGTCACTAGTAAGCATTTCTTGTTTTATGTCATGTGGTGGAACATCGTGAGAACCTATGTTAAGCATATGGTTATGTTCGGGCTCTAATTGTGGAATTGTTGGAGACCGACGAGAAGAACTAGAGGAATCTTGTCCACTTTGGCTACGACCGCTACTTCGTGTAGACATGATAAATGGTTTGTAGTAGTTGTGTATGTAGAAAAAACGGTTTCTAGTGTTTTAGTTGTGTATGCGATGCAACAAAAAAAAACGATATAGGAGGTATATGTTAAGGAAAAAAAAACTAAAAAAACAATAGAGGGTCGAGAGAGTAGCGAAATACCAACAAACAATTATGATAAAAAAATTAAAGCTACAACAAAAATAAAGGGTTGAGAGAGTTCATAAATTTTGATACCGTACTTCACGAATAATCGTATATAGAGTTGAAAAAGAAAATAATAGTAGAGAAACTCTAGAAGTAGACGTAGTTGAGAGTGTTGAGTAGATGTAGTCACATAGTCGTAGAAAGAGAGCGGGAGAGAGAGAGAGAGAGAGAGAGAGAGAGAGAGAGAGAGAGAGAGAGAGAGAGAGAGAGTTTCTTTGTTGAGAGAGTTTATAGTAGATGTAGTTGATAGTGTCGAGTCGACATGAATTCGATACGATCGAAATTGTTCACATTTTTGTTGCTTGCTTCGTTGTTGAATGAACTTTATTGAATTGAGTAGTAGTAGTAGAGATGGAGGTGTGAAAAAATTTGACCCCCCCCCTCCAAAAAAAAAAAACTGCAGCATCAGACCCAACGGTCGACCTGTTCAGGTCAAACGGGGCACAACCCGCGGGTTTGCGGGACGGGTTTGGGTTTTTTGGCGGGTTGGCAGGCTGGGTTGTGTGAGTTGAAGTTGAGATTTTTTTCGACCTGGGTCGGCCCGGTAAGGGTTACCGGTACGACCCAAACCCGAATCGGGTCAAGTCGGGTCGGGTTAAGTGAAGCGGGTCGCGGGCAAGTCGCGGGTCGATATGACCCGGATGCCATCCCTACACCTCGATATCATTTTTTTCGTTGTTTCTTGCAAAAAGATAGTCCGTGATGAAGGTATGGACCCACGTGAATGAATATGTTCACGTGGTTGAATTTATGTGACACATGTGTTGAATAAAAATAAATCATTGCCGTAGTGAACACTAATTGCTGACGGGTCGTTTCTTTTATACTGAGTGAGATTATCTCAGGTTGTTGTAGTTTAAAAGTGATGTTTTATCTAGGTGAATGGATTTAGCATTCTCATTCAATCCAGTGTTATATATCCCTTCGTACTAAAATTCATTGTAGCAAGTAATAAGTTTCAAATATGTAGTAACAAATACATGTAAGAATATAAAAATATCAAGAAACTACCTTTACTAAGAGAGGTGAGGATTTTAGAGAGCGAGGCCGAAATAAGGCATGGATCCCGAGAGAGTACAGCAGCGACGATGAGCGACGCCACCCACGCAGCAGACACCTCGAGCATAGAGGAGGACGCTACAAGGAGGGACATCATCATAACAGGTCTCGGTCCCCGAGAGTGGAAGGGAAGAAGGAGGTTACATACACGCCTCATCGTCAAACTACCCATCGGAGCCCCACTCACGGGGACAACTCTGCTCGGCACCAGCAATAGCACCCACGTCAACAACTTAGGAGCCCACCTTACTTCGCCAATTCAGCGCCATCCAAGAACATCACCAAGCAATCTCATCTCCTCTTCGAAGTCCCCTACAACAGCGAACCTTACGGAGGAAGAGCTATTGGCGGCACTGAAAGCATTACAACGTAAGGAAGGGGAAGGACAAGAGAAGGAGGAGGGAGACGATGCTCCATGGTAGACCTATCACTCCAAGTCTTCGAAGAAGCATGACATAGCTCGAAGGAGGGAATAAGAAGTCTCCTCAATATTCTGCGGCGACCATCACAGTAAAGAAGCTTGTCCCATCGGCTACTTTGTTTGCTTTGAGTGCAAGGAACCAGGGCACAAGGTTCATACCTGTGCTATTAGGGGAGGCAAGCGGAGAGGTATGCAGGTAGACGAGCTCCATCTGCCAGTTAGGGGGAAGGAAGGTGGGCACGCCAAGGTTACGGTTACTAGAACGATGAGGGATACAAAGGAGAAACTGAAGAGGAGCTTGGGGGTTATCAGAGCGGTGCAGGGATGGCCGTCGTCGGCGGAGGTCGTGTCTGGGCTGCGTCAGCTATCAAACTCATTCAGTAAGTGACAGTGGGAGCTTCACAGGATTAACGACTTCCGGGTGGCGGAATTCCCATCGGTTGAGGGGGTGGCGGCATTGGCATGGTGGACTGAACTCAAGATAGTTGGTGGCAAAGGGATAACCATTAAGCAATGGACGGGGGAAGAAGGTGCCATTGATCAGGAATTCAGGTCTGGGGTCTAGATTAGGTTGGAGGGTCTTCCACTTCACTGTTGGTAGCTCGGTGGCTTCCAAGATGTGGTTCAGAAGTTCGGCACTATTTTGGAAATAGATGACCGGACGTCAAAGCTTACAGGGGGATATGCGAGGGTGAGGGTGGGTTGTGTGGGGATAGAAAAGATTCCGGCGACTGTTAGGACTATGGTCGACAATCGACACTTCATCGTCAAAATCATGGTGGGGGAGTAGGAGGGGGGCTAGTCGAGAAAGGGAGTAGAGATGAAGACGCCGATAGTGAAGAAACTTTTTGTTGAAGCTGCGAACAAGCGAACAACATCTAAATGGTCGGAAATCGTTTCAGGGATGAAGGTGCTGAAGGTTGAAGATGAACTGTTGGAGGAGAGTGAACCGGTGGGCAAACCGGGTTCAGTGGATACTGTGCAACCGTTGATCATCCAGCGGCACGAAATCGAAGGAGATCTAACGGCTGGCGAATTCTCCTTTGGTAAAAAAACAAAAATTGTACAGCTCGAGGTGGGTCCCACTAGGCATCCATGTATTGGGGGGGTCTTATCTGGCACAGCAGGATTGGAGGAGTGGGAGGGGCTCAATGAAAGGGATACTGTGGAGGGGTCTAGGACACGTCATATGGGACACATCGGTTTGGGAGGCTGTCCTATTACAACTAGCTCGAAAGGATTGGCGCCAGGTGAAGGGACAGGGGTGTTGGCGCGTGAGTTTGAAAAGGTGGCGGGAGAACAGGTCATTTTGAATGAAGATGTGGGCTAGCAGAGTACAAGTGGGGCAGTATTAGTTAAGGCAAATAATATTCGACATGGGCCTGGGCCGGATCTGGGCTTGGAAGTATTGGTTGAGAAGAATAATTTAATAAGGGGAATGGGCGGTGGTATTGAAAAGGGAGAGAAGGGTGTCTGCGGTTCGATTTTGGATCAGGGGATTACTCCTAATTGCGAAGCACTTAACATTTGCCAAAATAGCAACGGAAAGGAAGAAGACAGGGTTAATAAGATTGACACACTGCTTAAAAAGGAAGTGGAAAAAAGAATTCAACGGGAAGTGAAGAAGAGAGTCAAAGCAATGCTAGGTAGTTGGGCCTCGGAAAATCCTAAGATTTCCGATGACTCATTTGGCTCAGAAAGTGAGACTGTTAGGTCCGAGGAACGTTTATCTGGGGAAGAAAGAGGGGCTGACAGTTTACCTGAGGACACAACAAGCGTGAAAGAGAGTACAAAGAAGATCTCAGAAAAGGCAAAAGAAGGGAACAAGCGCAGCGACAGGCAACGTAGCAAGGGGAGAAGCCAATGACGGTTAAGGAGATCTATCAAAGGGTCGGAAAACGAAAAAGCTACGACAACATCGCAGGTATTAACTCACCTATTTCTATATTCGGCTCAATTCCTGTTTCTGTGTTAATACAACTAGCAAATGTGTATGGTATCAATATGCATCTGGGTAATCCTGCACACACTAGTATCATTGATGTTATTCGGGCTAGGGAATTGGACAATATTTTCAAAGTTCAACAGATCCTGGGGGTAGGGGGTGTGATGAGGATAGGGGGTCCCCAAAACAGGTAAAGCTAGGGTCGACTGACCAGGGGGAGGGGGGATTAAATATAGTTAATGTTTAACGTCCTCTTTTGGAACGTGAGGGGGCTTGGCAGTGCAACCAAGCGTAGGATGGTGGGTGAGGTAGTTCGAAAAAATAACATTGATGTGGTCTGTCTGGAAGAGACAAAATTGTCTCAACCAATAGACAAGGTTATCAGGGGTCTTAGGATTAGCCACATTAACGAATAGAGGATCCAGGGTGCTGTTGGAGCATCAGGGGGGTCATGGTTGGGGTTAATACTAGTAATTTTGACTTACTGGAAGATTGGGTTGGTAATTTCACGGTAACAGTGGTCGTGCGTAGGAAGGTTGATGGCTGGAAGGAGACTATAACAGCGGTATATGGCCCTAATGATATGCATAGAAGGGAGGAGTTGTGGGAGGAGCTGACGCATATCAGAGGCAACTGGAGTTTGCCATGGGTTGTTGGAGGGGATTTCAACATCGTCAGACATGTTCATGAAAGATACGGAGGAGCGGGAAACGGGCATGACAGAAGAAAATTCAATCAGGTGATCTCAGACCTGACGCTAATGGATATACCTATCAATGATCGGAAGTATACTTGGTCTAACAGAAGGAGGGTTCCGGTCCTGGCGAAGCTCGATAGAATTCTGGTTTCGATCGACTGGGAGATGAAGTTCCCTTGGGCTATGGCTAGGTCTTGCATTCGCAATACGTCGGATCATGTCCCTATCATCATATCGACGAGAGAGGAAGGAAAAAGGAAAAACTATACTTTCATATTTGAAAAAATGTGGCTAACCAGCAATGAACGCAAGGACCTAGTTAGGGCTAGCTGGGAGGGAGTAATGGTCCAGGAGGAACCGACTACGAGGCTGGTTAGAAAATTATCAAGACTTAGAAGAAGCCTACGAAAGTGGAATAAATCTACGTTCGGGAATTTCTTACATCGGAAGAAGGACACTTTGAATCTTATTGAGGAGCTAGAAAGGAGGGAAGAGGTACATGGGTTGGACGACAACCAATTCCAAACCCCGAAGGATTGTAGGCAATATATCCTGGAAACTTATAATAGGGAGGAAATCATGTGGCGTCATCGCTCAAGGGTTAAATGGCTGACTGAAAGGGATGCAAACACTAGTTACTTTCACAAAATTGCCAGTATGAGAAGGAGGATGAATCACATTCACTCTTTGGACATTGATGGTATTTCGGTTTCCGAGGAAAGTGTCTTAGTAAAGCACGTCCACGACACTTACAAGAACCTTTTTGGGGAAAACAGGGAGGGTCAGTACGAGATGGTCACTGACCTGTGGGAGGAGTTGCCGGAAGATATTCATGGAAGAGTTGCGGCTATGTAGGAACCATTCACGATCGATGAGGTCAAGGCGGCAGTTTGGGGAATGGGTCAGGATAAGGCGCCGGGACCAGATGGATTCCTAGCGTTCTCTATAAGCAATTCTGGGAAGTTGTGAAGCATGACGTGATGGATGTTATGAGAGCCTTCTATGAGGGAACGCTGGATCTGAGTAGACTTAACTACGCAAATGTCTATCCCGAAGAAGAAGGTGGCAACAGAGATTGGAGATTATAGGCTAATCAGCCTCAGTAACTACTGCGTTAAGATTATCAGTAAGGTCTTGGCTAACAGGCTGAGAGGTATTATCGGGGATATCATTGAAGAATACCAAACTGGATTTATTGTGGGAAAGGATATACTGGAAGGGATGGCCCTAGTACAGGAGGTCATCCAGGACACAAAGAGACGTAAAAAGGCGGGATATTTGCTTAAGTTAGACTTTGAAAAGGCCTACGATAAGGTGGAATGGAAGTGCCTGATCGAGGTCCTGAAAAGAAGGGGGTTCGGGGACAGGTGGATCAATTGGATTGAGAAGTGGCTGTCAACGGCCAAGGTATGCATTCTGGTGAATGGGAACCAGGGTAAAGAAATCATATGCAAGCGGGAATTAAGGCAAGGAGACCCACTATCACCACTGCTGTTTACACCAGTGGCAGATGGTTTACATAGAATGCTACAATCTTTTAAAGATAAAGGGCTTATCAAAGGGCTTGGTTTGAGAAGGGTGGTGTCTGCGATTATAAACGTTCAATATGCGGATGACACACTGATCTTCGGAGAATGTGACGTCGCCGAGGCCTCACTGCTAAAGTGGGGACTATACATCTTTAAGGACTGGTCAGGGCTGAAGGTGAACTTTCATAAGAGTTCCATCACTTTCTTAGGGGATGCTGGTGATTCTGGCCCATTAATTGAAGGCATTCTAAACTGCCCGGTGAAGAAACTACCTATAAAATACCTGGGATTGCCAATTGGAACGGGAAAACTTAGGAAGGTGGATTGGAATGAGGTTATGGACAAAATTGGGATTAGATTGGAGGCGTGGAAGGGAAAGTTGTTGTCACTTGGTGGGCGACTAGTCCTGCTAAACTCGGTCATCAGCTCAATACCTATATACTTCTTGTCATTCTACGAGATTCCCGAGTGGGTGATCAAGAAAATTGATAGATTGAGAAGGCAATTCCCGTGGCACGGATCAGGTCAACAGGGGAAGGGGTACTCTCTTATCAAATGGGGGATCGTATGCAGACGAAAGAAATTTGGTGGGTTAGCGGTGGTCAACCTCAGACAGTTGAACCAAGCACTGCTTTGTAAGTGGTGGTGGAAATTGAAGACAAAACCTAAGGCAAAGTGGGCTACACTGATCAAGAAATCATACATAAGGAATGGATGTGTGTATCAAAAGTAAAAGAATAAGGCATCGATGTCAGGGTTCTGGCAGGGGGTAACGCGCACAAGAGAGATCTTTTTGACGGGCGTCACATTCTCAATTGGGAGCGGTAAAACAATACGCTTCTGGAAGGATAAATGATGCGGTTCAATTATTCTTAAGAGAAGATTTCCAGAAGGCTACGAATTCACGACGAATAAAAATGACTGGGTGGCGCGAAACTGGAGAAACAATGAATGGAAGCCAAGATTATCTGGCAGGCTAACTGCGGAGGCTAGGAGACAAAAGACGGAACTGATCCAATTTCTACAAAGCTAGAAGCCCTCTGGTGAGGATCATACAGACAGAATTGCCTGGGAAGCTGGGAAGGGAGGGGTTTTCTCGGTTAGTTCGGTATATAGGTGGTTAAATGATGGGGGTATTTGGACAAACGATCATGTATGGAAGGTTAAGGTGCCTTTTAAGATTAGGGCATTCAACTGGCTTGTTTGTAAAAATGCTGTACTAATCAAGGACAACTTGGCTAGACGCAAGTGGATAGGTCCGGGAGACTGTATTATGTGCAACCTAGGTAACGAAACAGTGGATCACCCGTTCGTTATGTGTCAATTTGCTAAACCTATATGGGGGGACTTATTGAACAAATTAGGTATCACCGGAGCGTGCCCGGAGATAGTGCAAAATCTGTGGGGTAATTGGCGCCAATTACACCTCCGGAAAGGGGACTTGGACATTTGGGGGGTTGGGGTGATGGCAATTTGTTAGGGAATATGGCTAAAGAGAAATTGTAGAATTTTTAGACCTCTTCACAGACACATCATGCACCAGCAACTGCTGCTCAAGATTATTGCTAATATTATCTTCTGATCTATCATGGCTGGTGGGGAGTCAACAAAGAGAGTCAAGGAGTTGTACACCGAGGCAAACACGACGACCTACGAGGCAGAGACGGAGGAAAGGGGCGGAACCACTGTGGAAGAGTGATTGGCATGAGGATGCGGGATGGGGGTCACCTTTTATATGGGCCGATGCCGGTGCCATTTTTTGGGGTTCTTTTTTGTTGTTGGGGCGGAACAACAAACTATGTAAATATTTGTAAGCCCTTAGTTTTGGGACGGGAACTATCTTGTATGAGTTTAGTTCGCTCTTTTGATGGGGAATGAGGCACATGGCCCACGTGTGGGGTCTTATGAACATCATTGTCCTTCATTTGGTTGTTTGTTTTATTAAAACCTTCTTAATGAAGCGTGGAAAATCTTAGGACCCACCGTTTATGACAAAAAAAAAAAAAACAAATACATGTATGATAGTGAGTGTTTGGAGTGTAAACCGTGAGTTCCCATCTGGATTATCTTATCTTGGTTAGCGAATGATGAGTTGTAGTTTTCGAAGAAATGACTCGTTCAGGTAAGAATCTCATTCCTCTTATTTTGTATGGGAATCCTGAATTCCATTTTGAAAGAAATTGCCAAAGACTAAGAATTTGGAGTAGAACAATCAAAATCACTACAACAGAGCAATTTCCAACCTCGCCCACTGCATTTCGATGAAACAATACTTTCTAAGTTGCACTATTCTCAGGTGTGTTCTGTTAAAAAGCCGATCACCGCGGGAAGAAAATAAAGAATGCCAATTTGGGATAACACACTGAACACTATGGTCGCAGTTTTACTTTCTCAACATATCATTTCTCTATAATATATTTAGTGTAATTTTCAATAATGTGTAGCAATGAAGTTTTTTTTCCCAACTACTTGGGATCGGCTACATGAAACCGAGCAGATTGCAGATAGAAAAAGTTATTATATACAAGTATATCTATATTTACTACAGAAAGGAAAATATGTATAGACATACCATACTCATATACACTAACTTTTTAGAGAGAGGAAGAGAGAAGTTTCATTTGCAGGTATTTTACTTTAGAGATCGAAGCTATGGCTGTTAAAATGGAAGACGGCTTGATTCCATTTTCCTCTTATGTTTTGCGACCTGCACGCTCTAGCTACACTGGACTGAAGGGTAGAGGGTCCGCAGACGATGACACCCACATCAGCCCGACCCACAGATTCGCCAAAGGAGTTGAAGATGGCTGTGAAGTAACGAAAGAAATGTAGCGTTAGATACTTAGGTTGTATGCACATGAAACTCAACTAGAACCAACGCCTACATTAGCTTGTTAAAAGAGGAAGTGCAGAGAGTTTAATTACCATCAAAATTAGGTCGATGCCCATATTGAGTTGTTAGCAAACTCGCAAGATCTGCCTTACTAGCCTCATCATTATGTAGGTCTTGGCCATCATTCTGAACCGAATTGCTATTTTCGTCAAATATTCCTCTCTCATTGTTTAAGGATTTTTTCTCCCATAAGTTCCAGAAGAATATAACAGGAGCTCCGAGTAGAACAACACTCATAACCATGGTTGTGAGGAGTAGAAGACCCTTTAACCACCAAGCAGTTATATTGAACGGCACTATGTAATAAACTTCCATTAAACCAAATAGTACTACGAAGCCAAGAAAAGTGATAGTGAAGTAAATTCCAGACCACACGTTGCCCGTTCCAACCAAACAGGACATAGAATTCCCAGTAACTGTCGAAAATGGGCAAGCGTGCATTTGACCACCATCAAGCCTACCATCTTCCTGCATGCAGTAGATACATGAAGCAAGAAATTCAGACTTGCTCAGTTTGTAACTAAAGAAGCTTAAGGAATGAATCGGAAGTTGAAGGTGGTAAGCGAGTATGATACCAGCGAAGGCTCTGACTCCTGCGTTACATAAGCTTGAATGTCCAGATGTAATTTGTCAGAATTGGTAGAGCTGATTGGTTGTGCATTGACTGCAGAAATAAGAGAGAGCTCATTTGATTTCTTAACAGCCCACACAACCAACACATTCTTAGGGGAGCATGGCTTCCCCTCTTTAATTCGATGCAGTATGTCACTCAATATGGCAATAAACGGTGAAATTCCAATGCCCCCAGCGACAAGTACCAGATTTTCATACCTGAGATTAGAAAGTAGAATCTGGGTCGGATTAAATAAAAGCAGAGAATAACTCATTAAACAATATCAAAATTATAAATATTTGTCATTACGTTAAATAATACGGCCATTCGTGCCCATATGGTCCTTCAACAGAGGCAGTTATCTGCATCGATTTAATTGGTATGTTTTGAGTCTTCTCTGGGGCATTCAAGGTCATATCCCTTAATTTCTCTGTCCATTTTCCGAGTACTTTTATAAGAACAGACATGTGTCTATCACCATCCAAAGGACTAGAAGAAACGCTGAAAGGATGCCATTGCAGCCATGAACATTCTCGCACTTGGAGGAAGATAAAACTGAGAGCGTTGTATGGTAGATCTGCAGTTATAATAATCGAACTTCAGTTAAATCTACAGTGAAAAGGTATGTACGCAATCTGTAGTTAACAAAGATGAGTGGAAATAAGAATAAATACTTGGTGGCTTGGAGAGGGTCAATTCAACAGTTCCACATGGACGACATGATGCTGAAATGATATCAACCGAAGTTCGTGATTGGCAAAATCTTAAGAAACGGTCAAGTATGAACAGATATATGGCACCAGCACACATGCTGAAAATGAAGTCTCCAACGTGCATGGCTAAGAAGACGATGAATATAATGTAGAGTTGATGGGTGTAGAAGAAAAGCTCAAAAAATTTAACCCTCACAGGTCCTAGCGACGTCACCCACATTAACAAACCGGCAGCGAGGCTAATTACTCCAGGTAAATTGGCAATACCAATATCCGCCCACTCACTTAGCTGCATGTATAAAAAATAAAAATGAATTCAAATGTCATGTGAATGATGAGATATTGAAATATGCAAAACAAGCCTAGCAATGGCCCTCTAAATACCAAACAGTATCGAGGACTTGTGGGGTAGCTGGAGAGTAATAAACATCAAGAAAGACTATAGGCTAATGTTGGATATCGCGGTGGGGGCTATTCTGTGGATTCTCTGGCTTGATAGATATGAGTGTTGCTTTCGTCATACTAGAAGTACATATAACATGTTATTGCATAAAATTGTGGTTCTAATAGATGCTTGGGCAGGTCAAGCAGGAGCAAGGAAAAAGCTTCGTATGGAGGAAGCACAGTAGGGGACAGAGGGAGGACTACTAGAGGATTGGCAGACCGAGGGATGGGGTCTGCTTATTTTGGGCTTCTATTTTGGGTTTCTTTTGCTGGGTCATATGTATGACAGAGTGGGCTTTATGTATCTTGATTGTACTGTAGGTTCTCAGCTGGAGTAGATTAGATTTGTAATATTGGCTACTTGTTTCGTTAACTTTTCATTAATGAAACCGATGACTCCGGTCATTTCTTTCAACAACAAAAAATGGCCCTCTAAATAGCAAAGAACGGCAATGACTCCTTGTGTTATACAGAAGATAATCAATAGTACAACACTATATATTAAAAGGTCATCATAGCTTAATTTTGCCTGAATACAAATGTCGATTTATTACTTAAACTTAACCCCACAATGTGCATCATGTTCTCTGATTCTGGTTGTCGTTTTATCAGAGTAAACAAACTCCTCTATAGTAAACAAGAGGAACAAACCCAAACCTATACCAAAACAATGCAATAATATGTAAAGACTTACATGAACAACCATGTTCCTGCCACAAGAAGGAAATTAGCTTCTTAATACCTTGGAGTAGATTTTACATGAAATTTTATTTACTTCTCTTATCGAGATACATTTTCCTACTTCGAAAGATAACAAGGTTCTATATCAATAGCAGTTTCTCATACGCTAGACTACCTTGCTTCATCTCTATCCTTTTATTTTTCTTCCTCCTTAATTTATTCACCTGTAGTGAAAGCTTTTTGTAAGCCATTCTAATTACTATTAGATTGCACTAAGTCATCAACTCACCACAATCTATATACCTTGTTGAAATTGCCTTAACAACTCAATTGCATCATCTAATAAACTTTTTTTGTGTGAATCAAATCATCTAATAAACATTAAGAAGTCTATAAATGTCTTCATAAACACCACTAAGAATCTTCGATTCTGAGGATTCTATAAACTGTTTTTATAGTCCCGAAACACATCAATTGCTATTAGGTCCCCCCAATTTGCTGCCATCATTTGAAATAGATTCCCTTATTTAATGGATTCTTCCTCTAATCATCATAAAGTTAGATAGTTATTAGGAGGGAAGGGACGAGGTTACAGCAGAAGATATATGATTTCTCACTACGACTATCATAATGTATATTACTCAAAATTCATAAACTATCAGAATTTAAAGAAACTAACACCATATCTTTTAATAAAAAGACACTGATTTACTAAGGAGACTGATTAAGTTGACCATACACATTGGGAAACCTATAGTAATTCACCAATTTTGGATGACCTAACAATTAACAAAGCATCTTTTTGGGAAACCTATAGTAGAGTGATCAGCGACCGAGCAGGAGGTTTCGGCGTGTCTTTTTGGGATGTTCCGGTATTAGGAACTTTTTGTAACATCTGTAATGATTTCATCTTTTGAAATTGGGGAATCTTATGTATGGGTTGGGTACTCTTTTTGGGCTGGGGAATGAGTATCATGGCCCTTTGTTAGGACGCATGAATATCATATCTCCGATTGGTTGTTTGTGTAATTAAAATCTCTTTAATGAAGCGCGGGGGACTAGTTCCCACCGTTTTCAATCAAAAAAAAAAAAACAATTAACAAAGCAACATACACATGTTGCTTAAAGGACTAAAAACTAAACAAACACAATAACACATGATCCATATTTTCTGCATCAAATATGTTCATTGCAAAAGGTATATATCAATAATTAAACCATCCACACTCGTTTTCTCATATTTGGCAAATTGGAAAAATGAGAAATAGCAAAAAGAGAGTTTGTTTGCAGTCGTCATTTGCCATAATTTGGAAAATAGAAAAAAAAAAATTTATTGTACATGATGTTCCGTCTGACCAAATTTATTTATTTATTTTAAGTTAATGGTGAGACGGAACATGATGTTCCGCCCCGCCAATTTTTTAGTAAAAAAAGTGGCAGGACGGTACATCATGTAACGTCCGAGAGGTTTTTTCGTACTATTCACCAATTCTAAAAATTTGGCAAAATGAGAATCGACTACAGTGCCTCATTTGCCAAAATATGAGAAAAATGGCAAAATAAGAAATGAGTGTGGATGCTCTTAGACTCCTCAGATTGCATCAGGTCCACATATTGCATTAGGTCCACAAAATTGCAAAAAGAGGATATAGCAAAGATAATATATAAATTATTTGACTCACCTTTCGAAGGAGCCTCCCTTCCATGGACCACGCAATGACATAGAAAACGCCATGGAAGGTGAAGAGAGCCATTGTAAGATGTCCAAGCCAAACATGATATTTGGCAGCATGTTCAAATGGAATATCGATCAAACGAAGAAGAATTGACCCCCTTGCAACAGGAATAAAAAGAAATGGCAGGCATAACATTCCTATCATGCCAAACCTCAGACCGATAATTGCCAACATTTCAGAACTACAGTTTGAGATTGTGCAAAATATTAGGGACAAACTATTATTAAAAAAAGGAGGTCTACAAATGTACAAAATTTAATGAAATATGTTTAACAAATATATCAAAGAGAGTAGGATCCGAATTTAGTTGCACGTAGTTTACTTGGAAATATGAGATGGAAACTTCATTTGCTTCCATATCTTAAATCTCTTTGATGTTATCGTTGGTAGGGTAACATATTTTCACCTGAATCAATCTATGTTACTTGGTACTGTTCACAATAATTTTAATATTGTCTTGAAATACTAGAGTACTTTATTTGCATGTTAACCATGAAGTGATGCAAAGTGAATAATTTTCAGTACCACTGTACCAGAATTAGATCTTTGAAGCATGGGAAAAATTATATCAGTAACGCATGATAGAAAAATAATATTTAGGATATGGATGAGGAATTATACGGATCATTCATAAGCTACACTATGCACTACGATTTTCATTGACTCCTCATGTAAATAGTACCTTAGGAACACTGTATATAATATATAGTATTAACCTCACAAAAGGATAACAAAAATGAGCTAGATGCTTAACTCACAAAAACAAAACAAAACAGAGCTAGAAAAAAAAGGGAAACAAAACAGGGCAACTTCAATTTAGAGGGCCCATCATACATGTGAATGTTTAAGTATTGAAAGGTTGGCAACTCCCAACATATATTGTCATAAGAAGGAATATGGTGAATCATGTTACTATCTGAAACTTGGAAAGACAATGACAAGATACTTTCCTTAACATTCCACTCTCCATTTTCATAATAGACTGGTTTCTCAAGCAAGATTAGTATGTTCATTTGTTTTCCTCTCCAGTCATATAACCCTACTACAAAGACTATTACGTCGTCTTGGTCAGGCATAACTCCAACTAGAAAGAGCAAAAAATGAACCTTTGTTCGAAGCAAATGTTCATGACATATTGGAGGCTTATCACAATAGGGAGAGAGGAAATGCAAAAGATGACCAGAGGCAGAGAAGACAGTGAAGAATAAGCAAGATTGTCTGCATTTCTATCACTTATGAGTTGTGTAATTTATTTAATTTGCATATACATTTGACTTTGGATATTATGTATTATGAACTCTTGTTAATGAAACACGGTGGCAATTGTCACATCTTTGAGTAAAAAGAAGAAAAAAACTCTAAGACTCGAAACCATACATTTCAACCAATTGAAACATATATGTAAAACATTCAACCAATTCAAAATCCAACATACCTTGGCAATGAGGATTTCACCCCTAGGTCGCAAGTTTCTATAACATACAAACTAACAGACCAGAGAACAAATGCAACAAAGAGAACAATCCCAATCAACTCCACAGCCGAAACCACACCAAAAGGCCCATCAATGAGCACAGGGAATGTCCACAACCGAAATCTCGGAAACTTCCCTTTCTTCTTCTTCCTGCTCAACAAAACCCCAGTATTATAACAAAACCCATAATCGAAATAACCCAAGAATGAAATGAAATCATAGAATTTCCTACTCAAATCCATCTCTTTTGAAGAAGGCCAAGTATACATATGCCAGTAATGCAATAATGAGAATGGGGCCACTAAACCCCAAAAAAATGCTCCCTGCAAAAACGTTTAATTGATTAATTTTTTGTTTAACATACAGGAGTAGTTAAATTAAATTTTTAAAAAATGATACATCGTACATCATCATGACTGTGAAGTGTGAACCTCCAAAGTCTAAGGAGAGAACCATAGTGATCACATAGAACTTTGAGCCAATATCTCTCAGTTAGAATGTCATACCTGTGATGCCGTACACAGACCCTTCAGTCAGAACAATCCATTTTCTCAACACGAATCTCGAAATGAAATCAGTGGGGTAGAGAACTGTAACAAAAACCCAGATGAGGAAAAGAGCCCACATCAAAGATTTGAGAACCCATTTGACCAAAATGGCCAAAGTGGAACAGGGTGATGAGTTCTTGGTTGCTGACAAAAGGGGTTGAGAGATGGTTGACTGGTCTGCCATTGCTGTGGTTTGTGAAGAAACTCTGATACAACAATGGCCATGTTTATAGAAGTGCAGTTGCTATGAAATGGACCCACCAAATTTAATGGAGATATCAGACACAAGTGATCAGGATGATTCTATGATAAATTGTGGTTCATGTTTTGTTTCTTTTTTGTTCCTGAATTATGAATGAGCCCAAATGGTTAGAATTTTTTACCAAACTATCCCACTTTTTGTAAGTATGTATGAAACTATCCCTGTTTGAAAATTTAATACTAAAACATCCCTGTCGTTAACTGAGTTAGCACGCCTGGTAATTTTCTTCGCGCTAACTCAGTTAGCATGCTGCAGGGGATACAACTTTTCCCCTCTAGTTTGGGTGTGTGAAAAAACTCACCCAATACAAACACGCAAACTCTGTTAGTGTGCGTGTTTAAACCACTCGCATTAACGGGATTAGCGTTCGTAAATGGGACAGTATGGGACACTACCTCAAAGATGGGTGTGGGTAAAAAATCACTAAGTATAGAAATGTTAACTCAGTTAACGCGCCTATTATTACCAAGGCCGTTAACTGAGTTAACGACTGTGAAAATTACAAGTTTCCAGAAAGTTGAAACTTTCTGGAAATTAGAGATACTCACACACGTTAACTCAGTTAACGTGCCTGTTATTACCAAGGCCGTTAACTGAGTTAACGACTGTGAAGATTTTAAGTGAGATACTTACACACGTTAACTCAGTTAACGACCTTGGTATAAAGAGGCGCGCTAACGGGGTTAGCATGTCAATATTGGGTGAGTTTTTTACCACACCCAAATAAGAGGAAAAAAGTTGTATCCACTGCAGCACGCTAACTGAGTTAGCGCGAAGAAAATTACTAGGCGCGCTAACTCAGTTAGCGATATGGATGTTTTGGTATTAAATGTTCAAACAGGGATAGTTTCATACATACTTACAAAAGTGGGATAGTTTGGTAAAAAATTCAAGTGGTTACTTGCAGGTAGCAAAACTAGGGAAGGGAAAAGGAGTCTTTGTTTTAACAATAATGATATACTCACAACATTTTCTATAACTTTTTTTTACAATCTTATGCGACACAATATTATTGGAGGTTTCTACAACTTATTCTACAATAATTTTCAATAATATTGAGACACCTAAGGTTGTAAGAAAGTTGTGGGTGTAGCATTACTCTTGTTTTAAAATAGGTCTCTTGTTTGACTTGGGTATACTTCATTAGGTGTGACCTTTTGGCTTACTTCTTTGCATCCGTCCTAATCTCTCTATAATCATTGTAGAGCATTAAGAAGGGTGAGTGCCGAGTGCTTCAAAGGCGAGAGAGAGATGGAGAGTTGCAATCTCTTATAATCTTTGTATTTCTTGGGAAATAAGAAATATTGATTATCTTTACATATTGTTGTGTTTGTTTACTTGTGAGATCTTGCGATTATTGTGGTGGCTTATTCTTGATGTATCTAATTCTTAGACGATTCTGTTTTTTATGGTGTGTGTTCCGCTATTAGTACTGCAAGTGGTTTTTCAGATTCTCTGCAGCTTAGTCATTGCAATTCAAGTGTTTGACTTAACTCCATTTCATAAACAGTATTTCGGGGGGGTGGAAATTATTTTGGATGTACATAACCTTGTTAAGATGTAACAATTTCACTTATTTAATGTTCATAAAGTGTTATCTAACACATGTTTCTTCGCTCTACATAAAAATCTTGTTCATTCCACTGGAGTACATTCACATCTCCAATGTCCTCACATATTTTTGCCGAAGCATCGATAAAGTTCACCAACTTGTATGTTGTATGAAATTGGTCTCGATTAGTAATAGAAATAAAGAACAAATGCAAGATACGTAAGTCACAAGTTCCGGGAAGTTCCATATATTTTCGGTGTACATATATACTACATAGATTCATGAGACAGGTCCTGCACATAAGGAGAAGAATTGGATGCAAAAACTCCCTTTTTGTGTGTGTGACATAAATGATACAGCCTGTTAATATAATATATATTCATCGATCGCATCTAGGATTTCTCTTTCTAGAAAAGCTAGAGAGAGAAGCTCTCTCCCAAAAAAACCTCTAAAAAGAAAAAAAGAGAAGATGACCCCGATCGGGGCGGGGGGAGGACTCCCTGTTAATATAATATTTCTAGAAAAGCTAGAGAGAGAAGCTCTCCCCTAAAAAACTCCAAAAGAAAAAAGAAGAAGATGAACCTCGATCGGGGAGGGGGGAGGACTCCTTCGTCCTCCTCAGACTCCTCTCCCTCCACCCCCACCCCGCACCCACCAGTTGAGCCGCGCTGGTGTGGTGCCTTCATCGATCTGGGTTGATGTTGGTTGAGTGGGGGCAGAGTGGATTCAACGGCGCAGCAAAGGGGTCGCCTCAATGAGGACTGGGACGACGACGGGAGCGACACCGCTTGTAGAGGAGAAGGAGGAGCGGGAGAGGTGAGTTCGTTTGGGGTTTGTGCTTCATTGATGGTATTGAAGGTTGTCGGTGAGGGGATTGGGAGGTTCGGAGGATTTTGTTGGGGTTGGGCTCCATGGCTCGTCGGTATGGCGCAGAGATGGTGGATAGTAGGTGGAGGAGGGCTTGCATCGTCGTGTATTCAGTTTGGGCTTGGATAGATGACGACTGCAGATGAGCCTGGCGCGGCAGCGGGAGCAGAGAGCGCTGCGGTGCCGGGGAGCTCATCGTGGTGAGCCCATGTGGGAATCATCAGAGCGTGATGACGACCAGAGTAGACGCCAGAGCCGGAGTGGAGACGAGGAGTGAAGATTGACTTTCTATTTCGAAATTCGAATTAGGGTTTCGAATTTCAAAATTAGATGGAGGAGGGGGAGATTGGGTTGAAATTTTGAATTTCAAATTAGAGTTTTTGAAATTCAAATATGTATTTGAGAAAGATTTGGTCGATTTTTGAATTTCAGTTTAGATTTTGAAATTCAGAAATCGCTACTATTTTAATGGGAGACTTTGTCACCGAACAAACTTCATTTGTAACCAAACCAAAACGTACATTGTAACTCAACAAATACATGCAATGTACATGCATAACATAACTAGTATGAAGGGGGTCTTCGGTTCGATGCCAGATAACGTCGGATTTTTGACTTTTTTTTTTTTTTTTTATAAAGACATGCTTTACATGTGTAAATTACTAGTATATATGGAGGGGGAGATTGGTTTAATTGCGAAATTCAATGTAGATTGTTGAATTTCAAATTTTGTTGAAGAGGGGGGGGGGGGGGGGGGGAATAATTCAAATTTTGAATTTCAATTTTGAATTTTGAAATTCAAAACATATATGGAGAGTGGTGAGAGAATATTTGATTCACTTTTTGAATTTCAAATATTATTTTTGAAATTCAAATTATGTGTGGGGAGTGATGGGCTAAGCTGTGGGATCCCTAATGATGAGTTGCAGCGGCGGCAGTGTTCGTCGGCGGTGGACTTCGTCAGGAGCATCGGCTTGACGGTTGAGAATATTAACTACTGTTGTGGGCTGAATTTGACGCAATAGGAAAATGGCGTCGTGGTGGGGTTGGATTGGTGGATTTGTCGGGCGATGAGAATGCATGCCGCCTTGAGTTGGTGGTCGTGATTGTGGCCAAGGTGGACGTTCAAGGGAAGGTGGAGGGAGTTTCTGGGTTGGAGAAGATTTATGGATGAAATTCGAATTTCAAATTAGATTTTTCTGAAATACTAATTACATCTGGTAGGGATGGGTGAAAGAACATGGTGCAGATGCTTCCGTGTACGAGTTTAGCTAGGGGAGCTAGTTTTACTGTAGATTTAGCTATGTAATTGTTTTCCATTGTTTCGTTTTAGGAACAGATAGATGTATATTATTTGTAATACTTATTTCGTTAATTATTTATTAATGAAGTAGTGACATGGTCATCTTTTTCTTCCAAAAAAATAAAAAATAAAATAAATTATATATATATATATATATATATATATATATATATATATATATATATATATATATATATATATATATATAAAATCATAATCCAAAGGAAACTGTCAGGTTACAAACCAGAGAGCAAACAAAACATTGGTATCTTACGAAGTCAGGATACCATTACAATCATCGTTAAAAATCAGAAAAGCCTAAAAAATAAAAAAATTATTTCCCTTGTATATGAACACAAAAAATTTCAGATGCATACCACCACAGTACAGTCACATATGAAGAGAAACATAGAAGATTGGAGACCCTACAAATGATAATCAATTTGATCTTTCAAGTGTGTTTGGAGAATTATCTGTGGCTGCAAATTAGCAAACCATTCAAAATTTTGTGGGTATCATTGGATGATTGTGAATAATTGAGATAGAAACTGATACGGTGTAGGTATATTTGGAAACAAGGTAATGTTGTTTGAAGTGACTGTATTTAACGGAGAAAAAGACAACGGTATTTAGAAGGAATCCATGATAAACACTATTGCACGGTTTTATTCAGTGTATACGTGCAAATTATGAATGGAGGAAACATTATCCCGCCTTATCCTGAGTTGTTGGTGTTCTTTTGAGAGTAGTTGGCAACATGGTGAGTACTCATGTGCATATTCGAGTCCCTGAATTTCTCTCTCTAGAAAATTCTAGAGAGATAGAATAGATCTAAAAAAAGAATCCAATCAAAATTCTAGATCTGAGCAACCCTTGGGGTGGCGGCGGCGGCTAGCCCTCTTCGCCGCCTGGTACCCTCCTCCCTGCGCTTAAGCTGCGACTTTCCTTCCATCGCCACGACGCTCCATCCATCGCCTCTTCCGTCGCCCCTCGCCCCTTCTGTCGCTCCCTTTGTCACCCCTCGCCCCACGACGACGACGCCGAGACGAGGCTCCATCAGATCCAAGGGCGGCCATCTGTTCTCCTGCGCTCCAGCTCACGGCGCAGTCGGGTTCGAAGGAATCGACGGTGGGGAGCTAGCGACGTCAGATCCAGTGGGTTCGCCCTCAGATCGAGGACTGAGCCTTCTGATCGAAGACCCACGGCGACTTCGCCTTCAGATCCAGTGCCTCTCAACGGGCGGTGCGCCGGTTTCTCAGCACCGGCAGTAGCCATTACACCTTGCCTCCTACCGACGTCGTCCTCCGTCTCCATCACCGGTGCCGGAACGGTTCCTTTGCCGCCACCACCATGTCCATGCTCTCGGGGCCGATTACGGTGATCTGCAGTCGTGATTTGGGCCACCAGGATTGGTGTAGTCGGCGAAGTAGTCGGGATTTGTGTTGATGGCAGAGCGTAAGATAGAGGCTGGAGTTTGTTCCCCGTTCTGTTGGGGTGAGATCTTTAGAGATGGGGTGAGATCTTGAGAGGTGTGAAGTTTGCGGTGTAGTACGGTTGTGGGGCTAGGGTCCGAAGACGGGGTTCCCCCATGAGATGTGCTCACTCGCTACTCCTGTGCCCTACGCCTTCTACCGACGCCGTCGTCCGTCTTACTTGTCTCAACTTTCAGGGTGCTTGTCTCAAATGTCGCGAAGCGACTATATCGTGTCAGAGCATCCTTCCGCGCCTGTTGTCGTGAACGCCTCGGATCTGGGGCTCAAGTGTGTGAGGTCGGTGGTTTGGTATGGGACCCGTGGGGCCAGGCCGCTGTGGGAGGTGGGGACTGTGTAACACGTTGTATTGCACGATTGTGGGACTTGGGCCCGAAGATGGGGTCCCTCCATGATGTGCGCTCACTTATTTGGGTGTCCAACAATGCCGCCTATCAGGCTATTGAGCTTCCTCCAGCTTAAGCCATTGTCTCGTAACAGCGTCGCCTCTTTCCTCGTTGGGAGTAAAAGTCGAGTTGAGTCTGTGTGGTGAGAAATCGCCTGAGAGAGGTGAAGGTATCCTCTCCACGGCTCTCTCCTGGAGCGTGGTTTTTGGTGGGGTGAGCGAGATAGTTGTTTGGTGAGTGTAACCCCTGTTTTTTCAAAAATGCATTTTTGTATTTTCTGTATTTAAAATTTTCGCAAATTATTTTTTTCGGTTTTCAAGTTCTTTTGTCAAATTGTATTATTGAACCTCCTATTAAAATCTATTTTCGATCAATAACCTTATTTGTAAATATTTTCTATGATTATTATATTGTAATACAATTCTTAATTTTTTTGTTATTATTACTCTTATTATTATTATTGTTTTTAGTATCATGGTTATTATTGATATTTTTGACTGGTTATTAAAAAACCCAATTTTATTTACTAATGGTATTCGTAGTTATTCAAATAAACTCTATAGTGTAATGCAAATTACATATTTTTATATAGATCATATTTTTATCTAATATTTTTATAAATATTTTCTATTGGATTTAATAATCCTAAAACCCTAATTCTATTCTTAATGGATTTTAACCCATTTAAAACCCAACTACCCTATTACCCATCTGCAAACAACCGCCACACTGTTAACCCTATTTCACCCCTAACTACCCAAACCCGGTTTATCACCCTAACTCCAAAATCCACCTAACCCAAACCCGTCACCCACATATACCTTGTTCACCATCACCCTACCCACTTGCAACCTAAACCCATATATAGACCCCTTATACCTCCCCCCCCGGCTGTTCACCTCCCCCTCTCACCAAAAACCCTAGCCGCCCCTTGACCATCTTCAACCTCACCTCCATTCTGTCCCGCTACTCCTCGTCCTCCTCGTCTCTCCTGCCCTCGACAGAAGCCGCACGCCAGCCCCGGTCTCTCCCGCAGCAGCACCAGTTCCCTGTGCACCTCCCCTGTGCGCCCTACCTCTTGCATCCCGCCACCCGCGACAACCCCTTCGCCCCGTGTTTCCGACGACTGCATTGCAACACAGCTCCGACGTTCCTCCTCACCCTCCTCGCAGTCAGCTGCAATCGCGGTGCAGCTTCCCTGTGCCGTCGCGTCACCTTCCGATGTGCACTGTGCCACCCCAGTCTTCTTTTCCGCCAACAGCAGCTGCTCCGGTGCCCCTCTGCCGTAGCACAACCCCCCTGGTCCCCTCCTCGACCTCCTGTCGTGTAGCCACCTGCGGCAAGCCCTCACGTCCTCTGCCTTGCCGCCAGTCCTCACCCCGCCGTTGGAGCCGAGCCGGTGCACCTGTGATGTGTACTGTGTGATCAAGAGAGTCACCGATTGATCTTGGCCGTTGGATCTCATCATCATCATCTATCTTGATTTTGATCATCATCTTCATCTTCGATTGTGGGCCGCCCAATCTCCTCCCGATTCGATCAGATCATCATCATCATCAGAAGCTCGTGATCACAGCCGTCTGATCCTCAATTTGATATTTGATCATCACCAAGCCATTGGATCTAGGCCATCCGATCGTTGATCATCGTGATCGTGATCATCATCTCCATCATCATCAAGATCTCGATCTCGACCGTCAAATCTCTTTTGATCATCGCGATCGTGATCATCATCTTGATCTTGATCTTGATCTTCAATCTCAGCCGTCCAATCGACCGATCACACTTGATCCTGGCCCTTGATCGTCTCGTTCGTCTTCTACTTGGTGAGTTAAACATTTGATCCACTTTTTTGTTCTCATTCATCAAATTACCAATCATGGTATATTTACTCTTTTGATACTCTTCTAATTCTTATATGTTTTATGTTCGATCTCGACCGTCAGATTTGCTTGATCTTCACCTTGATCACCATCTTGATCAACGAGATCCGTGCCCGATCGTGATCATCGTGATCGTTTGCTCGTCGCCGTGTCACCAGAATTTCGATCCCGTTATTCTCAAATTATCGAATCTAATCATCGTCCTAAAGGCAAGTATCTTCTTGTACATTTCGTTTTCTAGTACAAGCTTTTTCTTGAAAATACTGCAAGTAGATTGTAAATATGAATCCTCTTTGTTTATCGTTGATGATCTCATGTTTCGCTTATTTATCACATGATCTAAGAGTCATAGCTCTTTGTTGTTACACTTGTTCACAACTAGTATAATTTTGATACATTTCATGCAAAAAGTGTCTTATTTGGTTTCTGTTCTGTCTTGGCTTGCTTTTTCAAACCCGATAACACTAGAATCTGAACTTGAGTCCTGAATATGAAATGTAGCTCCAAGTGTCTAGTTGCAAATAACATCCAGAATTTTTGAATTCCGAGTTAAGGTTTGAGAGATATCGTAGTTTTATTGCTGCTGTGTCGGTAATCGCAGATTCATAAAAACTGCTGCACCATTTTGGTTTACAATTATTTTAACTATGCTACAAGTAAGTAAATAACTTGAAATTTTGCATGCTGGTAATGGACACCCTATAGAACATTCTCAAATTTTCTTAGAATTAATTATTGAAGTTTCAAACCTGATTCACATGTATAAACTCAGTTTTACAAATTCTGGCTGAACACAAATGCTGTATAGTTTGCTGTTTTGACATTGATTGCCACAACTTTCATGTGTCTTAATTATATGCGTTGAAACCGGGAAGGAGTCTAGTTTCTAGGCCTTCTGACGGATCCATATTTTCTATCTTGTAGCAACGGAAATCACAGTTTTGGTGCAGCAACGTCATGCTGTCTAGAACTGCAATTCTCGTAGTTCTTGATAATCTTAATTTGTGTTGACCCTCGAATATGCTTTATAATTATCTTAAACTTGTTTCATGTTCTTGACCATATTTACTTGACCTGTTTTCGCACATTTTTATGCTTGTTCGATGATAATAATAAACAATATGCCGGGGTTTGAGGGAAAGACCATATTAGTGGACAATATAGGTAAGTGTACTCGGAAGGAGGCCCGTGTTTCCCACTTGATACATGCTTCATGAACTAGTTATATTATTATTCGATTAATGAACTAGTATATTATTTGATTCATGAACTAGTACATTATTATTTGATTCATGAACTAGTATATTATTTAATTCATGAACTAGTATATATTTGATTCATGACTTGTCTTGTTATGACTTAACACATAAACTAGTTATATGATTACTCGATTCATGAGCATGACTTGCTTGATACTTGATACCTCCTGAGTACACCGCCCTATAAACTCCACCACTAGGCTTAAGCGTAACTGATTGTATGTAGCAACCATGTAGTAAAAGTATGGATGCATGAAGTGCTACCTAGATAGAATTAAACATTAGACTTAAGATTAACTTGTCACTTGTACACACTTGATACCCTACTTGAGACTTGCTAGTTGAGACTTGTTACTTGTTACTTGTTACTTGTTACTTGATGTTTGATACCATTACATATTCACTAGCCACTTATTCTACTACTAGTACTTGTTACCCAATCTTGTCACTTGAGTTGTCTTTCTTGCTAGCTAGTTTCTTGAATCCCACTACTTATTGCATCCCTATTATATTATGTTATACTTTCTTGATTCCAAATATTGTTCCATATTTCTTGCACTTGTTTTCATACCCTTACTTGTACTACTTGCGGCCCTAATTTGCACTAAGGGCATTTGTCTTGTTTTCTTTATTTTTTCTTTTTATATTTATATATACAAACTTTGAAAACGAATTGCCTGCTGGAATTGGTGAGCAGACGTTCTAGGCTTCGCTTGGAGAAAAGACTTGCTTTAAATATTTGTTTTCTTTTGAGTTATTTATTTCTTTGCTACTTGAATCTTGTAACGGGCTTATAGTCCCGAGTTTTATCTTTTGATCCAGATTTGAAAACTATTTGGGATATTATTATTTTATTTCAATTATTTCTGTTGATTAATAAATTATTCATGCATGCGTAGTTGTATATATTTTGTTATATTTCTTGTTATGATGCTGAGTCGATCCTACAGCTTATGAATGATGAAAATCATTCGTTGGGCTTCGTCACGTGCTCGGATTCCGTATTTTTGGGAAGTGGAGCGTGACAGTGAGAAATTGCCTGAGATAGCACAATCGTGAGAGAGGTGAAGGTATCCTCTTCATGGCTACCGCTTTGGTAGCGGCTGTGGGAGCTGTTGGCGAGTTTGTTGGAAGAGTGGTGGAGTTGGTGGGAGGGTGCGGTTGCTGTGCAGGTGCCGTGGTGTCATAAGTCGGCCTGCGGGGCTTGGGCCCAAAGATGGGGTCCCTCCAGCGAAGAGAAGGCAGGGAGCGGCGGGTGTTAAAATCCTGTCAGACTAGTTTCGTGTGGGTGTGCATGTGCCGTGGAGGCAGTGTACGAAGCTAAACTTACGTACATACAATTTTGCTGGACCGAGCTTATTTGTCGGCCCACCCTCCAGGGTTGTTGGAGGGATTTGTTGTTTGTACGGGTCATGTTGCTTCATTCATGTTTTTATTTCCTGTCTGTAGGTTGTATTCTGGCCCAGTTCTCTGGGTTTGTATCGTTAATTTCTTATTAATGAAACAGGGTGGCCATACTCCACTTTTTCCTTAAAACAAAACAAAACATGTTGAGTACTCTAGTTTTGTTGGAGTTAGACAATGTGTCGGATACGCGTTAGGTTTGAGTTTCAGATTATCCATTTTCAGTGTTGTTTATATAACGACGAGAAATTATACGTACTGTTAATGTTAATAGAGAACAATTAAACTCAGAAAATTATATCACAAAAGTAGGTCATTTGTATCTTAATTTGTAAACAGAATCATTTAAGCTTCTAATAAAACATTTAGATTCATCTTATATGGATGACATGAGTAATACTTGTGTAGGCGAGAAAATTTGAGGTGGTGTATCCCCAGTATTGTAATGTGTATCCAACTCTTGACAGTGCTCTGTCTTTGAATTTCGTTCGTAATAACAGAGAACAGAGAATTATTGGCTTTAATAGGTAGATTCACATGTGATCATATATCAACTTCTATATGATCTAAGTCTGCTTTGCCAGTTGAAACTGAAATTGTTTAACCCAAATGTTTATCCACTTTTCTATTAATTGCTTGATTCATGATAATGGTAAAAATCACAGCAAATAAAGGCTGTACGATTCCAGCACAGTTCTCAAAAACTTCTACATGCAGATTAATCATAACGAACCTTTTTAACAGGTCCGGGCCTTCTCCGGTCTCCTCTACAAAATATGGGCCTCTTTCATGCTCATAAAAAGTGATAGATTATACCCACTAAGGAAGACCCAGCCCTTGAACGATGTTAGTCAAATTCTTATTCCCAAACAAGAGAGTTTATCTTTTGAGGGGGATATATGAATAGGATATAAAGAATTCAAAGTCGATCTAATGGATTCATATCAATATCCCGTACTATTTCTCAGACCTATAAATACATAAATACTCTTCCCCAAGGTAATCGACAATTTCTCTCTCAAACTCTATTTCTCTCTCTGGTTCTGACTTGAGCATCAGAGGGTCTGTTGCTGGGGCCACCCTTGGTGTTTCAGGATTTTTGCAGGTCCATCGGCTGCGTCGGCAATCATCGAATCCAGATCACCGTGTTCAATCAACGGTCCAGATTCAATCTCAGGAGCTCTAACTGCATTTCACGGCAACGATCAAAGGTCATATTTTTTGTAGTTTCCATCAAATATTAACTCACTATCGGTTTGCTCCCACACCAAAATAAGCAGCAACAGATTGATGCCGTCTGTGGAAAACTACACAAATAAGACTTACCGCCATACCACCAAGACTAAGAGGCAGAGCAGCGGCCTCAAGCCGTCGCACCAACTCTCTTCGTCAACTAGCTCATCCCGTGGAAGATCTAATTCCTCCTCAATAGTCGCCCCGACAGCCTAATCAAGCTTCCTTCAACAGAGTGGCAGCGGGGGGCTCTCGGTAGAGCCATCATGAACAACATCCTCTGTACGACCGCATCTCAGTCCATAATGCGTCAACCGATTCAATGGCATCGCGAGACCCCCATTAAATCATCAGCATCAGGCAACAAGGAACTGATCTACAAATCCGCTTGGACGAGAGGCACGCCCGAACTAAGGCCTTCCACTCAGAACGTCAGGTAAATTGGAGAAGCAACTCTCCTAGACAGAGATCAAGGCATTCCTCCTCTCACAGGAGGCGCACTGCAGAGAGAAGTCCGACTCATGTGAGTTGAATGTTTCTTGAGCGAAGTAGAGAGAAAGAAACCCGTCACTAGGGTTGAATTGGAAAAGTTCAAGCTCGACATCCTCCGAGCTATCCAAGGTAGTCAAGATATGGGCCAACCCTCCAAAGAAGAGTTCGGCGACTCAACTAGATCCAAGGGGAAGGACAACAAGTCCTTTGCCATATCCACGAGGTGGAAGTTTGCCTAGAACAGATGAAGAATGAGGGGAACCGCTCCAGCAGGGCCTATCGCTCCAGTCAACCTGCTTTCATCAAAACCATCCTCGATGCACCCATCCCAAAGGACTTCAAAGCTCATCGATTCAAATCATACGATGGGGAATTAGACCCGACTGACCAAATCGAGAGTTTCAAGACCCTCATGATGGTCTACAACGCCACCGATGCGCTCATGTGTCGAACATTCCCCGCAACTCTTAAAGGATTATCAAAGGAATGGTACTTTCGTCTCACTATGGAGTCAATATTCTCAATCGACCAGCTTGAGGAGCTCTTCATAGCGCACTTCATTAGCAGTCGTAAAGCTGAAAAAACAAGTGCCTCCATGTTGGAACTGAAGCAAAAGGAAGGGGGGCTGCTCAAGGAATTTGTCAAGCACTTCACAGCCGAAGCACGGTCCATCTCATCCCTACACACATCAGTGGCGGCTGCAGCTTTCCGCCACAACGTTACTAACAAAGACTTGAAAGCCTCCCTCACGAAGAAGCCACCCAAAAATTTCACTGAGTTCCTGGAAAAGAGTGACAAATATATCAGAGTCGAGGAAGCTCTTTATCCTCAAGGTAAGAGCATCCACAGTTGTTTGCTTGTTTGCCATTTTTTCCATTTTTTGTGTACTGTAGCGCACACAGTCGTAAGCTATTTTGCCATTTTTTGGCAATTCGGCTACAGTAGAAAGGAAAAAATAGCATTCGAAATAGCAAAATGCATATTATAGCAGACAAAACATCGTCTGGATTATTTAATTATATTTTTAAATAATCGGACGAAACATGTGATGTTTCGTCCGAAGTAAAAAAAATAATAAAAAAACTAATAAAATAACCCAGAAATATGCATATATGGTTGGACGAAACATGATGTTTCGTCCAGGCCATTGGGTCACATTTCTTTAATTTTTTTTTTTTGCAAATTACCATCAATGGTTACTGTGTGCAATTATTTAATTTTTTTTTGCAAATTTATAAATTGTTTTTGCAATTTTGTAAATGTTTTTGCAATTTTGTAAATGTTTTTGCAATTTTATTTTGCAAAAAAGCCTCCTTAAAACCCGGACGAAACATCGTTTGGCCATTTTGCAATTTTTCCCCCCTTTTTGGGACCGTATATTTTATTAATATTTTCTCAGTTTCTGACTATATAAATGATTTTTTAATGACAGGTCTGTTTCGTTTTTAACGAAATTATGCATTTTTTTGCCATTCAACGACTGCAGCGTTTCGTCAAAATGGATCGCCAAAATATGCATTTTGCCATTTTTTTACATCGAACGACTGTGGATGCTCTAAGAACGGTTCATCTTTCGGGAACAAACGGAAGAATACAGACGAGGAAGGACCCAGGGAATTTCAGAAAGATGACGTCGGTTAATGCTGTCCACCTACAACACCACGCTTCGAAAAGTTTACTCCTCTCAACGCAAGTGTATCAGCCATTCTCATGGAAGTTGAGAAGGACAGAATAATCCACCCTCCCAAGATGTCAACGTCAAGCAAGAGAAGGGATAAAGTGGTGCACATTTCACAGAGATCATGGACATGCTATTTACGAATGTCGAGCCCTCAAAAAAGAACTTGGAGGCCTAATTCGCCAGGGCTCTCAATTTGTCCAACAGAACAACAACGCCGAAACCTCTCCGCCACGAGGGGCTAATAAGCATCTCGAGATGCCCTACGAATCGTAAGACTTCGAACACATGGATATTATCCACTCCATTCACGGAGGCCCGATGGGGGGAGATTCCAACTCCTCCCGCAAAACCTTTGTTAGGGAAGTCAACACGGTAGATAATATCCCGCCTGCAAAGAGCATCGGTGTCCCGATATCTTTATCCGATAAGAACTTATAAGGTATCCGAACACCTCACTGTGACACATTGGTCATAAATCTTTGCATGGTGAATCATGTGGTATGCCGCAACCTGGTGGACAACGGCAGCTCAGCAAACATCTTTTTCATGAATACTTTGAATGGCCTCAAGCTCTCCTGAGACTGAATCAAGCCAGCCCGTTATACACTTCATGGATTCTCCGGTGTACCCGTTCAAATAGAAGGAATCATCACACTTGATGTGACAGCAGGAAAAGCTCCCGCTATTCGAATAGAAGCACTGTACTTTATGGTAGTCAATGTCAAAACTACATACAACGCAATATTCGGCCGTCCTGGCCTAGCGGCCTTTCATGTAATTGCTTTTGTAACACCTTGTAATTTTCAAAAAAGTAAATATATATATTGTATATGATATTAATAGGCCAATGTCATGGATGTAATTTAATTGAAATGGAATAGTGATTGGTGGGGGGGCCCACATGTAAATAGCAAGGTTGGCTGTTTGCTCATGACGTGCTGGCGTCATCTGCTGGGGGCCCACCTTTGGTTTAAGAGTAACAGGCTAATAACACTAGGTGTTGTTTCTCACGTGGGAGAAATGAAAAAGAGAATATGTGATTGAAGATTGTCCCATATCGGGAGTTGAACAAAAATTAATTTAATATAAATACTATTGCCTATGATCAAGAGTCACCAATCCAGTTAACCATTTTTTAAGAGGCAGCCTGTGGTGGGTAGGTGTACTATACTATAAATAATTTGTTTTCTAAATTGTATAAATTGTCCGAGCTCGGGGCAGGGGTGTTACAGCTTCGGCTTACCACATGAAAAAGAAGTTCCCAACAACAGCAGGCATTGCCAAGTTGTAGGAAGCCAACAAGCAACATGAGAATGTTACACTGTTACAATAGGGGGCTTGGTTCTCCTCTTCGACGCCATAGAGTTACTGCCAGAAAGCAATCACAATAATTCCAAGACTGTAAACAAGCTTGAAGCCACTGACATAAACAATCCTTCCAAGAACTTCCAAACCTGTCAAATCATCTCTCACCAGGTCCAAACTCGTTCTCATCATAACACAGTAATAAACCTGAAGCCACTCCGCTCATTCAACGAAGCCACTCCGCTAACAGAAAGAACTAGTTCTGCCAAAACACACTAGCAAATCTGAAAAACTTCCCTTCTCTATGCAAAATAAGAGGATGCTTGCTCCACAAAAGGCAAGTCCAGACAATGTCTACCAAGTTGTTCGCCTAACGTCTCATCAACTTGAAGACCCGTGGGGCAAGGAGATATCAGCAGGGACTTGGAAAGTATAACAAATTATGAAGTTGAAGGAGGACGTCTAAAGCGTACTCTCTTATTAGTAGTAGCAAATTTTCTCAATCTATAATAAAGATCAGCCACTAGAGCAGCCATTTAATTTTACTTTTCAATAAAGACCACTTTCACTGCCGATCACTGCATGTAATAACGGCCAGCCACTAGAGTAGCCGCTTAGTTTTATTTCCCAATAAAATTCTGTATTAATATTTGCAGATTTCTTGCACAACTCAACAGATGCATACAATGAGTTAAAAACCAAGCCTACTCCAACAATGACATCAAAAACTCATTAGAAGTTTCTTATAAGACGAGTTATGAATCCATACCCATGGCTCGAAGTTACTCTACCAATTTGCAATAAAGCAAGTTCAGAGTTCGCTTCGCCATTCGATCTGCTCTTGCAATCCATTAGCACCTCAATGACGGCTTCGGAGTTCATACCCATAGCTCAAAGCTACTCTAGCAACATGCAACAAAGCAAGTTCAGAGTTCGCTTCACCATTCGATCAGCTCCTGCAACCTGTTAATACTTATACTAACCAGTTTGGAATCCATACCCATGGCTCAAAGTTACTCTAGCAATTTGCACTGAAGCAAATTGAGAGTTCGCTTCGCCATTCGATCTGTTCCTAAAACTAGTTAAAATCCCTTTAAGACAGATTAGAGGTCCAAAATTGTGGATTGCAGTTACTCCAGTAAAACTTGCAAAAGCAACACATAGAGTTCAAATCACCACTCAATGTAACTCTCACAATTTGTTGGAGGACCCATACAACAAGTTTGGAAATAACTCTTGTTCACAGTTGCTTTTACAACTAGATGAGTACAAGGTAGATAAGTTCTAAACTCCATTGCACACCATCGATGGTTTGTTAGCTATACACAACAAATTTGAGGCCCTGTTATTTAGCTACAAAGAACTCATTCGATAACTCACCAATCTCAACGAAAAATTGCACAACATGGATCAAGCATATAAAAAGATTTCTTCAAATCACAAGAACTATTGCAAATCCATATGTTCAGATCCAGTACCACTACAAATACTTACAAATACAAAATTATAAGCCATATTACAAGCATTGAACTACAGTGAGTCTGCAAGTAAAAGAATCAATAACAAGTATTTACAAATACAAAACTATGAGTCATACTACAAGCATTGAACTACAGTGAGTCTGCAAGTAAAAGAATCAATACATTAGCACCCCGGAACATTAAGCGGCATGGTAATCTCACAATGCGACCTACAAACTGTCCTTTTCGGCTAAGTGGGCGAGGAACGTTGTTCCTAAGAAATACAAGCCTCCTTGTGGGTTTCCTGTGGCACCACTCTTCCTTGATCTCTGGCGTCTTTAGAAGAGAACGCCCACCCCATGGATTAAGTCTGCGGTAAGCATCTGAAGCATGCGATTCTCCGCGGACTAAAGTCAAAACCGACAAGGCAAACACTCCACTCTGAGCATCACCACGATGACGAGGGGACACCTGCGCCGTCAAGATCGCTCCCCGAACGGTCGAACCAGCTCCACCAGCCATTGTGCTCCTGTTCACATCAGCCGTGATGCCCTTCTTCATATCAACCGGTGCTCTCTTTTTCGCACCAAGAACGTGCAAAGTGCTAGCCGTTCGTAACCCTCCAAGCCGCGCTTGAAGATGATACAACTCCAAGTCTTTCTCAACGACCACTTCCCTAAGTATAGCACACTTTCCGACACTGTCTTTGGTCATCTTCGGAGTTGCCCCTACAAACTAGTTAGGATCAAACCACAAGTTTAACGTTCAACTCCGTCGTAGAGTTGTCTTTCCAAACTTGCCGGGAGCAAACAGCAGAGTTGTCTCTCCTACAAACTTGCCGGAATCAAACAACAATCTCTACATCAACTCGATCAAGGAGTTGCCCCTCCAAGATTGTCGGGATCAAATGGCGAGCTCTACATCAACTTCATCACATAGTTGCCTCTACAAAACTTGCTGGGTGCAAACAACAAGTTCAATGTCTAACTTTATCATAGAGTCCTTGCTAAACTTGTTAGGAACAAGCAAAAAGTTCAAACAACCAACTTCATCCCAGAGTCCTCTATAAAATTGTCAGGAACAAACAGCAAGCTCAATGTTCAACTCCACCTCAGAGTTGCCTCTACAAATTGCTGGATCAAAAAGCGAGCTCCACGTTCAACTTCACCTAAAGTTGCCACCACAAACTTGTTGGGAACAAAGAATGAGCTCAAACGACCAACTCCATCTCAGAGTTGTCTCTCCAAACTTGCTGGGTGCAAACGGCAAATTCAACATTCAACTTCGTCACAGAGTTGTCTCAACAAAATTTGCTGAGAGCAAACTGTAGGTTCAACGTCCAACTTTGCCAAGAGTAGTTTCTAAAAAATTTGTTGGGCTCAAACAACAAGTTCAACGTCCGATTTTGTTCTATAGTTGTCTCTCCAAACTTGTCGGGATCAAACGACAAGCTCTACATCAACTCCATCTAGGAGTTGCCTCCACAAACTCGCTGGGATCAAACATCGAGCTTAACGTCCAATTGCGTCACAGAGTTCTTTCCAAATTTGCTGGATGCAAACAACGAGTTCAAACATTCAACTCCGTCACAGAGTTTTCTCTAAACATCTCGGGATCAATCGACGAGCTCTACGTTCAACTCTGTCACAAGAATTGCCTCAACAACAGCTCGTCTAGGGCAGCTATATTGGGGTAGATAATTTAACAAACACTTGGAGGGCATAATGGCGTAAACAATTCAACAAATACTTGGTGGGCACAAAAGTCACCACCAATAAAAGACACCTAATACCAATCAGGATTCTAGTCGATCAAGTCTACTAGCTCCACAATGGCCTATAATCATCAACAAATGCAATCAATATCACTCCAAAGCAATTCAAGCTACAAAAGGAGATCAAACCAGAAAACTAGGCTGTGGGAGAAGTGCTACAATAGAGGTCAAGTTTCTATCAATCACACATGAACTTCCCAAAGATCCAACAGGCCAAGATTGAATTGCAACAAAGTTCTAAACTTTCAAAAGGAAATTAAGCTCTGAAAATTTCTTTAAGAGATGGTCAAGTTTCAAGAGAAAATTTCATTTAGAAGCATTCGGGTCATGAACCTACAACACGAAACCCAATAACCCAAAACTGAGTAGCTAAAGCTCAGGAAAAGTGGGATTCGGGTACGAATTAAAACCCAAACCGCTTAGCGAAGCTCATAACTCGGTGAGGTCAGCGAAGCTCATAACCCGGCGATGCTCCAAGTCCATAGCTCGACGAGGTTGGCAAAGCTCATAACTCGTCGAAGCTTATAGCTCAGCAAAAAGCTCAAGAAAATCATGAGCTCATAGCTCGTAGCACGACAAGAATTCCCAGAACCTCATAGCTCGTAACTCGGTAAGAAAATCATGAACCCATAGCTCACAGCGAGGCAAGAATTCCCAGGGCCTCATAGCTCTTGGCTCGGCAAGATAATCATGAGCTCATAGCTCGCAGCTCGGCAAGATGTTCATAGCTTGCCAACTCCTTCATAGTCCGACTTTAGAGCATAGCGAGATGATCGTGGCTCGACAAAACGGTGACCAAAATCACGCCATAGCTCGCCAACACCCATAACTTGCCAACTACTTCATAGCTCGACCACGATGCCTTTCCCATAGCTCGGAAAATGAGCTGAATAGCTCTCAACATCGAAAAAGAGGTAGGTCGGCGAAGTTCCATAGCTCGACAGTCAACGAAGGAGATAGGACGACGAAGTTTGTAGCTCAGCGAGGGTGGTAGCTCGGCAAAATCGTTCGAGTCCCTATAGGTCGGCGAGAAGTTGGAGTCCGTAGATCGACGACGAAGCATGGCCATAACTCGGCCAAGTTCAATGCCTATAGCTCGACTAAATTGTCGGCTGAGCTAGGGGCAACAATGAACAGTCGTTGGCCTTTGGATCACCCAGAGAATCGTGCTCCCATGCAACTAACCCGGCGATGCTCCAAGTCCATAGCTCGACGAGGTTGGCAAAGCTCATAACTCGTCGAAGCTTATAGCTCAGCAAAAAGCTTAAGAAAATCATGAGCTCATAGCTCGTAGCACGGCAAGAATTCCCAGGACCTCATAGCTCGTAACTCGGTAAGAAAATCATGAACCCATAGCTCACAGCGGGGCAAGAATTCCCAGGGCCTCATAGCTCTTGGCTCGGCAAGATAATCATGAGCTCATAGCTCGCAGCTCGGCAAGATGATCATAGCTTGCCAACTCCTTCATAGTCCGACTTTAGAGCATAGCGAGATGATCGTGGCTCGACAAAACGGTGACCAAAGTCACGCCATAGCTCGCCAACACCCATAACTTGCCAACTACTTCATAGCTCGACCACGATGCCTTTCCCATAGCTCGGAAAATGAGCTGAATAGCTCTCAACATCGAAAAAGAGGTAGGTCGGCGAAGTTCCATAGCTCGATAGTCAACGAAGGAGATAGGACGACGAAGTTTGTAGCTCAGCGAGGGTGGTAGCTCGGCGAAATCGTTCGAGTCCCTATAGGTCGGCGAGAAGTTGGAGTCCGTAGCTCGACGACGAAGCATGGCCATAGCTCGGCCAAGTTCAATGCCTATAGCTCAACTAAATTGTCGGCTGAGCTAGGGGCAACAATGAGCAGTCGTTGGCCTTTGGATCACCCAGAAAATCGTGCTCCCATGCAACTAATGCTTGAGATTGCGCCACGCCATCTCCGTCGCCCCGCTCTCCTTTCCACCGCTTGATCTCACCCAGCGGATGAGCATGCAGCTGATTGACGCACCAGATGAAGCCACGTCTCCCTCCATCACTATAGCGCGATCACGGCGGCTCGATCTCACTTAGCGGGCGAGCCAAGCACTAATCCACGCTCTCGATTGCGTCACATATCCTCTCATCACAACGATCAGATCTTAGCCCCAGATTCAACTCAGCGGGCGAGTCATCCCCTGGTCAATGACTCCGACCGCGCCAAAAAGCATGTTGAGGTATTAAAATTCAAAAAATTTCCAGAAATTCATTTATAATTCGAAAAAATAATTAAAAAAATCAAAAATAATTATTTAATTTTAGGAAAGATTAATTAAAATTTCCAAAAAATTATTTAGAATTAGGTTTATTAATTATTAAATTCGAAAAAGTGATTTTAAAATTGAATAAATTATTAAAAATCTAGAAAAATTCTAAAAAATACAAAAAAAAATATGGAAAAATCCAGGAAAATATTCACCGTGTTCAGAAGCCTCTAATCAGTTCTAGGTATCCCCATGCAACCTGAAAGCTAAGATAGTATTCCAGAATCCAAAAATAAGGCAAAGTACTCCCCAAAAGCCAAGAAAATTGTCTTCCGGACGTGGGGGGCTTATGATAATGGTAAAAAACCCAGCAAATCAAGGTCATACGATTCCAGCACAGATCTCAAAGATTCTACAGGCAAATTAATCATTATGGGTCTCTTTAACTGGTCCCTTCTCCTGTCTCCTCTACAAAATATGGACCTCTTTCAAGCCTATAAAAAGTGACAGATTAGGCCCACTAAGGGATACCCAGCCCATGAAGGCAGTTAGTCAAATCTCTTATCCCCAAACAAGAGAGCTTATCTCTTGAGGGGGATATTCAAATAGGAGATGAGGAATTCATAGTTGATCTAATTGATTCATATCATTCTCCTGTACTGTTTCTCAGGCCTATCCTCCCTCCTCCTCAGTCAGAAGGTAATCAACCGTTTCTCTCTCTGATTCTGACTTGAGCGTCGAAGGATCTGTCGTCGGAGCCTTCCCTGATGTTTCACGCTTTTTGCAGGTCTATCGGCCGCAATGATAACCGTGGAATACAGATCACGGTGTTCAATCAACGATCTAGATTCAATCTCAGGAGCTCTAACCGCATTTCACGGCAACGATCAAAGATCAGATTTTTCGTAGTTTCCATCAAATATTAACTCACTATATGTTTTCCCCCACACCAATATAAGTAGCAACAATTCAATAACTTCTCACAGAAACTCACTCTGAAATCAGTTACATTTAGAAAGTAAACTAAAGAAACAATATATTACTGCAAAGAAAATTATGCACTCGACTTTTATAGCTTAATGACTGCCCTGCTCTAACGATTACCTTAGTTGAGAAAAGCAATTCTTAGGATGTTACACTTTGTCCAAATGTAGCGGCATGCTAGACCAACAGTGCATTCTGCTATCGAAAGAAAAGGTTCATATATCATTCTGAGTGTTTTCCTGCTAAATTTCTATTTGAAACTTACAGTCATCTTACTGAATATTCGACCCTCACGTTTATTGATTTCATAGTAAATGCGCTAGAGTTGAGGAAGTTTGCAGAAAAGCTCTTGAACTCGATAAATAACACAAAAAGCTGTCAATGATACAAGTTATATCAGTATTTATATGTAAGTCAAAAACACATTTATGTAAATTAAATATAAGACAAAACAAAACAAATCTTCATGTATACTCTAATCGCCATATGAATATACATGAATGGAAGCGGAAGCTATAAAATGAAATTGATAATCGTACCTCCAGCCATTGCCGTTTTGAAGTCTGAAACCGTTTTCGCCAAAAGCCTCTTGATGTTGTCAATCTCAATTTTGGTTCCAAACTCTCCTTTCTCACTTTAGATGGTGTATTCAGAATTGTATATGAGAGTGAGTTTGGTGACCTTTTTCATTCTTATATTTATACTACTCTAGCCATCATAGAGTAGTTATTGTAATTGCAAAATTAGTGTGTGGTTTTCTAAATGAGGGGAGAGAATCATGGGGAAATTACTTTGATCAGTTACCATATTGATCAGTTAGCATTTGATCAGTTACCATATTGATCAGTTACCATTTGATCAGTTACCATTTGATCAGTTACCATATTGATCAGTTACCATTTGATCATTTACCATACTGATCATTTACCATATTGATCAGTTACCATATTGATCATTTACCATTTCCCATTTAAATGGATCACATAACATATTTGTCCACATAACTAATTAATCAAATTACTTACTTGATTAAGTGGAAAATAAATAAAATGTCTAACATTCTCCCACTTGATCCATTTAACGAGAGAGACTCCGTATACGAATCATGGCGACTAATTCTCTTTAAGAGCAAGAATTAATCTTCCATGTATCACAATATACTTAGTCTTTCACCACTCACACTTAACTTAATGAGTAGACCATATGTTTACTCTAGGTCAACATAATGATATTTTTCAACAAATAACCAAATTAAGTACGTACACAATTCCAAAAGAGAAATAATCCAACTAAATGAAAGTTTCAGACAAACATAATGAATGTGCTACATAATGGAACCAAGTCCCATTCTGATTACATGATCCTTGAATCCTTTAACATGCATGCCTTTAGTCAAGGGATCAGCTATCATCAATTCAGTGTTAATGTGCTCAATGATCACTTTCTTTTCCTGCACACGTTCCTTTACGGCTAGATATTTTATGTCGATGTGTTTACTTCGACTTCCACTCTTATTATTCTTAGCTATAAAGACAACAGCTGAATTGTCACAATACATTCTTATCGGTCGGCTAATAGAGTCAACAACTCTTAGTCCAGATATGAAACCTTTCAGCCATACACCATGTGAAGTAGCCTCAAAACAAGAAACGAACTCAGCCTCCATCGTAGAAGTGGCTATCAAGGTCTGCTTGGCACTCCTCCAGGATATAGACCCGTGAGCTAGCATGAACACATATCCTGATGTGGATTTACGTGAATCATTGCAGCCACCAAAGTCAGAATTGGAGTAGCCTACCACCTCAAGACTATCAGTCCGCCTATACATAAGCATGTAATCCTTAGTACCCTTAAGGTACCTCATTACTTTCTTCGCAGCCTTCCAGTGATCAATGCCTGGATTACTCTGATATCTTCCTAATACTCCAACGGCATATGAAATGTCGGGTCTAGTACAGACCTGAGCATACATAATGCTACCAACAGCTGAAGCATATGAAACATTTTTCATTCGTTCCCTTTCAATGTCATTCCTGGGGCATTGGTCCAAACTGAACCGATCACCTTTCACAATGGGTGCTACACTTGGTGAACAATCTTTCATACCGAATCTTTCTAAGACCTTGTTGATATAGGCCTCTTGAGACAAACCCAAAATGCCTTGAGATCTGTCTCTATAGATCTTTATGCCGATGACATAAGATGCCTCGCCCATATCTTTCATATCAAAGTTACTTGAAAGAAATTGTTTCACCTCATATAGCAACCCTTTATCATTGGTTGCTAGCAAAATATCATCCACATATAATACAAGGAAACAAATCTTGCTCCCACTGACCTTAAGGTATATACATTGATCCATAACATTTTCTTCGAACCCAAATGAAGTAATCACTTTATGGAATTTGACATACCATTGTCGGGAAGCCTGTTTCAACCCGTATATGGATTTATTAAGCTTACAAACCAAATGCTCACCCTCTTTAGAGAAGAATCCTTCAGGTTGTTTCATATAAACATCTTCCTCTAAATCACCATTGAGAAATGCCGTTTTCACGTCCATTTGGTGTAGCTCAAAATCAAAATGAGCTACTAATGCCATCACCACTCGGAAAGAATCTTTCTTTGATACAGGAGAGAAAGTCTCGTTGTAATCGATTCCTTCCCTTTGAGTGAACCCTTTGGCAACAAGTCTAGCTTTATGTCTCTCGATGTTGCCATGCGAGTCTTTCTTTATTTTAAAAACCCACTTGCATCCAATGGCTTTTTCACCATTTGGCAACTCGACAAGATCCCAAACTCGGTTAGATGCCATAGAGTCCATCTCATCTTTCATGGCATTCATCCATAAGTTTGAATCTGTAGAACTTATGGCTTGTGAAAATGACATAGGACCATCGTCGGCTCCAATATTATAATCCAATTCTTGCAGATACACTAAATAGTCACCAGAAATAGTTGATTTCCTTGTTCTAGTAGATCTCCTCAATGGAACTTGTTGATCCTCAGGATGAACTGTTTGTTCCTCATTACCATCATGATCTATTAGATTGTTGTCAACTTGTGGAACCTCACGCAATTTAGCTTGAGGTGCGTGAATGACAATCAACTTGTCACTTGAAACAGTGGGTGGAAGTTGATCATAATCCTTTTCAGGAACAATGTCCTGAAATTGATCGCTCCCACTAATCAAGTCATTCTCAAGAAATTTAGCGTTTCTTGATTCCACAATCCTGGTATTATGAGACGGACAATAGAATCTATAACCCTTAGACCTTTTAGCATATCCAATGAAATACCCACTAATGGTCCTTGGGTCTAGCTTCTTCTCTTGTGGGTTGTACACTCTCACCTCAGACGGGCATCCCCAAATGCGTACATGTTGCAAACTCGGTTTCCATCCTTTGAATAGCTCAAAAGGTGTCTTTGAGACGGCCTTGGAAGGAACCCGGTTTAATATGTACACTGCCGTCTTAAGAGCTTCTACCCATAAAAATGATGGAAGTTTAACATTACTCCTCATACTTCTCACCATGTCCATTAAGGTTCGATTTCTTCTTTCTGCTACACCATTCTGATCTGGAGAACCAGGCATGGTGTATTGGGCAACAATCCCATGCTCTTGAAGAAATCTTGCAAATAGACCTGGTGCTTGTCCGTTCTCGGTGTATCTACCGTAGTACTCTCCACCTCTATCTGATCTCACAATCTTAATGTGCTTATCACATTATTTCTCTACCTCAGCCTTAAACAATTTAAAGGCATCCAAAGCTTCGTCTTTAGAACGAAGTAAGTAAAGATACATATATCGTGAATAATCATCTATGAAGGTGATAAAGTATTTCGGATCATTAGCGTTCATGTTTGGACAACAAATATCCGTGTGTATGATCTCTAATAGGTTTGAACTCCTTTTGGCACCAATTTTGTGTTTATTAGTTTGCTTTCCCTTAATGCAACCAACACAAGTATCGAAATCAGTAAAGGCTAAAGTACCAAGTACCCCATCCTTTACCAATCTCTTAACTCTCTCAATGGAGATATGTCCCAATCTCCGGTGCCACAAAATGGAGGAGTCCTCATTTATAATACATCTTTTCAACCCAGTATTATAATTAATATTAACCATATTAGATTCATAAACAAACGCTAGAAAATTACCTTTCTTCTCAAGCCAAGTCTTAAACTTCATGCAGTCTTTCTTCATGTGTCCCTTCTTTTTACAAAAGAAACACGTAGACTCCTTCTTTATGCCTTGGTTTGCTGAAAGCTTTCCCTTTCCCTTTTCCTTAATGTGATCCTTTCTCTTCTTTGAAGAAGAAGTAGTAGTAAGGTTCACCTTTTCTCCCTCTTCCATCCTCAATCTGCCCTCTTCTTGAACACACATGGTCATAAGTTCATTAATTGACCATTTATCCTTATGTGTATTATAAGAGATCTTAAAAGGGCCATATTGTGGAGGGAGAGTGCACAAAATGAAATGTACTAGGAAAGATTCAGACATGGTAACTTCCAAATCCTTAAGTTGGGCCGCAATATTCCTCATGCGCATGATATAATCACGCACACACTTAAACTCATTGTGCCTCATGGATGAAAACTTCATAATTAAGGTGCTAGCAAGAGCTTTGTCAGAATCTACAAACTGCTCATCAATGTCTTTAAGGAGATCTTTAACCTTAGTATGCTTATCGACGGAACCCCGAATGCTAGCACTAAGTTTGGTCTTTATGAACATAATTGAGAGGCGATTAGATCGCTCCCACTTTTCATAAAGATCAACTGCAACTGGAGTGCTAGTCTCAGTTATACTAGGGGGTTCGTCTTTCCGAATAGCATAGTCGATATCCATCCAACCCAATTGCAGAAGCACTCTTTCTTCCCACACCTTATAGTTATCACCCTTTAATTCAGGAATGTCACAATTGACATCAGAAATGTTCCCGGGTAAAATTGCTGCAAAAAAAAAATATACATACATGCTTGTAAACAAAAATTTGAGACTTAATTTTATCATGTTTTACCAATGCAAATCATGAATAAAAATATGAATCTAGTGACATAAAACATGCCTGTGGGCCAAAGTCCTACTCAAATTAGATTCATAACTGTATGATGAAACTATTAAACCATATTCATTCCTTAATTCCTGTGGGTAGATTAAGGAATATAATTCAATATTTCACCCTAATTAATCATACAAAATATAATAAAATTTCCTGTGGGCATATTTCATCATATTACATATGATTAATTACAAATTAATGTCTAGTTTCCATATGTGATTTCATAAGAAATTTTAAAATAACTAGAGATGCTGTGGCTACTCTCCAATTACTAAAATTTACAAATCACTCGACATATTTCTTTAATATTTTGATCATGTACAATTTTAATGGCCATAACATCTTTAACTAGTTATTTCAAAACAATACTAAAGTTTTCTAGTTTTAACAAAATAACATGATCTCAATCAATTACAAAATCAGTATTTGTTCATAACTATATTTTCGATTTAGCAAAGAAACCAATAGCATAGGCTTGGGTTACCAAGTTCGGCTAGGCTTCATTAACCAAAACTAAACCGAAATTTAGCACAAATTTAGGCAAAACCCAACCAAAGTAATTAAAGATGAATCGGTCAAATCCAGTAAAGATTCAACACAGGAAATCAATAATAGGAGAGTAATGTTTAAAATCATCCTTAGATTTCATAGACGTTTCCTTTTGTGAAATGAAATAACAAGCAAGGCAGAGATAATTTTAAAGCTCTGATACCAAATGTAAGTCAAAAACACATTTATGTAAATTAAATGTAAGACAAAACAAAACAAATCTTCATGTATACTCTAATCGCCATATGAATATACATGAATGGAAGCGGAAGCTATAAAATGAAATTGATAATCGTACCTCCAGCCATTGCCGTTTTGAAGTCTGAAACCGTTTTCGCCAAAAGCCTCTTGATGTTGTCAATCTCAATTTTGGTTCCAAACTCTCCTTTCTCACTTTAGATAGTGTATTCAGAATTGTATATGAGAGTGAGTTTGGTGACCTTTTTCATTCTTATATTTATACTACTCTAGCCATCATAGAGTAGTTATTGTAATTGCAAAATTAGTGTGTGGTTTTCTAAATGATGGGAGAGAATCATGGGGAAATTACTTTGATCAGTTACCATATTGATCAGTTACCATTTGATCATTTACCATACTGATCAGTTACCATATTGATCATTTACCATATTGATCAGTTACCATATTGATCATTTACCATTTCCCATTTAAATGGATCACATAACATATTTGTCCACATAACTAATTAATCAAATTACTTACTTGATTAAGTGGAAAATAAATAAAATGTCTAACATATTTATGTTGACAAAAAATCTTGTATTTCTTTCATTCCAACTCTTCACCTAGGTTTCTCTTTCACTTTCCAAGTACTAGTAATTTACACGTATGATGCACATCTTAATAATTTTTTTTTAAAAGTAAAAACTCCGACGTATTGAGGACTCGAACATGAGACCTCCTTCATATTAGTTATATAAGTTATACGTAAGTTGGTATACAAACGACAACTTCAACTCTCCCATTATAATATTAGAGATTTTTACTTGGGTATAAATAAGTGATTAACAGTTTCATCATGAGTGCTGGGCAAAGTACATTTTTTTAAATCAAAAGCAAGGTTTCTCTTATGCAAATTATCAACATTAAGCGACTTATTATGAATGGCTAACCATAACAAAACTCTCACACTGAGACGAGCAATGTTCTTCCAAATATGTTTATGGAAATGAGATATAACAATAACAGAATTTCAAAATCTATACAAAGACATAATGTAAAAGTACCAGTGTTAGACAATATTCATCTAAAGCTTTTCTTTTAAAATTTCTATCAATGAATTGATTTTTATTTATTTATTGGGTGAGGTTATATTTGAGTGCCATTGTGCATGTTTGCTAGTGCATGTCAAAGAGTCATTGACATGGAACTGACTGATAGTTGTGAGAAGGATAAATAGCCACAATATTTAGGAGAGATTCCTAAGAAAAACACTTGGTCTAGGATTTATGTTTAATTATCTACATCTATTTTCAAATCAGGGAAAATTGTCTTCCTTTATTGTGTTGATGTTTTCTCTTCCTTTGATCGAGTGGAGAAGACTACCTTATCAATTTATCTTCTTTCAGTTTTAGTTGGTTGATATTTGAATTCCATTGATATCAGTTACAATTCCAATCCAAATTGCTCTGGTACTATTTCAAATATTCTACAACCAGTAGTTTACACGTGCGATGTACGTCTTAATAAATATAGTTTTTTTAAAAGTAAAAATTCAGACGTAGTTTGGATTTGATCTAAAATCCCATTTACAATAGTTATGCACGTGCGTTGTACGGATTGGTAGATGGACAATTTACACTAAGGCCTTCTCCCATTATAGTTGTAGAGATAGACCAAAAATTCGAAGTTGTGTAAGGGTTAAGGGCTTACTGCTTAATATTTATATTATTGTAACTAACAGCAGTTGAGTAAATGAATCTCACTTTAAAATGAATGGTTGGGATTAGATAGTTGAATGTCTATAAGTTATGAGTTGTCTACAAATGACAACCTTAACTCTCCCATTATAGTCTTACACGTGCGATGCACGTTTTAATAATTTCAAAAAATAAAAATAAAAACTCTGACATAGGGAGGATTCGAACCGGAAACCTCCTTTATATTAGTTATGTACGTACGTTGCACATGTTTGTAGAATGACAAAATGACAAATGACACTAAGGCCTTCTCCCATTATAATATTAGAGATTAGAGATTAGAGAATAGTAATCTGCATGTGCTTTGCACGCCCTAATAAATATATATTTTTAAAGTAATACTAAGATATAATCTGGTATCGAACCTGAGACATCTCTTTACTCGTCACATACTCTTTACAAATTACTTCTAGTGGCGCCAACTTTAATTTTGTATGAGTGGCAATTTTAAAAATAATTATATTTTAAATAAATTTAATTAAACTTTGAGGATATTATGGTAACTAAATACAGCTGAATAAATGAATGGTTAATATAACTCGTACTTAAAAAAATGAATGGTTGAGATTAGATAGTTAAATGCATCTCTACAAATTACAGGTTGTCTATAAATGACAACCACAACTCTCCCATTATAATATTAGAGATTAGAGATAGATTAGAGATTAGAGATTGGAGATAAAAAAATAAAAAATAATAATAATTAAAAAAATCTTTCCCTCGTATATGTACTGAATGCAGATTTTTTTCACAAAAAAATTCAGATGCATACCACCACCTTACAGTTACATAAGAAGAGAAACATAGGTGATTAGGGACCCTACAAATGATAATTTGATCTTTCAAGTTCTTTTTTTTGTGTGTTCGGAGAATTATCTGTGGTTGCAAATTAGTAATTCATTCAAAATTTTGTGGCTATCATTGGATGCTTGTGAATAATTGAGAATTGAGAGACAGAGATAGAAATTCATAGGGTGTAGACATATTTGAATTGACGGTACTTAATGGAGAATAAGAGACAGGCTGCATTTGTTTCGGGTTTTAAACACTGTTTTCAGTTTTTAAAATTAAAATATAGGATAATTTTATTTAGATATAAAATTTTGCAAAACTCGTTTTAAAATTTTACACTCCAAATTTTATTTTTAAAATGAGTTTTTTAAAAACAGACAAAATCTGTTTTCTGAGATAAGTTTTTCATTTTCCAACTAACATATATATATATACAGACACACACATTATGTACGTGTACAGAATGTATGAACATAGTTTGTATACATACATACTGTATATATATATGAATCTATATAATAAAACACAAAGAAAGCTATCAAGTGGCTCTTCTTCAATCCCCAAAAATCAAAGGCCCAGATCTAACATCACAAAATCCATCCCTTCCAAAGTTTTCCCAAAAACTCAAATTCAAATTCCCCCAACCCAAAACAACTCATTTATTTATTTAATTATTTCTCTCTCTCTCTCTCGCTCGCGCTCTCTCTCTCCTATTCAAAAAATTAAGAAAATGAAAATTTTAAAAATTTAAAAATAATTTTAAAAAATCAAAAACTTACAAAAGATTATTTAAATATTTTACAAAAACTAAATTTAATATTTAAAAAAAATTAAAAAAAATAAATTTTAAATTTAAAAAAAATTAAAACTTTAAAAACTCTAAAAATAATTCAAAAAAAATCAAAAATTTATTAAAAAATTTTAAAATTAAAAAAATCTAAAATTTTAAAATTAAAAAAATTTTGAATTTTTTTTAGAATTTAAAAATTTAAAAAACAAAAAAAATTTGAAAATTTTGAAAATTTTGAAAATTTTGAAAATTTTGAAAATTTGAAAATCTCAAAGCAAATCAAAATTCAATGTCAAACCACAATCAAGAGGTCGTCGCCGATATCTGATCCGCTGCTGATTCCGTATCGGCGACTCCCCTCCACCGAATCGAGAGCCAATATCAAACGACTCCGTATCGGCGACTCCTCTCCACCGAATCGAGAGCCTCTATATGCGATGCAATGACACTTATTTCATCTCATTAACCGAATTCTCGTTCTAATTTTTAATTTTGTGTGTGGAAGAGATTACTCAATTTTTTTCTGATCGAATTTTGTGTGTGCATGGGATCTAAGTTCATAGAGGTATGATTGTTTTATTTCTGGGTTTAAAAATTTTTAATTTGGTGATTTAGTTGATGAGTTTTTTATTGGTTTTGATTTAAGGTGTACGCAAGTGAGAGATGGATTATTTAGTGGCCTCAATTTCGGCTTCCAAACCATAGCATGATAGGTAAGCTGACCAGCAACCTAAAATAACTTGGCAAATATGCAACATTAATTTCTTTACTACTAAGAGAAAATACTATCGCGAAATGTTCCTTTCAGTGGTTATTAGAAACCATGAATAACATAACATATAAGAACTTTTAAGTATATGTTTGGATATATAGGATTGGGATGACTGGAGTTTACCAGTGAAGAGTGCAAACTCAATCTCCACTCAACAAAGAGAGCTAAAGTAAATTTGTTATTTATCCATTTTGATTTTTTTTATAAAAGTGCAATGAGGAGACAAAGTGAAGATAAAAGAAATTATTAGCTTGGTTTAGAGTTTTGGGAACTTCATGTATTTCATTTTGGTTGAAATAATAATAAAAGGTATTTCAATTGCAAACTGAGTTTCAGACAAACAAATGTTTAGATTATTGGTATTGTAGATACCTTCACACCTGCACTTGCGTTACCATTGTATTTAGACATGCTCATAGTGGTTATAGGATTAGAGTAAGCTCTATAAAACCTATATGATAATGTCCTTGCATAACTATTACAAGTATCGAAAAGTGATGCTGAAGTTAAAAAAAACTTTATGCAGTGTTTCTAACAAACTATATGCATTCCAAGTAAGTTCATGCTAATGATCAAGAAGACGATGGTTGAGCTTAAAGGTAGATATACTGCTTCCTCATATAATATGTTTGCTACTTCAATTAAGGCTAAATTTAAAATTAAAAAAAAACCCACTGTGTATTGGACCAGTTTAAAAAAACCGCACTAAATTTTTTTTATTTAAAAAAATGACACAGAATTTCAAAAAGCTCCACTGGGTTAGTTAGGGTTAGGGTTCGGGTTAGTTCGGGGGGGTTTATTTAAACATCTGATTAGTTAAGTGATGTTTTGTTTAAACACAAATGAAAGATGAATGTGGTTTTTTTAAATACAAATGAAAGATGAAAGTGATTTTTTTAAACCCAACCCTAACCCTACCCTTAACCCTAACTAACCCAGTGGAGTTTTTTGAAATTTTAAAAAAACTTTGTGCGATTTTTTTAAACTGGCCCAAAACTCACTGGGTTTTTTTACATAAAAATTTAGCCCTTCAATTAATTTGCTAGACCTCCAAAACTATTTTATATAATCAAACAGGTGCACTATTCCGAAGACATGCCGTAGGCACGTGTCAATATGCAAACCTAGTATATATATATATATATATATATATATATATATATATATATATATATATATATATATATATATATATATATATATATATATATTACCAAATGCATTTTATATTTTAATTTTGAAAAAGCTATTTATGAAAATAGTTTACCAAACAATACTCTATTTTCGAAAATCTCAAAAAACAACTTATAATTATTTTTTTTTCAAAAACAAAGTTTAAAATGAATTTACAAAGCAATGAACCAAACGCAACCACAATATTTTGAAAAAATCCATGATAAACACTATTGCATGGTTTTATTCAGTGTATATGTGCAAATTATGTTAGTCATTATCTTTTATTTTCGATTGAATGGAGGAAGCATTATCATGCCTTATCCTGAGTTACGTTAGGATTTGGCACAGTGGAGTTGAAGCTTAGGCTTTAGTAGTGAGAAGCGATATTCGATCTGATGAACAACCAAATAAGTAGATCAAAACACACAAAGAACACAAAGATTTGTCCCGGTTTGGGCAAACCTTAATCTGGGGGGAAAATAAGATATTATTCAACTAGAAAATATTACAAGAGTTACAAACTCTCGCCAAGAACCTATCTATTTCTCGAGCCTGACTAGAAGATAATATGTTGATTACAATAGAGAATTTTCAATGAAGTACTTTCTCTCTCAATAGATGCTATTACAATATATAGAGATATAGAGAAAGGCTAAGTTTAGTCTTGAAACAATAACCGTACGATATATGCTAAATAAATAAACACGCGATAAGAGCCGTACGATCTGACTTGTAGAAGAAGTTGGGTCCAAAAGGTTTACAAATAATCATACCAAAAGGTCCAAAAGGTTCACAAATAACAAAACCATCCTAGAGGGCAGTCGATCGCAATTAATACATCCCCAAACAAAGAGCTAAGATGGTTGACTGCCAATTGCGCAGTCGATCGTCAAGAGCAGTTGGCCGCAATTAACACATCCCCAAACATAGAGCTAGGACGTCGGAAAAAAATAAAGGAAATAGAAGATGATATATAATAACCTCTTTCTTGTCATTGTAAGATAGCAAGCCAATATGCTCTCTCTCTCTCTCTCTCTCTCTCTCTCTCTCTCTCTCTCTCTCGCACGCGCGCGGGGATGAAAATCTTGGACCAGATTACATGCGAATTGTGTACGTCTGCACGTCCTGCTCTGTGCTTGTTCCATTCTCCCCTGAATCACAATACCAGAAACTCTTCTCTTCCCCAAACTCTCTGTTATGTGCTTGTTCCATTGTTCGTTCGTGTGGTGATAGATTTATGACGCTGTCTAGTTCGAGAGCGTGACATGGTGCCTGCGTCAGCTCCTCTTGTCATTGCATCCTGGGAGACAGACGGCTATGCAAGTTCTGTAAATCACCCTAGGGGGGTGAATAGGGTGATCGTGCGGAATTAAAAATTAATAAAATAAAGTAAAGTAAATGCAAGAGTGATAAGAAAAGCAAACACAGATAACGCAGCGATATAACGTGGTTCGACCCCCAGGTTTACGTCCACACCACCTACTTGCAGCAATTCTCCCCCACAAGCGTTCCACTATACTCAAAACCCTCGTACAGTGTTTCTCGGATTCTGGCTGAGAGACCTATTAAACCCACATGACTTCTAATCCAAGTCCCGTCAATCTCACCGAAGTGGAAAAGAAATGAAAAGAAAAACTCAAGACCGTTAATGATCTTGACTGAAGAATACAACCAAATAAACGCTCACACTCGGATTGATTAGATGAGGGATTAGTTCAAAAAATTTTCTCAAAAGTAATTAGGTGGAGAATACACAGTGGATTCGTTAATATTAATAGACGAGAAAGTGTATCGATCAAAAATGGAAACAATACTTTCCAAGAATATACACAGCGCAAAGTGCGGTCGACCATCATATTGGTGCGGTCGACCGTTCAGCTCTCTGACGTAAAGTAGAGAGGTGAAAGGTCGACTGCTTCTCAAACAACTCAAGTTGCGGTCGACTGCTATGCGGTCGACCGGTCACGAAGTGCGGTCGACCGGTATCGCGCTGTTTATTCCGAATCCACCCTATTTTCTTACCATAAACTAATCCCTCTTTAATCAATCTTATACAATTATAATCTCATGAAAATGGAAAGAAAAATTAAGGTCTTTATATATTCATCTTTTGCTTGTGGACCAATTAATCAAGAACACTTTTTGAATGTCTTCCTCTTTTGCTTGTGTTTGCCATTATTCTTTATTGCTTTCCTTGTTTGTATATAGGTGGATCTCTCTTGGATCTCTTTTTGATGTTATTTGATCTTGAAAATCTGACACACTAAATTCAAACTTATTAGAATGAGTGAGCACGTTTTGTGCACACCAAACTAAGAGTCAACAAGTTCCAGCACCCGGACGAGACGAAATCTATTTTAAGGAGATTGTGTAATACACAAGCCTCGACATTCGGTTTTATTGTTTTTTATTTTCCTTTAACTTTATTGGTTTTATTCTTCTCCTCCTTCTCTTATTTTTGTGCCCCTCAATCATTTTTGGATTTATTGCAAACATTTTGTAACCAAAGTTGTAACAAAGAAAATAAATTTCTCAAAGTTGTTTTTATTGTGATACAAATATTATAAGAACTTGTGTAGGCAAGAAATCTGGAAAAGGTGTATCCTCAGTATTGTAATGTGTATCCAACCCTTGACAATGCTATAACTTTGAATTTCGTTCTAAATAATAGATAACGGAGAATTACTGACTTTAACAGGAAGATTTATATATGAGCATATATCAACTTCTATATGATCCAAGTTTGCTTCGCCACATGAAACTGAAATTGTTTAACTCGCATGTTTATCTACTTTTTTGTAGGAAGAATTGCTTGATTCAATAATTTCTCGCAAAAACTCACTCTGAAATCAGTTATATTTAGAAAGTGAACTTTTTTTTAAAAAAAATGCTCTTAAACTTCCATTCACAAAAAAACTTCTCTCTCTAGAAATTCTAGAGAGAGAGAAACTCTCCCCCAAAATCCAAAAAACTAAAAACCCAAACCCTAGATCTAAGTTTGGGGGGCGGAGGCTAAGGTTGCACCGCCCCGTCCCCCGCTCCAGCTCCCTTCTTCCCCTCTTCTTCTCTCTTCCATATCTCATCATCTCTAACCATTTTCTTATCTCTCCAAATCCTTATCTTGGCTGCTGAGTGGGTTCGCCAAGTACTGGCCTTCTCCTGTGAGGCGGGATGGAGGAGATCTGGTGGTTGTGGCCACTGGTGGGGGGTTAACTCCGGTGTCGGAGTAGGGCGCGACCAGGGTAGGCGAGGATTGGAGGTTCGACTGAGCCTAGGGCAGCGCTGGCATCGATCGGGGGTGGCAGGGAAGAGCGTTCAGTCGGCGATGGAGGAGATCGGCTGGGGAATGTGGCGATCGGCCAGCATTTGAGGTGACATTTGGCAGGGAAGATCTTGGTCATGGGTGTGGCAGTTGCTGACTAGCACTGGCTACATCGTGGATGGCGACACACTCACAGTCGGGGCTCGAGTTGGTTGCGTCAGGGCTTGTAGCGGGAGTGCTGTCACGAAAAGACGTCGGGGGGTATCGGCGAACTTGGGGCAGTCGGGATTGTCGTGGAGGCATGTGGGGGAGGTCGGTCAGAGAGTATATGGAAGGAGATTTTTGAATTTCAAAAATTGGTTTTGAAAGTCGATTTTGATCTGGGAAGTCATGTAGTTGGGGGAGATTTGAATTTCAAGTCGAGTTTTGAAATTCAAATGAACGGTGAGGAGCTTCTAAGATCGAAACTCGTCCCTAATATCCAACTTACAACCGATTCACAATTAGCAATGAAATGTACCTTACTTGGTGTGGGCAACGGTCAGGCAAATTTATAGTTTGGGCTCTACTTTGACCTTAGTTGGTCAAATTTAGGGGTGCCTGTGGTTTTTTTTCATGTCAGAGGGCTCGCAGGGGTCAGGTGCGACGTCTACCCTCATTGCGAGGTTGTAGTGAGAGCCATCGAGGGTGAAGCGAGGGGATGAGAATGATGACTCAATCTTGACATGGAGTTGTCAGATTGGCGAAGTGCTTACGGTGTCTCTAATATGGTGCTTACACTTGTCGTTTGAGTCACTGCTGAGGGTGACGAGGGAGAGCGTACGATAGTTGGATAGGATAAATGGTGTACAAGCGAGGGACCGAGCGAGTGAGTATGCCCAAACTGGCACGAGAAATTTGCTCTGGCTGGGGGCGGCCGACCAGTAGAACTAGATTTCGTTGTATTTTTTGTTTGTTGGTTGGGGTGTATGAGGTCCAGAACCCAGCCTGTTGAGATCTGAACTTCATAAGCCTTATTTTTAATTGTATGTTTTGTTAAATCCTTTTTAATGAAACGATTAAAAAAAACTTCCAAAGTAATCCTCCTCTTCCTCCTCATCCTAACACCAAACCTTCTCCCTCCTACCCCCCCCCCCCCCCCCCCGGGCGTGAACCTGAACCAGTTCCCAACCCGAACCCTCATCCCACCTCCGGATCTGAACCCAAACCAGCCCCCAACCCGAACCCTCCCTCCTCCGAATCCTCACTCGATCCATACCCGATCCCTCTCCTCTTCTCCTTCCTATAGATCCTCCACTAAGTGCTAATTTGGGGAGGGGAGGAGACCATTGGCTCCTGTAACACCCCACAAAATTGAGTTATGGTAATTTTGCTCCACGTGTATCACGCACGTGTATTTTATACTGTTACGAGTTATAGTCGTAACATATTTTCCTACGTATTTCTGTATTTCAACTATTTATACATTTTTCGTCACCTCAAAACTCATCTTATCGTATTTTGTGCCCACTTAAACATTTATTTTTAATTCTTGTATTTTTACGTACATTGCACGTGTTTTCAATACACGTGTCGATTTCGTATAATTTACCGTTACGTGAAATATCCGTAACATTATCAAAATAGATATTTCTCATATGTTATATTCTAACTATTTGTAAACATTTTTCCGTTAATCAAGCCTATTTCGTATTTGAATATTTGTTTTATGTGCATTGCACGTAAAATTTTATGTATTTTAGTCTCTAAAATTTTCCAAAGTGATGTACATTTTTATTCACATTTTATTTGTCACATTTGTATTATTTATTTTTTAAAAAAACCCATAGGTCTAAATTTTATTTTAAGGCCCACCAGAAAATTAATTAAAAAGAGAAGCCCATGACTTTATTCTACATTTTAAATACACCCTTTAAATCCTACACACTTTTCATGTAACAAACACCTACAAATAGATTAATAATAATTAATTAAAAGAATGTGAATTGTGTGCACGTTGGGTGCACGTGCACGAGTGTGCATCCAAGAGGTTGGCCGGCCAATTTAAGAAGAGAAGAGTGGATTTTGAAGTGAATTGTGGACTGGGTAGTTAAGTTGGTAGTTGGGGTCTTTTCATTCACCCAATAACCTTATAAATACCCCTCCTATTGTATGAGCATTTCACAAAAGATCAAAAGAAACAAAAGAGAGTAATGAAAAGAGGGAGTTCGGTTTTTGTGCAAGGAGGCTTGCAGCTTTGCTTGCTAGGAAGAAGAGGCTAGCTTTGGTTGGAGCTTTGGAACAATTTTTCTAGGAGTTTTTCTCTCAATTTTCATTAAATAAGGTGGGTGTCTCTTCTTGATTTCTAATTGTGTGTAGGATGCATGCTTAGGTAATTTATGTTAGAATGGTAGATGTAGCATGAGCTGTTTTATTTCTATTTCCTTTATGTGATGCATATTGTATTTTAATGGTTGGTAAATGTGGAAAAATGCATGCTAACGGAAAAATTACAGTGAAGAATTGCTAGGTAGTCAAACTACAATTTATATTAGAGTACTTTACATGGTTCGAGCCTGGTTGACTCTGTTTCTTTTCTTTAAAAAAAAATCGAAGAGAAATTTGAGTATAAAAACAACTCAGTCACTTCCTTATCAGAATTTAATATTGGCTCAATGGTTCGACGACTGTGGGTTTCGGATTTGGTCTTGGGTTCGAACCCGGGTAACCACCCTTTTGAATTTTATTTTATTTTTAATCTTTTGCAAATTTTAAAAATTGGAAAAAAAATCATATAAATATTCTAGAATATTATTAGATCACTTGGAAATTATTTATAGTATTCTAAGAGATATTTTTGAGAAATAAATACCATGTTCATGTTGAATTCAAGAAAAATGTATATGATTAAGATTTTAAGGGTTGATTTGTGATAAAATCAAAGTATAATGATGAGATTTAAATAATGAACCTCTGATGATAAATCTTTAAGAGATTGTGGTTTAAATTTTGAATAACTTTGAATTGAGAATCATGCTTGAAGTATAGGTGAATATGAAAAGGGTTTTTAATAATCGAAAAAGCTTTGTGAATTATCAAAAATGAATAGTTTGGTTGGTTAACCAAGAAGTGCTTACTTTATGATGAATAAATAAGAGAATGAATGAAAGAATTAAATGAGATGTGAATAAATGAAATTGAAAATATGAATAATGAGGGTATGAGTATCCTATAATGTTGAACATGAAAAGATATTGATTCTAGCAGATTAGTGAGACACAGGTACCGGCAAAGTAATGATAATGATTAATTGATTTCGAGAAGTGGCCAATATGGGCTATCGTTCCCGGTGTATTGTTTAAGACCGGTAGGGGGTTAAGCTAGCTCTAGGTGAAAATTATTATTGATGTTTTAAATTGAAGGATAGGCACTAAGAGATGATGTAATAAAACTTGGGTAAACGTAAGTGGGACGCCTCTATATAGTCTGATGGTGGACTCCAAGATTGTGGTTGCTTGCGATGGAGACGAGCCTTAATTAAATCCGGGAATATGATTGATTTAATGATGGAATCCAGGATCATGAATGGTCGGGCGGATGAGAGGTCATTCTCCAGTGTATATACGTATACCGGGGCTAGAGGGACACTTGCAGGATGTTCGCACGACGAGGATTTCCGTATAGCCTGATGGTGGACTCCAGGGCTGGAGCCCGTACTCGTGGAATGTCTAGAACTTGATTTTGTTACCGAGTAGTTTTGCATGTCGAGGGATTAAACCCTTTAATGTGGAGTGCGTAGGTGCTTGCCCTCGGACCTATGTAGTATGGGATCCATAGAATACGAAAAAGTATGCATTAGTGTCATTGTAGTATAACATTTGCATTAGGTATTAAGTCATATCATACACTGATATGTTTAGGTTAGTTACTCTTTTACACTTTAATATGCATTTAAGTTTGTGGTTGCTGAAGTAAGAGAATCGTTGTTTTATAGTTTTGCGTCAATTGTATGTAACTGACGTGCCCACAGTGTTCAGTGCAGGGCGTGGATTGGCAAAAAGACATAGAGATGAATTGATGTTGAAGATTATTTTCAGATTTAAGTTGTTGATGTTGAAGTTATATATATCATGTGGTATTCTTTAAATTCCGTTGCGTTGATGTAAAGAACAATGTTGTATAATGAAAAGTTTTAATTTCCTTGTAAAATTGTACGAATTAATTGAAGTAAAAGATCTTGTTGAGCCATGAATTATATGTAAATGGAATTCGGGGCGTTACACATCCCACCTCCATTCCCCACCAAATTGTCTTCCTTCATATCCAAATGAAAACCTAAATCATACAATACTCAAGAAAATCAATATATGTTTGTTGTGGAGCGACAGTGGACAAGCTAGTTTAGAGAAATGTCTCAATTTAAACCTATTGAGGTCAGATTGGGTGGGTGCCTGGGATTTTTCTCTTCTCAGTAGGTTTGGAGGTGTCGTTTGTGTTACCGTTGTTAGGAATGTGTCTTGAATACTCGTGGTTCAGATTTGAAGAAGGTAAGATGAAGCACGGAGGTCAAAGCGTCGAAGTGAGTAGAAGAAAATAGAACCGCAATAGTGCAGGCAGAGTTGCGGTTGACTGTGCAATGTTGTGGTCGACCGCACACCCGACCGCAGTTGCATAGGGTTTGGCCGAGAAAAGGACTGTCGACCGGTCTTGTTGGATGGTCGACCAACCGTGGCGCTGTGTTCGTTTTGGGCCTCGATTTGTTAGGTCGTTTCAGCCCAATCTTCAACTCCAAGTTAGATCGTACGACTCCTATTCGGTTACTTCTTCTTTAGGTTATATCGGACGAATGAGAATCAAGATTAAACTGAGGGTTCTCCTTATTCTTCTATATATATTGTAAACTCCTCCAATATGAGAAGAGAGTACTTCATTGATATTTTCTCCATTGCAAAGAGAGGCTTGAGAGAGATAGTTCTTGGTGAGTGTGTTTAATTCCTTGTATTGAGTGAATCAGTAACTCCTTGTAATCTCTTCTAGTTGAATATCAGATCTTCTTATATCCCCCCCGGATTAAGCAAAATCTAACCGGGATAAATCATTGTTGTATTTTTGTTAGATTGGTGGATCTACTTGCTTACTCAATTGATTTGTCTCATATACTTCGATTTCCTCATTGCTTTATTTAGTTCTGCTCCAACAACGGGCGTTCGTTGACGCCCCAATCCCAACAACCATTGGGGGCGACGGCAGTTGCGGTTGCTGATGGGGGTGATAGTGAATGGTGGACAAACTAGGTGATGAGAGAAAATGGTTCAATTTTGATATATTCAGGTCAGATTGGGTGGGTGCCTGGAGTTTCTCTCGTGTCAGTGGGCTTGGAGGTGGCGTTTTTGTTACCATTGGGGACAACGAGAGTTGTAGTTGTGGTTGGGGGTGACAGTGGATGGTAGACAAGCTAGGTGATGTGGGAAATGACCCAGATTTGACATATTCAAGTCATTTTGGGTGGGTGCCTGGGGTTTCCCTCGTATCATTGGGCTTGGAGGTAGTGTTTGTGTTACCATTGGGGACGAGGGTGACAGTGGACGGTGGTCAAGCTAAGGGATGAGAGAAATGACTCAGTTTCGACCTAATCAGGTCAAATTGAGTGGGTGCCTGAGATTTCTTTCATGTCATTGTGCTTGGAGGTGGCTTTAGTGTTACCGTTGAGGGCAGTGGTAGTTGTGGTTGCGATCGGCGGCAACGATGGACGGTGGACAAGTTAGGGGGTGAGAGAAATTGCTTAATTTTTACATATTCAGGTCAGATTGGGTGGGTGCTTGAGATTTACTTTGGCTGGATCAGTGGACAAGTAGAATTTAGTTCTGTTATATTATTTGAACGTTGGTTGTTATTATTTTTGGCTGGGAACTCTCATGTATACGGTGAGTTCTCTTCTTTGTGGATAATGAGTTTCATGAACCATCATGTTGAGTTTCCTGAACTACATACTCTATCTTTTGGTTTATGTTTTGTTAAAATCTTTTTAATGCAATGAGGGATGATTTTGATCCACCGTTGACGATTAAAACAAAACTATAGAAACAAAATATTACTGCAAAGCAAATTAGGCACTCGATTTGAAACAAAATATTACTGCAAAGCAAATTATTCACTCGATTTTTATAGCTTAATGACTGCCCTGCTCTAAAGATTACCTTAGTTGAGTAAAACAATTTTTAGGATGTTGCACTTGGTCCAAATGTAGTGGTATGCTAGACCAATAGTGCATTCTCCTATCAAAAAAATGGTTCATATATCATTTTGAGTGTTTTCTTGCTAAATTTCTGTTTGAAACTTCCATTAAGAATACTAGTATTTTTCACGTGCATCACACGTTTTGATAAGAGTTGGAGGATTGTCACATGCGATTTACGTGTTAAGAAATAGTTTTGGAGTTGGACGTGCGTTGCACGTAATTGGTAAAAATATTCTGAAGGAAAAAATTACAATTTGTACATGCAATGCATGTATTTATAAGTAGAATTTGAGTTGTATGTGCAATATATGTGTATGTTTAATGTTAAAAAAATATTGTAAATTTTTTTTGCACGTGCATTGCACGTTTTAAATAAGTTGAATTTTTTTAATTTGTTTATTTTTGTTATAATTAATGGAAGTTGGGGTTGCACGTGGAACACACGGGTTTGTATGTTGACAACATTACAACTCTAACTCTCCCATAGTCCCATTATAATATTAGAGATTAGGCCCTCACGTTTATTGGTTTGATTGTAAATGCGCTGATTTTTTTTCCAAAATGATCTACTTTTCGAAACTATTTTTCAAAATGACCTACTTTCCAAACTAATTCTCAGGGGTGACCAGTCCTTATAGGCTGCAGTTCACAATTACGGTCTATTCGGTAGTGATGCCGCAGTTCCCAACTACGGCCTTAGTAATCTGGGCTATGTGACTCTGAGACTTGGTAAAAATTTTCTAAGTTAAAATGTGTCAAACTAAAAATGTAGTAGCCAACCGTAGCATTGATATAACAGAAGTCGCGATTCCCAACTGCGGCCTTAGTTATATAGAGGTTTGGACCCAGTTGTTTATAATCTTATACTCAACTCTCTCCCATTCACAATCCCAGAAATGTATAATTTCAAAGAGTTTCTCTCTCTAGATTTTCTAGAGAGAAGCTCCCCAAAACCCAAAAAGAAATGAGAGAAAGGCAGTGCAATCGGATTGGGGAGGGGGGAGGATTCCTCCTCCTCCTCCTTGCCCCCACCATTCACCCCACCACCGAAATGATGGTAAGGGCGGCAGCTAACGACGAGGAGTCTTGAGTTGGGTGGCTTGGATCTGTGGTGTTTAATAGTGGATGGCGCTGCGGGATGGGGTCGAGGGCGGATGCCTCGATGCCATTAGGTGCGGAAGAGGGATGGGCTGCCGACAAATGCAGCGGCAGGCTCAGAGATGGGGGCTTGTTCAGCGGGAAAGCATGGCGATGCGTCGGGTTGCCGGTGAAGTCACATCGTCGGGGTGGCGCAATCGTCGGCACTGACGTCGGGGTTGGGTGCGTCGATTGCGGTTAGGATGGAGTCGATGCCTTCGACATGTCTAGGGTTGGATACTACTGGGATGGTGTGGTTGGGACGATGGCTGTTGGGAAGCGACGACTGCTGTTGTTGAGCTCCTCGTTGTTGGCAAGGGGTTGGCTTAGTCATGGCTTTGGGACAACGTTGGTTGCCAGTGGTGGGTTTTGTCGTTGGCGCATGCCACCACTTCGGCGGGGTCGAAGGTGCGAGGAAGGCGGGGTAGCAATGGCAAGCGCTGCCTTGTTGGTTCGGGGCTTCGTCAGCAGTTGTTGGCGAGGCAGAAGGGGTCGACGGCATTGAGGGTGTGTGGGATGCTACGTGGGGGAGTGTGGAGAGAGATTTTAGGGAAATTTTGATTTTTGAATTTCAAATTGTGTTTTGAAATTTAAAATTAGATTTGGGAGGGTTGTGGCAAGGGGAATTTGAATTTCAAATATTTTTATGATTCGAATCCAAGTTGAGGTGTGTAGAGAGAAAAGCCCCCCCCCCCCCCCCCCCCCCAACACACACACACAGACACACACCAAATGGTCTTCCCTAATATCCAAATTATAGTTTGGGCTCAACTTTGACCTATTCAGGTTAAAGTGAGGGGTGTCAATGTCTCTCTCATGTCAAGGGGCTTGGAGGAGGTGGTGGCATTTATAGAGTCTGCAGGGGTGACGACAGCTTTCGTTGCGAGGTCGCAGTGAGAGTCAATGAAGGTCAAGCGAGGGAATGAGAATGATGACTCAATCTTTACATGGAGATGTTAGATTGGTGGAGTGTGCGATATCTCTCATATGGTGTTTGAAGATGACGTATGAGTCATTGCTAGGGGCCACGAAGGTGTTGTTGTTAGCGACGACGAGGATAAACAATGTACAAGCACGGGACCGATAAAGAGTAAGCTCAAATTGACAAAAAAAATTGGCGCTGGTGAGGTCGACCGATTAGTATGATTAGATTTTGCTGTATTTTTTTATTTGTTGGTTGGGGTGTATGAGTTCCAAGACCCAACCTGTTGGGATATGAATTTCATAAGCCTTATTTTTGGTTGTATGTTTTATTAATTTTTTGTAATGAAACACGGGGGGCATTCAACCCACTGTTAATGATAAAAAAAACTCTCTCCCATTCACTTCATCTCTCCTAACACTCTCTCCTCCGACTCTGAAACCCCGAAACCCAAATCTCAAAACTCTAGTTCCCAACTCTCTCTCCTCAAACTCCGTCAAATCTCTTCCACATCTCTCTCCCCCCTTCACTTCATCTTGCTCTCTCTATCTACATTCAATCCCTAAATCCCTAAACCCTTATTCCCAACCTCGTCCAAAATCTTCAATTCTCACCGCCCATATTCAATCCGACAACACCCTCGACTTTGTCTCGCTTAGAACCTCCGTCATCGTCTTCGACAACACCTCTGACAGTATCTCCGACAACGTCCAAAGTTGAAGGTATGTCTTTTTGGTTTGCACTTGTTGTTTGTTGAGAATTGGTAAAAATTATTTGTTTATCATATGCCTTATGAACTGTTGTGAGAAACATAGATTTTGTATGACAGTTTTGGAAGGTTGGAGTTTAGACGAATGTATGAAGTATTATTTTGAAGGTTGGCAACTTTTGTAGGTTGTGAGTACTTTATTGTCTATCGTGTGTTTGATAATTGTTTGTGAGAATGAAATGATTTGCAATGAGTTTGTACAATTCAGATATTAAAAAAAATAATTGACGTTGGAATTTGTAGTAGTAAGCAAACAATGTGTAAAAGAGTACCTTTGTTGAGCTGTGTAATCTTGAATTGAATTCATTATATATGTCGTATCATTTATTACATAATACCACACATTTAGCGTGCTATTATGTCACGCCCCGCTTCCCAAAAATACGAAATGCGAGTGCGTGATGAAGCCCAGCGAATGATTTTAACATCATCCATAAGCTGTAGGATCGACTCAACTTCACAACAAGAATATAACAAGATATATATACAACCAAACATGCATGAATAATTTATTAAGTAATAGAAAACAATTGAAACAAATAATAATATCCAAATAGTTTTCAAGTCTGGATCAAAAATAAAACTCGGGAATATAAGCCCGATACAAGTTTTAAGTAGCAAGAAATAAATAACACAAGGAAAACAAATAATTTAAGCATGTCCTTTCTCCAATTGAAGCCTAAAATCTCTGCTCACCAATTCCAGCAGGCAACACGTCTCCAAAGTCTGTTTAATAATTATAAAAAGGGAAAAAATAGAGAAAACAAGAGAAATGCCCTTAGTGCAAGTTAGGGCCACAAATAGTAAAAATGAGTACAAGAAGTACGGAACAAAATTTGGAATCAAGAATATAATACGAATATAACAAGTAGTGGGGATTCAAGAAACTAGCTAGCAAGAAGACAACTCAAGTGATCAGGTTGGGTAACAAATACTAATAGTGGAGTAAGTGGCAAGTGAACATGTAAGGGTATCCAACATCAAGTGACAAGTATCAAGTACAAGTGTCAAGTAACAAGTCTCAAGTCTAGTGTCAAGTTGTCAAGTACAAGTATCAAGTCTCATGTATCATGTAGTCGAGTATCAAGTAAGCATGTATCAAGTTCAAGTTTCAAGTATCAAGTCTTGTGGTTATTACTATGTAGGTAGCACTTCATGCATCCATACTTTTACTACATGGTTGCTACAGTCAATGCAATTTCGTTTAGGCCTAGTAATGGAGTCTATAGGGTGGTGTACTCAGGCATCAAGTATCAAGCAGGCACGGTTCATGAATATGAAAATAAATAACAGGATGACGAAGCAAGTCTGTGAATACTAACAGGTTCAAGAACCACACAGTGGGTTCATGAATACAACAGGTTCATGAGCCAAGTAACTAGCTCCATGAATACATAAAGGTGCAACATGTTCATTAACCGAGTATTGGAAAATACGGGCCCCCTTCCGAGTACACTTACCTATATTGTCCACTACTATGGTCTTTCCCTTAAACACCGGCTTGTTATTTATTATTATTAGTAACCAAGCATGAAAGTGTGCGAAACAAGTCAAGTAAACATAATCATAAACATGGGAAAATTCTAGGCTAGATAGGATACAAGTTTGAGGGTCAAAACAAATCCAAATATCAAGAACAACGAAAATCTCAAATCTGGACAGCATGAGGTTGTTGCACCAAAACTGCGATTTCCGTTGCTACAAGATAGCAAATGTGGATCCGTCAGAAGATCTAGAAACTAGACTCCTTCCTGGTTCCAGCACATATAATTAAGGTACATAAAAGTTCTGGTAACATGTGTCAAAACAGCAAACTATACAGCATTTGTGTTCAGTCAGAATTTGTGAATCTGAGTTTATGCATGTGAAATAGAGTTAAAACATTACTAATTAATTCTAAGAAAATTAGAGAATGTTATCTAGGGTGTCCAGCAATATCATGGAAGGTTTTAATTCAATTACTTACTTTTAGCATAGTTAAAATAATTTTAAACTAAAGAGGTGCAGCATTTTTTGTGAATCTGCGACTACCGACACAGCAGCAGTAAAACTGCGGTATCTCCTAGACCGTTACTCGAAATTCAAAAATTCTCGATGCGATTGACAATTATACATTTAGAGCTACATTTCATATTCAGGACTCAAGTTCAGATTTTGATGTTTAAGGGGTCGAAACAGCAAGTAAAGTTCAGGACAGCAACAAGTGTGAATGTATTTCATATATAAGTTGCATGATAATTGATTATTATGAGTCTAGATTAATGTGTGATACAAATATGGATGTAGTGGTTATCAAATCAGCAAGCAACATCTATTTCTCATCTCAAGGGATGCAAGGTCATCACATACATGGTACAACATACATATACAAGTCTAGGGTTTCTTAGTTTCATGTGTTCAAGTGACTAGAAGATAAAATGAGTCCAAGTAGTTTGTAAATATAACAACGAAAGGGTTGTGACTCTTAAGATTATGGAATCGACGATGAATAATTCAAGATCAACAATTGATGAGACAAGGAGTCACAACTACAACCTATTTGTGGTATTTTCAATTAAATACTTGTACTAGGACAATAACTTGTACAAGGAGAATACTTGCCTTACAGACGACGATTAGATCCGATAATTTGAGAATAACGGGATCGGAAGTCTCGGGCAAAATCTTTCAAAAGCACGTGCGAAGACCGTGCGAAGAAACCAACAACAACTAAGAGAACCCCACACCGTATCTGCCCAGAACAGCAAATAGCGATCGGATCCGCTGTGCACGGAATAGTGAACTCACCCAATGGAAAACTTCCTACGCAGCGGATAGGGGGCAAACACGGGACAGCCTTTTCGGATCCCTTCTCCCCGAACACCAAACAGCGAGATCGATCACCCACGATCCGTCTTCAACCTCACTTCGGCAGAGAGCGGGAGAGAGAGAGAGAAGGAACTGGCAGCGACCCAGGACAGCGCTGCGGCGATGGCGAAGACGACGAGCGGCGGCACTGCAGTCGGGAAGTGACGCAACGACGGAGAACGACGGCACGACTCGAGCTATTTTTTTGGGTTCGAAACAGGGGAGCGGGGGAAATGGGTTTTGGGATTTGCACTTTGGCGAGGCGACAAGGAGAGTGAGGCGATGCGGTGGTGGTGAGATGATGGCGGTGAGGTCGAAGGGTCGGAGAAATGGAGTTTCGGGAGTGATGAGGACGATGATGGAGGGTGATGGCGAAATTGATTTCGATGGCAAGAAGGTGACGAAGACGATGGGTATGGGCTGCGAGGTGATGATGTTGTGACTGTGGTGGGGGCGAAGGTGAGAGGACAATGGGGACGGCGATGGTTGAGGGGAATGGGTTGCGATCGAGTGCAGGGGAAGAAGACGGAAGTGAAGAAGATGGTGGCTGGATAAATTGGGTTTAAACAGTAATTAAGGGTTAGGGTTAGGGTTAGGGTAGGTTTAGGGTTAAATAGGAGGGGTTTGGATTATTGGGTATTTGGATAGCGGGTTTGAGGGAGATCCAACAAGAGACGTAGTCAAAATTGAATAAAATTGGGAAAAAGAAATAGATGGAATGAATAGTCCATTTCTACAAGAAGAATAACACAAAAGAGCAGAACGAACAATACAAATTGAAATAAATATTGGCACCGAAATTGAGTTGAAGCAAAAGAAGAAATTTTATTCGAACGGGAACAAAAATACAGGTCTCAAATTGAATATAAGAATACAAGGAATGAAAATACAGTAGAAAAATATATAGATACGGGAAATAAGAGTTACATATTAGCTTCCTTTTTTTTGTCAGTTTCTATCTGATTAGTCAATATTTAGATGTCATATACCATCTTACTTGTCTATTCATAATCGACTAATATTTTTAATACAACTTTGCAATGTCAGCATCACACTAATGACATGAACAAGGGTTAATGTAGGACGGTCGACTAGTACTAGCCAGACACTAGTAAGTAATGTGTTTTTTGTTATTGATATAATACATTATTTTTTAATTATTTAACATAAGAGTAATGAATTATTGCAGGAGTAATTAATTATTTAGAATTCATTTAGCGTAGATGATGTATGAGATGACTGCGGATGATGTTGAATATGATGCAAGATTTAGGATTTTGGTTTTTTGAGTGACATGGCAAGATTTTGGACTTTGATTTTGAGAGGGATGTGAAACTGGCAACCACCAAGTGCTTCGACGGAGTTTGAGGAGTCTGAGTTGGAAGAGATTTGGCAAAGTTTAAAAGATTTTACGGAGCTGGAGGAGAGGGATTTGGGAACTAGGGTTTTCATATTTGAGTTTCGGAGTTAGGGGAGAGAGAGTTCGGAGTGATGAAATGAAGGGGAAAGAGAGAGAGGAGGCTCAGCTCTCTAAGTGATGGGATATGACTGAGGCAATTGTGGCCTCAGTATGATAGAGGCCGCAGTGTATACTGCAGCCTTAGTTTAACACATTTTATCTTAGTAATTTTTTTAACTAAGTCTCAGAATCTCTTAGCCTAAATATAAAATGTACTGGGGCCGCAGTTGAGAACTGCAGTCTAAGATGACTGGTCCACCCTATAAATTAGTTTGGAAAGTGACATCTTGTGGCAAATAGTTTCAAAAGGTGGGTCATTTTGGGGAAAAAATTCAAAGGCGCTAGAGTTGAGGAAGTTTACAGAAAAGCTCTTGAACTCGATAATCATTTGGTAAAGGTAAGCTTTTGCTACCCTTTTCTTCAATATAATTACAAGTGAGGAGGAGAAAAGGCCACAGTATTTGGGAGAGATTCCTGATAAATGAAACACTTGGTGTTTGTTTGTTTGTTTGTTTGTTTTTTGAAATAAAGGTGACTTGTCATCGCTTCATTAATAATTATTAACGGAACAAAAAAAATCAGTTTACAATAGATATATATAAAATATAACAAAGATCAACAACCACAACTACGCAGATGACACCCTTATCTTTGGTAATGGGTCTAGACGAGAAACTATCTGCTTTAAAGGGACCCTATACTGTTTTGAGGCCTGGTCAGGCCTAAGGATTAATTTCCTCAAGAGTGCGCTGACTCCTATTTCCCTAAACGATGAGGAAGCTGGGGATCACGCTACTATTTTAAACTGCTCGACGAGTGGCTTCCCAATCAAATACCTAGGTCTACCTCTAAGACCAGGAAAACTTTCTAAAGCAGATTGGTTGCCTATTATTGATAGGGTTGAGGATAGACTGTCGGGTTGGAAAGGTAAATCGTTGTCCCTCGGGGGCAGAGTGGTTCTCATCAATTCAGTGCTGTCTAACATGCCAATCTACTACATGTCTTATTTCGAGCTCCCAAACTGGGTGATCCAGAGAATTGACCGGATTCGTAAACGGTTCCTTTGGAAGGGGCAGACTCGAATAAAGGTGGTTACCACCTCATCAAATGGAGTATAGCTTGCATGAAGAAGATTCATGGGGGGCTGGGCATCATTGACCTCAGGGATATGAACCTTGCCCTGCTAGGGAAATGGTGGTGGAAGGTATACCACAATAGTGGGGAAGGGTGGCAAGAATTCATTCAGCCTTTTTTAAGGGGAAAAGGCACGAGAAACCTTGGCTTCCGAGTAGGAGCCAAAGCCTCGAGACTCTGGAAAGGAATTGCCAAGGCTAGCGGCCCATTCAACTCGGTTGTTACGTCTACTATCGGCAATGGACGGTCCACTAGATTCTGGTAGGATAGATGGTGTGGAGCACATCCCTTGAAGGATATGTTCCCAGAGCTGTATGAGAGGGCGAAGCGCCCGAATATGTCCGTTGCCGAAGGGTGGAAAAGAGGAGGCTGGAAACCGGCGCTCCGAGGAGTGCTCACCCCAACTCTACACCAGCAACTGAGTGACATGCAGACACACATCACACGGGCAGGCACAAGCTGCACGCAAGGACCGAACCAGAAGCGATGGGGGCTCGAGAGCAAGGGAGCCTTCTCGGTCAGATCGCTGTATCATCGGATCCACTTTCGAGGATGCAGACCCAGCTGGGCTCAGGTTCTGTGGAAAACAAAAACTCCACTTAAAGTCAGAGTTTTCTTATGGCTAGTGCTCAATAATGCTATCCTCACTAGGCAAAATCTTGCCAAAAGACAACCACAGGTGGCGACCAATTGTGGTTTCTGCGACGCTAACATGGAAGACCTAAATCATCTTTTCATCAACTTCCCCAGAAGTAAGGCAACTATGGTTGAGGTACTCCGAGCTCTAGGAACAGGGGTTTATCCCTGCTCTTATGAGGAGCTGTGGATTGGCCCCAAATTTGCATCGGCCCGCCATGATATGAAGGAGGCTTGGTACCTCGCAATTGCGGCAACAACCTGGGTGTTATGGCTTGACAGAAATAATCTTTATTTCCGTGCTTCTTGTAATAGTATTTCTGGTAACCTAACTAACATCATGCATCTTATCTCTTTTTGGGCTACAGCTGCCGCCACAGGGGCAAGAGGAAGGATAGCCGAAGTTTTCCCAATAGAGGAGTTTGACGATGAGGAGGTGGAGTTCGGTCCGACGCTGGACTGAGGGACTGGCTTCACCAGTCAGGACAGTGGTGACTCAGTGGGGGAGTGGTTTCAGCGCCCTGGACTTCTATGGTGGCTTTGATGTTTTCTAGTAGTTAGACCCACCCCCCAGGGTTTGTTGGGGGGTATGCTTGTTTGTCTTTTTCTTCCTGCATTGTATTTCTGTTTTTTTGTACTGTTGTTTTTCTTCCCGGTCTGCCGGGGTTGTTTTATTAACTTCTTATTAATGAAACAGGGTGGCCTTATTCCACCTTTTCCCTAAAAAAAAAACAACCACAACTACTCAAATCTAGAACAACATCTACTTCAGAGATTATGCATATACATATACTACAGAAAGGATGGACCAAAACCAACACCTCATCCTTCCCTAACCACGTCCCGCCGATGGTGCTGCACTGCTCCTCATCTTCTTCAACCCGCAACCTTTTCTTTGACCCAGCGTGGCCTGCGCAAGTATAAATAAATGCAAAAATTTTATGCATCATGACTGAAAATCTATTGCTTTGATTACGAAAATACTGATCATTTCGGTCTAGCCAGAGACCCCAAACAGTGGCTGCAACAGAAATATCCCATGCTACTCTATCGTTCTTGTGGACTCGATCCCCTCTCCACTAACCCCAAATATCAAGTGACGACTTTGGACAATCGAGTAACCCAAATCCTAGACGCATGACCTCCCATGCTAGGTTAGCCCTGTGACAAGAAAAAAATGTGATTGGTGCCTTCAGCCTCGGTCGAACATCTATCACAAGTGACTTCCAACTGCATATTGCATTTGTTTAGGTTAACTTTTGAGAGTATTGCATCGTTTGCTACTAGCCAAAGGAAGATATTAACTTTCATTGGTGCCTTTGTCTTCCAAATTACATTTAGCTCCTTACTCCTCATCCCTCCGTCATTAAGCCACCCGAAACACTCGGTGTTGGGGATTTCATTATATAGGTTCAATATCTCTCAATCTCTCTATCCAAGAATGAAAACAATTAGCTTTCACAAACAAATGAAAACAATTAGCTATGCTTATGAAGAGATATTTGAACAGCATGTACAAATCAGGTTTCTTATGTCATGTATTTAAACAATAGAAACAGAAAATTTAGAAAGCCAGGATATTAATTCCTTGCTACATACTTTAAAGCATTGAATTTATCACATCATATTCATCTTTTTTTTTTGTGTGTGGCAGAAATATGAAAATTGAAAATGAAAAAAAAATGGGCTATGGCGCAAACATATTGGAATACAGAGCAGCACAACAACAACAACAAGGCCCAAAGATAAAATTATTAAGCAAAATAACAATACATAATTGTGGAGAGAGAGGCATGGACTTGGGGAAGGGAAGGTCTCAAAGCATCTGATGAACACAATATTATTCACATTTAGGAGCAATAATCTTAATGCAATTAGACATTTTAAAGCTCTATATGTGATATTTAACTCTTATTTTCTCTTTTCCATAGGAAACAGCCTAAAACAGAGAAACGAAGCAGATTCAGGACGATACACAGGAAATTGCAGAACATCAGTCGACTGGTCCATTACAGCAGGCGACTGCCCAGAGAAGTTGATTATCAACAGCCGACTTGGATGATCAATTATGAAATCTTCAGAAGTCTCGACACAGTCGACTGGTTCGCTGACAAGTCGACTGGTAGGCGGCAGAGTCAAAAGATAAGATATTTGAAGATGCATCCAAATCTAATCCAAATCAGAACAGAAAAGGAAGAATAGAAGAAAAGAGAAAGAAATAATACGCAGATCAAGATAAGGAAAGAAATAACAAAAGAAGAGGACTTCTCTGCAAAAAGTACAAACCCTAATTCTCTTCTCTTGTTCTATAAATACCAATCAAGAAAGAAGCGAAAGGACTCTCTCGAAAAGATAGGAAACTCTTCCACGCATCCTGAATCACCGAATCACAGAGTTCCAGAGTCATCAACAAGAGCACTTTATCAGCATCAAAGAAGAAGAGAGGAGAGCAAGTATAGAGAAAGGAACGGCCGATCGACTGTGTGACAGCCAGCCGACTCATCTAACCGAACCACATCAGTTTATTCTTTCTCTTTCTAATTCTTTTATGTTCACCATGTATTCGAACTTGTTGATTAATAAAAGTATTATTATGTTGAACTAATTTCATAAGTTGGGTAGATTGAAGCCGTAGTATGTAGTGCTATATTCTTCTGAATCCTTCTATTTTACTTATTGATTGAATCTGATTGAATTGATATAGATTTATGATAATCAAACTTGTTCTCAAAGTTCTGAGAGCAGTCGACTGAGGTGACAGCCAGTCGACTGACGTACAGAACTTGAGAATATCAAATTTGCATACCATCTATATGAATCTGTTATATGAGCATATTGAGACGACCCGTATCTCGTGCTCGTAACTTGTAACAAGAGAATCTTTAGGGGTTCTTGGTTCAATCAACTTGAAGGATCTAGATCTGATACCAATTTCTAGAACTTCAAGTGTTTGTTCGTTTCCACTGATCTTATGTTTTCTTTAAGTACAACTTAGTAGATACCATGCTAAATACTTAAGGGGAGAAACGAATTAGAGTAGATACCATGCCTAATTCTTGGCTTAGGGAAACAGTACTTTAAGGAGTAGATACCATGCCCTTGAAGGGAACAAACATGAGTAATAAGAAGAAGTACAAAAGGTAACTTAGCATTATTGACTATTGGTGGAGATCTAAACCCAACTACTTAATAGATATCTGTGATTCAACACTTCTTGACTTAGTTTTAATCTTTTAATTTCTTTTAAAACAACTATTCATGAGTCTAATTCTTTTCTATTGATTAGTAAGTTAATTTCTACAATCTCTGTGGGATCGACCCTTGCTATTCCTACGCTTCTATAAACGATTCGTGCACTTGCGAGGTTTTTAATTTGTGTCTAGTTTTATCTATTTATTTAGGTAGCTAGATTGTACAATAAGTTTTTGGCGCCGTTGCCGGGGATTGTTAGCATTTTAACTTACAAATCAGTAGATCTTTTCTTTTATTTTCTTTTCTTTTATTAATAAATATTTTTCTTTTAGGTTACAGGATTTTGGTGGATGCACGGAAGGAGATCACTTCGTCCAGAGCTACTACCAATTGATGCAGAAACAGAACGCACTTTGCACAGACTAGGTCGACTGACTGCGACCAACCAGTCGACTGCTGCACGAAACCAGTCGACTGTACAGCAACCCAATTCACGAGCAATAATGGCGGAAGAAATAACCAATCGAGTACCAATGCAGGACAAATTCACACCTAAGAACATTGAGCAACCTTCCTGCATTGCTTATCAACCTAATGTCACAGGGAACATGTATCTATCGCCTCAATTACTTAGCATGGTTCTCTACTTTAGTGGCAAACCAGATGAAGAGCCTCATCTCCATTTACAAGACTTTTTCGATCTTTGCAGGACACAAAGCGTCCAAGGGCTCACCCCTGAACAAATCAGGTTAATCTTGTTTTCTTTTTCCTTAAAACTTAACGCTAAACTATGGTATAATTCTTTGGAACCAGGATCAATAAACTCATGGGAGCAATTGGCGACAAAATTCTTAAAAGAATTCTTTCCAGCCCAGAAAACCAAACAGCTGAAAAGGGAGATTCAACTCTTCCAACAAAAGGACGGAGATTTATTCTTCGAAGCATGGAAAGATTTCAAGAACAAGCTTCTCAAGTGTCCTACACACAATATGCCTAAAGATGATCAGGTACAAGCTTTTTATGAAGGTTTAAACGATACTAACAAGGCAATTGTGGATTCAGCTTGCAACGGGATCTTAATGAGGAAAAGTGGTGAGGAGGCCATAGAACTATTTGAAGAACTTAGCAAGAACTCACAACAATTCTCAACAAGGAGGGGCCCGTCGAGAAAACAGGGAGTTTACGAAATTTCTAATAGTAATAACATTCAATTAGAAATGGTAAACATGAATAAAAAAATTGATATGCTTGTTAATGCAATGTCGACAATGGGAGGAGTTAAAAATCAAACAAATGAAATGTGTGCAATTTGTTCTCATTTAGATCATACAACTGATACATGTCCCATGTCTTCTTTCACAGATCAGGAGCATGCAAACTATGTAGGTCGAGGAGTGTTTCCACCAAAGAACAATCCCTTCTCGAACACATACAACCCAGGGTGGAGGAACCATCCAAATTTCTCATGGAGCAACAATCAAGGCACTCAATCTTCACAAGGACATGCACGGAACTTCCAAATAGGAAGCGGGTTTGATCGGCCAGTCCAAGAACAGAAAAAGTTGGATTTTGAATCCACCGTTCTTCAATTGCTCCAACAACAACATCAAACAAGCAACCAACAAGGGCAAGCAATTCAGAAATTAGAAACTCAAATCGGGCAAATCGCAAAGGAGTTGAGTGAGAGAAAGGCAGGAGAATTCCCTTCACAATCCATACCAAACCCTGGAGGCCAAGAACAAATTAAATCAGTGACAACCCTAAGAAATGGTAAGATAATTGACAGCAAGGTTGGAACACACACAGATGAATCAGAAACACAACCATCAAAAATGCAGGGTTCCAACAAGGTAAGTGAAAAAGAAAGGACAGTTTCACCACCATTCCCTCAAAGGTTAGTCAATAAAAAGAAAGAACAACATTTATCTGACATCTTTGAAACTCTCAAAAAGGTAGAAATTAATATCCCCCTACTTGATGCTATTAAACAAATTCCTTCGTATGCCAAATTTTTGAAAGACTGTTGTACTCACAAAAGAACATTTCAGGTTAAGGAAGATGTGGCTTTGACAGAGGAAGTGAGCGCTGTACTATTAAGAAAATTACCTCCTAAACTGAAGGATCCAGGTAGTTTCACTATTCCTTGCAGGGTTGGTGAGCACTTCTTTGAAAAGGCACTCCTAGACTTGGGGGCAAGCATCAGTCTTCTTCCTTACTCTGTTTACGAAAAGCTAGGATTGGGGGAACTCAAACCAACATCCATCACTTTGCAATTGGCAGATCGCAGCATCAAAAGACCTAGAGGTATTTTGGAAGATGTCCTAGTTCAGGTAAACAATTTTATTTTGCCTGCTGATTTTGTTGTGTTAGATATGGAGGAATCTTCAATGCCATCGTCTCTACCGATAATCCTAGGTAGGCCCTTTATGAGTACAGCTGATATAAAAATTTGTGTTAAAAAGGGTACTATAAGTATGAAAATAAATGGAGAAAAAGTTGAATTTAAAATGTTTGATACACTAAAATTACCACATGATGATCATGAATGCTATAATGTTGATGTGGTACAGGAGATTGTTGATCAAACATTTCAGGTACATAGCGTTGAACCACTACAAGCCACGATTACACAATCTCTAACTTTATCTAATGTTGAACAGGAATACGATGACTGGGGGATTGCAGAGACAATACATCACCTTGAAAGTCCAAAGTCATATTCAGGTACGCCTGCACCTGTCTTTGAAAAATTGGTGTCTGATAATATTTGCGTTTCTTCAGATCAGGCGACTGGCGAACAGAACAAGTCGACTGATGTCACGGGGCAGTCGACTGTACCGAGATTTCCAGACATAGAACTTAAACAGCTGCCCGACCATTTGAAGCATGCATATTTGGGCGAGAACCAGACGCTACCTGTGATAATTGCTGCGAACCTGAGTACACAGGAAGAAGAAAAATTGCTAGGGGTATTACGAGAACACAAACGCGCAATAGGATGGACCATAGCAGACATCAAGGGAATAAGTCCATCCAAATGCATGCATAGAATCCTCCTTGAAAACAACGCAAAACCAAGCAGAGAGGCACAGAGAAGGCTTAATCCAAACATGAAAGAAGTTGTAAGAGCAGAGATTCTGAAGCTGCTAGATGTTGGCATCATCTACCCCATCTCAGATAGCAAGTGGGTAAGTCCTATACATGTAGTACCTAAGAAAAGTGGAGTCACAGTGGTGAAGAATGAAGAGAATGAGCTTATCCCTACAAGAGTGACCACAGGATGGAGGGTATGCATTGATTACAGGAAACTGAATAACGAAACCAGGAAAGATCACTTCCCTCTTTCTTTTATTGATCAAATGTTAGAAAGATTAGCAGGATATAGTCATTATTGTTTTTTAGATGGTTATAGTGGCTATAATCAAATTGCTATTGCTCCAGAGGATCAAGAAAAAACCACTTTTACATGTCCTTTTGGTACTTTTGCATACAGGAGGATGCCCTTTGGATTGTGCAATGCACCGGCAACATTTCAAAGATGCACGATGAGTATATTTTCAGACATGGTGGAAAGGTTCATTGAGGTATTTATGGATGATTTTAGTGTTTTTGGATCTAGTTTTGATGAATGCCTTAACCATTTGCAGCTTGTGCTTAAGAGATGTGAAGAATGCAATTTAGTGCTGAATTGGGAAAAGTGTCATTTTATGGTACAACAAGGTATTGTGTTGGGACATGTGGTATCCAAAAGAGGCATAGAGGTAGACAAAGTGAAAATCGATATAATATCAAAACTACCTCCTCCCACTACAGTTAAGGGTGTTAGGAGTTTTCTTGGACATGCAGGGTTCTATAGAAGATTTATAAAAGATTTCTCAAAAATCCCCAAACCCCTTTGTGATTTGTTAGCTAAGGATGTTGAGTTTGCATGGACAGAAGAGTGCACAACTGCTTTTATTACATTGAAAAATCTTCTCATTTCTGCACCTATTGTCATGGCACCAGATTGGAGCCATCCTTTTGAACTCATGTGTGATGCAAGTGATTATGCTTTAGGAGCTGTTTTAGGTCAAAGAATCAATAAGGTACCCCATGTTATTTACTATGCTTCTCGAACTTTAAACGATGCACAGCTAAATTATTCTAATACTGAAAAAGAAATGTTAGCTGTTATATTTGCTGTAGAGAAGTTTAGATCATATTTGATTGGCTCTAAAGTTATTGTTTTTACTGACCATGCTGCCTTGAGATATTTGCTTGCGAAAAAGGATGCTAAGCCTAGGTTAATCAGATGGGTGCTGTTGCTTCAAGAATTCGATCTTGAGGTTAGAGATAAAAAAGGAAGCGATAATGTTGTTGCAGATCACATGTCCAGACTACTGCAGAAGGAAGAGAGAATTGTGCCCCCACTTAATGAAAATTTCCCAGATGAACATCTATTTGAAATAAACATATCATCGGGACAGTCGACTGGCAACAGGGCCAGTCGACTGGTATCTCACTGCTCATATTTTCCATGGTTTGCTGATATTGTAAATTATCTCACTGCTCATGTTTTCCCTCCAGGTATGACAAGTCAAGAAAGAAAGAGACTGGTGGCCATGTGCATGCACTATTATTGGGATGATCCTTATTTGTTCAAATTTTGCCCTGATCAGATTATAAGAAGATGTGTTGCAGAAGAGGAACAAATGAGTATTCTACAACACTGCCACCAATATGCATGTGGAGGACATTTTGGACCAAAGAGAACAACACTTAAGGTATTACAATCTGGATTTTATTGGCCTAAAGTATTCAAAGATGCTTTTTCTTTTTGCAGGACGTGTGACAAATGCCAAAGGACAGGAAACATCTCTTCTAGAAATCAAATGCCACTGCAAAACATCCAAGTAGTCGAGCTTTTTGATGTTTGGGGAATCGACTTCATGGGTCCCTTTCCTAACTCATTTGGTTATTTATATATTCTTGTGGGTGTGGATTATGTGTCTAAATGGGTCGAGGCTGTCCCCTCAAAAACTAATGATCACAAAGTTATTGTCAAGTTTTTGCAGGAGAACATTTTCACTAGGTTTGGTACACCACGAGCAATAATTAGTGATGGAGGGAGCCACTTCAATAACTTTCCATTTGCTTCTTCGATGAAGAAGTATGGTATTACACATAGAGTGGGTACCCCATATCATCCTCAAACTAGTGGGCAGGTGGAGATCAGCAACAGAGAAATTAAGAGCATTTTGGAAAAGACAGTCAACACAAGGAGGAAGGATTGGTCGCTGCGCTTGAACGATGCATTATGGGCCTACAGAACCGCATACAAAACACCCATCGGCATGTCACCATACCGGTTGGTCTTTGGAAAAGCCTGTCATCTACCAGTGGAGTTGGAACACAGAGCCTATTGGGCCATCAAAAGGTTCAATTTAGATATGAAACAAGCAGGTGACAAAAGAAGGTTGCAACTTAATGAGCTTGAAGAGTTGAGGCACGACGCATATGAAAATGCAAAACTGTACAAGGAAAGGACCAAGTTGTACCATGACAAACAACTAGCACGAAAGGAGTTTCATGAAGGACAGAAGGTATTGATATACAACTCAAGATTGAGACTCTTTCCAGGCAAGCTTATGTCAAGATGGTATGGGCCATACATTGTTACAAAAGTCTTTCCACATGGCGCGTTGGAGGTCCATAGCCAAGAGAAAAATCAAACATTCAAGGTAAATGGGCATAGGGCGAAGCCTTACATGGAGATGAGTCTAGAGCCGCAAGAGGAAGAAGTGAATCTCCAAACCATTCAATACATGGCATGACCTCATCAAGTCTAGCTGAAGACAGAAAACACAGCGCTTATTGGGAGGCAACCCAATTTTCAGGGGAGTATTTATACTTTCCCTCTATTTTCTTTTATTTATTCATCTTTTATTTTCATCTTTTATTTTCAGTCTCTCCTTACTAGTTGGTAACACACGCCTATATTTTAAGTTTTGTGCAAACATTGAGGACAATGTTCCATCTAAGTTTGGGGGTACTAGTTAGTTACAGTTAGAGTCTTTTAAAATTTTTTAGGATAAACAACTTCTTATAAAGTAATAGTAAAAATACTTATTTACTTTAGGATTGTTGAGTTTCATAATGCCTTACAAAATTATATGAGTCATGCGATTATACATAATAAACAAATGTGATGCTTTTTCTGGTGATTATTCCCTTAGATCTAGTCCTAAATTGAGTTTAAGTAAATAGAGTGATTAAATATATATATATATATATATATATATATATATATATATTTGAATAAAGTCAATCTACTCCAATGTTTTGAGTGCTTAGTAACTAGGGGTATTCATCACCAATGTTTACCTTTACGTCAAACGGCAACTTAAAATATGAGTATGCAAAGCACTTTGAAGTTTGTGATTTGCTGAGTAACCGGGTGGATTCATCACAAATGTTTCGCATTCGCGTCAAAAGGCAAGTGACAACTTTAGAGAAGAGGCTATATGCTAAAAAAAAAAAAAAAAAAAAACTCTAGTTTGCTACTCGGTTTGTAGTAGAGAAAAGGGGATAATCACAGATTGAGTAGTCGCATACTATAACTACATTAATTGTATGACAAATATGATGAAGTTTGGGGATTATGACTAAACAATTGCACTAAAGAAAGTGGGTGTGTTTAATTTTACTTTGTCTGAAATTGTTTATACTTTTAATTACAATTTTGATGATTGCATAATAAGAATTCTTGGTGATTGAGAGTACTATTGTTTTCCCCCTGTTCATAAGTTCACTTTTTGCTTGAGGACAAGCAAAAGCTAAGCTTGGGGGTATTTGATGAACACAATATTATTCACATTTAGGAGCAATAATCTTAATGCAATTAGACATTTTAAAGCTCTATATGTGATATTTAACTCTTATTTTCTCTTTTCCATAGGAAACAGCCTAAAACAGAGAAACGAAGCAGATTCAGGACGATACACAGGAAATTGCAGAACATCAGTCGACTGGTCCATTACAGCAGGCGACTGCCCAGAGAAGTTGATTATCAACAGCCGACTTGGATGATCAATTATGAAATCTTCAGAAGTCTCGACACAGTCGACTGGTTCGCTGACAAGTCGACTGGTAGGCGGCAGAGTCAAAAGATAAGATATTTGAAGATGCGTCCAAATCTAATCCAAATCAGAACAGAAAAGGAAGAATAGAAGAAAAGAGAAAGAAATAATACGCAGATCAAGATAAGGAAAGAAATAACAAAAGAAGAGGACTTCTCTGCAAAAAGTACAAACCCTAATTCTCTTCTCTTGTTCTATAAATACCAATCAAGAAAGAAGCGAAAGGACTCTCTCGAAAAGATAGGAAACTCTTCCACGCATCCTGAATCACCGAATCACAGAGTTCCAGAGTCATCAACAAGAGCACTTTATCAGCATCAAAGAAGAAGAGAGGAGAGCAAGTATAGAGAAAGGAACGGCCGATCGACTGTGTGACAGCCAGCCGACTCATCTAACCGAACCACATCAGTTTATTCTTTCTCTTTCTAATTCTTTTATGTTCACCATGTATTCGAACTTGTTGATTAATAAAAGTATTATTATGTTGAACTAATTTCATAAGTTGGGTAGATTGAAGCCGTAGTATGTAGTGCTATATTCTTCTGAATCCTTCTATTTTACTTATTGATTGAATCTGATTGAATTGATATAGATTTATGATAATCAAACTTGTTCTCAAAGTTCTGAGAGCAGTCGACTGAGGTGACAGCCAGTCGACTGACGTACAGAACTTGAGAATATCAAGTTTGCATACCATCTATCTGAATCTGTTATATGAGCATATTGAGATGACCCGTATCTCGTGCTCGTAACTTGTAACAAGGGAATCTTTAGGGGTTCTTGGTTCAATCAACTTGAAGGATCTAGATCTGATACCAATTTCTAGAACTTCAAGTGTTTGTTCGTTTCCACTGATCTTATGTTTTCTTTAAGTACAACTTAGTAGATACCATGCTAAATACTTAAGGGGAGAAACGAATTAGAGTAGATACCATGCCTAATTCTTGGCTTAGGAAAACAGTACTTTAAGGAGTAGATACCATGCCCTTGAAGGGAACAAACATGAGTAATAAGAAGAAGTACAGAAGGTAACTTAGCATTATTGACTATTGGTGGAGATCTAAACCCAACTACTTAATAGATATCTGTGATTCAACACTTCTTGACTTAGTTTTAATCTTTTAATTTCTTTTAAAACAACTATTCATGAGTCTAATTCTTTTCTATTGATTAGTAAGTTAATTTCTACAATCTCTGTGGGATCGACCCTTGCTATTCCTACGCTTCTATAAACGATTCGTGCACTTGCGAGGTTTTTAATTTGTGTCTAGTTTTATCTATTTATTTAGGTAGCTAGATTGTACAACAGCATCTTTGGTCATGTTAGAGAATTATTGTGGAAGGGGACTCTCGGGTTATTGCGAGTCAAAAGTGTCCAAGAATAGTTGTGGGGATCTCATCCATTGCGAAGAATATTCTTCGCGTTGGGTCTATACATGAGATTATTAGATAGATATATATCTTTAGAGAAGGCAGTCCGTGTGCGTGCGGATCTCCTTGTTAATAGTGGAAGAATCGCTCAGCGATGGTTCTTGATTATTAACAATACAGATGTTGAGCTTCACGGTCCGCTGGAAGAGGATGCGCCTGGCGTACATTTCTCAATTTATAGTGTTGTTCGGTTTATTTTTATCTTGTAGTTCATTTTGTTTACAGGAGGATGAAGCCAAGCGAAGCGAAGTGAAGTGAAGGCACATCCCAATGCAATTCCTGTTGGGATTGGGGCGTCAACAAACGCCCTCTGGTCGTAGTGGAACTAATTAGAGTAATGAGGAAGTCGAAGTAGACGAGGCGAATAAATTGATCAATCAAGTAGATCCACCAAACTAACATAAACACAACAACGATGACTTATGCCGGTTAGCTTTTGCTTAATCCGGGGGAAAATATAGGTAGATCTGATATTCAACTAGAAGAGATTACAAGAAGTTACTAATTCACTTGACACAAGAAATTAAACTCACCCACCAAGAACTATCTCTCTCTCGAGCCTCTCTTTGCAATGGAGGAAAGAATCAATGAAGTACTACCTCTCATATTGGAGGAGTTTACAATATATAGAGAAGAATAGAGAGAAAACCTAGGTCTAATCTTGATCCTTAGTCGTCCGATAAAACCTGGAAAAGAAGTAACTAAATAGGAGCCGCACGATCTGACTTGAAGTTGAAGATTGAGCTAAACTGACCTAACAAATCGAAGCCCAAAAACGAATCAGCGTCGCGGGCGGTCGACCGTCCAACACGACCGGTCGACCGTACCACTCTCTGACTTCCCAGTACAACGAGCGTTCGGGGGGTGCGGTCGACTATCACCATGATCGGTCGACCGCAAATAGCCTGCACCTGTTGCTGCTGCTGTTCTCCTTCTACTCACTTCGACGCTTCGACCTCCGTGCTTCATATTACCTTCTTTTAATCTGAACAACGAGTATACAAGACACAATCCTAACAAACTCCACCTTGGATTGCATACGAGTGCTATCACATGATGTGTTACTCATCTCCAAACTCTAACAAATTCCACTTGCAAAGAAAACTTAGAATAATAGCTTCTTCTTCTAGTTGAAATGATCTCTACCCAATCTCATCGAATCCAGTGCAGCCTCTTAAAGGCCCACCTCCGTAGATATACTCACGAAGTTGCCAAACTCCGCACGAACTCCACCTACCCTTAGGCTTTCTCCACCTCTCGACGATATTCGAACGTCGTGGTCTCGTCTCGATGAATCTAGTTGCGGCAAACTAGCTGAGCTTGTGGGAATACCGGGAAAAGGAGCAACACTTGCGCAAGTATTTCGAATTCCCCAAAGCTTGTAGAGATTGTTTTGGCTTGGCCCAACCATTCTCATACCTCTAATCACCTTACGACGACCCTGAAAAACAGACAGAACTCCACCTCGAGCTGTGTACCTGCATCCCCATACATCAAGAGTTCCCAAGAAAATCAGATTCCATTTCAGTAGAGGAATATGCAAAACATTCTTTAAAGTGAACATGTGTAGACCTGGCATCTTCAACTCAACTGTCCCCTCACCCACTACTTCACAAATCTCTCCAGTTCCCGTTATCACACAACGCCCCGTAGTAGACTATCAGTAGAAAACAACTCCCTCTTGGAGCAAATATGAGAAGAACTCCCTGAGTCAAGAAACCAACTAGAATCCACTTCTAAAGAATTTGAAACAAGAAGACACGAACCACCTGAATCAAAGGCACTAACCACATTGGCTGAACTCCCGTTCTTTGCGTTCTCCTGATTCTGTGATTTCCAACAGTTTTTCTTGATATGCCCTGGCCTCTTGCAATATTGGAAACGGATAGAATCCATTTGCAAAGCACTTTGTCTTCCCCCCAAAGGACCATCCACTGCTAGACAACTTGTAGGAATAGACGATGCAGATTTATGGGTGGTGTCTCCTTTCTAAGTTGATTTTCCTTCAATGCTTTGATTACACCATCTACCGAAATGCTCACCTTGGCAGATCTACCGTGTAGCATGGTCGTGATCAAAGGCTCGTACGAATCCGGCAGTAAATATATCAGGTTGAAAGCTTTATCATTCTCACACACATCTGCGTTGATCGCCTTAAGTTCAAATAATACCTTATTGACCTCTGTAATGTGATCTTGGAGATCGGTACCTTCCTTCATAGATAAACGGAATACCTTCCTCTTCCAATGCATCCGATCTAATAACGACGAACCAGAGTAGTCAGTTATGAGTCTTTCCCACAGACTCGCCGTGTCAGTTTCTTCAAGAAATCTGCACTTGACCTCGTCCGCCAAGGATAGTCGGATTAGACTTATATCTCTTTATGAGTATCTTCCCAAACGTCATCCTTCATATCAATGGGCTTTTCCTTCTTCTTTACTGCTGACTACAACCGTTCTTGAATAAGAATATCATACATGTCAGTCTTCCAAAGATTGAAGTTGATCTTACCAACAAACTGCTTGATCTTCAAAATACTGTGGCCTGTCATCTTAACCAAGGAACTCGGTAACCTGAAGCTCTGATACCAGTTGTTGGGATTGGGGCGTCAACAAACACCCTCTGGTCGCAGCGGAACTAATTAGAGCAATAAGGAAGTCGAAGTAGACGAGGTGAATAAATTGAGCAAGCAAGTAGATCTACCAAACTAACACAAACACAACAGCGATGACTTATCCCGGTTAGCTTTTGCTTAATCCGGGGAGAAATATAGGAAGATCTGATATTCAACTAGAAGAGATTACAAGGAGTTACTGATTCACTTGACACAAGGAATTAAACTCACCCACCAAGAACTATCTCTCTCTCGAGCCTCTCTTTGCAATGGAGAAAAGAATCTATGAAGTACTACCTCTCATATTGGAGGAATTTACAATATATATAGAAGAATAGAGAGAAAACCTAGGTCTAATCTTGATCCTCAGTCGTCCGATAAAACCTGGAAAAGAAGTAACTGAGTAGGAGCCGCAGGATCTGACTTGGAGTTGAAGATTGGGCTGAACCGACCTAACAAATTGAAGCCCAAAAATGAATCAGCACCGCAGGCGGTCAACTGTCTAACAAGACTGGTCGACCGTACCACTCTCTGACTTCCCAGTACAACGAGCGGTCAAGGGTGCGGTCGAATGTCACCATGACCTCCGTGCTTCATATTACCTTCTTTTAATCTGAACAACGAGTATACAAGACACAATCCTAACAACCCCGTATACTTTCCTAGATAATTAAACTGAAAGTTGAAAGTTGGGGAGCAAAAGACAAGTCGATCAAACCTTAAAATAAAAAAGTCACAGACATTGTTTCTTGTATTATATATCCAAAGTTTGGGCTCGGTTCTCCTTAAACAACTCCTTCGTTCCATCATTTCTAATTCTTGGGAGGCTCAGGTAGTTAAGAGGGAGGAAAGTCGTTGGGATGCTGTGTCCATATGGAACTGTAAGATTCGAAGACTTAGATGTACTCTTAGACGATGGGTAGCAGATGAAAGGAGACGTACTCAAGGTGAGAAGGAGCGCATTAGTGAGCATATTCATGCCTTAGAACTTCTGGAGGAGGGCAGAGTTCTAGATAGGGAGAAATTTTCAGACCTTCAGAAGTCTAGGAAAGATCTAGACATCATCTTCCAAAAAGAAGATGATTACTGGAGACAAAGGTTGCGTGACCAATGGCTTCTAGAGGGGGATGCCAACACGACATACTTCCACAGGATTGCCAATGGGCGGAGAAGATCCAATTTCATTTCTGGTCTCAACATTGAGAATAGGTGGGTGACGGACTAACTCTCGATTAGTTCCCATATTGAGAGTCATTTCCGTCGGCTTTTAGGTCGATCTAGAGGCCCCTTGTGCTATCTTAATCAATCTTTCAGGTCCCTTCCGCATATTTTGGGTTTGGAAGCCCTTGAAAAACCCTTTGAGATGAGCGAGAATCTTGGTGTTGTAAAATACTTAGGTCAGGACAAAGCGCCTGGTCCAGACGGGTTCCCAGTCATTTTTTATTTGGCCTTTTGGGATATTATCAAATCCGATCTGTTCAAAATCTTTGAGGACCTGTTTCAGAATGACGCTAAGATCGAGCGCCTAAACTATGCGTCGATTGTTTTAATTCCCAAATCTAATGAAAGTACAGAGGTTGGTAATTTCAGACTTATTAGCCTTCTGAACTCTTCCTTCAAAATTATCACCAAAGTTTTGGCCAACAGACTAAACCCGTGGCTTAACTCCATCATTCACCAAGCCCAAAGTGGATTCATTCAAGGGAAAGACATTTTAGATAGCATTGCAATAGCACATGAGACCATCTTCCAATGTGATCGTGATAGAGAAGAGGGTTTCTTGCTTAAACTAGATTTTGAAAAGGCTTATGACACTATCGAATGGGATTGTGTTATAGAGGTCCTTCAATCTAGAGGGTTTGGTCCCCAATGGATCGGTTAGGTCAACCAGGGTATCAGGGGAGGTAAATCATTAGTGCTGATCAATGGCTTCCCTAGTAACATCATCATGTGTAAAAGAGGTCTCAGACAGGGGGATCCTCTATACCCTCTTCTATTTATTCTCATCGCTGATGTTTTATCAGAAATGATTCAACACTGTTCGAATCAGCATCTCCTTAGAGGTATTGGATGTTTGGATGGCATTCGGAGCATCCTCATCCTTCAATATGCTGATGACACACTTCTTTTCGGGAGGAATGAGATTAATGAGGTCCTCATCTTCAAGGGCATCTTACTGTTCTATGAGGCTTGGTGCGGAATGAGAGTTAATTTCGAGAAGAGCAATCTCATTGGTCTGGGTAGATGCGATGAGGTGGTGCCTGCACTTCTGGCAAATGTGTTAGATTGCAAAGTTTGAAAGTTTCCCATTAAATATTTGGGAGTTCCACTGCGACCAGGTAAACTTAAACGAAGTGAATGGAACGTGCTCATTGGCAGAATCGAGAAGCGACTACCTGGATGGAAGAAGAAACATCTCTCGCTTGGGGGCTGAATCACTCTCATTAATGCTGTTCTCTTAAATCTTCCCATCTACTGGATGTCGATCTATGAATTTTCTTCTTGGGTAATCAACAAGATTGACAAAATCTGTAGAGACTTTTTATGGAAGGGTAGTAGCGAGGAGGGGAGAGGCATACCCTTAGTAAAATGGAGCTTGGTTTGTAGAAGAAAAGAGTTAGGTGGGCTGGGGATCCTTAATCTTAAAGAGATGAATCGTGCCCTTATATGCAAATGGTGGTGGAAAATCCATTCTCGTCGGTCCACTTTTCATGGATGGGTGCGGTATCGAAGAAGTAAACGCTTCATGTTCCGGGGGGGGGGGCATCACCGGAGAGGTATCTCCCCAGTATGGAAAGGGATAGACAAAGTGAGCGAGTTATTCCATTGTCACTCGCCTAGTAGGGTGGGGAATGGAGCAAACACTAGATTTTGGCTTGATGTTTGGAGTGGGTCCAATACTTTGGCATCTATCTTTCCTGAGTTGTTTGAGTTAGCCCTCGATAAGTTTACCTTGGTTGCAGACTATTGGGTTAGGGATTCATGGCACATTAGTTTGTCTCCTCCTAGTATGGGTAGTCACGAGTTCAGTTGTTTACCTTTATACACTTTTTTAGAGAACTGGTCGGGTTCCATTACGAACCGTCAGGATGAAAGAGGTTGGCGTCTTGCTCCCAATGGAATTTTTTCGGTCAATTCATTGTATATTTCCCTCTCTGATGGGGGAATGAGATGCATTGAGAACAAAGTTATTTGGAATACGAGTGCTCCGCATAAGGTCCATGCATTCATGTGGCTGGTTCTCAAAAATGCTATTTTATCTCGGGAGAACCTTGCTATTAAGAGATTGTTCACGGTGACGTCTTGTCCTAGATGTGGATACTTTTTAGAATCCATCGACCACTTATTTCTTGAATGTGTTCACAGTAAACGAATTTGGGAGTTCCTTCTTGAGGGCTTCGGCCTCAATTGTTTTCATCTACATGTTTCTCATCTATGGGGAGTTTTTAGAGATCGGGAGGTGGGTTTGGAGAGGCTTAGGGATTGGGATTGTCTAGTTGCAGCTTCTTTATGGGTCATTTGGTTCGACAGAAACGACTTGTGTTTTAGAAACCAGTCTTGTAATTTTATTCAATTGATTCATAAAATATTCTCACTCTATGCTTCTTGGTTCTCCATTCCAGGTGCTAGAAAGAAAGCGCGTAAGGGATCTTTGTTCCCTATAGAGGAAGGCGCCATAGGTTATAGGAATTATTGATCGGTCGAGGTCCCAGCCCCGGTCTTTTCTGCTAGCTGGAGAATGTAGACGGAGGCCACCTATCTCTTTTGGGTCGATGTTGGGGGGTGATGTTCAACTATAGTAGTAGTCTATCTCTGTTTTTGTGGGAGCCCACATGTAGTTGTAGACTATGAGTATTTTGAGTTATTTTGGAGCCCCTTTGTAACATTGATGTATCTTTGTTATTATCATTTGAGTTATCTATAAGATTTCCGATGGAAACTCTCATGCCATCTTTATTTCAACAACAAAAAAAAAACTCCTGAGTCCAGTTCGCTTAATATTCCTATCGCTACTCAATGACCATCATCAGTAAATAGTCACACTCACAATTAGTCAGCCATATGACAGTTATAACACAGGGTGAAGGAAATTAAGAGCGCACACCCTCTATTCTTTTTGAAAATATACTGAAAGTTGAAATTTGGACAGAAAAAAGACAAGTCAGACGTTCCAAGTCATGGAAACAGTTTCTTATACTATTGAGAGTTTGGACTCTGGCCCGACTTTGGCTCGTTTAGCATCCCTATCCATACTTAGGACTGCAAACGAATCGAGCTATTCGTGAGCTACTCGGCTCGAGCTCGGTCAAAGCTCGACTCAAGACGAGCTCGAGCTCGAGCTTGGATTTTTTTTAATTTTTAGGCTAAGCTCGCGAGTTACTCGGCTCGAATTCGGTCAAAGCTCGGCTCGAGCCGAGCTCGAGCTTGAAAACTGAGCTCGATTGTTAACGAGCCGAGCTCGAGCCTCGAGATACTCGGCTCGGCTCGGCTCGATTGCAGCCCCATGGACCATACTCAATCTCTAATATTATAATGGGAGAGTTGAGATTATCATTTGCAGACAACCTATAATTTATAGACATTCAATCATTCATTTTAAGTGGGAGTTATATATTAACCATTCATTTACTCATGTCATTTCCAACCCACAACACCATTTTGGTGTAAAAGTTACACCAAAATGGTGTAAAAATCACAGAAAACAATAACTTCATCTCTAACTCATAACACAATTTCGAACACAAAGATATATTCTCTGAATATTCCTTTCTACCAACTTTTTCTATAACTTTTACTATAATCCTTATTTCTTATTTATTTCATCAATTCAACACATACAAATTTTATTACGTATTGATCATATGATAAGTTTCATAATTATTCAAAATTTTAGACAAAATATCATATGAGTAAATTATATTTTATTATATAAAATGAAAAAAATTAATATATTATTAGAAAACAAATTATCTAAAATGACAAATCTAAAACTATTAGACCAACATAAAATATAGAACACTTTCAAATTAACTTACAAATTGTTAAATTAGTAAAATTGGCAAAAACACAAACCTATAACTATAACAATTGTGACCAAAACAAACAATTATCTAAAAGTATGAGACTTTTTCACAAAATGTACAATTTAAAAAAAAATTGGCGTTGATGAACAGTGCCGCACCAGAATTGGCGCAACACTGTTCAGCAACACCAAAAATGCCATTTTTGGCACTAGAAATGGTGCTCGGTTGGAGCTCCATCCATTGCCAAAAATGGCATTTTGCGCCAAAATAGTGCTGGGTTGGAGTTGGTCTCAGCTGTTGTTAGTTACCAAAATTATTTACAAAAATCACTCACTTATATAAAATAAAAATTTGTGTCACTGTAGATAATTTGTAAAGAGTATGTGATGAGTAAAGAGAGGTCTCAAGTTCGAGACCAGATTATGTCCTATTATTTACGTTGTAATTTAAAAAATTACTACGTGCATACCGCACGTGCATATTACTGATAATATTAGTTTTTCTTTGGACTAAATAGTAAACATCCCTATCCATCTATATAATAAAACACAAAGAAAGCTATCAAATGGCTCACATTCAATTCCCCCCAAAATCAAAGACCCAGCTCTAACCTTATAAAACACATTTTTCCCCTAAAACTCAAATTCAAATCCCCAAAACAACTCATTTGTTTATCTCTCTCTATATCTATCTATCTATCTATCTATCTATCTATATAATAAAACACAAAGAACGCTATCAAGTGGCTCTTCTTCAATTCCCAAAAAATCAAAGGCCCAAATCTAACCTCACAAAACATATTCCCCCCCCCCCCCCCCCCCCCCCCCAAAAGTTTTCCCCCAAAACTCAAATTCAAATCCCCCACCCAAAACAACTCCTATATTTATTCAATTATTTTTTGCTCTCTCTCCTTCTCTCCTCTATTCAAAAAATTAAGAAAATAAAAATATTTAAAATATTTAAAATTTAAAATTTAACAAATTTAAAAATAATTCAAAAAACCATATAATATGTTTTTTGCTCTATATTTGCTACTTCAACTAATTTGCTAGACTTCCAAAACTATTTTATATGATCAAACAAGATGCATCGTGCCCAAGACGTGCCGTAAATACGTGTCAACGGGCAAACCTAGTACTCAATAATATTAGTTTTTCTTTGGATAATGTATGCAAAGTTTTTTATTACTATTATTTTGATAAGACCTTGGAAAGTCAAAAAGGCTGTATCTTGAAAAGATCAGATATTGAAAAAAAGCTTCCTTTTGGACCACAAGCAACTAGTAGTTGAGTTTTCCTCCCTTTCCACCTCAGATCCGGAGGCTCCCGACCTCCGTTGTCCCTCTTCCCTTCACTAATTTTGTAGCTGGTGCTCTGATCTCCAACCCCTTTTCGTTTCTCCGTGCGCTCTCTCCATCCGAGTCTTCCCCTTCTCCGCCTCGCTCGCGTGTGTGAGCTTCTCTGCGTGTGGTCGCCTTCTCTCCCTCTTCCTCGTGCTCGTCGTCAGGGGTCTCTCCCCAGCAGCGGTCCTTCTTTCCCGCTGCCCTTTCGCCCCCCTCTCCGCCCGGACTTCGGCCAGCGTTTGGTATGATCTCGATTTTCTCCTTTGCCAAGCACTGTAAGTATTTTTATCGAGCATTTTTAGTGGCTGATTCGTCCTTCTCTTTGAGTGGTGGTGTGTGCTTTGTGGTGTTTGTGTTAGCTTGCTTCTCGTTTATTGGTGGAGTTTGTGTTTTTTTACTGCTGTGAGCTTTGTGGTGTTGGTGTACTCTTGTACCTCTGTGGCTTCGTGCCCTACCTTGAATCGGAGTGTTCTTTTGCTGTGGGTGTTCTCTTGATCCCCACTTCTTCCTCCCCCTCTATCTGCCTATCTCTCTTCCTTCTTACTTCTTTCTCCCCCTCCCCATCAGCGCTCCTCCCGTTCTCCCATCTCGCCGGCAGGGTCCGCTCGGGATTTGTGCATTGGCTGGCTTTTGCCTGCCATTATTGCTTGTTTTTAGTTGTGGGCCTTTTCTTAAGCCCATGGAGCATTCATGGGTTGAGATTGTTAAAAAAAATAGATTTAAAAAAATTAATTCACCCAAGCATTTATCCGGTTTTGGTTTCCCTGGGCTTAAGCCCAGGTCCAATGGACGGATCCCTCCTCTTCTAGTATCTTCTTCTGATCATTTCTCCCGCTCACCTTCTCACTCCACCGCCTCATCTTCATCTTCTCATTTCTCTCCTCCCCTCTCCCACTCTTTCTGTTTCAAGTGCCTCCGACCAGGGCACGTTAAAATCTCCTGCTTAGCTAAGATGAAGTGTTTATTTTGCCTTAAGGACGGTCATGCTCGACAGCGGTGCTTTTCCCTCCAGAAACTTCTAGGCCTCTCGGTCGGCGTTCCTATTGCGGATTCGGTTTTGGAAGCTCTTGACTTCCCGGCTCTGCAAAAGAAATTAGCGGAGACGCCTTCCACTAAATCTAAAAAAGTTAAAGTCCCTTCTCGTTCTCCTCTCCTCCCCACCCCCGCTACTGGTTCATTCCGCTCCTCTTCTTCTATTCCTACATCTTCGAAGCTGGCGGATCCTTCACCACCTACATCGAAGCCTATTGTCTCTCAGATCTTTCTCTCCAACTCTGAAATGTCGGACCGCCTTAAAATTTACAACAACTACGGCGCTATTGCTTTCTCGGGGGGTACGATCCCCTTCTACACTCTCAACACCTTCCTTTGCAACTTCTGCAATATTAGAGATTGGGAATGGGTCCTCTACTCGTGTACTAATGGGGACGCGGTGATCCAATGTCCTTCTACGAAGGTTCTTGATGAGCTTTGTGCCAACCAGGCACTAGCTATTGGCGCCGTTTCTCTTAACATCCGCAAGTGGGTTTCTTGTTCCTCTACCCCTAGGTCCCTTGAGCTCTCTCCCTCCAAAGTCACTTTGGTTGGTCTCCCACCCTTCTGTGACTCTCTGAGGATGGTAGCTCAATTTTCTAAGTGTATTGGTGATATTATCAGTATGGCTTCTTGCGTGCGATTGGCTTCTGGCAGCAATCAAGTTGATGCACTTTTTCGCTGCCCGTCCCCAAAGGATCGCATAGAAGCCTTTTGTCTCAACGATGGCTCCTCGTCGTTTGAGGTCTCTGTTCAGTACCACGGGTCTTCGTCTGGTGGTGTAGCCCCAAAGCCGGGTTTTAATCTTTCCCATCCCCCTGTTTTTCACCCGGGTGCGTCCTCTGACCCTAAGATTTCTTCTTCTACCGGGAAGTTCTACACCACTCCCCAAGCCAAAAAGCACTTCGCCCTTTCTCATCAATCAGCATCTGCTGCTAAGACCCCTAAGATTTCCCCTGCGAAGTCCTCGAACCTCGTTTGGATTAATCCAGACCGTGCTTCCCAGCCTCTTGTGAAACCTTCATCTCCGCCTGCCGTTCCGGCCGCTATTGCTCCTGAACAGTCTATCAACTCTCAAGGCCGCGCTTTCTCTGCCTCCAAATCTGGAGCTTGGCCGGCTTGGGAACCCAACCCTTCGTTCGCTTCAGATTGGGAACTGTTCCAACGTTCCGCCCACTTTCCGTCAGCTAGTTCCTCTCGCCCATTCTCGACTCCTAAAGCGGTTAAAGCTCCTCCTTCTCCCAGAGCTGGTCATATTACTTCTTCTCCCATTGTGGTTAAAGCCTCCACTCCAGCTCTTACTTCAGATTGGACTGATAAGGACGATCTTCTTGGTGAGGAAGTGGCGGCTTTGGAAAGTACTCAAGCGTCCCAAAAGGTCGTTCTCTTCTCTTCTTTTTCTAATTTCAGTTATTTTTTCTTTTTAGATTTGCTGGCTAATTGCTCTTCTTTTCGGGTGGAATTAAAATTCCCGTCTTTTAAGTTTTATCCTATCGGGATTTTTAAGGCCTTTTCTGCTATTTCCTCTACTCCCCCCTCTCTTATTAAGATAGATCTGATGATGCTATCTACTAATTTCTCCTCTTCCTTGCCTCCGACCCCGATGATTCAATCGGTGTCTCAGGCCCCCTCTTTCCCGACCGGGCTTGCCCCGGGTCCCCTCTCCCTAGTGGAGCATCTCTCTCCCCCTCTTAGGATGGATACTCCTATTTCTCTTTCGGATGGCGACTCTACATCCCCGAGTTCCCCATTCCCACTTTCCCCCGCCTCTTCTTCTGGCTCCATTCGTTTCATCCGGTCGAGCGCTCGTCTTAGGGCTCAGCGCTCTGCTTCACTAATGCCTTCCTCCACTTCCATCCCCAGCTCTCAGCCTTCACCTCTTGGTTCTCTTTATCATCCCCTATTTGAGGACTTGTCTGATCCTGCTATAGCCTCTACTGCCAAGTCCCTAGGCTTCTCGCTCGCCCCAGACGTTGCTACCCCCATCTCCCTCCTTAGATCCATCGAACGGTCCCGAGTCCTCGAGCACAAACTGTTTAATGATTAGTATCTCCTGGAACATTAAGGGGCTTAACTGCCCCACCAAACAAAGAGCCATTTTCGACCTTATTTCTTCCTCCCACTGTGATATCATTTCGATTCAAGAGTCTAAATTGGAATCTCCCTCGCCGCGACTCTTTCGCTCGCTTGGAGGCTCCGCCATTTCTAATTGGATCTCCCTTGATGCCATTGGATCTAGAGGCGGGATTCTTTTTGGCTTCAAGGATTCATCCTTTTCTCTAATCTCCGTTTGTAGACTTAACTTCTTCCTAATAGTGCACCTGCACTGGCTCATCCCTGACTGCGTCATCACTTTCATCTCGGTTTACGGTCCCTCCACTTCTAGTGGACGGCCGCTTTTCTGGGAAGAATTTCGGTCTCTCCACCAGTTCGTGCAAGGTCTTGCCGTGGTCTGTGGTGATTTCAACATCACGCGTTTCGTAGCGGAAAGATCGAACTCTTCCTCCCCGGACTCCCAATCCGGTGTTTTTAATGATTGCATTAGAGATCTCCAATTATCGGAGATCCCTATCAACGGTAGGAAATTTACTTGGTCGAATCAGCGACTCAATCCTTCTCTGGCGAAACTAGACAGGTTTCTTGTCTCGCAACCCTGGTTCTCAAAATTCCATAATGCCTATGCGCAAGCTTTTCCCAACCCATCGTCGGATCACGTGCCTATCACTCTATTCTCGGATTTTCACTTCCCCGTTCATCGCCAATTTCGTTTCGAAAAATTCTGGCTCCAAGATCAATTATTTATCAAATTGACCGAAGAATGTCTGGCGTCCGTTTCTGGTTCGCGAGGCCTCGGCAATTTACTTTTGAAACTTCACGCCATCAAGTTCGGGTGTAAGATTTGGAGACGTGAACGTCATTCTAACACCAATTTCCTCAAGGATTGTTTGCTTGCTTCCATTCAGGCGATAGACCTGATGGAAGAGCAAGCCCCTCTTTCTCCTTCGGCCCTCTTGGAGAGGCGCGCCTGCAGGCGTGATTATGCTGATATTCTCCTTCAAGACCATTCTAAGTGGGCGCAAAGGGCTAGAGTTCACTGGTTGAAGGAAGGCGATGGAAACACTGCCTTCTTTCACCAATTTGCCTCTCATAGGCGTCGATGTAACCACATCCCCTTGATCATCGATCAGGGGATGGAGCATCGCTCTGATACTGAGATTCATAAATCCTTCCTTTCGTTCTACAAAAACCTTATCGGTTCCTCCAAACCTCGTGTGATTTCTCTCGATTGGCAGCAACTCTACGGTGATCCGGACACCGATTTATCCTCGCTTGAGGCTCCCTTCACAATGGAGGAGATCAAGTTGGCAGTTTTCGCTTTAAAAAGCGATTCGGCGCCTGGTCCGGACGGTTTTCCCGCCTTTTTCTTTCAAAAATTCTGGCCCTGGCTCAAGGATGACCTCTTCGATCTTTTTCAAGACCTGCATCAAGGATCATTCTCTTTCGATCGCATCAACTATGCGCATATTGTGCTTATTCCGAAATTAACGGGTGCCAACTCGGTTTCTGATTTCAGGCCCATTAGCTTGATTAATACATCTTTCAAAATTATCATGAAGGTCCTGGCCTCCAGGCTAAGTGCCGTCATTCCTCCCCTTATTGATCCTGCTCAATCAGGCTTTATTAAGGATCGGTTTATTCTTGACAGTGTGGCAGCTGCTCAAGAGATCATCTCTCTTAGCCATTACCACAAGTTGGAAGGTATTCTTCTAAAGCTCGATTTTCAAAAAGCCTACGATAATGTTCATTGGGATTTCCTTCTGGATATCCTGCGCCATCGAGGGTTCGGCCCGAAATGGATCGGATGGATCAAATCCAGTCTGTTAGCTGGTACTTCCTCCATTATTATCAATGGCTCAGAAGGCCATAAATTCAAAATAAAGCGTGGTCTCCGTCAGGGAGATCCCCTCTCGTCCCTACTCTTTGCCCTGGTAGCGGACGTTTTCAGTAGATTGCTCCGCAACGCTCGCTCGGTTCGAGCTATAGAGGGCATCGGTCGTTCCCAAAATTTCGACGGGATTCTAAATCTTCAATACGCTGACGATACTATCATTTTCTCTAAACCTGAACGCTCGGTTTTACGCAATCTTAAACTATTGCTGTATTGTTTTGAACTAGCCTCCGGACTGGCTATTAATTTCAATAAGTCTTCTGTTTATTGGCTAGGCGGTAATGATCTTCGTCATAGCGAGGTCGCTCAATTCTTTAATTGCCGTATAGCAACCTTCCCTATTTCATATCTGGGTATTCCCCTTAGATGGGGTAAACTCCACAGAGCGGACTGGTTCCCCATTATCGATAAAATTGATTCCAGGCTGAACGTCTGGACGGGGAAGTTACTCTCCCGAGGAGGGAGATTAACTCTTCTCAACTCCGTCCTCTCAGCTATGCCTCTCTATCTGATGTCATTCTATTATATCCCATCTTGGGTTCTTAAGAGAATTGACCAGATTCGTAGCAATTTCTTCTGGTCAGGTAGCGCCCTTTACAAACAAGGTTCGCACCTGTGCAATTGGAACATAGTCTGCTCCTCCAAAGCCAGCGGGGGTTTAGGGGCTTTGAACCTTCGTGACCACAACTTGGCTCTCTTAGGTAAATGGCTGTGGAGATTTCATAAGTTCCCTCACCTTTCGTGGGTTCATTGCGTCAAGGAAGCTTATTTTTCCGCCACCCCCTGGTGGCAATTTAATTCCCCCACCCATCGCTTTGCCTCCCCATTCTGGAAAGGCGTGTGGAAAGTTTCTTCGGTTTTTCAATCCAGTATTATTAGACTTTGCGGAGATGGCTCCAGAACCAAATTTTGGTCCGATCTTTGGTTAGGCAACATCTCGATTGCCTCAGCTTTTCCTTCTCTCTTCCGCCTTGCGGCGTTCCCTGAGGCATCGGTTGTAGATTCGTTCATCTGGGTTAATGATGCTAGATATTGGTATATCCCATTAGTCTCTCCCCTTTCCCATAGCCTTGTGCGGGAGATGCAACACTTAATCTCGTCGCTCAACCGCTTTGAATGGCACTCCTCGGAGAGTATAGGGTGGCGTTGGAACTCTTCTGGTATTTTCTCAGTTAACTCTTTCTACAAGTTTCTCAATTTCCGAGGTATTGTTTCCCCGGCGGCTGATTTCATTTGGAAATCATGCGCTCCCCTCAAGGTTAAAATTAATTCGTGGTTAGCCATCCACGACAGGCTGCTCACCGTTCAGATTCTTAATAAAAGAAACTTAGCGTGGGGTCAACCCTGCAGTCTTTGTTTGGAGGGTGCAGAAACTGCGGATCATCTCTTCGTTCAATGTTCCTTTGTTAAGCCACTTTGGAATCTAGTGTGCCTAGCTTGGTCCAGCCCAGCTCTCCCCTCTTCGCTTCTAGCCTGTTGGTTCTCTCCCTCGTGCCTCACCAGATTTCGTAAGGGTTGGTTCCTTTCAATCCACATCATCATCTGGATTACCTGGACGGAGAGGAACCGTCGGATCTTCGCTTATAAGTCCTCTACCATCTCCTCTCTTTTAGAAGAATTTATTTTTCTTTTCAAATTTTGGACTTCCATTCTTAGTGATGTTAAGCGGCAAGCATATCACTCCCACCGTCTTCATGACTCTCTTGCCGTTCTTTCTACTCTTAACGCACTCTAATATTCTCCCTGTTCAAATTTACGGCATTTGTTTGCTTGATTCTGTCTTACGATTTCTTGGCGTGTCCCCTCTCTCGGTTGGTTTGCTCTCCTATTTTCTGTGCACGCTTTCCTCTAAAGGCGCCTTCTTCGTTTGATTTTGGCGATTTTTTCTAGCCCTTTTCTTGATTTTCTAGCTCTTAGTTGTGGTCTGTGCATTGACTAACTTATTAACTGTTTTCTATGATGCTTTCGATGCGTGATTTGGTTCTTTTTTCCTTGCCTTCCTCTGATTGTTGTTCCTGTGGCACTGTTTATGTTTCTTTAGCTACCTGTGTTCTTTTTGAGATGTTCTGTATATGTTACTTTAGCTCCCTGTGTTTTTTTTTGAGCTTTTGGGGGGTGTTTCCTTCCTCGCTTCTTTACTGATGCTCATGGTTGGATTGCTCGTCTTGCAGGGCTGATCGTTTGGGCCTTGTTTTTGCCATTAGGTCCCATCGGGGCTTTTGGTTTTTTTGGCGGTGATTGGGCGCGTCCCCTCTTTTGGTTGTTCAGATGGTGCCTGATGTTGGCTTTGCTCTTCCTCCTTTTGGTCCTACATGGTTAGGAGTTCTCTATCGTTTTTCTGTCACCTTGGGAAGGTGTTTGTTTGGACTGCTGGTCCTCTATGGTTATTGGCGGTAGGTGATTACAAGTTAAGTGGGCGAGCGTTGTTGTAGTGCCGCTCCATCTCTTTGGCTTGTAATCTTAACTGTTTATGCTACTTGCCTTTAACTGTTCCGACTTCAATTAATTTAGCTTGTTTGTGTTCTGGTGTGGCTTTTACTTTCCTTATTATTATTTTCCTTATTATTATCGCGCTATCTCGTTGGTTGTGGCATTTCTTTTGTTTGTGGTCTGGATTGCTGTTTCTCTCTTCATTTCCTCTTGGTGGTGCTTTGTTTCTGGCCCCGTTCGGCTGCCGATGTTGGGAGATCGGTGTTTTGGACTGGACTCCTCTATCTTGCTTTTCGTCAGCTAGCTGCTACCTTTGTTGGGTCGTGCTCCTTGTCACCCTGGTGGCGTCTGTTGAGTCTAGTTTTCGGCGATCTATCGCCGTTCCTGTTCGAATTGGATCGAGCCTCCGAGTGTGTTCTTGGAGGCGAGTTTTCTGGCATGAGAGCGGATCACTTCCATCCTCTGGTGGACCTCTCTTCCCTCCAGCGTCGATCGTCGCTTCTCGGCCGTCCCAGCAATCCAGTTTTGGCCCTGCGATCGCACTCCATCTCATCCTGACTCAAAGCCGCATCAGTCTTCAAGTTATCTGCTCCTTTTTGGCTGTCTGTTCTCCGTGAAGTTGCACTTTTGTAGGGCTATTTCTGTAGGGCTATTTGTGTCTTGATGCTTGGTTGTCGTCTTTAGCCTATTGTATAGTTCTTTTGGCTTTTGTTTTACCACTGGTAAAACCCTTAGCATGGTCTTTGTACAGCTATTTTTTATCTATAATATTTTTGATCTGGCTGGAGTCTTTTGACTCTATCCACTTGCATCAAAAAAAAAAAAGGCTGTATCTTGTACAGTTGTACTATCCAGAAGATTGTATCCTTTCTTTTTCTTTCTCGAACATTCTAAACACAAAACCAAAAAACCAACCCAAAAACCAGGAAGAGAAAGGAAAAAAAAGAAAAGAAAAGAAAGACGGATAAAGAGAAAGAGAGACAAAAATGGCGCCAGTTCCGGCGAGCGTAGCGAAACAAGCGGAGCTCCTCAAAACCGACGGCAACATATATTTCAAAAATGACCGATTGGGCGCCGCAATCGACGCGTACACCGAGGTCCAACATCTGATTCTTTCTCTTAGGGTTTTTATCAAACACGTGGTGTGCTTTACTTGATTTGTTACTGGATTCCACTTTTGATGATTTGGGTCGTGATTATTTATCGTTTAGGCCAATGGGTTCCTACTTTTTGCTGGTCGTTTGTTACGATCCCGATCCGATTGAGCGATGGATCGTTGTAACGCATCCATGAATCAAATAAGCAAAAAATGAATAGAAAGGAAGAAAAACAGAGCAAGGAAGAAGAAGAAGAAGAAGGAGGAAGAAGAAGAGGATAGAAGCTTAATTCATATTCATTCATATGGAAGAAAGGGGTCACAATGGGGTATTGATAGGTGCTGGTGCAGAACTAGGGATGCTTTCACATCGGATACGGATCGGATATTACTTATACCACCATCCGTATCCGCATTCCCAAGACGGATTCGGATACGGATACGGATATGACTCGGGAAAAAAATCTTATCCATATCCGCAAATTTCAGATACGGATGCGAATCGGATATGGTCTTCCGGATAACGAATACGAATTCGGATATCAAACATATAGTTTTTGCTATTTTTGTTATCCTTAAGTAGTACTTAGATATGTATATCACTGAATTGCGGGTATCAATTTTCTTATCTAATCACAAAGTAGAAATCAACACAATAAAAGAAGTTAAGGAAATCATCTACAGTCGTAATTATGGTATATTAACCGCATAAAGATGAGAACAAAATTTCAACATTCTTTTTGGGGGAGAGGAAGCTCAAAAAGTGGGATGTCAATTAAGTAAAGTTTAATTTTCTTACCAAATTTTCTCACTGTATATGCCTTTGTAGCCTGCTTTCTCAAGTAGTTTGGCTAGTGAACTATCGCCTGTCCTTATGATAGTGCTATCCTCATAAACATTTATCAAACACATTAGGAGAATACATTTTTAGTATTACATGTACAGGAAAAAAAATGCAGCTTAGAAAAATCTACATTGTAGCACAAGCAAATAAATTAGTATTTCATACAGAGAGGAAGTGCAACCATCCTCAGCAACCACTTCAAAGTGATGATTAATACATAGAAGAGACTCCAAATCCATATTTGGCCATTTTTATTTGTACTTTGTTAAATTGATGGATACAGGTGCAAATAATTTCTATAAACATATCAAAGGAAGAAATTCATATATATTAAGAACAGTTCGTCTCTGCTAGCTTTGGAATTGAATATGAAAAGAAAAACAAAAAATGCACGGATTTCACCATAAAGCATCTAAAACTTAATTAGAAAAGGGTTATAGTGTTTACTGTCTCCTACCATTATATGTACACAATTTGCCTTAATATAATCCAATAGGCATTGGTAATGAGTGATCATCAAAATGGAATTATGGGGAGTGAGGAGCATATTGACTGCTTTTGCCACATCTTGAAATGCATCCACATCTAATCCAAAATCAATTTCATCCAATATAGCCAAATTTGCCTCCAATACTTGAAAATCAGTAACATATATATCAGTAAAAGATAATTTAAAAACCCAGGAAAGTTCATAGAATATTTTAAGAGCTATACAAGTCAGAATGCGAAGGAGATGAGGTTGGTCGAAAATCTCGACGGTGAGGAGGTCGGAGACGGAGAAGATGAGACCGAGTTTAGGGATTTTCCAATTTGGGATATAGGGTTTCCGATTTGGGGGAGCAACAAGGAGATGGAGTCTTGTAGATGATGAGGATGGGCGGAGGAGAAGGTAGGAGACGAGGTTGGTCGGAAATCCCACCAGCGAGGAGGCTGGACTTCGACAGAGATCTTTGGAGAAGATGAGATTCGGGTTGGGTTTTTTGTTTTGTTTTTTTGTTTTGTTTTTTTTTTAATTTGGGGATTTAGTATAGGAAATAGGAATAGTTTTAGATAGTATATGTATACAACTATATAATTATAATATAAATAATTATTAAATAAATATATTATAAAGTAAGCGGATATTAGTATCCGAATCCGCTTTTTTCAGAGATATCTGTATCCGTATTCGTATCCGTATCTGAATTTTTTTGGATTTGGATATCTGAATCCGTATCTGTATTCGCTCGGATATGAATTTTCATATTCATATCCTCAAAAATTCCGAATTCGGATACAGATCAGATATATATCCTTATCCGAGAGCATCCCTATGCATAACTCACTTTAACCCTCCTTCTCTAATACAAGGATCTAATTGCAAAACAAAGCAAAACAATTAAGAAATTGCATAAGGACTGAAACACAAAGCAAAAATACCGATACAGGATTATTTGTGATAGAAAGAGAAGATGCAGATTGACAATGATATATCACTAACTAGTAACTACAATACATGGAAATCTAGGAGATAATGAGGAGTGACTTCCAGAGTTCTAAACAAGGAGCCAGGACTGAACACTCCGACCTCCGCAGGTCCATGGCAAAGCGAGGTTGAGAGGGGAAAGTCGAGCCGCATGGGGGTTACAGGGGCACCACAGTGGAAGTGGACAACAATGAGCACCCGAGGGGTAGAGTTCACCGGTTTAACAAGGGCTTGCGCCTTGACCATAGAGGTCAGGTGCTCAGGTCGCACTAAGATGACAAGGATAGAAGCATAGGGGAGCGGGATCACGCCAGTACGCTGACGAGAGGGAGAATAGATCTCCGTATTTCGTCAACGGCTAGGAGATCTTACGTAGAAGCGGCTAGAGGGAGATCAAAGTTTCAGGATAGGGGTAACATACGATGAGATAGAAGCTCGCCGGAGTTGGAAGTGGGTATGAAGAAAGAAGATGAGGAGGGTGAGTGGATATTATTTAAGCCAAAGAGAATAAAAAAGGCAGAGGAATCTGCAGAGAAGAAGAATTCGTCGGCTTCGGGATCGGCAGGCATGGCACCTAAGCAACCCCAATGTCACAAATGCGTTGGTAGAGTCCATACTATTCATGAATGTTTGAATGATTGGTTTTGCTATGTGTGTAAGAAGAACGAACACATCTCGAAGGTGTGTCCGACTCTAATGGTGGCGTCGAAGGCCAAGGGGAAGTCAGCGGCTGTAGAGGTTGTTACGAAGGAGGTGAATCTCTCAGAGAAGTGGGTGGCTTTGGAGGAAAGCTCCGATGAGCTTGGGCGAACTATTAAAGCGATCATAACTCTAACACCATTGATGGCGGAGATGGAGAGTAGGTTCAAGAACTGCATTCTAATCAAGATACACACTGGGAACCCATCGATCGCCGACATTAAAGAGCTCCTTGTCTCCAACTTACCGGTTAATTTGAAATGGGATTGGGCGGTTGATAAAATTAAGGAGGATGTTTTGTTAGTTCACTGTGAGAATGATGATGGGCGGTTGATAAAATTAAGGAGGATGTTTTGTTAGTTCACTGTGAGAATGAGGATAGAGTTAAAGAGGTTCTCCTCTTGGGGGGCATTGAAGGAGACGAATTCTACATAACGTTTAGCAGATGGAGTCGCTACTACGGCGAACTTAAGGTCAACCAACTGCCTTCAGTTTGGATAAGACTATTCAATCTCCCATTTCACTTTTGGGTGAGATCGGGGTTTAACAACCTCGTCGCTGGTTTCGGCCACGTCCTTGCTATAGACCAAAACACCCATCGTCAGTTGAGACGCGAGTATGCAAGAATTCAAGTTAGAACGGAGTGTTTGGCATCCATTCCGGTGAACATACAAGTCAATTTTGAGGATACTTGCCATGATGTTAAAGTGATCGTGGAGAGGAAGAAGAGGGTGTCTTTTCATGAGTCGCCGGATGTCAACTCCGAGGGGGTGGAGGTACGGTCGATATTGAAGCAACTAGAGGTTGAAGATGCAATTGAGCCACACATCAAGGAGCTTGGAGATCAGAGCCGTCCATTTCGAAAGGGTGTTAAGAAGAAAGCTGCTGATTACTTACCTTTCAATCGCGGTACAAGCAACCCCCGACAAAACCACAATACAGCGATGGGCTATACAGCGGATCCAAAGGAAGGTTTTGGGGAGAGCTGTCTTGGTACTGTATGGGAATCTTTGCTTATTAGGGATGGGACAAATGATGATAGGAGCAAGGGGATAGACAGGCTTTCGGCGCAGCAGGAAGAGGCAGCTGGCGTGGGCAAAAAGCTACTAGACAATACCTATCGTACTCAGGAAAGGCATGGGTTTGCGAGGGTGAGGGAGGGGTCGGAGGCAGCTGGCGACAGTACAAAGGGAGGCAAGTCTGGATTAGATCCAGTCACAGGAAATGATGGGCCAGAATTAATGACTTTTGAGTAAGAGGGACTTTAATGATGCGGTGGAGCGGGCTGTAAAAAATTTAGCTGAGAAAATGGCTCCTCTTGGGCCAGACATTAAGATGAAGGGCCCATGTGAAGTAAATCTGGCCTTGCAAGAAGAAAATAAGAATAGGGGAATAGAAGAAGAGGTTATAAAAAGTTCGGCCGAGGGTGAGAAATGTGGGGAATTTCTAGATGAGGGGGAGTTGCAGCAAGCTTTAGCTAGCCAGTGTGAAGACTATGAGGAAGAGGTAGAGGAAGGAAGAATTGAAGCAATATAGGATGTTCAAAAGGAGGGGTCGGATTTAGATAGCGACGAAGCGAGGTTTGCAAGACAGGTCAAATCTCTTACAGGAAAACAAGACAAAGGTAAAGCACGAGGAATTGACGAGTCGACAAGGAAAAGTAAGAGGCAATTGGACCGCTGGGGGTCTTCTGGTCCGAGTGAAGATCTTATCAAATCAGCTGCCAAGTCCAAGGAACCAGCTTCGGCATGCGCAGGTAAATTCATAGTTGATATGTCAATTTTAAATGCAATTTCGGATAATATGCTTCTCTATTATGCTTCAATGTTCGATCTAGCCATGGGATCCACTAAGGATGAGCAAGCAAAAAAGGTGAGGGTTATGAGAGGAGAGGCTTACAAATTAAGCTTGTAGATTCCCAACCAGGGGTAGGAGTAGAAGACACTAGACGATACAGTTTTATCAATGTCATACATGTTCTGGAATGTTAGAGGGATGAGATCTAGAGTTAAGATAAGACTGATTAGTGATACGATTGCGGAGAGGAAACAGTCGTTTTGTGCTTTTCAAGAAACTAGATTGGTGAACCCACTTGGTGGGACCTACTGGGGCATAGAAGTTTAGTATCTTTCGAATGGTGCTTTCTCTCGGCTACTGGTTTTTCGGGGGGGGGGGTATTGCGTTAGGGTTTGACGCTAATCTGTTCGAGTGTATCGATGAGGTTATTGGGAGTTTCACGGTCACCATTAGGGTTAAAAGAAAAAGGGATGGATGAGAACAAATGATTACTTCGGTGTATGGCCCGTACACGAGTAATAGGAGGGAATTATTTTGGACTGAACTTATTTCGATTCGGGGTAGATGGGATGGCCCTTGGGTTGTGGAGGGAGATTTTAACATCACTAGATTGGGTCACGAACATAGAGGGAGAGGTGCGTCCGAGAGTGAGACGAGATTTCAATAGAGTCATCAACATGCTAGAGCTAATGGAGCTCGATGCGACGAACAGACGATTTACGTGGTCTAATATGCAGGTAAATCCGATATTAGCTAAGCTGGATAGGATTTTGGTGTCTTTAGACTGGGAAAGTCTTTTCCCACTAGCAAGGACCAAAACTATTCCTAGATTCACGTCTGATCACATACCTTTGATTCTGGATTGCGGGAACGAACGTGGTACGGAACCACGCAAATTTAGATTTGAAAAGGTTTGGCTAAAGAGTGTCAATATCAGAGGGATTATAGAAGATTCATGGAACCAACCAACAATGTCAGATAATGCGGTCTCAAAATGGATTCTGAAGCTTAGACGCGTACCATCTCAAATCTTGGGCAAAAAGAGAGTTTGGGGAGGCTAAAAGAAATAAGGAGAGGATAGGAAATAGAATACAAGAGTTGGAAAAGTTAGAAGTTTCGAACCTCGACAATCGGGAATATGACGAATTGGCAGCTAGTAGACTCGAATTGCATAGATTGGGTGAAATGGAAGAAACATACTGGAGACAGAGAGCAAGAGTGCAATGACTTAAAGAGGGGACGAAAACACAGCTTTCTTTCACAAAGTCGCAAGCGGTAGAAGAAGAAACAACTGCATATCAGGCTTGTATGTGGGGGAAACTTGGACGGAGGACAGTGCTTTGATCAGTTAGCAAATTGATTCTTCGTTTAGGGAACTTCTGGGAAAATCAAGAAGGGAACGGTGTGGTCTTAACAGCGATATGTGGGAGGAGTCGAGGTTAGAAGGTAGTGATGGATTAGAGAGTCAGTTCACGGAGGACAAAATTTTCAAAGCCGTCAAGGCATTGGGCTAGGATAAAGCACCAGGGCCTGATGGATTTCCAATATTTTTTACAAAATATATTGGAACATCATAAAGAAGGATTTACTAGATACCATGAGTTGGATCAGGACGATGCACAGGTGGAACGTTTAACTACGCAAACGTGATCCTTATTCCTAAAAAGGCGGTAATTCAGAGAGTTTCAGACCTAAGACCCATAAGTCTCTTAAACGGTTCGTTCAAAATTGTCACAAAGGTCCTTGCAAGGAGACTGGCTCCACTGCTGTGCGAGATCATAGATGACTCACAAAGTGGTTTTGTGAAAGGAAGAGATATTATGGATAGCATTGCATCAGCTCTTGAGATGGTTTTCAGAAGTAACAAGGATAAGATCAACGACTTCTTACTTAAACTAGATTTTGAGAAAGTATATGACACGGTAGAATGGGATTGTGTAGATGAAGCTTTAGAATTAAGAGGTTTTGGGCCGAAATGGAGATTATGGATGAAGAAGTGCGTCAGAAATGGGAAATCTTTCGTCCAAATTAATGGAAAATACAGAAAGGAAATTCGTTTTTGTAGAGGACTGAGGCAAGGTGACCCACTATCACCATTAATTTTCATGCTGATTGCGGACGGATTGGCAGAAATGATAAATAGTGGAAGAAAGGAAAAATTATTAAAGGGGTGAAGGTCAGAGGGATTCATGAGTCTTTGTCGATTCTACAATATGCGGATGATACTCTAATTTTTGGAGAAGAGAAGTGGGAGGAGATCATGGCGCTGCGGGTCATGCTAAGATGCTTTGAGTTCTGGTCGGGTCTTGCAGTGAATTTACATAAGAGCGGTGTGATTGCACTGAGTTCGGAGTCTGGAATTAACGTACAACATATAGCAACCGCGATGGAGTGTGCTAAGGAGGAATACCCAATCAATTATTTGGGAATGCCAATCAGACTAGGCAGGCTGCGGAAAGAGGACTAGATACCTTTGGTGGAAAGAATTGAGAAGAAACTAGCAGGATGGAAAGGAAAATTCCTCTCTCTAGGTGGAAGAATTACACTCATCAATGCGGTTCTTAGTAACATTCCCACATACTTAATGGCTATCTATGAACTTCCAAGCTGGGTCATCGAATGAATAGATAAATGTAGAAGGCAGTTTCTATGGAAAGGGAGCCAAGAGAACAGCAAAGGTTTTCACTTGGTCAGATGGGAAAGGGTGTGTAAGAAGAAAGAATTTGGAGGACTGAGAATAGTAAACTTACGAGACATGAATAGAGCCCTACTGAGCAAATGGTGGTGGAAGATGAATAAACACTACAACGCATGGTGGTGAAAATCTTTTGATTTATATAGAAGGAAAAAAATATAGATTTGGTGGTAGGAGCGCGCAAGGGAAGGCTTCGTATCTGTGGAAAGGAATTGCAAAAGGGGGGGAGTTATTTCACGCAAACACTAGATCGAAGATTGGAGATGGTAGAGACACAAGCTTTTGGAGGGACAAATGGTGCGGAGATAACACGCTGTAATTATTGTTTCCACATCTAGCCAACGAAGCCAATAACGACAACCTGTTAGTGTGTGATATCTGGCGTAACGGGAGACTAAAGATTGACTTCAGAGGAGCACTTTCGCAATCAAACCACAGTGAGTACCAAAGACTTAAGACGATGGTCATTGAGTGGGGGCACGGTTCTAACAGAATGAAGGATTCTAGGGACTGGAACCTTGAATCTGGTGGGACATTCACGGTGGCCTCCACGTACCGTCAGCTGAATGATGGGGGAGTGAGGTGTCTAGAGGCGAACATTATCTGGAAATCGGAAGCTCCAAGTAAAGTTAAAGAATTCTTGTGGCTAGTTATGAACAACGCTATTCTATCAAAGTTGAACCTTAGAAAACGAAACCTGTCGATCGACAGTGCGTGTCCAAGATGTAACCACGGGGAGGAGGATGTAAATCATATTTTTTTGGAGTGCCCTAGGGCGAAGTTAGCATGGGAAATAATGCTTTTGAGTTTTTGTATGGTGGAAATTCTGAGTTGGTTGAGGACTTCTGGGGTATCTGGAGATCAAAAAGGATCAGAACGGAGTGTAGGGATATGTGGGATATCACGGTTGCAGCTAGTGTATGGACCCTATGGCTAGACAGAAATAATTTTTGTTTCCGTGATACTAGATGTAGCTTTAAAATGATGTTTTATAAAACTCCGAGTCTTATTAATGCATGGGCAGGTAAGTTGGGTGTCACGAGGATGCTACAACCAGATCTGCACGAGTAAAGAGGGAAGGGAAGCCAATGGATTTGTCACTGGGGACAGATCGGTTTGATTTACTGCGCTATGCATTAGTTTGTTTTTTATTTTGGTGTTGATGTAATTTTGAATCTAGAAAGGGTATTGATCTAGAGTGAACTTTATGAGTCTGTAATATTTTGATTGGACTATGTTTCTTTAAATTCTCATTAATGAAACAGGTGACTGTAGGGTCACTTTTTACTTAAAAAAAAAGAGAAGATGCAGATTAGAGAACTGCATCATAGTTGTGCTTATTCTGAGATGGGTCAGTTTGCTCTGTTTTGATGTAGAAATGGGTAGAGTTCTGATGGTTGACTTTGGTGCTAGATTATATTTTGATGATTTGGGTCTTTTTTATTCCCCATTTAGTCAAATGGGTTCCTTTTGTTTGTTCTAAGGGTTGTTTCAAAGATGGGTCAAACTTGCTCTGTTGATGTAGGAATGGGTAGATTGTTATGGTTGACTTGGCTGGTCTTCGATAGTCAAATGGATGTTCTTCTTTATGATCCTAGGATTGTTTTTCTATTGATATTGAGAGTTGCTGAAGAGAGTGGGTTGTGTACTGTTTGTTGTTGTTGTAGTTGTTGGATTATTTAATTTGAATTAATGTTGATCTAAAAATGGTTAATTTTCCTGAATTTTCATGTAGGATGGCCTGGGTCATCAATTTTGTTCCTCTATTGGTCAAATGGGTTTTCTTCTATATGTTACTAGGATTGCTATTTGTATTGGTATCAAGAGATGGGGTCAATTTTGCTCCATTTTCATGGAGAGTGGATGCCATGGGTTTTGGATTAGGTTAGAGTTTACCTACAGTGGATTTTTCGGCCCTTCTTTTTTATGCTATGTGTTTCTCTTCTGTTATTTCTATGAAATTGGGGCTGTGGAATGTATATGAGTGAGAGGTTGTTAAGAATGAGAGAAATTTGTTTTCTACTATTTAGATGGGAGAAAGGAAGATGCTTGGGGGTAATTTGGACTGGTTTTTCCTTGTGTTTTATACTTTGATGATCTTTTTCTTGTTACATTTGTAATTTAGCTCAATACTGTACAAGCATACCTAACACTGAATGCACTGGATGAGAGCTCCAAAGATAAACAAGCTTGGGCGAGATTAATGATAGGAATGAGAAGTCCTAACCTTTCGAACTAAAAAAGAAATTGTAACTTGAATCAATGTCGATGGAGGTTGGTTTGTATATGATTTCACTTAACACTGGGCCAATCTTTGTGTTCTTCAAAGTTTTGATTTGAAATGCATGTTCCCTCGTTATTTCTCGTTTCCTTTAGTTTTTAGTGTGGAAATTGTAGTTCTCTAATTGGAATGTCATTTGATCTTTTTGGAACTCTTAGATTTTTCCTTAATAGAACAAATGCTTGATTCAATAACTTATATCTGAAATTAACTACATAAATACTGTCTACAAAGTCAAATAAGAAGACAAGAAAATTATGAGTCTCAACTTCATGAGTGACCACCATGCTACAAAGCAATCTATGTACTCAAAATCACTGTAGTTTAACGAATATAGTTGAGAAAAACATTAAAAAGTTTATTTTAAGTCTCTGATCATGCTTTTTTGTTATTCCAGGCAATTGCGCTATGTCCAAATGTGGCTGTGTACTGGACGAATCGTGCACTGTGCTATCGAAAGCGCAAGTTCGTACATTAGTCCTTTTCTTCTGAATTTCCGATTCAACCTTTAAAAGGTTTAACTTTATGAATTTAAGACTCTTTTGTTTAATGGTTTGGTAGCCAATGGGAAAGAGTTGAAGAGGATTGCAGAAAAGCTCTTGAACTTGATAACCAGTCCGTAAAAGTAAGTTTGCATTGTTTAGTAAATAATTATTTCATGCTATTATAAACATTTCAGCTGTCACTTAAGGATTATTATGACTAGGCCTAAGCATATTTGTTTAAAGAAGGCTTCATCCTCATTTACTGTTTCTTGGTCCAACTAGTACTCTATGATGGTGGACGAGAAATTGAAGAAGAAAAAGAATAAAAAAATATCACACAAGAGAGGACAGAACAATTATTCTTCATTTCATTTCTCGAAGGTAGTTTCATCTATGCAATGATAACCTTCCTTTCTACGGGCTTAAAAGACTTGACTTCCGAGTGGTTATAATTTGGGAAACAATGAAACAAATTTGTCTACGAAGAAATCCTAAATGGGAATAAAAGAAAAGTATTGAAGAAATTATGTCTATTTGTTTTCATATATATGTAATTAATCTGATAAAAAATCCTAAATCTTTTGCCATGTTAAGATAAATCAGAAAGATGAAAACAATACTGAATATTGAATTGAGAAATAACTGAGTACAATATCTCCTATCTATAGGAGTGAACCAAATACAAAATTAGCCCAATACCCAATGTGGGACTATAATATCTAACATCCCCTCTCAAACTCATGGTGGGTCAAACAGTGTGAGTTTGCCTACTAAATATCGAAATTTTTGAACAGTATGAGATTTGGTGAAAAAGTTTGCCGTCTGCTGTGATGAGGTAATAGAATGAAGAGAAATGGTCCCTGCTTCAAAGCGCTTACGAACATAATGACAATCAATCTCTGTATGCTTCGTTCGCTCATGGAAGACCGGGTTGCTTGCAATGTGTAGTGCACTCTGGTTATCACAATGAAGAGGAGTAGGCCTTGAAAGAGTGATCCATATCTGATAAAAATCAACGAACATGAACAATCTCTCTACTAGTAGCTGTCATTGCTCTGTACTCAGCTTCGGTCGAAGAACATGCAACAACTGCCTGTTTCTTACTTCGCCATGAGATCAGCGAATCACCAAGAAATGGAAAGAAACCGGTGGTAGACCGTCTGGTAGTAGGATCACCTGCCTAATCTGAATCAGAACTCAGCTCTAGTTTAGATGTAGCAGGCATGAATAATGAGCGAGTAATAGTACCCCAAAGATATCTGAGAATCCGAAGAAGAGCATCGTTGTGAACTAATGTAGGAGCAGAAACAAACTGACTGATAACACTAACTGCGTGAGCAACATCGGATCTGGTCATGCATAAGTAGACAAGTTGTCTGAGAATCTGTCTGTATCTAATGGGATCAGGAAGGAGCTCACCATCAGTGGGACGAAGCTTCACATGAAGCTCTAAGGGTGTATCGGCTGTTTGACTGTTAGAAAGGCATGCAGCGGAGATAATATCTGATGTGTATTTCTGTTAAGAGATGAGTATCCCCCGAGATCCATGAGCAATCTCTAGACCCAGAAAATGACGTAGTTTGCCTAGGTCTTTCATATGGAATTATTAGTGAAGGTATTTCTTGGTGGATGTAATGCCTGCAGAGTCATCCCCAGTAATGAACATATAATCAACATAAAGTAGAAGTATCATTCCCTGCAGTGATGACCGCATAAACATAGAATGGTCCTGAGAATTCTGACTAAAACCAATCTTGGTGATGACAAGGCAAAAACTCAAACCAGGCTCGAGGGGCCTGCTTCAAACTATATATAGCCCAACACAGCCGGCAAACATGACGAGAAGTAGGGAGGCCAGGAGGAGGACCCATATAAACAACCTCAGATAAGGTACCATGAAGAAAAACATTTTTCACGTCCATCTGGTATAACGGCCACTGACGGATGGTTGCAACAACAAGAAGAGTGCGAACAGTTGTCATCTGTGCAACGGGAGCAAATGTCTCATTATAATCAATGCCATGCTCCTTAGTAAATCCTCGAGCTACTAGACGAGCCTTGTGCCGCTCAATAGATCCATCAGGTTGATATTTGACCTTGCAGATCCACTTGCAACTAATAAGCTGAACACCCTTTGGCAGAGGAACAACATCCCAAGTGTCGGTCTGATCAAATGCACTGAATTCCTCTGCAATAACTTTCCTCCACTCGGGATATTGAATTGCGTCCTTATAGGTTCTGAGCTCACGTGTAGAGTGTATAACAGTGAGATATGCATAAAACTGTGATGAGTACGAAGCTAGGGTGGCAAAACCAAACTGGTCAGAAGGACCAGTGGCATCAGGTGTATAATGTGCCGGGGGAATACTAGAAGTGGAACGTGTAGACTGATGAAGCGGTGGTGGACTGACAAGGTGTGGGGGTGAGGACGGTGGAGTGGGTGCATGTGTCGGTGGGGAAGTGGGTGGGGTGGATGCTGGCAACTGTGGGGATGCAGGTGGTGTTTCAGTAGGGGGAACAATAGGTGTAAGGACTGCAGGAGATGTAAATGGAGCCAGAGGAGTGGAATCAAAAGATATGTGGGAAGATGAAGTCGGGGAGTTAGTAACAATAGGTGTAAGGACTGCAGGAGATGTGAATGGAGCCAGAGGAGTGGGATCAAAAGATATGTGGGAAGATGAAGTCGGGGAGTTAGTAACAACTGGGGAATCGAGAAATCTAGTATCCTCAGGGGGAGTGAGGTAGTAAGGGGAGTCTTCCACAAAGGATACATGTCCAGAAATGCGGACACGACCCGCTGATGGATCAAAACAACGATAATCTTTGTATTCGGGACTGAGACCTAGGTGAACGCACTTAGCAGCACGAGCGGAGAGCTTCGTGTGCTCAGTAAGAGGGAGAAGGACGTAACCGGGTGCACCCAAAGGTACAGAGCATACTGTAGTCGGGAGGTGAGTGATAAAGAGCCTCATAAGGCGTCATACCAGCTAGGGCAGATGAGGGAGTAATGTTAATGAGACTAACAGAGGTCATAACATCTTCAGCCTAGAAAGAACGAGCGGAAGAGGAGAGTAAAAGAGCGCGAGCCGTCTCAAGGATGTGACGATGCTTGCGTTCAGCTACCCCATTCTGCTCATGAGTGTGAGGACATGATTGCTGAAAAAGGGTGCCGTGAGACTGAAAGATTGATCTCATAGTGGTGGAAGTGTACTCACGTATACCGTCTGATCGAAAATTCTTAATGCGCTCACCGAACTGAGTGAGAATCATAGTCGTAAAGAACCGGTAAATATCAGGTATCTCAGATTGCTGACGCATAAGAAAAATCCATGTATGTCTAGTGAAGTCATTGATGAAGGCAACATAATAGAGATAGCCTTTCCACGGAAGGAACGGGAGAGGGTCCCCAAGAAAAGGATGAGTGGTTTGAGAAGTGCTTTTGTGACTAAAGGGGAGTGCGATATGTTTGGCCAAATGACAATCCTGACAATCAGATAAATATTTAAAAGTAAGAGAACCAAGGGCACCACTACGGGCTAAAGTCTGGAGTTGAGACGCACTAATATGACCTAAATGTCTGTGCCACATATTAGCATCGGAGGAAACAATACCGGCAAAACTAGAAGGAGAGTGATGTGCGGTTAAAGGGATACAGATGTTATTCATTTTAGGAAAATATACAGGCAATTACACCATTGTGCTTACCCATTTTTGTTTATTTATTTATATATTTATTATAATAATTATTTTTTAGGGATAAACTGCCAGAAAAAATAGAAAAACTGGCTATTCAATTTTTATTTTTATTTTTTATAGAATAAGATGGTGGGTGGAAGCCCTCCACATTTCATTAAAAAGAGCTTAACGAAATATAAAATGAGTACAAGAAAGGGAATGATACTCATGTCACCCCACAAACGAGGCCATGATATTCATCCCACCCAAAATACATGCACCTCCCAAAAAGACACCCAAATAAAGAATATACCTGGCTTGTACAAGTGTATGTAAATGATGACCCAAAAGACCAAAAGTGCTAGGCCATGTCGATGCTGTAAGTGAATACATCCTGTGATCACTCCTCCCGATCACGATTGCCCCCCTCCGACTCCACCTCGTAGGTGGAAGTAGCAACACCTGCATACCGCTCCCTGATTTTCTTCCTTGTAGGAGTACCTGCCATTTCAGACCAAAAGATAATATTAGTCTTGATAGTGTTCCATAATATTAGTCTTGATAGTGTTCCAAACTTGATGCAAATGTGAATGAGTGTCTAAAAATTATGTGGCTACTTTCTACCCATATGGCTTAGCAAGTAGCTGCCATCACATTGTCCCACATATCCCTTACGTCTCTCGGGAGGGCGGTGTCTCTCCACCGTCCCTGAGCTCGTCCACTGTCCCCAAAAATAGGGAGCTCGCATGCCATCTATCTAGATTAACTGCCAGCTTCCAGTCGCAAACTGACACTAGATAAGTAGGTGATCTACCGTTTCTGACTGGCTGGAGCAAAACACACAGTTTTGTGGTCCCTGCCAGTTGCTTTTGACGAGGTATAACCTCGTCAAAGTAACGTTCTTGTGAGTTAGCCAATTGAACTCCTTGACTTTGAGAGGCGCCTTGATATTCCATATCATGCAGTTGTTGATGACTCCTTCGTTGCACGCTGATCTGACATTGAAAGTGTCGTCCTTCCGTAGATTCCATGAAAGTCCATCCTGGCCCTGTGGCGGTTTCCTGTCTTCTACGAATGTGACAAGTTGCTGCATCTCATTCCTAGTAGCCTTAGCTAGTCTACCCCTAGTATGCGGTCTCCAACTTCCATTCTGCCACTATTCCCTATGCTTGCAAATAGTATCCCAATAGAGGAGAGGATACCCTTTTCGTCCCTCTGTACATCCTCCACAGGAATTTTCTTTGCATCCTGTCAATTCTTGCCAAACCTAGGTTGGCATCTTGAAGAAAGACAAATAATCAGTCAGGATAACTGAAATAACCGAGTTGAGAAGTAACAGCCTTCCACCCAATGGCAGCAGCTTCCCCTTCTAAACATCTACCTGCTTCTGAATCTTATCAAATGACAATGTTCCAATCATGTTTCTTAATGCACCCAGTCTGTACTGGCAAACCTAGATAAGTCATAGGTAGAGGTTGAACCGAGCAGTTGAAAATGCGCCATGAGCAGAGCTTGGTTTCTTTTGTGTGTGTGAGTGTGTGCGTGTGGAATATGGCTGTAGCCACACGCACCCACACTTTACCCCGAATATATATTCATTGGGGATTTTTTGGTGCAAGCAGGATACAAACTCCCGATCTCTTGCTTACCAGCGATGAGGCTTACCAGTGGACCACATTGACACTTGCGAGTAGAGCTTGGTTGTTTCATGCACCAAGTGGAAAGATGGTGCTTTGTGGTAATTGACTTTGCTTCATACTATAATTGGAAGCATTAAAGCCCCCACTTGATGATGGAGGCTTGCAATGTGTCGCACCTTCCTAGGATCAGAGTATCATTTACTTATTGCAAGTTAACAGTTGTTGCCACATGTCTCCGCTCTCTGATTCCGTCAATTAGACCTGATGCCTACTTCCTACTACTCAAGACTCAATTAAGTCTATCTGCCACCAAGGTGAAGATTCGCGCGGGGGGGGGGGGGGTAGCCTGTTTCCTTGTCTAAGGCCTTTAAGATACCTAATTTCATTACCCACTTCGCTGTTGACCATGATCGACACTTAAGAAGATTGCAACCACTGCGAGATCCATGCGATCCATTTTTGTCCGAACTGCTTGATTCTTATAACCTCAAGGGTTACTAATCATTCAACCGTATCGTATGCCTTTTCAAAATCTAGCTTAAGTAGGAAGCCGTCAATTGATCTGCAACATTCCTAATGACCTCCTGCACAATGGTGATCCCATATAAAATGTCCCTTCAAGCAATGAAGCTTGTCCGATATTTGTCAACAAGTTCCTGGTTACGCCCATGAGTCCATTGGCGAGGAGTTTAGAAATGGGTCTGAGGTCATTAATACTACGAACCTCGTTCTTCTTTGAAATGAGAGTTACCCAGGCATAATTGATGTGTTCAAGCTTCAGGTTTCCTGCATGAAAGGCTCCGAGCATGTTCAAAATGCTGTGCTTAACGGTAGCCCATAATTTATTGTATAACAAGATCATGAAGCCGTCCGGTCCTGGTGCCTTATCAGCATCCAGTCCCCAAACCGTCGACTTGACCTTATCCTTCGTGAAAGGCTTGTCGAGATCTGTGATTCTGTAGTGGAGCTGATCACTTGTACGGCCCCATATATTCTCATGGAGGTTGCAATATTGTCCTACCCACTTTTCGTAGCGGTCTTTATAGGACTCATGATTGTGTCCTCTGATCTCATCCTCTATCACTGATGTAGACGCCGTCCATGGTCCCCCTTGATTGAATGAAGATTATTTCTTCGACACATATTGGCCATCTTGTGGAAGAAGGCCGAGTTTGAGTCAGCCTCCATTAGCTACTTGACTTAAGATCGTTGTCTCTACATGGTCTCCACCATTGCATACATGTGCAAGATTTCCTCCTGTAACCCCCTTAACTCAAATTCATCATCGTTGAGGCCGAGCTGCTCCTCCTTCTCAAGGCTATCAATCCTTTGCATTGTCTCTTTCTTTTTCTTAAGGATGTTGCCAAGGCATGTTTTGTTCCACGATCAAAATCGCTTTCGCAATCTACCCAGTTCTGGCAAACTGGACTGCACCCACTGGTTGCACATCTTGCGTATTCTAGCTCACTTCGACGATCTTCTTGAGATCCTCGTGCTGCAGCTACATTTTCTCGAACATGATGATGTACTTGTGCTTTGCGGCGTCTTCTCCGGCGATAGGAGTAACAATATGTGATCAGACGTGTTCCTAATACAAGCCCAGGCAGAGGTTAATGGGAACTGTGTCTCCTGGTTTGTGGACACCAGAATCCTGTCAAGCTTGGCCATAGACAGATTTCATCTTCGGTTTGACCAAGTAAATTTCCGATCGTTGAATGGAAATTGGAATCTCCATAAGTTGCAAGTCTGTAATAAGGGGGTTGAACCGGCATCGGTCATGGTCGTTCTCTTCTTCGCCTTTTCTCTGATCAACAAACCTAACAACATTAAAGTCCCTCCCCACCACCCCTGGAAGGGTCCATTTACTTTGCATGTGACGGATCTCATTCCAAAATGCTGGCCTCTTGGACCAGTCATTAGGACCATAGACTGAGGTGACAACTTGTTGCCATTCAATTTATTCAAATAAGTGAAATGGTACAGGCTGTATAAAGTATCTATGTTCTATAAGAAAGATACAATTGAAGAAGACAAGAGGACGCCAAAGGAAGTTGCTACGGCTTACAAAAGTGAATGAGAATGCAAAAATAAGCAAAATGGAGAGCCTTGTGTTGGAGAGAACTTGAAGAGAGGTGCTTCCCTGTGAAGATGCGAGCATTGTGCTTCGTCCAAAGAACCCAGGATACACATAGGACAGCAAGGTCCAAAGCTTCCTTAGATTGGTTTGGAACTCGAGTTATGGCAGGTGGACCAAAGGGCATCAACAGTTTAAGGCCTATGGAGGGTGTTGTAGCGACGGACGAATGGTCCCACATTTATCTCAAAAAGGGGCATAGAAGAATGTGGTGGTTGACGGATTCTCTGTATGGACGTTGCAAAGAGGGTAGTTGAATAGTTGGGTGATTTGCCTATGTTGTAGATTTTCTGCAGTAAGAGGACAGTTGTGGAGTACTAGCCATGACAGAAATTTGACCTTCAAGGGAGCTTTAAGAGACCAAAGAAGCTTGCAAATATGGTTAGGTTAGTGTGATCCTTCGAGGTGGCTGGTGAGGATTTGACGGTGAAAGTGTCAGTGGTATGAAATTTCCAGACCCGGGTATCACTTGCCAATGAGAATATGTGATTGGAGATGAGGTGCAGTTGATGTAGCTCGTTGAGTGCAGTGGGATTAGGTATGCTTCGGAGTATCGGAATGCGACAACCATGAATAAGTTGGAGCAAATGAGTTCATTAGATCTCTAGCTAAAGGAGAATAGGATGGAAAAGGGATCACGGAGGTTGTTGTCACCAATCCAATTGTCTATCCAGAATTTTGTTGTGTTACCGGATGCACAAACAACACGAACTTCTTGCTTAAATGCATAAGCCGAACACAAAACTCCACTCTAAAAAGGTAAAGGATGTAGTGATTGAGGGAGCGAGTAGCATCAAAATCTAGGAGTCTAGAGGTGAAGTAGTAAAGTGGTTGACAAAGGTCACCTAGGGTGCATTGTGGTTGGTGATAATTTTCCACCACCATTTTGCAAGGAAGGCAATATTGAACCCGAGTCCACCGACTTGTTTGAGAGAACAAACCAAATCCAATTTGCAAGGCATAGCCCTCCCGACACATTATTTGTGCCTTTCCAAAGAAAAGCACGACGGATCACATCAATTCAGTTGATTACGCATTGTAAGAGGTAAAAGTAGGACATGAAGTAGAGTGGTAAAGCAGTGAGTGCGGAGTTAACAAGAGTAAGTCGACCTCCTCTAGAAAGGCAATGACCTTGCCAAGATGCTAATCGTTTGTCAACTTTATCAATGAGGGGTTGCCATTCGGACTGGTTGAGAGGCATTGGTTTGATGGGTAATCTGAGGTAGGTAGAAGGGAAAGTGCCTTTATCAATAAGGGGTCACAATGATGATGGCTGTTTGGATTGCTTCTTCGATTCCTCTAATATTGTAATCTTTGATTTGGAGAAGTTTATGTCAAGTCCCAAAGTATGCTCGAAGCAGTTTCAGATTGATAAGGGGGCGATGGTCAATTGGTGCAAGGATAAGGGTGTCTTCGGCATATTGAAGGCTAGCAATATTTGAGGATGCGGGAGAATGGCCAACGCATTGTATGAAGCCACCATCAAAAGGCTTTTGTAAGGTGCGACCAAAGACATCGACAGCGAGGATGAAAAGGTATGGAGAAAGGATCGCCTTGCCCCAAGCCTTGTCGACAATTAATTCCACCTTCCGGAATGCCACGAATGAGAATGGAGGAGGATCCTGTATCCAAGCATTGGGAGATTCAAGAAATCATTTTGGCACCAAATCCCCTGGCTTGAAGAACCTTAAGCCAAAAATCCCAATTTTCTTGATTTCTTGATTTTTCTTGAATGAGATCCTCTAGCCTAGAGGAAAGGGAGATAAATAGGACTTTCTGAATGTCACGACTCACGCCCCAAAACCACGCAACTTAAATTGGAACGCAACAGCGACAACATGCGTACAAGATTGTATCTCAGACCCACACTAAGCTTTTCAGTAGTACAGAACAGAATATAATATTTAAAATAAGCTAATAATTAAAACATCGTTCCAAACTTGGTATATAATACTAATGACATCTGTTACACTGAATAATACATTTGTCAAATGTCTTCAAATTTATTTTTCTAACATAGATCAATCTTCAAATTCAAAGGCATCTAATAATAGCATGCTCCTTTAGTATGACACTCCAGAAATATACTCCATAGCTCTAAATGGTATCTGAAAAATGGTGAAACAACAAAATGAGCTACACGTTCAATGAGTATGACAACCCTTATTAGGGGATCAGACAAGTTGTTTAACATAGTCCATAATCTTATAGCAATTTAGAAGGTACAATAGCTATAAACAATAATTTGATGTAAATATGTCAATAACAATAATATGCAATATAACATGATTTCAAAACAATAATCGATTTCAGTTAAGTGATAACAATACTTCAGACTGCATTTATTAATGATAATGCAAATTCAAACTTTACTTATTCAAGAAATAAAATATGGTGCTAGTTCATACAGTAAAACAAAAATAATTTAAAATACCATTATTGTTCGGTTCTGAAATACCCCCCGACCTATCTTTTCTATGGCTACAAATTATAGCCCAGTAGCATGGACATAGTAACAGTAAATGTCTCCTGAGGATGAGTGCACTAACTTTGTCATATGTTTGCCCGAAGGCCAGTAAATACTTGCAAGTCGATAAGTACCCGAAGGCGTTTATCAATACATGCATGTCAATAAATGTTTGAGGGCCAAGAATCATGCACTTACAATAACCATATGGTAGGCTCACAGTAACAGTAACATAGTCGGACTCATGAGGGTTTCTTTGTTATATTAGAAATATTCAGTTCTTGTTCCAGTAATTTCAATAAACCATATTCATTCTCGTTTGCATAACAATAAGATAGAGAAATCAAATAATATTTTTTCTGTGTGTTCCATGAATTTATGCTAAATCATTATTCAAATAATCTTTTTGAAAGCTCAATAGTCATAAATCAGAATACTTTAAGGTAATTAAAAGATCTTGTATTTTCATAAGCAAACCTTTAAACTTTTAAGATTAATCCAATTTGCATAATCGTATTCCAAAAATCTCAACATGTCTGATCCGATTTTATGTAGCTAAAATAGCATATTTTATAGTTGTCACAAGTAGATAGTACGATAAACAATTTACATAATATAGTATCAACAATACTAATGAGGAGAAGTCATTCTACTCACCTGAATAAATCTTCTATTCCAGTTAGCCTTCAACAATTCCTATAATAATAACAATACTATATTAAAGCCAAAACAAACTAGAATCATTTATATGTCTGTAAAAGAGTTAAGACTATCAATAAACTTATAATATTAGTAGGGATTTTTTTATAATTTTCTATAATTTATAGGGTCCTTACACAAGAAATGGACTAAATAATAATTTGTGTTCAATATTGGGTCTAATTAAAATTATCCACTTCTTTTGTTTATATTCAAATTCTTTAGAAGATGTTGGGTTTCTCTTGAATCTTCTAATCCCTCAATTTGATCAATTTGAGTTGTGAAGGAAACTTCACAATTGATGGGTTTATATAGATTCAAAACCCAAATCAAATTCCCATGTGTTTCACTTATTTTTTTCATTTAGTCAAATTTCTCACAATCAATCTTGATGGCTGTCAAAAATGGTGGCTTCAAATTTCTACCCTAGGGTCCTATAATTCACATGGTTTATAATTCATGGCATGACACTGAACCTCTTTCTTTTAACTTTTTAATTATTAGGGTTGTTGGACCTAGTTTACTTAGTCACATGCTAGGTAAATAGCTGCATCCACAACTAGGTTATAGTCTATTTAGTCCCTTAATATACATTATCACATTGTCACATTGTCTCTAAGATACTTTTCAGTGTTACTTTTGAACCAGAATCCATTAGCACAGAAAAGCTGAAATTAGTAGAAAATCTCAGGAAGTTCAAGAAAATTATTGACAAATTTCCATGACAAGCCATACATGCAAGAGTGTCTTTTGAAGATGAGAGTGGGTTTTCCAAGCATCACTCTAAGTAACCTTTAAACTTTTGAAGATGCTCGAGGAGCACACACATCTTGAAGATTAGTTAGAAAATTCATGAAATGTGTGTTGGAGAATATATGTACAATCTAGAAGAACTCCACAAGATAAGAATCTATGTTGCGAACTTGCAATAGCCTTCAAAATGTAGGCACTTGCCCTTAAAGGAGTCGATAGTTAACGCTTTGGCAGCATCTGTGTTGCACGACACTTCTATTTGGCGGTCGTGTCGCATTGAACACGCTAATCCAACACAAAACTTGATGTTTTAGGGTTGTTTTCCAAAAGATTCTCATCTCGGTGTGTTGTATTGCACCAGGTCTATGTCGGCAAGTCAATGTCCGTGCTCCTTAGGGAAGCGTCAATGGGTAATAGCTGATGAACTGCAATTTAAGAGTTCATATTTTGTTTAGGATTTCTCATTGTAGGGGTAGTATTAAAGAGCAGCATAACACACTATAAATTCAGAGTCAATGTTCAAGCCGAATATCTTTCTCCCTTTTGTTCTATGTTCTTCCAGCTATATCCTATTTTCTTTGGAAAATTAGACTAGATAACATATAGTTGAGTTAAACTGTGAAGTCTCATCTAGGATCTTGATGGCCCGTATGTATTAACTTCTCAGCAAATCCCACAGTTTGGCTACATCTCATCTTGTCTAGACTCCTACCTAAAAGGCTACTAAGCCATTTTGATGTTTGGTTGCATAGGTTAAGTACACATATTCCACACTTGATTTTGCTGATGACTTAGTCCCTATAACTCGGAATATATAAAATTAGATGAATGCCAATTTTACACATGGCTTTTTCTTTGCCTTTTCTGTTTTTTCTGTTTTATCTGGGCCCTGCTCATTACTAGTTACTTATTTTCTTACATTCACATACCAGTCTTTCCCTTAAGGTTTTCTGGTTTTTTCTCCTTTTGTTCTTCCTTTTATTGGGAAGGATAGATTTTTTTTTTCCTGTGGTGGGCCACACTTAGTTTTAATATGTTTCTTACTGGTGCTAATCTGTTAGAGATTCCGAGGTTCCTATTTGGATAACCATATTTGGGTTTAACTCGAGAACAAAATTGGAAAGAGAGGAATTCACATGGGAATCAAAACCCCTTGATAGGGGAAAGTGGGATTTGTTGAGGCTGTTGCTCTAATAATAGTCGTCCAACATTGGAAAAGCGTCCAACATTGGAAAAGCAATTGTATAAGTTAGATTGGACCTTAACTTCAAGAGCCGTCAGTGGGCCGAAAGTTAATTGGCCCTAGGCGAATGTTGGATATGCACCGTATTAGGAAACCCATGATGGGGGAAACGAGCCTCCCTAATATACCCTCAAAAAATAAAATCATGAGTGCCAATTGGTTAGTTCTGGTGAGATATCCGATTTCTATGTGATCAGAATCTTGTTTGAACCTGAATTCTTTCTGAATGTATTCTCATGGGTGTGAAGTTCTGTTATGTGGACAGGCAGAGGCAGCCTAAATGGCCTTCAGCTAAAAGAATATGGGTTGTGGAACACCACTGTTGAGCAGATCAGATTATGGTGGTGATGTAAAACTAACCCTAAAATAGAGAATTTTCAAGATTCTTAATGGATTAATTTTACCAACACGTAGGTGCGGATCAAAGTTGAAATTTTTAAACAATTAATTGGTTGGATGGATTTTCAAGAACTGAATCACGTTTAACAATCCCAATTAATAATTCAACTCTACAATCAATAATTAAATTCCTAAGTATTCTTAGCACGTAATAGATTCAATATTGATTCATGCTCTAATCAAGCATGTGGAACACTCAATCTCAATTATTTTTGTGGACGACAGGCAAATCAGATAATATAATAGATAATAGAGCAGTAGAACACAAATATTTAAAAGTGAAAAGAGTATACCGAGTGCGAAGAAATCAGCATAGATTTTGAAAGAGCACAGCAATGGCAGCAACAACTTCAAGAGCAGTGGCGGGGTGGTCGACGGAAAGAGAGGAGGCCAGGGATTTTCGATCGGGTGCTTTGGTGATGTGGATGAGGGGCAGAGCTCGACGGGGGCGACAGGAGGTGGGCGACGCGGTCGGGGGTCGCCGGTGGTTGGAGAGTTCGACGGAAAGGTTGAGCAGCCAAAGGGGGGTCCTCGGGTCTAAATATCGACAGGGAAGGAGGAGCAGCGGGAAGATCGACGGGATTGGGGCTGGGCGAGGGCGTCGACTGGCTGAGCTCGATGGCTGGAAAAGTCGTCAGAGGTGGTCGATCGGGGCTGAGGAAGTTGGGGTTGGCTGCAGATCGGGGAGAGAGAGGAATTAGGGATTAGGTTTTTTTTTGTTGGATTTTGGAGATTAGGGTTTGGGTTTATTTGGGGAATTGTTTTTTTTATTTGGGTAAGATTTTAGAGTTTATCACAAACCCTAAAATTGTATTAGGATTTATCACAAACCCTAATAAGTTGGATCTCAATTGTATCACACAAAGGAGAGAGGAAGAGCAAAAACTCAACACAATAAATTTGTAATCAAGAATGTCTTATTTTCTCATTAATCTCAAGGCCTATAAATAGGCTCAAAACAAATGTTGATACAAATCTCAAAAGATTTTCAGAATCTCAAATACATAAAAAAAGATTACATATGGCTATAATTGCCAAAAACAAATATGGTACTGAAATAAAATTCTAAACTAAATAAAATTGATGTCCGCATCATTCTCTCCGGATGTGAGAGCTCGACCCAGTCCAGTCAAAACAAGTGATCCTGTCATGGTGCTCCAAAAGATCTGGATCCAGTTGCGAGAGCTCCTCACGATCACTGCAAGTGTCATCCGTCTTCGGCTTGTTCTTTCACCTTACCAAATACTTGTGCATACCACCATCTCTTGTAGAGATTATCGGATCATCTAAAATATTATTCAATTCTTATGTCGGTGGGTAAATAGTATCAGGTAGAGGGGTAAATGTGGGAATCTCACCATTAGGCTGCAGGGTGGGCTCATTATAAGAAAATTTCTATGGTTGAATTTTGAGCCTTCATAGAGTACTAGATCCTCAATATTGAAAGTCTTACTTATGCCAAAGCCTCCAGGAAGGTCAACGACATAGGTATTATCATTGATTGTCTGTAGAATCTTAAATGGGCCTGCAGCACGTATGTTCAAGTTCTTAACGGGTCCAACAGGAAACTGTTCCGGATGAATCTGAACCGTCATCCTATGAAGCACGGATACGGATACGCGTATCCGATACGGTACGTATCGGATACGCGGATACGTCGATTTCTCAAAAACTAGGATACGGGTACGTTAGGATACGCTTAAATAAATTAAATAAAAAATAATAATAATATATATTATAAATAAAAATTGAATTCCTTAAGTTATACATAGACAATATAAAATTGCATTAAATAAAAATATACGTACCTGAGTGAGATACTTCTTATCTGTCGTTTTCAATATTTGAATAACTATGTCCAATTGTCCATCTTAATACATGGATAACTTCTCATTTTGTTAAAAACAATTTTATGTGCATCTTAATCAGTAATGTCATTTTGTTATTGTAAAATACTCTATTTGTGTTATTTTGTTATTTTGTTATGTAATGACAAATTGACAATTATGTAATGTCATTTGTTAAATACCATTTCTTATACTTATACTCTATTTGCAAGAGAATTCCTACATCAAAACATGCACTAGAACAAGCTCAGTATAACTCCAAGATGAGTTAGATTCGTACATATCTCCAAAGGAGTCAGGTAAATCCTTTTGAGTTTTGATCACATGGATAAAGAACTGAAAAAATAAATATAGAACTGAAAAAATAAAAAATTAAAAGAAGAACCGATCAGGCGATCACGGTGAATAAATTAAGAACTGAAAAAATAAAAAAAGAACTGAAAAAAGAACTGGAAAAAGAACTGAAAAAAGAACTGGAAAAAAAATACCTTTATGGCAAATATCTGAGGGTGACAGAGAGATCTGATCGGGGTCGGAGAGATCTGATCGGGGTCGGAGAGGAAGACTGATCGGGGTCGGCTGAGAGAGATTTGATCGGGGTTGGAGAGGAAGACTGATCGGGGTCGGCTGAGAGAGATCTGATCGGGGTCTGATCAGATATGAGGGTGACAGAGAAGGATCGGCTGAGAGAGATAAGGGGATAGGGTTCTGATCGATGGGATGAGAAAGCGAGAGACAGAGAAGGATCGGCTGAGAGAGAAGGGGATAGGGTTCTGATTCTCCTGATCGATGGGATGAGAAAGAGAGAGGCAGAAGATAGAAGATAGAACGGTGAATGGGCCTGTTGGGCCGAGCCAAACTAAAAAAAATAAAAAATAAATAAAAAGTATCGGTGCCGTATCCCGCCCTTCCGATACGCGTATCCCCGCGTATCGGAAGAGTATCGGATATTTTTTTTATTTTTTTATTTTTTAATTAATTCCGATACGTATCGGGTACGTATCGGATGAGTACGGTACGCGTATCGTGTCCGATACGTATCGGGTACGTGGTACGCGACCCCCCGCAGAGTATCCGTGCTTCATAGCCGTCATCTCGTCACCAATATCAAAAGTTATAAATTTCCTTCTAGTATCTGCTATTAACTTGTAGTTAAAATTATTTTCATTAAGTTCCTTGGAAATTTCTCTATGCAAGTCATGAATGTGATGCAAATGTGGGTGCAGACTCTGTGACTCTAGGATGTTCTAACACGGATAAAATCTATAGGCTGCCAAGTGACTTGAGATGGGATGAGTGACTCAGATACACTCAATGGAGGTGACTGGACAGACTGAATATAATTGAAAGACCGGTCATCCTCTTTTTCATCAAAGTCATCACTTACATTAGGTTCATAGGTAAACTCAGTGTCGGCTCATCAGCGATTACTGTGGTACCCTCTACTATATTGATCCTACTTGGGCTAGGACAGTTGCCAGCAACATGGCCATATCCCTTACATTTATAGCACTTAGTGAGGGGATCAATTTTAGAATAGTCTCTTTCAGTGTTCTTACCCGTGTTGTCATTTCTAAGTGGATATGAATTTGATATAAGTTTGCTTGGGTAAGACTTGTTGGGGTATTGGCAAGAAGAATGCTCAGGTCTAGAGGGATCAGGAAGGGTCATTCTAGGGGAATGATTACTCGAATCGCTGGATCTATAATGGGAACTAACTTTAAGGGAATCCATATCGAGGACTGGGGTATAAGCTGCTGCTAGTGAGTCCACATTTCTATGAATTAGCTCGTTCCTAAGGTCGGCTCGTAGTCCAGCTTTGAACTTAGAGAGAGTTTGTTCTTCATTCTCTTTACCTAAAGCATTGCATCGAATAAGGAAGTCATCAAATTTATCAACATATTCTTGTGTGGATTTACTTCCTTGATATAGTTGGTTCCACGAATCTAGCAATTGGGTGTGGAACGATAACGGTACATATCTCTCAGTGAGCTTCTCTTTCATGGCTTCCCAAGTGGCTATGGGTGTCAGGCCTCGGCCTCTGCGGGCATGTTCAAGATTGGTCCAGTATTGTTGAGCTTTACCCGTCAATTTCATAGTGGCAAATTTAATTTTCAGGGCTTCGCTCATGTCAAACCATACAAAGTAGTGGTCCATGGCACGGATCCAATCGAGGTAAGCTTAAGGTTCCATGTGGCCTTCAAAATGGGGAACGTCAGCTTTAACGTTCTTCTTATATTGTTCGTCAGGGTCATATTTCTGACGTCGATCGTCACGAACATTTCCTTGAGGGATCTGACAATTGGTATGAAGCTCAAGGACAATGGTTTGATTTAACTCCACATTCTCAAGCCTCTGATTGATATTGGCAAAAGTTGCTTGAATGGCAGCTAGAGTAGCGGAGATATCAGAGTTGTCCATTTCAGGTCGAAAAGGTCTAGGGTTTCTAATTGGGTGATTTGGAAGGGATAAGAAAGGCTCTTCAGGATCTGTGATGGTGCTGCGAAGGCGCATTCACCAAAAGTGGAAACTAGGGGTCGTTTTTTTTTAATGAATCTAAAATGACCTAAAATAAAAGAAAAAAAAAGGACTACACAATTCTAAATGAATGCAAAATTGATGCCTACGATGCAAGAACTAGGGTTTTAAGAATCTTCGCTCTGATACCAAAATGATGTAAAACTAACCCTAAAATAGAGAATTTTCAAGATTCTTAATGGATTAATTTTACCAACACGTAGGTGCGGATCAAAGTTGAAATTTTTAAACAATTAATTGGTTGGATGGATTTTCAAGAACTGAATCACGTTTAACAATTCCAATTAATAATTCAATTCTACAATCAATAATTAAATCCCTAAGTGTTCTTAGCAAGTAATAGATTCAATATTGATTCGTACTCTAATCAAGCATGTGGAACACTCAATCTCAATTATTTTTGTGGACGACAGGCAAATCAGATAATATAATAAATAATAGAGCAGTAGAACACAAATATTTAAAAGTGGAAAGAGTATACCGAGTGCGAAGAAATCAGCGTAGATTTTGGAAGAGCACAGCAATGGCAGCAACAACTTCAAGAGCAATGGCTGGGTGGTCGACGGAAAGAGAGGAGGCCAGAGATTTTCGATCGGGTGCTTTGGTGATGTGGACGAGGGGCAGAGCTCGACGGGGGCGACAGGAGGTGGGCGACGCGGTCGGGGGTCGCCGGAGGTTGGAGAGTTCGACGGAAAGGTTGAGCAGCCAAAGGGGGGTCCTCGGGTCTGAATGTCGACAGGGAAGGAGGAGCAGTGGGAAAATCAACGGGATTGGGGCTGGGCGAGGGCGTCGATTGGCTGAGCTCGATGGCTGGGAAAGTCGTCGGAGGTGGTCGATCGGGGCTGAGGAAGTTGGGGTTGGCTGCAGATCGGGGAGAGAGAAAGAGGAATTAGGGATTAGGTTTTTTTTTAGTTGGATTTTGGAGATTAGGGTTTGGGTTTATTTGGGGAATTGTTTTTTTTTTTAATTTTTAAATTTGGGTAGATTTTAGAGTTTATCACAAACCCTAATAAGTTGGATCTCAATTGTATCACACAAAGGAGAGAGGAAGAGTAAAAACTTAACACAATAATTTTTTAATCAAGATTGTCATATTTTCTCATTAATCTCAAGGCCTATAAATAGGCTCAAAACAAATGTTGATACAAATCTCAAAAGATTCTCAGAATTTCAAATACATAAAAAAAAAGATTACATATAGCTATAATTGCCAAAAACAAATATGGTACTGAAATAAAATCTTAAACTAAATAAAATTGATGTCCTCACAAACTCTAATAAGTCGGATCTCAATTGTATCACACAAAGGAGAGAGGAAGAGCAAAAACTCAACACAATAAATTTTTAATCAAGAATGTCATATTTTCTCATTAATCTCAAGGTCTATAAATAGGCTCAAAACAAATGTTGATACAAATCTCAAAAGATTCTCAGAATCTCAAATACATAAAAAAAAATTACATATGGCTATAATTGCCAAAAACAAATATGGTACTGAAATAAAATTCTAAACTAAATAAAATTGATGTCCTCATCAGGTGGAAGTATAAAAGGCCAGATGCTGTTGTGGTGTGAAGAATGCAAAGGTCAATGTTTTAGCATGCAAGGGGTTTCTATAATGTTATATTTTAGCAACGACGAGCTTATGCCATTTCATCGCACTCCCTAGTTCTATGAGTAGTATGCTTTTTTGCTTGGCAATTTTGGTTACTGACATTACCAAGATATGATCATAGTATTTGCATGACTGACTACTGTCATATATCATGATTCAAAGGGAGATATTACCTTAGTCTATATTATTGAGTTTATTATCATTAGTGTTCCTTCAATATATTGCAATGGTTAGTTATTGGAACATTTTTTTTAGCTTTGTGGGCTCTTGATTTCAGCTAGAGTCTCAACATATACTACATGTACATCTTAATTTTTTCAAATTACATTGTTAAACCTTTCATGAGCTTGTATTTATTGTCTTTTTTTTCTTATCGGCAGGCCCACTATATGTTGGGGTTGGCATTATTGGAAAAGGAAGATCATGCTGGAGGAATCAAGGAGTTGGAGAAGGTTAGGAGCTATATTTATCACTGTAGACCATCCTTTCTCTTTAGTAGGAAGCCTTTACCTATATCTAATCAGTAATTGTCTGCGAGTGTTAGTCACAAATATTGTAGAACCGTGCACTTTTTTATTTTTTTTGAAGTGGCCATTTTTTGGGTGCAGGCTTCTAGATAAATAACATGTGTAGGAAAGGAGACATTGAATTTTATGTTATGTGTTACTATCTTCTGATTATAAGAGGAGAGGCAAATGACTGATCTAGTTTATTTGATTTCTTCTACGCAGGCTTTCGATCTTGAAAGGAGTGCCAAGCCCCCAGGTCACCTGGTAGACGTGCTGTGGCAGGTTCTTGCAAAAGCAAAATATGCAGAATGGGAACGTGAATCTAGTGAGAGATTCTGGAAATTGCAGAAATTGAAGTAGGTGACTTTTATCAATTTATTCACAAAACATGTCTCGGTCTTTGATTTATTTATTTGCAATCTCTATTACTATAACTAAAAAGTTGGAGTTTTGCGGCTGTTTGGATTGTGGATATCACTGATTATGTGCCTCCTATTAAATCTGTACCACACATCTAAAGTTTTAATCAATTACATGTTTACAACCGTTCAGATTTAAAGAAGTACAACCCATTTAAATGAGCATATCAAATAATTATTGGTTGAGATTTTTTTTTTTTGATAATATTGGTTGAGATTTTATTGAGTTGTTTCATCTTTCTTTCTTTTCCGGCTAGTCTACTTTACATCTTCATATTATATTGACTCCTTTCCAGTGACTCTTCCTTTTCCCTTCCCAACATGACTACTTCCCAGAAGCACGTACAGTTTGTGCTCATTGTCTAGCCCACCTCCACTTATTAGTTTTAGTTTAACTTGAGTAATGTGGCTGTTTATCTCAGGGAAGTATGTGAAAAAGCTTTGATGGAGCAGCAGCTTCTCGGTGCTTCGGAAGATAAAGATGAGATCAAAGAAGCTGCAGCTGAACACTCCAAAGAGCTTGAGCTCCTGAATGAGGTTTTCAGTAAAGCTGCTGTAGCTGACACTCCCACAGAAGTGAGAGCTCTGGCTTCTCTGGAAGTCTACATCCTTTTTCTCTTTCTTTTTCTTTTTATAAATTTGTTCACTATACATTTGAATTGGATTTTAACCCTTGGTATTTCAGGTACCAGACTACTTGTGCTGTAAAATTACACTTGAAATATTCCGCAATCCTGTGATCACTCCAAGTGGTGTTACTTATGAGAGGGCAGTGCTCCTCGAGCATCTTCAAAAGGTTCGATTTATGTTTCCCTTCCAGTAGTATGTTAAATATAGGTGCAAACATATATGAAAATTCGAATCTGAATTTGATTCTACATTCATGTTTGGTTTAATACGGGTTCGACAATCTATCTGCTGAAAATATAGAAAAAAAGTGTTAAATCAGGTATAATAACTGAATACAAACATGTTCTTGTATTCAAAACATATGTGAAACAGATTCAGATATAAGACAACATGTTTTACATCATATATATTAAAAATCTGTAAGTCTAGGAGTGACAATGGATAAGGGTACTGGTTCCAACTTAACCCTATGGTTTAGGATGGACCTTTGTACATAAACTGTCCAGGGTTCTATGTTAAAATTTTAAGTTAGCTTCTCCGAATGATGTTTTCCTCTCCCTTATGCGGCCCTAATATCAGATAAACGAGAAATAGAAAGAGCAATGCATAAGTACTCATTCGCTATTATAATTCATGTTTTATTTTGTAGGTTTTGTGAGGAACCTCTCAAGTATTTTTATATGTGCATGAGAATATTTTCAAAAGTATCATTATTTATTTAAAAATGTTTTGCGAACAAGTGCACGCCATTTTATTGATTAAATTTGAAAACATAGAAGCGGATGGTCTTTCTCATAAATTCGTCTACTGTAGTTCCTAGTGTTTTACTTTTTAACCTAATTATCAGGTAGGGTAAACCCCTTACCTTACCTGCTACTGCCTGTAATATAACAATAGCCACTGTGAATTTCTAAGAATTCATCATATTATGCATAGAAATGGCATCAAATTCAAAATCGAACTCATATTCTTACGAATGATTAGGATTAATAATGACTAGTATTTAACACGTGCGATGCACGTTTTAATCAATATATAGTTTTTAAAGTAATATAATATAGCACTTGTTCATAAATATATATTTTTTAAAGTAATGTAAAGAATATAATGGGAAGGTTTGAGATGTACGTGTAATGCACGTAAGATGGTAGATTTAAATAAAGTATATAATGGAAGAGTTGGAGTAATAAATGCTTTTCTAATTAATACCCATTTAAACGTGCGTTGCACGGGTTGGGATATGGACAAATTACACTAAGGCCTTCTCCCATTATAGTAGTAGAAATATAGTTAGAGAGTTTAACTATCGGAGCTGTATTGGTTTCCATATTCATATCCAAATCCACAAGAAAAAAACAAATGTAAACATGGTAAGAGCATCCACAGTGGTTTCTTATATTTGGCAATTTGCCATTTTATAGCAAATGGACGTCTGCAATGGTTTTCTATTTTCCCATTTTTTAGCAAACTTGCTATACTCGTTTATCATAAATGAGAAACAAAATAGCGATTCTCAAATTATAAAGGACGGTACAACCTATACCGTCCCGCATATTTTAATATTTTTTATTCGCTTCGGACGGTATAACATATACCGTCCCAATTTTTTATTTTTTTTTTATAATCCGACGGCCAGATTTCGACCAAAAAATTATTAAAAAAATTTCCTGAAATCCCGGACGGTACAACATGTACCGTCCTAGATTTTAGGGAATTAGTGGGTAGATTAGGTATAGTTAATTAGGTTTAGTTAGTTTTTAATTAGGTTTAGTTATTATTATATTATTTAATTTATTTAATTAATATATTTTAATAGTTAAAAAGTAATTAATTTTTTAATTATTTTTTTAAACGAATGCGACTGTACAACATGTACTGTCGTTCGCTTTTTTTATTCAAAAAATTGCACGACGGTAAATGTTGTACCGTCCCACGCAAAATTTTTTTAAAAATGAGAAACATATAGCAAACGATCACTGCACCCACTAACGCTATTTGCTACTACTGTAGCTGCCATATTTTACAAAATGAGAAACACAATTGTGGATGCTCTAACAGCCACATCTGCTTCATATCCGCTCTGTAGCACCCTTTGATCATATTAGTTGACTCCTTAAAAACAAGAGTTAAAAGCCAAAGCAAATCCTAATGTTTACTTGAAGCTTGTATTCTAGCGTCCAACAGATCTCAAGCATAAAGCAATTGATGCAGGTAGGCAGTTTCGACCCAATTACGAGGGAGCCTCTCCATTCTCACCAGTTGGTACCTAATCTGGCCATCAAGGAGGCAGTTCGGTCATTCTTGAGCGATAACGGATGGGCCTACAAGTTCAACTGAAGGTCCAAATCATATACTTCTACTGTGGTGGAGGGTGAAAGAAATCAGAGAGTATTTTTGTAGGGTCCTGCATTTTTAGCATACTAAAATTATTTTACAAGTGCTGTCATTGTGTGTGGGTTCTCGTCTGGAAACAAAATCTTTCTACATTGTCGTTCAATGGTGCTGTTTACAACAATGGTTTCACGATCTCGTCCAGGAACGTGACCATGAATCCCTCGGTTGCCAAAGTGATCCTGTTTTCCTCTGGTTCAGAGGACATCATGTGAACCATGGTGTGGGAAGTTTTTTGTTTCGCTGATCGGTTTTCGTTCTTGTACAGCTTTGGCATACCTGCTTGATAGAATATTGTCTTCTATTTTGGATAGTGTACATATCATAAGGTCATATATGGTGTGTATTGTACAGTTCATTGGTGAAAATTCTTTTCTGATACATATATATATATATATATATATATATTTTTGGATGGCTCAGTTTATTTCAGGGTTCCTCCCAACTTAACTGGTTCGTTGCTGTGTTTTTTCCTTTTCCTTCTTTTTCTTTCTTTCTAAATGTTGCTAGATTTTGGGTGATTAACAAATGGGTTGAGTTAAACTTGTTTGGTTGTTAGAAAGAGTATGGACTCTAGCATAAATTCCAGAAATTGTCTTTTTACCTTATATATACGGTAAGGGGAAAAGATTTTAAAACGAGGAGGATCGTTTACATCATTCATTCTTCTCGATCGTAAAGAGAAATTTCTATGGGCTAACTTCATTCTGATGTTGATTGTGAAGAGGAAACTGTGGACATCTCATAGTGAAAATTTTGAGTGAGTTTTGGACTCGCAAGTAATTGCTGTTTTTTTTTTTTTTAGATAAAAGATGACTAACGTCATCGCTTCATTAACAAACTATTAACGAAACACAAAATATCGATCCACAGTACATCAGTCTCCATATTACATACCATCACTCACCAAGTGATATAAATAAAAGACAACAAAATATGAGCCGGCCCTTCAAGCCAACAATCAAAAGACGATCTAACCAACCATCGCTCAAAAGACAAAACCACAACCGCCAGAGAAGCATCCTGCCAATCTGACCCATAACCGATCCATAGATGCTTTCAATTGCTAAGGCTCGTCTCCCAACCGCATTTTCTTCTTTCCACCTGTGAATACATTCCACTCATGAATGGTTGAATAAATTTTATGCATCAAGAAAGACAAAGAATGATTAATCCCATGGAAGCAGAAATCGTTTCGGTCAAGCCACAACCTCCACATAGTTGCAGCTACAAGTGAATCCCACTGATGAATACTCTCACTACGACCCCTAATAATACTGTTGTTTCCCCACACATCTAAGAATGCCCTAGGTTTCCCTGTCCCCCCAAAATCTAACACAACCGTGTCCCAAACAAAACTCGCTCTCGAGCACCTAAACAACAAATGATTAGTGTCCTCGTCTTCCTGCTGACACCTATCGCAGGTAGAGTCGGGAATTATATTTCTCTTCATAAGGTTGGACTTACAAAGAATGGCGTCGTGAAACACCAACCAGAGGAACACCTTGACCTTAAGGGGAGCCCCTATCCCCCAGATACGATCGCACTCAATATTCCTCAATCCTCCATCATTCAACCACCTATACATAGACTTGACGGTGAAAACAGCACTAGAATTAATATTCCAAACCCTTTCGTCCTCGGTATCGTTTGAATATTTCCCTTCACTCCTAATGAAAGAGTTCAATTTCCAAAGTTGGCCTAAGCATTCCTGATTTGGAATACTGTGGACATCTATGGTAAGCGTGTTGTTCCGCCATATGTCTGCTACCAGAACGTCGTTATTTAATGACGCCAACGCTGCCTCTGGAAACAGGCTAGACAGCATGTTGTTTTCGCACCATTTATCCTTCCAAAATCTTGTATTTTTCCCGTTCCCAATCCTACATAAGGTATTATCGTGATAGATGGTCCCCACCTTCGCAATTCCTTTCCACAAAGGAGACACCTTTCTCCACCCCATAACCCCTCCAAATCTGAATTTATTCCTTTTCTTATATGAGTCGAATGATTTACTCCACCAAATGTTATTCTTGTTCCTCATTTTCCACCACCACTTGCATAACAAAGCCTTGTTCATTGCTCCAAGGTCTAAAACCCCCAACCCCCCATACTCCTTACGCTTGCAGACCCTCCCCCATTGCATAAGGAAAACCCCTTTGTTGTTCTCGCTCGCGCCTTTCCACAAAAATCTCTTCCTGAGTTTATCGATCTTGCTAATGACCCATTTCGGAAGCTCATACATGGACATCATATAGATTGGAATGCTATTTAGAACCGAATTGATAAGTGTCAACCTACCACCCAACGAGAGAGATCTTCCCTTCCAACCAGACAATCGTTTACCAATTTTGTCAATAAGTAGGTTCCAGTCCTCCCTAGTCAGCGCACCCGGTCTCAGTATCGACCCCAAATACGATACCGGGAACGCTCCCACAGGGCACCCTAACATGCTTCCCATTTTTTCGGTCGCGGATGAGGCCTCTGTGCTGATAGGGATGATATAGCTTTTGGTCAGGTTGATCTTCAGCCCAGACCATGCTTCAAAACATTTAATCAATACCCCTATAGAGATAGCTTCCTCCTCCGTAGCTTTCCTGAACATAAGAGTATCATCTGCATATTGTAGTATGGATATCGGGTCTTTCACCCCTTTAACCGAAATTCCTCTGATAGGGCCCCCTTCTCTCCCTCTTTTTACCATCTCCGCTAGTCCGTCTGCAACAATGGTAAACAACAAAGAAGATAGTGGATCCCCCTGTCTGAGCCCTCTAAGACATCTAATTTCTTTCCCCCTCCACCCATTAGTCTGCACATTTGATTTCCCTCCCTTAAGGCACAGTTGAATCCACTGACGCCATTTAACCCCGAACCCTTTCAACATTAGAGCCTCGTCCACTGCTTCCCACTCTACTGAGTCATATGCTTTTTGAAAGTCTATCTTGAGCACGAACCCGTCGACTTTATGATCACCTTAGATATCTCAGCAGCGAAAAGTTTCATTTATTCTTTCTCAATGCAAGTGTATTCACAACAGAGGAGATGTGCTGCAGGTGATAGCGTAAACATTCATGTTCGCATAGTTATATGCGTGTAACTCTTTGGTTATCAAGGTGAAGGTCATCCTTGCACTTGCTTCACAACCTGGGAGGTGACTGTGAAGTGAATATTGGACCTATCCAAATTGTTACAACTGTCGTGCCCTACAAATTTCGACTATCCTGTGGATTGGCGACTTTCCCTCACTTCAATGAAGAAGGAAATACTCGATGTACAAGGTGGTGTTATATTATACTCAAATCCATGCCATATTCATCACTATCACTCTTTCCTTCAGGTTTTTTGCGCTTTCGGAGATTCTAACCTTGTCTGCCTTATAAATTGATCAGATGAATCCAAAGCATACGTCGTGGTGGTGTTGACGAACTCATGATTTTTAACATCAACAGTATCCAGAGGTTTATTTATTTATTTATTTATTTATTGAACAATGCCATCGGCACACACTCCCCATCCGAAGGTGCAAGAGGGTGTCAAATGCCGGACCTAGTGGCGCTTGGAGTTTTCATAGGTTTATTACGAATGATGAAGCTTTACAGCAAGTCAGAGACTCAGAAACTGAGACTACAAAACTCTCAAAAAGAAGAACAAACTGCAAAATGATGGGGATAAAGAAGAAGATGCCAATATTTTTCGCTGTGGTAAGGTACATGTGTTTCCAGGAATTAGCATTCTCCTAACACCATATATGCAACTAACCTTGAATATATCCATATTTGGAATCTTTCTTCTTCTTCAACTCTTTTCCAGAAAATGTTAGAAGGATTACTGGACCCTCCTCACTAAAAAAATTTCTTTAAATTGTTTTATAATTTTGTAGCTTATTATTTGCAGATGGCAGCACATTCGAAGAAATTGAAGTTAATTGTTGAGTTTCCATTTTAACAATGGCCATGTATCAATCCTTATGCAATCTTATGCCTACATTTCACAGGTACTGATTGAATACCTTGTTTTTCTATCCTGCATATAATATGTATTTGCTAACACTGGCATCAATTCTTATATTCCAACATATATTCAGTTGATCATTATCCTGAGATTGAAGTGCTTACACAGTTGAAATGGGAACCTGGAATTTCAGTTTAGACTATATTCTGGATTGCGTAAATCATGCCCTCACTGAAGTATGTCTTTTTTTTGCAAGAAACTGAAACTATTAGCTCTACGTGGTTTTCAACCTTGTCTTTTAGTCTCTTTACTAGGTTTTGATATCCAGCATTCAATGTTCATCATCTTTTAGTTAAAATATTAGATCAAGACCTACGAAGTTTTGTTTTTTTTTTTTAATTGTAAACGGTGGGTAAACACACACACACACACTTCATTAAAAAACTTTTAACCAAACAAACAACCAAGCAAAAGATAATGATGTTCATGGATCCCAACATGTGGGCCATGAGACTCATTACCCAACAAAAAAGAGAACCCATCCCATACAAGATAGCCCTTCCACCCAAAAAATGGAATAATTACAAATGAGACAAAAAATGTTGCATAACCGGAAACCAGCAAACACAACCACGGAACATAAATTTCGCATGCCGATCACTCCTCTCCAGGTGTCCCTCCCCTCTCCTCCGATTCTGCTTCATAGGTAGAGGTACTGATATCTGCGTACATCTCCTTGATTTTCTTTGTAGATTGCACCTGCCGTTAGAGACCAGAATTTGATATTAGCAATAATCATAAATAGCAGTTGCTGATGCATGATGTGACTGTGTGTAGGTCTGAAAATCCTTGTTAGATATTAAATTAGATTAGATATTGGTTTAGTCACATATTGATTATGTATCAGTTTAGTCTTCCGTTCTCTCCTATATATAGGAGCCAATTGTATTCAGTTTATTCAATCAATAAAAAAATATTTTCCTATCCCTAATTCTAACATAGCATCAGAGCCAATAATCCAATAACGCCTATACTAATTTTATCCTGGTCGTCAAGGTGGAGTGGTTCTCGTCTTCATCGGAATCACTCCACCTCCCGACATCTCTCTTCCGCTGCCAATCAAATACCAAAACCCTAATCTCCTTATCCCTTAATCAACAACAACAAAACCCCAGCCATCATCAACTTCTCAAGCACAAACCCTAGCCGCCACAACAAGTGGCTACACCTCTCTTCTCCGGCAACTCACTGCATCCAAACCCATCAAAGAAGAATCAGCAACTTCTGTCATCTCCTCTTTCCTCCCGAAGCCTGTTCGTCGCCGTCGCCCTTCTTCGCCATCCCCAATCCCTACCCCACCAACCTCGAGCTCCTCTCTCGCCGAGATCTGAGAAACCCTAACTCTTCAAAAATGGAGATCGCTCGATCTCTGTGTTTCTCGATTGCCGCTATGGCGTCGCCCCCCCCCCCCCCCCCCGCCGACTTCCAAAAGGAAGATCTCGCCTCCCTTCACTCCGACGTCGCCTCCCTTCACTCCGATGTCACCTCCCTCGCCTCTTCCCGTCGACCTCCACCTCCATTGCCGCACCTCTGAAACCCATCTCTCCCCAACTGCATAACCAGTGCCACCAGGCCCCTCGCCGACGATTACCACAGCAACCCTCTTCTCATCTTCCCCACTCTCTGTTTCGATCGGATCTGTTCAGATCCAAATTTTCATTGGTGGATTTTGCTGTTCCGTGTTCGGGGATAGAAGCAGATCGCTGCCACCGCCTTCTTATTTCAGATTTGCTTTTCGATTGGGCAGTTTTCTGGTGTTTCGTGTTTGGATCCAAGAGGGGATCTTGCTGTGGTACTACTTTGACTCAGAGTCTTAAAAAATAAAAAAAATAAAAAAATAAAAAATTCTTTCATACAGGTTCTTGTGCTTCTACATCTAGATCGTCAACTCACTCCGGTTGATCGATCGTAAGTTTGAGAGTGTGTGTTATCAGTATCCAGTTCTCAGTTCAGGGATGATATCCCATCATCGACTATGTCTCAAGTCAGGGGTGAGATCTCATTAGTCTATTTCTCAGTTCAGGGGTAAGATTCCATCATCGATTATGTCTCAAATCAGGGGTGAGATTCCATTAGTCTATTTCTCAGTTCAGGGGTGAGACCCCATCATCGTCTATGTCTCAAGTCAAGAGTGAGATCAAATTACAGATCGGGATATGGAGATCCCGCCACTGTTCGGGGTGAGATCTCAATAGTGCGCCACCACTACTTCCTTCCGCAACACTCTACTTCTCAGTTTCCGTCACATGCGCCATCAAGTATCGTTTCTGCATCACAGTTTGCCGTTTCTTCCATATTAACATCATTAGTATTCCAAACTCTTGTTGTTTGAACCAACTTGAGTTTGAGAGGGGGTGTTAGATATTATATTAGATTAGATATTGGTTTAGTCCCATATTGGTTATGTATCAGTTTAGTCTTCCATTCTCTCCTATATATAGGAGCCAATTGTATTCAGTTTATTCAATCAATAAAAGAATATTTTCCGATCCCTAATTCTAACAATCCTATTATTCTTTTCTAGCCAAATCCCCCAACAAATAGCCGCTACCCCAATCCCCCATGTGTCCCTATGGTAATTGTGTAAGCTAGCGTCCCTCTAAGCCCCCCAAGCATCCCCCACGACTCTGGTAGTGGACCATTGATCTGAAACCTGTACAACAAGTCCCCTCATATCGGTCTCGCAAATTTGCATTGCATGAAGAGGTGGTCCACTGTTTCATTCTCAAGCTGACACATGACACAATTTTTCGAGCCCTGCCACTTACGCTTAACCAGGTTGCCCCTAGTGAGGATGGCATTGTGAATAACCAACCAGTTAAATGCCCTAATCTTCGGAGGGACTTTAGCCCTCCAAATATGCTCATTTGTCCTAACCCCCCCATCAATGAGCCATTTGTAAGTAGACTTTACCGAGTAGACTCCATTGTCCCCTCCCGCCCAATGTGGCTTGTCATTATGCTCTTCATTATTAGGCTTCCAATCCTGTAAGAATAAAATTAGGTCCTATTTTGGTCTTTTGGCATCTGTGTTTAACCGCCCCGAGATTCTTGGTTTCCATCTGTCGTTCCTCCACAGTCTTGAGACCCAGTCATTTTTGTCGATGGCCAATTTGTATAAATCCGGAAATCTTCTTTTAAGGTTGATAGGACTACACCATTTATCATTCCAGAAGCAGATAGTGGTCCCATGGTCAATTGAGAATGACACTCTTGCCAGAAAAATATCTCGTGTTCTAGTGACCCCCTGCCAGAGCCCTGACATGGATGCCATATTCTTCGGTTTTCTGTGCACACATCCAATCCTGATGCAATTCCCCTTAATCAGTGAAACCCATTTAGCTTTCTTCCTGATTCTGAGATTCCACCACCATTTACAGAGCAATGCTTGGTTCATTTGTTGAAGGTTGATAACACCCAACCCTCCAAACTCTTTCCTTCCGCATACCACCCCCCATTTGATAAGAGAGTAACCTTTCCCATCAGTGCCCGATCCATGCCAGAGGAAACGACGCCTTAGTCAATCGATCTTCTTGACTGCCTAAACAGGGATCTCGTAGAAGGACAAATAGTATAGCAGGATCGAGCTAATGACTGCATTAATCAGAACTAGTCTACCGGCAAAGGAAAGCATTTTATCCTTCCATCCCTCAAGTCTATTCTCAATTTTGTCAATGAGTTGATTCCAAGCCACCCTCCCAATGTTGCCGCTGCCAATTGGCAAACCGAGATATTTAATAAGCAATTTCTGGACCAAGCAATTGAGGATGTTTGCTATCGCAAGTTCATCCGCTCCCGTGGCTCCCAAGAAGGTGATAAAGCTTTTGGGGAAGTTTACTTTTAACCCCGACCAATCTTCAAAAAGATATAGTCCCCATTTCAAGAGTGTAGCCTGAGCAGAATCGCATTCTCCGAAGATGAGAGTATCATCCGCGTACTGGATGTTCATAACTGCGGATACCCCCCTCCTCATACCCAACCCGTTAATGAGTCCCTTTTCTCTATAAGATTGTAGAATTCGATGAAGTCCATCCTCCACTAACGTAAAAAGGAGTGGTGAGAGAGGGTCCCCCTGTCTAAGACCCCGTTTAAACCTGATTTCCTTCCCGGGAACCCTGTTGAGTAGAACCTGCGTCTTAGCAGTTTGTACCCAAGTGTCGATCCATCTGATCCATCTCTCTCCAAATCATCGTCTACTGAGGATTTCAAGTAAGCATTTCCATTCCACCTTATCGTACTCCTTTTTGAAGTCTAGTTTTAACATGAACCCCGCCTTGTTACATCTTTTGCAATCTTGCATAACCTCCTGTACTAAAGCGACCCCTTTAAAGATATCCCTTTCCACAATAAATCCAGTCTGGTAATCCTTAATAATGTCCCCGATCACCACTCTGGGTCTATTTGCCAAGACCTTGGTGATAATCTTCACGGAGCAGTTAATCAAACTGATAGGATGGTAGTCCCTCACCAGTGTGGCCCCCTTTTCTTTGGAATTAGACAGACATTTGTGTGATTATGTTGCACCAGTTGTTTTTGTTTTTGTTTTGATAAAAGTGACCTAGTCAATGGTTTAGTAATGAAAAGTTAACGAAACAAATAGTATCAGATATTACAAACAAAGTCTAATCCAGTCCACTAACTAACTCAAATAAGAACAACAACAACATCTGTCAGGATAAAACAACAATAAGTTTGGCCCAAAATAACAGTAACCTCCCACACTAGATGCATCCGAGAGCTAGAAGGTGACTACGGCCATCCTACCCTGGGTTACTCTCCCTCCATACGGAGCTGTTAGATATTATAGTCCCACATTGGGTATTGAGCTAATTTGGTATTTGGTTCACTCCTATATATAGAAGATATTGTACTCAGTTATTTCTCAATTCAATATTCAGTATTGTTTTCATCTCTCTGATTTATCTTAACATGGTATTAGAGCCAATTATACAAATTTTCTTCTCCTAAATTTCTCCTTCTAAAATTCACAAATTCCAAACCCCCCCTCCCCCCCCCCCCCCAAAAAAAAGAAAAGAGAGAGAGAGAGAGAGAGAGAGAGAGAGAGAGAGAGAGAGAGAGAGAAAGTAAACTACCTAAATATTCAGCAACAACATCATCGTCATCACCTTAATCTGCACTCCCAGATTCGAATCAGAGCAAATACCCTATTGTTCAAATGCCGGTCTTCATCATCATCGTTTCCGGTAACCTCTCAATCAGACTTCAAACGCCGAAACCCACCATATCTACAACCTCCGGCAACATCTCCTTTCCGTCTTCTTCTTCATCTTGCGGCGCCGAAACCCACCACTGCTCGGCACCCCCGCCGTCAGCACCCTCACCCTTCCTCATCCTTCCTCATCCCAATCTCGAAACCCACCAGATCTACAACACAAACCCAATACCCTATTGTTCAGATCAATCTACAACACAAACAGCCTCGCCCCCCCCCCCCCCTCTCCCACATCCCACCGCCCCTCTCCACTACCATCACAAACCCTAGCCGCCCCTCTCCTCTTCCACTTCCAACCCTAACCCTACTTCTCCATTACCTTTCCTATTTACCCAACCCGTATACCCAACTCCTCTTAAATCCCTTCAATTCTTCTAATCCGAAACCCGTTTTTCAGTTTTTTTTTCAAAAAATCAAAAAAATCAAAAATAAATCAAAAAATAAATCAAAAAATAAATAAATAAATAAATCAAATGGGAGACGTAGCAAGTATCACCCAAACGGGTAGCAAGTATCCCTATCAGAACGGGTGCCTCCATGATTGTTCGAGAGAAGGGAGGTCGGCTTGGACGGAGGGTCCTTCCTCTAAGCTCCTCTTCTTTGTCTAGCTGACCCAAGCGCCTCTCCATCTCGTGGAGATGACGGTAGACGATGTCATCCCTTCGTTGGTAGCCAAACTAGCCTCTGGACTCGTCTTCGTACGAAGGGGAGCGGGGGCTACGACGACGGTAGCTCCGGGAGTGGCGAGGACTAGGAATGTGATGGTGGTTGCTAGGAGCTGGGGGAGGAGTCCAACACAACCGTGAGGGGGGCAACCGTGAGGGAGATGTAGCAAGTATCACCCGAACGAGTATATATATATAGGCAAATGGGAGACTTAGTGGGTTTCGATCTGAGCCGTTGATCATGATCTTGCAAGATCCAACGGCTGAGATGGGCATTTTCCAAGCCGTTGAAAACGGAACTTAGCATTTGCCATATATATCGTTTTCAACTTAGCATTTGCCATATATATATATATATATATATATATATATATATATATATATATATATAGTAAGTCTATTAAGAGCTGGAAAGATGAGATTCTTATCGAGAGCTGGGATTCTCCACCGTTCGATTGCGATCCGATGGTCAAGATTTGATCCGACCATCAACAGATATGTTGAAGGGCAAAACAGTCATTTCTCAGCTCAGATCTTTCTCAGGAGAGCTCTACTCTCTCCCGTTCTCTCTCTTTCTCTCCTTGACGAATCCGAAGAAACCCCCCCGCCCACGTAAAAAACCCTAGCTTCGAATACTTAGGCCATCTCACCCGTTCTCTCTCTCTCTTCGATGCGTCGCTCATCTCTCCCGTTCTCTTTCTCTCTTTTCGATGCGTCGCCCATCTCCCTTCCTGAGCATTTCGAGTGTTGGGGTTTTGAGGGGTTTGGCTGCTATCGAAACCCTAGTTTTCGAATCTCTCCCTCTCTTCGATGCGTCGCTCATCTCTCCCGTTCTCTCTCTTTTCGATGCGTCGCCCATCTCCCTTCCCGAGCATTTCGAAGCTAAGGTTTTCGATTTTGGTCCATTTTAATGGCAAATGGAGTGTTGGGGTTTTAAGGGGTTTGGCTGCTATCGAAACCCACCCGATCGAAACCCTGACTCCACCTTTCTTCTCCACCCCGACATCTTCGAACCAGGTATAATTTTGTGAACATTTTTTTTCCAAATTTTTTTTTCAAATCCCTAATTTTGTAAATTAATTGCTTGCTTTGAAAATTAATTTGTCAGGTAATGTTTGCATCTCAAGAATAGTGTGTGGAACAAGATGATCAGCTACGATATGTCAGGAAAGTATTCGAATCCCATTTATCCATTTTGGGGTTTGGTCTTTCTATATTTTAGGTTTGATTGTTGATAGTTCGATTGGTGGTGGTTCACGATGTGAGACAAATCAGTATCATTCTATATTATGTTTGGTTTACTGTTAACCATGACTTTATTATGCTATAGTAGTATACTAGTCTGTTATATTCATGTGATTGTGAGTTCGCTTCTTCGTTGGATAAGTTGGACTCTAGTTTTACAAGTGATGATGAGATGGATTATGTTTCTGAAATTGCACACTATGAATCATTTATTTAATGATTTGTAGGAGTGACTAGTGATGAATTAATCCTATCTGAGCTTTATTTTTCCTCATGGGTGCAAGTGGTTTCAATGGTTCTTATGTAGCCAAACATAGCTTGTATCTAAAACAATGCTTTTAAATTTGTAGAAACTGCCTTTTGTTGTGTGTGTTGGTATAGGCGAGGCGATGATGACAAGCACTAATTTGATTTATTATCACTATATTTTTGTAACTCACGTTGGATGCGTATGATTTGGATACTCATTTAAGCCTGTTGGGGTTTGATTCTCACCTTCGGTGTGTTGGTGTAGGCAGTGATGCAAAACACTTTATGATCTAAATAATTTTTTCAGCTTGTTGTATTTATGCTTGATTATTTATCCGTCATATTCTAGTTGGCATGGCACCCGAATGCAGCCCTAGTGAGAATAGTGTGTTCTGAGCCTACTGGTTTTTTTTACTCTATATATATACATGAGTAAGTCTATTATGAGATGGTGAGAAGAGGCCCTTATCGTGTGCAAAAGTTCTTAGCCGTAGGATCTCTTATCGATGTTCTGAGCCTACAGTTTTCTTTGCTGTTGTTTTTGTTCTGAGCCTATAGATTTTTTTTGCTGAAATTTTTTGTTGTTATTCAAATACCTGTCTATCCTATATTTGATGATACCCTGTGTAATGCCCCTATTTTCATTTATGAAAATTATTTATATTTTGCACGTAGTGTGCACGTGCAATATTTTTTGTAATATTAAATTTTATAATTATTTTCATTATGATGAGTATATGTGTATAAATATGTGCTCTTTAATTATTTTTATATATAAAGGCCTTTTTCAAATAAACAAAAGCCTTTCCTTTAAGCCCAAATTTAATGTATTTATTATCTTTTTATAAACTATTATTTTGGCCCATAAACTAAAGCCCATGAGTATTTTTTTATTTTAAATACAACTTGTAATGTAGAACACATTTTAAAGATTATTTTTATGAAAATATAATGTACAACTTTTGTTAAATGGTGACAAATGCATGCACGTGCATTGCACGTACATGTGCACATGCACATGCACATGATGCTAGGCCGGTTTTGAGCACAAGGAGGGAAAAATGAAAATTCAAGTGGAGTCATGGGTGGTGGTTACTTGATCATAGTTGGTTATTGTAACTCCTTCTTGAATCCTAGCCCTTTGTTTCTAACTCCTAGTTTAATCTTAGCCTTCCATTTACCCAAATTTTTAGTATAAATACCCCCCCTTGCCTAGTTATTTTTGTACCAATTATTCCTCCAAAACCTACAATTTAAAATATACATTACTAGTAGTTTAGTAAGTGAGTTAAAAGATTGAGAGTTGTGTGGGGAGCTTGTGCTTGCATCTAAAAGGAGAGGCCGGCAATCAAGAAGGTGCTCGGGTTTGACATCTTGGAGCTCGTGTGCGCATCGACGAGGAGGAGGATCGCTCTCTTGGCAAGGACATTTGTTTAGGAGGTGTTGCTAATTGTATTCTCTCCAAAATAAGGTGGGTGGTTTTCCGTATTTCTAATTAGGAAGCATGCTAGAACTAAATTTAATTAATGATGCAAAAAGATTAATAAGAGTACACTTTTTAATTGGAAAATTGGCTTATTAGTTGATTGGAATGTTGATATATGACTTGTATGTGGTTCCATCATTAAACTTAAGTTGTGTGTAAATAAATTATAGCCATGGTTTGCTTAAAGAAAAACTTATTGTTAGCGTCAAAAAAAATATGCAAATGTTAGTAAGCGAAAATGTTGTTTTCATGCGCTTGAACGTACTTTTTGTGATAATGTTGCAATAAATGATTTAAAATATGATTTGTGGATTTGTGGAGTGAATAAATATAGATTATTAATGTAGAGATTGTTGATGTTAAAATTTGATAAGAAATGTCGAAAACGAAACATATTAGTCGTAGCATAAAGTTCGGACCAAATGGTATGGAAAATATGTTTAATTATTGGGAAAAATTATTTTTATATACTGGAGTGTAAATTATGTTGGGAATAGCTAATCTGGAAATTTACAGTAAGTTTAGTAAGAGTAAAATCAAATGAGAGCTTCTTGAACATCGAAATGTTTTACTAAACAGAGAGGATTGATTTAATTAGAGTTCGAGTTGAACTATGACAACCTGAGCTTATAGCTCAAGTGGTCGGGATGCTCTTAATTGCTACAGTGGGTTCAGATGTCTCACAGGTTGTTGGTTCGAATCCCATTAGCACCATATATTTGTTTTGTATTTTTAAAATGAATAAAGCTACAGCCGAGAGCACTTAATGCTCTCAGCGCTCCCTTATAATGCTTGGCGCGTTTGGCCTAGTGGTCAGCGCCTGTGGCTTGTTTCCTTCAGGTTGTTGGTTCGATCCTTGGTCTTGGCTTGTGTTTAAGTTGTGAAAAAAAAAATATTTTTTGGGTGTTTTGATGATTAAAAATTATGAAAAAAATATGATTATTATTCTAAAAATATGTGGGACTTATGAAAAATAATTTTGGAATTATTTACATGGAATAGAGTATGTTTTGAGAACAAATGTATAAATAGAACTATGGCTCCACGCTTATATTTTGTGGTGATTATAATTCGCAAAAGAATTTGAAATAAAGTGTTAGAAAAGAAATATGATAAAGAAGGAAATTATATGAAGTGAAGTGATGTGAATTATTCTCATTGGAGAATAGTGTGACAATTATGAGTTGTGAATACTCATTTTGACTATATAACTAGCGATGTGGTTTTAATGTAAGGATGATATTTGATGAAATACATAAGGAATAATTGAATTCTATGTATGTTTATGGACTCATGAATAATTTGAAATCATGTGATTGGAGAAGAGAAATGTTATTGAGTATGAAAACTCAAATATATGAATTATGAATTGAAATTGAAAATTAGAGTGTAGCCAAAACTCACACCGGCAAGTGAAAGTGATGAATAATTATGATTATTGATATTGAAAAGACCAGTTTGGGTCATTGTGAAATGAAAGAAATAAGACCGATAGTAGTGAGAGGGCTAACTCTAAGAGATTGATTTTGTTCATGATTTCATTAAATTTAAGGATTTAGTACATAGTGAAGAGGTGATGAAAGTGAGAGAAAAACACAAGTATGAGAGCCTCGAGTTTACGATATGGGTGTGAGCCACAAAATGCATGCTTGATACGTCAAGACATGGCGTGGGCACTACTCAGAATGATCAGACCTTGGCAACGCTTGTGGGATGTTTGGTGACTGCAAGAGGATCGTGTACCATGAAGGAGGCTGAATTGCCACAGAATGCATGCTTGATGAGTCAAGACATTGCGTGGGATTCCCCTCCAGGTTTTCTATACACGAGCTTGTACTCATAGATCATCTAGGATACTTATCGTAGTTACAGTAGTAGATTAAGTCATGACGAGGGATTGAATCCTACAAAGATGAAGAACGAATAAGAGGCTGTTGTCGGGATGCTCTTAATTGCTATGGTGGGTTCAGATGTCTCACAGGTTGTTGGTTCGAATCCCATTAGCACCATATATTTGTTTTGTATTTTTAAAATGAATAAAGCTACAGCCGAGAGCACTTAATGCTCTCAGTGCTCCCTTATAATACTTGGCGCGTTTGGCCTAGTGGTCAGCGCCTGTGGCTTGTTTCCCTCAGGTTGTTGGTTCGATCCTTGGTCTTGGCCTGTGTTTAAGTTGTGAAAAAAAATATTTTTTGGGTGTTTTGATGATTAAAAATTATGAAAAAAATATGATTATTATTCTAAAAATATGTGGGACTTATGAAAAATAATTTTGGAATTATTTACATGGAATAGAGTATGTTTTGAGAACAAATGTATAAATAGAACTATGGCTCCACGCTTATATTTTGTGGTGATTATAATTCGCAAAAGAATTTGAAATAAAGTGTTAGAAAAGAAATATGATAAAGAAGGAAATTATATGAAGTGAAGTGATGTGAATTATTCTCATTGGAGAATAGTGTGACAATTATGAGTTGTGAATACTCATTTTGACTATATAACTAGCGATGTGATTTTAATGTAAGGATGATATTTGATGAAATACATAAGGAATAATTGAATTCTATGTATGTTTATGGACTCATGAATAATTTGAAATCATGTGATTGGAGAAGAGAAATGTTATTGAGTATGAAAACTCAAATATATGAATTATGAATTGAAATTGAAAATTAGAGTGTAGCCAAAACTCACACCGGCAAGTGAAAGTGATGAATAATTATGATTATTGATATTAAAAAGACCAGTTTGGGTCATTGTGAAATGAAAGAAATAAGACCGGTAGTAGTGAGAGGGCTAACTCTAAGAGATTGATTTTGTTCATGATTTCATTAAATTTAAGGATTTAGTACATAGTGAAGAGGTGATGAAAGTGAGAGAAAAACACAAGTATGAGAGCCTCGAGTTTACGATGCGGGTGTGAGCCACAGAATGCATGCTTGATACGTCAAGACATGGCGTGGGCACTACTCAGAATGATCAGACCTTGGCAACGCTTGTGGGATGTTTGGTGACTGCAAGAGGATCATGTACCATGAAGGAGGCTGAATTGCCACAGAATGCATGCTTGATGAGTCAAGACATTGCGTGGGATTCCCCTCCAGGTTTTCTATACACGAGCTTGTACTCATAGATCATCTAGGATACTTATCGTAGTTACAGTAGTAGATTAAGTCATGACGAGGGATTGAATCCTACAAAGATGAAGAACGAATAAGAGGCTTGCCCTCGGACCTATGTAGTATGGGATGCACAGAATCCGAACAGGTGTGCATTAGTGTCATGTAATATATGGATTCATTTCCAGGTCATTGAGTATGAAAGAAGCTAAGGGACCAGTACGCTACCTTGGTCTTACTATGTATGGAAAACGCAAACCTTTCGAAGCTATAGAAGCTGAATTTCAACCACTTATTGAGAGGGTGCATAGAAGTCATCCTAAGATTAGAACTAGGAAAGAAACACCAACACCCATGACAGGGAGGTCTCGCGCGTTAATTGCATTAAGGACTAAGTGCACAATCACAACACGACATCAATAGGGTATTCCCTTTAGTTTGATATGTGACAAGTTTGTGTTTGTTAAATATGGAAAATGAGTTATACTATTTCCGGCATAGAGAGGATAGCCGTGTATAATGTTCGTCGGTTGAATAAACTGACGTACCCACAGTTTTGTATGCAGGGTAAATGACATGATAAAGATTAAAGAAGCACAGATGCTTAGAGATTATTCAAATGTTGATGTACATTTATTTAAATGTTGTAAATTGGCTTCCGCTATAAAATGTAAAGTGTAAAGTTTTCATATGACTCTGATGTAAAGTGAAAAGTTTTAAATTCCTTGTAAAATTATACTAAATGAAGTGTAAAGATCCTGCGGAATCTCGAATTCAGTGTATTTTGGAATTCGGGGCGTTACACCCTGTGATTTAAAATTTTTAGCTTTACCATGTTCATCAAACACTCTTTAGGAACAGCCGAGTGGTATGTGGTTATATCTCCAAGTCAAAAGTTTACATGCAATTCATTATAATACATATATTTATGTACTTGCTTCTTTATTTTTTGGTGAATCACTTTGTTCAGGAATTCAAGAGGAAGAACAAGAAGGATGTTAGTGGAGAACCCAAGAGCCTTGAGAAGGCTGAAGACTGCTTGCGAGAGGGTGAAGAGGACACTTTATTTTTGACCCATTGAGAATGTTTCGACTACCAGGAGGTTTAAATGTGTTTTAGTGTGTTGGTCATGTATGGATTGTAATGGAAATAATGGAAGTTGAAAGTTAAAACTAGTTTGTGGTTACAGTTGTGTTTTTAATCCTTTTGTATAATCTCCATTTGGTTTCTGTTGTTTTCGGCAATTGGTGTACACATTGGTTGGTGGTTGGTGGTTGGTGGTGTTCAGTTTCTGTTTTTCTGAGCTTACACATTTTGAACTTCATGTTCAGTCTCTGTTGTTCTGAGCTTACACATTTTGAACATCATGTTTAGTTTCTGTTGTTCTGAGCTTACACATTTTGAACTTCATGTTCAGTTTCTGTTGTTCTGAGCTTACACATTTTGAACTTCATGTTCAGTTTCTGTAGGAAGACAGCTAACCATTAATTTTATCATCGCTTCATAAAATAACAATCTTTGCTTGTATAAGCCTGTAATAAAAACTTCAAAATTTTTATCCGACATCTTAAAATTACAGTCAAAGAAAAATACAGAGTTACAAGAAACACAATTTTTATCCGATATCTGGCTTCATCAATTTTTTGCCTTGTTTTTTCTCCCTCCTCAGTGTCAGCGTTCCACTGATCATGAAGTACCTTATTCTTGAGATGATAGGATAATGTGAATATATTTTTGCCCCCATAGAAGAACAAATAAATCTTGATAAGAATTTTCCTATGCTATACCTACACCCCTCGCATTTCTTCAGGGTTCAATGACAAGCAACGGCTGCAAACCAAAAGTGAAATCAATTAGACGAATAAGATACGACATACAAAAGACGTGCAAAAGAAGCATAAGGAACATGTAGAAGAGACATACAGTATCAACGCTCACTGGCTTTCCATCCTCTTCAACTACATCAACGATTGTCCAGTCCTGATCAGCCTACAACACAAAAATGAGACATGTGTGATGTATATGATAGTTTATTAGAGACAAACCCCTAGCTTTTCAAATATAATGCAAATATAATTACCTCAATCTCGTTCATCAGTTTCATAGCCTCAAAAATGCAGACCACCTGTCCCTTTTTAACCTTGTCGCCAACCTAAAAAATAAATATAGTGAAACTTCAGCAGTGCTCAGTTTTCATGGCCAACATCCAGTATATTAAACCGTAATACAATGAGGGGATTGTTCTAAGTTCTTCATTTAACCAGAGTTTATATTGTCTTCTTAATTTGACTATTTTTGGTGCACTTTAAATCCCTATCCTTCCAAAGCAATCTGAATAAATCCATCTCTAACTAATAGCAGTTAAAAATAGACCTTTTGAGACCCTCAAATGAAAGTAGTGTCTTACAATAAAAAACATTCAGCGAAAAGTGAAGATGGTGTCTTACAATAAAAAACATTCAACAAAACAATCAATCAATCATAAAGCTCAGATAGGATTATTTCATCACTAATCACTTCTACAAATCTTTAATTAAATCATAAAAGAATCATAGTGTGCAACTTCAGAAATATAATCCATCTCATCATCACTTTTAAAAATAAGGGAAAATTGCTTGCTACTAATGCAAAACAAACTATTCAAGTATACTCAAAAGTAAAATTTTGACAAATTCAAGTATCGTGAGCTGAGATTCTCAGCCGTTCGATTGCGATCCAATGGTCCAGATTTGATCCGACCATCAACAGATATGTTGAAGGGCAAAACAATCATTTCTCAGCTCAGATCTTTCTCATCTGAGCTACTCTCTCCCGTTCTCTCTCTCTCCATGACGAATCCGAGAAAATCTCAGCCCTCCCGAAAAAATAGTCATTTGAAGTAACAATCGTAAAGCTCAAATAGGATTGGTTCATCACTAATCACTCCTATTAATCATTAAATCATAGTGTGCAACTTCAGAAACATAATCCATCTCATCATTACTTATAACCAATGAGGAAAAATAAAGCTCAGATAGGATTAATTCATCACTAGTCACTCCTACAAATCATTAAATAAATGATTCATAGTGTGCAATTTCAGAAACATAATCCATCTCATCATCACTTGTAAAACTAGAATTCAAGTTATTCAACGAAGAAGCAAACTCACAATCACATGAATATAACAGACTAGTATACTACTATAGCATAATAAAGTCATGGTTAACAGTAAACCAAACATAAATAGAATGATACCGATTTGTTTCATATCGTGAACCACCACCAATCGAACTATCAACAATCAAACCTAAAATATAGAAAGACCATACCCCAAAATGGATAAATGGGATCCGAATACTTCCCTGACATATTATAGCTGATCATCTTGTTCCACACATTATTCTTCAGATGCAAACATTACCTGACAAATTAATTTTCAAAGTAAGCAATTAATTTAAAAAATAAGGGATTTGAAAAAAAACAAATTGGGAAAAAAAATGTTCACAAAATTATACCTAATTCGAAGATGTCGGGGTGGAGAAGAAGGTGGAGTTGTGGTTTCGAATGGGTGGGTTTCGATAGCAGCCAAACACCTCAATGGACCAAAATCAAAAACCAAAAACCCTAGCTTCGAAAGAGAGAGAGAGAGAACGGGAGAGATGAGCGACGCATCGAAGAGAGAGAGATTCGATCGGGTGGGTTTCGATAGCAGCCAAACCCCTTAAAACCCAAACACTCCATTTGCCATTAAAATGGACCAAAATCAAAAACCCTAGCATCGAAATGCTCAGGAACTGAGATGGGCAACGCATCGAAGAGAGAGAGAGAATGGGAGAGATGAGTGATGCATCGAAGAGATAGAGAGAACGGGTGAGATGGGCCAAGAATTCGAAGCTAGGGTTTTTTATCGGGGCAGGGGGGTTTCTTCGGATTCGTCAAGGAGAGAAAGAGAGAGAACGGGAGAGAGTAGAGCTCTCCTGAGAAAGATCTAAGCTGAGAAATGACTGTTTTGCTCTTCAACATATATATATATATATATATATATGGGAAAAGGGGCTATGAGCAACTTGCTCATTTAGTAAATGAGCAATTGATGATGTGGCAAACATGTGATTGGAAAATCCCTAAAGGGTTAGTTGTCCAATGTATCACATGCATGCCACATAATTAATTGCTCATTTACTAAATGAGCAACACACACACACACACACACACACACACACACACACACACACACACACACACACACACACACACACACACACACACACACTACTACTACTACTTGATGGAATCTCAGTCTTATCCACATATTTCCACCTCCACTGACTTCCCCGCTGCAACCGCTTCTCGTTCCTTCTCCAGATTCAAACAGCAGCACCACCACCTTCAATCTACCTTCGGCCTCCTACCTTCTCCCCACATCATTTCTCACCCTACCCCACCTCTACTTCCGCCACCGGTAGCACCGCCCTGCTCCCTACCCCGATCCAAACACCAGCAGCATCTCCCTCCACATTGTGCTCTCAGTCACAGCATCACTAGTCTTACTTCTCCTCGTAGTGCTTCTTTCCTCACATCATCGGCTATGCCCGTCACTCCAGCCTTGCCGTCTCTTGCTAATTGGACTAATCTTCAGCAATGCCTCGCTCAGTTGGAACTACAGCTCATGGATCAGTCTATCAATGCTGGCTCCTCTGCTCCTGTATTTTCTGCCACTTTTGGTATGAATTCATTCTGGATTTTAAATTCTGGTACATCACATCATCTCACTAGTAATCAGACATTGTTCACCACCTGCACAGCACTTCCCTCTCACTCTTCATCTCTACACATAGCTGATGGCTCACCACTTCTTATTACACACTTAAGGATAATTAGCTCTCCCACTCTCACATTACCATATGTTCTTTATGCTCCTCATTTATCCATAAATCTTATTTTTATTAGTGCGTCGTGCGATAATGGTCTTGTCATTACTTTTGACTCTTTGGGTTGTTCTATTACTGATTCATGCACCGGTAAGGAGTTTGGGCGTGCTAGTCGTCAGGATCATCTATATTATCTAGATTCTCTTCATGCACATCACTCTCCTTCTAGTTTTGCCGATATTGTTTCCTCTAATGCTGATCTGTGGCACAGACGTTTAGGTCATATTAGTGCATCACGACTCCAAACTCTAGCTCACAGTGGTGTCCTTGGTTCTCTTACTTTTAAACATTTATCTGATTGTCAGGGTTGTCATTTGGCCAAATACATTGCACTACCCTTTAGTCACAAAAGCACTTCTTAAACCACCCATGTTTTTCAACTTGTTCATTCTGACGTATGGGGACCCTCTCCTGTACCTTCGTGGAAAGACTATCTCTATTATATTGCCTTCATCAATGACTTCACTAGACCTACATGGATTTTTCTTATGTGTCAACGATCTGAGATACCTGATATTTACGGGTTTTTTACAACTATGATTCACACTCAGTTTGGTGTGCGCATTAAGAATTTTCGATCGGACGGTGTGCGTGAGTACACTTCCACCACTATGAGATCGATCCTAAAGTCTCACGACACCCTTTTTCAATAATCATGCCCTCACACACATGAGCAGAATGGTTTAGCTGAACGCAAGCATCGTCACATACTTGAGACGGCTCACGCTCTTTTACTCTTCTCTTCCGCTCCTTGTTCTTTCTGGGCTGAAGCCGTCATAACCTCTGTTAGTCTCATCAACATTACTCCCTCGTCTGCCCTAGCTGGTACGATGCCTCATGATGCTCTTTATCACTCACCTCCTGACTATAGTATGCTTCGTACCTTTGGATGCACCTTTACGTCCTTCTCCCTCCTACTGAGTACACGAAGCTCTCCGCTCGTACTGCTAAGTGCTTACACCTAGGTCTCAGTCCCGAATACAAAGGTTATCATTGTTTTGATCCATCAGCTGGTCGTGTCTGCATTTCTAGACATGTATCCTTTGTGGATGACTCTTCTTACTACCTGACTCCCCCCGAGGATACTAGATTTCTCGATTACCCAGTTGTTGCAAGCTCCCCGACTTCACCTTCCTACATTCTTTTTGATCCTACTCCTCTGGCTCCACTCACATCTCCTGCAGTCCTTACACCTATTGTTCCCCCTACTGAAACACCACCTACTATATACCACCTGCATACCAACAGCTGCCAGCACCCACCCCACCTACTTTCGCACCGACACATGCACCTACTCCACCGTCCTTACCCCCAGACCCTGTCAATCCACCACCGCTTCGTCAGTCTACACGTTCCACTTCTGGTATTTCTCCGGCACGTTATACATATGATGCCACTGGTCCTTCTGACCAGTTTGGTTTTGCCACCCTAGCTTCCTACTCACCACAGTTTCATGTATATCTCATTGCTATACACTCTACACGTGAGCCCAGAACCTATCAGGACGCAATTCAATATCCCAAATGTAGGAGCTATTGCCGAGGAATTCAGTGCATTTGATCAGATTGGTACTTGGGATATCGTTCCTTGCCAGAGAGCGTTCAGCCTATTAGCTGCAAATGGATCTTCAAGATCAAATATCAACCTGATGGATCTATTGAGCGGCAAAAGGCTCGTCTAGTAGCCCGAGGATTTACTCAGGAGCATGACATTGATTATGATGAGACATTTGCTCACGTTGCACGGATGACTACTGTTCGCACTCTTCTTGCTGTTGCAGCCATCCGTCAGTAGTCGTTATACCAGATGGACGTGAAAAATACTTTTCTTCGTGGTACCTTTTCTGAGGTTGTTTATATGGATCCTCCTCCTGGCCTCCCTACTCCTCCTCATCATGTTTGCCGGCTGCATCGGGCTATATATGGTTTGAAGCAGGCCCCTCGAGCCTGGTTTGAGTGTTTTTACTTTGTCATCACCAAGGCTGGTTTTAGTCAGAGTTCTCAGGATCATTCTATGTTTATGCGGTCATCACCGCAAGGGAGGGTACTTCTACTACTCTATGTTGACGATATGATCATTACTGGCGATGACTCCGCAGGCATTATATCTACCCAGAAATATCTTCACCAACAGTTCCATATGAAAGACTTTGGCAGACTACGTTATTTTCTGGGTCTAGAGATTGCTCATGGATCTCAGGGGATACTCATTTCTCAACAGAAATACACATCAGATATTATCTCCGCTACATGCATCTTTGACAGTCGATCAGCCGATACACTCTTAGAGCTTCATGTGAAGCTTCGTCCCACTGATGGTGAGCTCCTTCCTGATCCCACTAGATACATACAGATTATTGGACAGCTTGTCTACTTATGCATGATCAGACCTGATATTGCTCACGCAGTCAGTGTTGTCAGTCAGTTTTTCTCTTTATTTATTAAATAAAAACAAAGAATACCAAAATTACACATTCAAATCTAAATCCATTAATTATTCCCTTCAAATTGTTTCACAAAAACAAACACATATTGAGTGTATCAAGTCATAGGCTTCTCCAACACAGCTGAAATGTACCACTCATTCTTCTCAACACCTTTGTCCAGCTTCCTCCCTGCATACCACCTAATCTTCTTAAACCCGATGCTGTCAAACATGGGCACATAAGTCGCGTTCAACTGATCCCCAATGCAGAAGAAGTGATCTAGCCAAAACAAACCCCCAGGTCTCAAAACCCTGTATATATCATACAATGCAAACTCCAGCATCACGTCGGGAATCCAGTTACTTAGCACATGCATTGAATGTACTATATCCAGCGTGTTCTCAAAGAACGGTAGTCGATTCGACACACTAATGTGCATCGAAATCAGCCCCCTGGATGCAATGAAGGAATTGAATGGCCCGTCGAAGTTCATGGTACTAGTCACAATTGTAACGTTCCGTTCCCTCATTCGTGCGGCGAACGTGCCACTACCGCCTCCTATATCTAGCCCAATACGTATTGTGCCGGTAGGTTTCATGGCCAGGATGGCATCAATGCTGTACTGGAGGCCATTGATCATGTCGTTCAGCCAGCGTGTTTTTTCACGGCCCTCTAGGTCGAAACAGTCCTTACAGTCATAGTTGCGTCTATCCTTGTTGCGGTTTACCAAACAAGTGTAGTTTTTGCAGGTATAGGGGTCCCAGACAATGCTGGTATCAGGTGGAATGGTCCACAAGCTTTCGGGAAACGGAACGGGCCCCGCGTATTTTTTCGGGGATTTAGGGTGGCACCGACGTCGAGGAAGCGGTTCACATCCTTTGAGCATCAGTTTTTGTGCAAACACGTCATCCGAGGGGCACTCCCCTCCGATTTCGTAGTTCATATATTTGGCTAAATCATCTTGGTATGCACGACAACCGGACCCTAGAGACGGGTACAATTCGTCCGCGCCTAGGTTGGCTGTGTAGCCTAGGGGGAGCTTGTGAGGCCCGACCGCAAGTTTGAGCTCTCCAACTAGTACCTCATTGTGCCACCCATCGAGCTCATTCGCTTGAGCTTTATCTCCATGGGCACGGCCCAGGTCGTTGAGTAAGCTTTCAAGTAGAGAATTGGAGGTGACAAGGCGACGTTGGAGGTCGGATAGTTGGGACTGCGCAAGGGTAAGTTGGCGTTGTGTTGTGTTGAGCTGGACTAGGAGTGTTTCAGAGTCGAATAGGTGGATGTGGGGGGTTTTGAGGTTCAATGGGGAGGAGTTGCAGAAGAGGAACGCGGTGACGAGGTTGGTGATGATAACAAGGAGGAGGATCTTGATTCTTGACCGGGCCAATCCTTGTCGAGAGTTGGATTTTTTCTCCAACTCGTCGAATCCACCCATTGAGAATGGTTAATGATTACGATGAAACAGGATGACTATACTCCACGAGCTGAAAGAATTTGGATGACACTTAGTAAAGACCAGTGCATGTACTAGTACTACTCGATCATAGGGTGATAAGAGGAGAGGTGGATCTAGTTTGGAAGAATAATGTGGGGAGTTGCGAGAGGGAATTAATGGAGTGAATGGGGATTGGGGATTTGGAGAAGTTAGTTTATAGGGGGATTAAGCAACTCACACATGCCTAACCCACTAAGTCCGGGTGATATTTTCTTGTATGGGATTGTGGGGATGAGTTAGGTTGCTTGGGATGTAGAAAGGGCGGATGAAAAGTACAAGTGACGGGTCAAACAAATGGAGTTTGTTAATAGTTCATGATAAGCGTACAATGATTACAATAATAGTTGGATCATTGTATATTTAGAGTAACAAATTGGTGCCGGAATTGCATCATGGTGTAATGTTAAGTGACCAGAAGACGGTGCATGGCTCGATCAAGGATGGTCGCTTCCGAACATAAATATGTCCGCGTATGATTATCGGATTGAAAGAATTGATGTTGTTTCTCCTTTGTAATTGTGATTTGCATGATCTCCTCGACTTTTGAGAGTTCATTTAAATGAAAGAGGTCTGGTAAACTTACTTTCTATTGCACACAATATTGATACCAAATGTGAACATATGATCTTGCAGGTGATGTTCGTTTTGTGTGTCTGAGTCAGTACTAATCTTCTTTTTGAGTTTTCTTGCCCTTTTTTTTTTGGGGCAAATGAAATTACAACATAATTACAACTTAAGTTGCAAAATTGTGTTCGAAATAACTCACCAAGGATGCACCCATGTATCCAGTGGCAGAGCCACGTTAGGCCCAGGGTGAGCGGCCGCTTATCCTGGATTTTTGTAAAATCGGGAAGACCTAGGTTATACAATTATTATTATTATTATTATTATTATTATTATTATTATTATAATAATAATTATTATTATTATTATTATTATATATATATATATAGAGAGAGAGAGAGAAAGGTTCGGGTGAGAACCATTCCCTAGGGTGAGAACCTAAGGGCCTATCCCAGCCATTCATCTGACTAATATTAACGGTCTAGATGTTATCCGTTATAATTAATTAGATTAATTAATTTTTGCATTAAGATGTCAATCCCTTTAATTAAGGGATGGGGACCGCATAATAAAAGGAATGAAGATATTCGACAGATTATTAGGCAACATGTATTGCTTTTTTTATTTTATTTAAAAGGAATGTAGATCACAGATTATTAGGCAACATATATTGCCTTTTTTATTTTATTTTATTATAAATAGCAACTGAAATTGGTGAAGGAATACTATAAATAGCAACTGAAGTTAAAATTATAAATAGCAACTGAAGTTGCTATTGTATCTACTTACAATACAGTCAGTTGCTATATAGTGAACGAATTGGTGAAGGAACGAATTGGTGATGATTCTGAAGTTGCTATTAAGTTGGGATACAAAATCTTCTCGAATAGCAACTGTAATAATTATAAATAGCAACTGTATAAATTATAAATAGCAACTGAAATAATTATAAATAGCAACTGAAATAATTATAAATAGCAACTGAAATTGGTGAAGGAATACTATAAATAGCAACTGAAGTTAAAATTATAAATAGCAACTGAAGTTTCTATTGTATCTACTTACAATACAGTCAGTTGCTATATAGTGAACGAATTGGTGAAGGAACGAATTGGTGATGATTCTGAAGTTGCTATTTAAGTTGGGATACAAAATCTTCTCGAATAGCAACTGTAATAATTATAAATAGCAACTGTATAAATTATAAATAGCAACTGAAATAATTATAAATAGCAACTGAAATTGGTGAAGGAATACTATAAATAGCAACTGAAGTTAAAATTATAAATAGCAACTGAAGTTGCTATTGTATCTACTTACAATACAGTCAGTTGCTATATAGTGAACGAATTGGTGAAGGAACGAATTGGTGATGATTCTGAAGTTGCTATTAAGTTGGGATACAAAATCTTCTCGAATAGCAACTGTAATAATTATAAATAGCAACTGTATAAATTATAAATAGCAACTGTAATAATTATAAATAGCAACTGTAATAATTATAATTAGCAAATGAATTAATTTGGGAAACAAAATCTTCTCCAATATTTTAAGGGAATAAATTATTTCTCTCTATATAGAAACTGACCAGATTTGCCTTAACCGTCGCACACAAAAAAAGTCAATTTATAATTATTCCTTTTATTACGCGGTCCCCATCCCTTAATTAAAGGGATTGACATCTTAATGCAAAAATTAATTAATCTTATTGTTTAATTTTAAAAAATCTTGACCGTTAAGATTACACAGATGAATGGCTAGGATAGGCCCTTAGGTTCTCACCCCAGGGTTGGTTCTCACCCGAACCGACCCCTATATATATATATATATATAAAAGGATGCACCCATGTATCCAGTGGCATAGCCACGTTAGGCCATATATATATATATATATATATATATATATATATATATATATATATATATATATATATATATATACTAGATTTGTCCGTGGGCATGTGCCTACGGCACGTCTTCGGAACGATACATAACACAAAAAGCCTGTAAATAGTAAAACAACAATTATGTAGCTCAAGTTTGAATAGTATGACAATAATTAGTTGTAAATAAAAGTTCATGTTTTCATTAGTATATGTTGAAAAATAATTATAAATAGGGTATAAAATCTAACTTCTTAGAATTTTACTAAGAAGTTGAAGAGATATTTACTATTTTCAATATAACACTAGCTATTTGCACGCGTGTGATGCACACCCTAATATTTAAAGGTGTGTAGGATTTTGAGGAAGGGGCAGGTCACCGAATAGGTTGCATGCATGCATACAGACAGGCATGCACAATTTATTCATTTTGATATTTGCTATTTGCATGCATGTGTTAGACCTACTGGCTTTGATAGGAGGAAACTTTCTTATGAATAAATTGTGCATGCAAGTCATGCTGTTGTCAAAACCGAAGAAGTCATGTTGTGTTAATTTATTCATTTTGATATTTGCATGCATGTGTTAATTATTTTTCCAAAATTAACCCTATATTTTTAGCCTTTTATTTTTACAGGTGCATGATAGTAAAAAGCCGCAAAATGGGGCTTTGCTTAATAATAGTATAGATATTTTGATATTTGCATGCATGTGTTAATTATTTTTTCAATACATGCAAATTACAATTCTGACCTCCGATATTAACCCTATATTTTTTTTAGCCTTTTATTTTTACAAGGGCATGATAGTAAAAAGCCACCAAAATGGGGCTTTGCTTAATAATAGTATAGATGTGCAAAAAAAATATTAAAATTCTGAAATTCTAAATTTCTAAGTAAATATAGAAAGAATGGGAGAGAGAGATAGGGAGAGAGAGAAAGAGAAATATGAAAAAGTGAAGAGAAAAGAGAGAGATAGTAATAAAGTAATAAGTTTTTTAGTTTTGGGGGAAAATTTTGATTTTGGGGCTTACAATTTTGGAGGAAAAATATGTTTTGTGAGGTTTGATCTAGGCCTTTGATTTTAGGGAGGATTGATTGTGAGCCACTTGATAGCTTTCTTTGTAATTTATTATATAGACTAGATTTGTCCGTGGGCATGTGCCTACGGCACGTCTTCGGAACGATACAAAACACGAAAAGCTTGTAAATAGTAAAACAACAATTATGTAGCTGAAGTTTGAATAGTATGACCAGGGGCAGAGCTATGTGGGGGCCCGGGGTGGCCCGGGCCCCCCCAAAATTTTGAAAAACCCCTTAAATTTTTTGAAATTTTTTAAAAAACCCCCCTAAATCTTTTAAATTTTATTATTTGGCCCCCCTAAAAATTATGAAAAATACCTATATATTTATATATAGTTATAGAATTTTTTCTTGGCCCCCCTGAAAATTTTGTTCTGGCTTCGCCCCTGAGTATGACAATAATTAGTTGTAAATAAAAGTCCATGTTTCCATTAGTATATGTTGAAAAATAATTATAAATGGGGGTATAAAATCTAATTTCTTAGAACTTTAAGTGTAGAGTTGAAGAGATATTTACTATTTTCAATATAACATGTGCGAAAAAAATCATTAAAAATCTGAAAAACTAAATTTCTAAGTAAATATATAAAGAATGGGAGAGAGAGATAGGGAGAGAGAGAAAGAGAGAAATATGAAAAAGTGAAGAGAGAAGAGATAGATAGTAATAAAGTAATAAGTTTTTTAGTTTTGGGGGGAAAATTTTGGTTATGGGGTTTGAAATTTTGGAGGAAAAATATGTTTTGTGAGGTTTGATCTAGGCCTTTGATTTTAGGGGGGATTGATTGTGAGCCACTTGATAGCTTTCTTTGTAATTTATTATATAGATATATATATATGTATTACTCTATATACTTTTATTGACAAATTAGTAACTTTGTGGTTAGGTGGTTAAAACTCCACTATATAAGAGATCCATGATTCAATTCCCTTATGTAGCAACTAATTTTTCATATTTTTTTTAATATAACTTGGTTTTGGATTGTGAATAAACTTTCATTAAAGTTTTTAATAAAGTTATATACTATATATTTATAAAATTTTGAATATCTAATTAAGTTTGAGAAAGTACATTTTTCATATTGAAAACATATATTTGAATTTAATCTCATTATTTACGTTCTTAATAATATTTTTCGGTGTCATCCTTGTACAGAAAACTAAACGATGGCAGATTAAGACGTAGTGACACGGTTAATATCTGGAACTCTCTCGCTCCTCTCAAGGTTAAAGTGTTCCTCTGGTTAGTTTCTAACAATGCCATCCTCTCCAAGACCAACCTGCAGAAGCGCTCTATGCCGATCGATGTGTGCTGCTCGAGATGCACTAACGTCAAGGAAGACACTGATCATATCCTTTTTAAATGTCCTAGGGCTTTATCTGTTTGGGAGGTGGTCTGTCTAGGTTTCAGGTGTAGGGTATTTCCCAGTTCTAGGGCTGAGATTTGAGATCATTGGAGGGTGGGTGGTATTAGGAGAGAGGATAGGGTGACTTGGGAGTTAGCTATTGCGACTACGTTGTGGGGTTTATGGCTAGACCAGAATGTGTTATGTTTTTAGCATACCAATCATAGATTATCTGTTCTCATGCATAAAATTTTATGTTTTATTCATAATTGGGCAGGACTAGCAGGGGCTAAAAAGAGACTGCATATGGAGGAGGAGGAGGAGGAGGAGGAGGAGGAGTAGGGGATGGACTTGCTTGGGCATGCTGGTTATGGAGGGACTGCGGGACACTTCACTGTATGTGTTCAGCGTTAGACTTTTGTATTACCTTTTGATGTTTCGATCTGGATGTAAGCTCGACTTTTGTATATTAGTATGTAATCAGTTTTACTATGTTTCGTTAATAGTTCAATGACCAGGGTCATCTTTTATATATATATATATAGAATTATGCAAGTATGAGTTTTTTTTATTTCTTCTCATTAGGCGTGCAACTCAACTTACATATATTATGCAAATATTTACTCAACCGTATGTTAGAAATTAAATAGTAAATCTCATCACTAAATATCCCGTAGTTAAATAATTGATAGTTTCATATAACTAATAAATTGCTAAATGTAAAAACTCCCGTTCCACATAAAATATATACGCAATATTTTTCTTTTACATTTTTTGATAAATAAATATAAATTTTAAAAAGGTACTATTTACTTATGCCCATCCTGACTAAAATTTTCACGTCCGCCCGTGTGTATCATAAGTGAATTGACAAAACTTCTAAAATTAAAAAAATCAAACCACCGAATGTCTTCGTCAAACAGATACAGATACCAAAAACAATATCAATCTCTGAGTAAAAGCAGTGAAAACTTGCAATATTGGTTAAAAGTGGCAGTGCATGTTAGTGATCTCCTATGCCAATCACTTGCCCAAACTCATGGTTGGAATTTTCATCAGAATCTTGTACATGCTCTCAAAGTCAATACAATTAGATTTGTATCACATTCTTCCTCTACTTGGCACGCCATTAGGTTACAGTCAACTAAGTACTGATCATATTAATGTAGTGGAAGGCTATCTACCACATTCAAACAAAAGAAAACTAAAAAAGTATTAAGATTAGAAAAGGCTCAAAACTTAGTTAACATTATGTATTAAACAAGTGAGAACTAGCTGGACTTTGAGTAATACTAAATTCAAGGAGGAAAAGTGTGTGCCTCCCTCAGTACTCTCATGTGATACCTTCAATGAAATTGAGCTCTCTTGAAGTTAGAACAGTTTCAGATTCATAGGCCATTAATTGCTTGCAAGAGCATTCTCCAAATATGGACGTAAAGTTGAATAACATGATCACCGAGTTATAGTTCAGATGCAAGGGTTTGGGATGGGTAAAGGGAGATATATATATGAGGTTTGAGACCATGCTACGTCGCAGTCTTTACTTTAATAAAATACATATCGAATCACATGGCAAGTGGTTAGAGTAGTACTCTCCTTGATGCAACATAATAATGGACAATCAAGGGCTTGAAGCTGAATCCGAACTTCCATGTAAAGTCACCTAAACTAGATTCAATAGCTTACTTTTGGGTGATAGGGGAACCTAGTTTCCATGAATTTGGATCCTCTCTAGTACTGAAGGATCCAGTATGTTATCCAACTATCCAATCAACACATTCGTGTTGATTATCCAACTATCCAATCAACACGAATCAACACGTTCGTGTTGATTCGATAGTTGGATAACATACTCAACCCAAAAAAAAAAAAAAAAAAAAAAAAAAAACATACTGTTTCATGGAAACGGTATGCTTCTCTTTTGTTTCAGAAAATGCATATCAATAGATTGGTTGTAATCTCTTACTTATGCTATATTATTTTCTATGCATGAGCGTGAACTTCATTTCTACCTTTTTTTTTAACATTTACAAAAATTAATTATGCCTATAATTAAGATTTAAATGAGCTTAAGACAGTTCTAAAATAAATATTTATAAACCCGAGTAAAGTTTGAACAAGTCTCAAAATCAAGCTTTAAATGAACATGTTAACGAGAACAAAACGAACCAAGCTTCCAACACAAATAAACAAACCAAGTTTTAAATGAACACGGGCGAACCAAACAAAGCTCATTCAATTATAAATGAACACGAATCAAGCTTGAACAAAGCATTTCCATAATCAAGCCCAATAGGGCTCGGCTCTACTTCAGCTCGTTTGGCTCATTTACCATCCCTATCTATGCCTACCCTATATATTTACTAGTAATTATGCGTGTGATGCACGTCTTAATAAATATATATTCTTAAAAGTAAAAACTCTGACATAGTCTGGTATCGAACCTGAGGCCTCCTTTATATTAGTTATGCACGGGCGATGCTCGTGTTGAGTTGTATACAAAACGACAACTACAACTTTGAAAAGGGCTGATTTAATTTGCAGGCCCAATTGAGATGCACATTAGCAGGCCCAAGGGAATTTCTTCATAGGGTAAATTTCACTAAACTATACCCGTGTTTCACCAATTTGCAGATAACTATACTCATATAATTTAATATCAAGCAGTAAAAGCGATGACGAGGTCACCTTATTATCAACATATATATATATATATATCAAGGAGTAAGGATTACATACAAAAGAGTTTACTTTAAAGGATCTAGCACCCAGAGGAGGTAATAGGGAGAAATATAGAGGTTGAGACACTAGAGTGAAGAGATGGTAGATGACTACTATCGTACACATCTACTTACTCTAAAGCCTTGGTCACATCTTCTCTCCAAAGCTCCATTTGTTCCTCCTCAACAAAATTGGATGAAGATGATTTCAACCAAACAAATATATATAGTCCCAGAATAAGAGCTAATGCTATGCTCCAGAAAATTTTATAGCACAGACTTCTTAAAACAGAGATAAACTTCAGAAACTAAGAGCTAATGCTATGCTCCAGAAAATTTCTTCAATGATGTATCAATATTGGGGGTCAGATTCTAGTGGTGATTCAGTGGAAGATGAAATCTCCTGGATCATCTCCATCCTCACTGTCGCTGCTCAAGATGACTGCATCTGCAGCTGTCTGGCCGGTGCTGGGTTGCAGGTTAGGGTCATGCAGAAGAGCTGTTGCTCCATGTTGGATCTGCAGGATGCCAACCATCTTTGCCCTCTTTCTTTCTTTCTTTCTGCTTGGGGAAGCTGCATATCTATATTCATGATGAAACATGCAAAATAATTATCAGTGATCGTACGTTTTAGCAAAATTAATTAGAAGTTGTAAAATTAAAAGACCTATTGTTTCTTTCTAACCCCAAGACCCAGGGGAACAACGAGGGAGCTTAGCCACAGAGGCGGCCTAGAGGGAGAGGCGGACTGCGGAAGACGACGGATGGGTATCAACAAGGTGGGAGTCAGCTTCAGAGTTTGTTGAAGCCGCTGCTCAGACAGAGCGCATTATAGGAGGCTTCGTTTTGTATTAGTTTGTTGTTGCTTTAGTTTGCAAGCTTTGTATTAGCATGTTGTTGATGTCGTTTTGTTTCGGGTAGGTCCGAGTACTTTGGTGGGAACATCAGGTCTGTTGTTTGTATTTTTAACTTCTGCTGTACTACTGTGTTTCGTTATTACTTATTAATGAAATGGTGACGTGATCTTTTATCCAAAAAAAAAAAAAAATCCCCAAGACCCAGCATACCCCTATTGATATGAGACAACTACACATGAGCAATGAAGGGTTTTGATGGTGCAAAACACCAGGAGGAGAAACCATCAATGATCACTTGGGCCTTTTTTCCTATTTCATGTTTGGGCCGTACTCCATATTTTTATTTCTTTGTCCCAAGGCCGAGCTTCAGTTACAACTACATTTCGCATTTGTAGAAAGGCAAAGGCGGAGCATGACTTTATTGGTGGTTTGGTTGTATGAGTTTTTTTTTTTGAGGTAATAAGAAATTAATAAACAACCCCGGCATGCCGGGAAAACGAAACAACAATGCAGGAAATAAAACATAAGCCTCTCAACAGCACCCTGGGGGTGGGTTACATAATCCAAACCTCATACAACCCAAAAGTACAAAAGAGTGAAACAAGAAACAAAAGGTAACAGTGGCCGCTGGTGGCTGCCTAAAGAGCATGGTAGGTGTCCCCTCCTCAGTCCAGGTTTGGTTGTATGAGTTGAAAATTAAGCAAGAAACATGTCTTTGAGTGCAAATTCAAAATTTACAAAAAAAAAATAAAAAATCATAATGATAAGAAAGCGTTCACTGTTATACGACGGTATAGAAAAACTAACAAATCACAAGCAAATATCATGCTTACGTAGCTCAGGCTACCATGCTTTCCTAGTCCCATATTCCAAAGAAACATTCAGATCTATTCAAAATTAGTCTATGTTCGGAAATATACGATGTTTAGTCGACAAATTTGTGTTGATCCATCCAACCAACTTTGAAATCTCTTCAACTACTCTACCTTTTTTTTTTTTTGCATCTTTATTTTTCTCTCATCTTTGGAGGTAAGAGCATTTCTCTTATCTTTGGAGGTAAGAGCATCTCCACTCGTTTTTATCAAATGTAGCAAAATGACAAAGAATAGGCAAAAAGATGATTTTGCTGCACTTTCGTAGTTTGCCAAAATTTGACAATTGAGAAGAAAAAAATGGGCAAAATATCTTATTGTGTCCGACCAATTTTTTATTTTTTTTGAAAAATAATTTGAGGGACTTGGACTTTGAGAAAATTTTGATGAACCTGGAGGAACTTTGACTTTGACTTTTATAAAATAATTGGACGGATTTGGATTTTGATAAAAAAATTTCAATTTTAAATTATGGAGGAACGGGACATGTCCCTTTTGTGTTATTTTTCATCAGACAGAACAACTTGTTCGGTCCAATATTTTTATAAAAAAAAAAAAAATTGAAAAAGTTATCCATCCAATCCATTTTTAAAAATTAAAAATTAAGAGAACGAAACATCATGTTTCATCCACCTATGCTACCAAAAAGACCAAGTGATATGAAGAAAATTGATCAAAACAAATTTAAGGCCTAGTACAAATTCGCTCCTTTGAGCGCACCTAAAAACATATTCATGTAATCAATTGAAGGGAAAAATTCAAGCGAGAAATGTTGTCAATGTGTTTGACTTTGATAAATTCCGACCATCTTCAACTAAACGAATCATCTGTATCCCACATCCGCATTCGAAAAACATATTCACATCAGTTTTTTTCCAACTCCGACAAGTCAAATCAGGTTGCTCACTCAATCTCTTGATCTAGAATTTTTTGCCGTGATTGGCACTTTTGGAAAATATTTGCAATTATGGGTCAGTTTTGAAACTATTAGCGTTCGTGGACTAACTTGTACCACGTCAGCAGGCAGCAGCGGCCGTTATTCCCAATAGCGGTCTCTTCATTTTCGAGGTTGCTAATGGGAATAGCGGCTTATGTTTTAAATGTTTTTAAATTTTTTTTTTGCCATCGCTATTCCCACTAGCGACATTAGTTACATGAGATTAGCGACTTCGAATGAATGTATTGAGACACTAAGCGTTTTCTAAAGAGGTTTCCCCAAAAATTTAAAACTGAGGTCGCTATTCCCAATAGCAACCTTAGTATACTAAGGTCGCTATTTCCAATAGTGACCTACAGGAGGAAACACAATCTCCTTGTTCTTTATAAAATTTGCAAAATAGCATACAACTAAGGCCTCTATTCGGAATAGCGACCTTAGTACAATAAATGTCTCTATTCCGAATAACGACCTTAGTTTTAAAAATAAATTGTTTGTCATTTTTCTGAGAGCAAAAGCTCTCTAGATTTTGCTAAGTGTTCAAATACAGCTCATTAAAGGTCGTTAATCCCATTAACGACCTCATATAACTAAGGTCGCTAGTGGAAATAGCGACGGCATAGAAAAATTTTTAAAAAAATAAAAACATAGGTCGCTATTCTCATTAGCGACCTCGAAAATGAAGATGCCGCTATTGAGAATAGCGGTCGCTGCTGACGTGACACAAAGTAGCCCAAAAACACTAATAGTTGGGAAACTGGCCCAAAAATGCAAATATTTTCAAAAAGTGGCCTATGTAGGCAAAAAACTCCTTGTTCTAACCCAAAAAAAATAATAATAAATCATCCAAGTCGTGCAATTTTTTATTTGTCCATCTATGAAAATATCTAGGTTCCTTGTTAACCATGATTGTAGTTAGGGTTGGCAAACGAGTCATGCGGGCCGAGTCGGGTCGGACCCGCCCGGGTTCGCACCCAACAGCGGGTCCGGGTCGGGTCGTTGGGCTAACCGGGTCGGGTCGATGGCGCTAATTCGCAACCCGCCCAACCCGTGAACCCTTTAGGGTCCAACCCGGATCGGGTCGGGTAGTGGGTTGGCCCGGGTTAGAGTTAACTTTTTTTTTACTTTAAAAAAAATGCTATTTTAATAATAAACAACAAAATGTAATAATAATAATAATAATAATAAGATTGAAAGGGTGAAATTGGCAAAAAAGTTATATATTATTAATTTGATTTCAACTTATACAAGTTTCAAAATTTGTAATAAAAGAAATAGAGATTTTCTACAAATTTGTTTTATACAATAATAAATTTCTTATATACAATTTCAATTTACTTCAATTTTCCGTATTTAAAATAACAAACAAAAATTTAATATATTTTTTAATCTATTTACAATTGTCTTCAATTTGATGGCCTTCAATTTGTCGTTGTTGACTTGTTGTTGTTGTTGGTCTTGAATTCTTCATTTTGGTTGCTATTGTTATTGTTGTTGTTGTTCCGGCGAGTTGCTCCCACTTGTAGACGTAGATAATGCTTTTTCTTGTGTCCTATCTTCAGTTTTCAGCCAGTATTCTGTGCAAATGAGCATCTCTAATGATTGGGACTTCAAGCGATGCATGTAATCAGTTAGAACCCTGCCACTTGTATAAAATGTACTTTCAGAAGCAACTGTAAAGACATGAGGAGTTAGTAGATCTTTAGCCATATATTTAAGAATACTATAAGTGTGTTCATGATCTTTCCACCAATGTAAAATATCTAGTGAAGAACTAAAAGACTCAGAATCTTGTTGGTTATACAAATTTAATTCATTTTGTTGATTAGTCCTAGGTTTTTTTGATTGAATTTGTGTAAATAAATTAAATGTTCTATTATCAAATTTACTCTTATCCTTACCTTTAAAAGTAGCAGAAGAAGAACTAACTATAAAAGTTGTACTAATAGAAGCAAAAGATCTATCATAATAATCATACAAGTTACTTAATGTAGATTCAAATTTAACTAAAAAAGAAGCGCAATCAATTTCAGAATTTTCATCCCCAAGTAAATTTAAAAACATTTCAATCAAACTCTTCTTACCTTCTAATTTGATACAAGGATCCAGAACGGTAGCAACACAATACAACATAGGAGGAGGATTAAAATACTTCAAAAAAAATTTGTATGCAGGTTTGACAATATCACCAACAAAAGCATCATCTAACATTTCTTTAAAAGTTTGCATCATAGCAACTATTGAAATAAAAATGCTACTAAAAGTAGATTCATATGATTTCGAAAATTTGAAAGTTGCGGTTTTAAAAGGTTATAAAAATTTCAACAAAGATTCGGCAAAATACCAATCGGGGGGAGTCATTTCAAAATTTGGCATATTTTTTGCGATAAAAAATCATTTATACATGCTTTATATTCGGTAACAACATGTAATAAATCAAAAGTAGAGTTTCATCGGTGTTTAGCATCCTTTGGAAATTTTCTAAAAGGTACATTTGAAATCCTACACCAATTTTTCCATTCTTGAAATATGGTGCCACTTAATGCAATAAAATGTACACAATTTCTAATTTTAACTATATATGGTTCCGCTATTTTTAATGCATCTTGAACACATAAATTTAAAATATGACATGCACATTTAACATGAAAAATATTGTCAGATGGAGGGTTTAATACGGTTTTTAAAATACTAATTGATGCATTGTTGTTAGATGCATTATCAAAACTAATACACATAATTTTATCGCGAATAAGAAAAATATCACAAATTTCTAAAATACGGTTTGCTATTTCAATGCCACTATGGGGATAGGGCAACCCGACAAGTGATATGATTCTTTTTTGAAGAATCCAATCACTGTCTATCCAATAACAAGTTATTCCCATCATTGGTATATTGTTGCAACATGTCCAACAATCCGAAGTTAAACTAACTCTACAAGTTAAATTCCATAAAATTGCAATCAAAGCGTCCTTCATTTTATTGTACATTTTAAAACAATCCGATTTGCAAGTATTTATAGGGATTCTTCTAAAATGAGGGTTTAAGGCGGTTTAATTAAAATTTTCCAAGTCCCTACTCTCGGGATAGGAAAATGGTAACTCCTCCTTTATTACTAATCGGGCCATTTCCTGACGAACAAGATCGAGATCATAAGGGTGGCTATCTAGACCGGTCCTAAGGTTGATTTTTTGTTGGCCGGGTAGGTCAACAAAAAATTCTTTATGCACACTTAGGATGTGTCGCTTAATTGTACCTGTGCCCTCACCCCTCTTCCATTTGTATTGCTTAGAACATGTTTTACAAACTTTCAAACCTATACCCGGTACATTTTCGTCCGGAATATAATCGTAAAATTTATGCCAATCACTACTTTCCCCGCTAGTTTTCCTACCACTAGCGGATTGTGTTGTTTCGGTTGCTTGTTGTTGTGGTTCTTCTTCTAATTATATGTCTCCTACAAACTCATCGTGTGTACCCCATTGTTGGGTAAGAGGATCATGGTACTCTTCGGCAGGCTCATTATGTGGGACAATTGGTAGCCTACGAGAAGTGCCGGTGGAATCTTGCCCACTTTGGTTACGACCGCTACCGCGTGATCTAGACATGTTGATATGTAGTAGTGTATGTAAAAAAAAATACACAATGTAGGGGCAATAAGTTACCAAAAAAAAAATCTAGAAAATAAGAGGGTTGTGAGAGAGAAGATAAAAAAAACCAACAAATAAATAAGATACAAAAAATTATAACTACAAAAAAAATAAAAATAGAAGAAGAGGGATGTGAAATTTTGATACCGTTCACCGTGGATACTCGTATATAAAAAAAACCCGTGAAAATAAGAATAGAAGTGGAAGTAGAAGTCCGGAATTGAAGACTTGAAGAGAGCTTGGAGGAGAGTTGAAGACTTGAAGACGTTGTTGAATTTTGAGTTCGATACGATCGGAATTTGATCGTGTATGTCTTGCTAGTTGTTGTTTGTTCAATTGTTCACAAATTGAAATTAATTGAGTAATAATAGTAGAGAGAGTAAGAAAGTAAGATGTGAATTTTTTCTTTGGGTTTTAGGGGGTATTTATAGGAAGAAAAAAAAACAACAAAAAAAGACACAAAAACGGCTAGAATAGCCATTCTGGTGAACAATGCCTCTCAGCGACCCGTTGGACCCGCGGGTCAACGGTCGAACCGGGCCGGGTCAAACGGCTCTCAACCCGCGGGTTCGCGGGCGGGTTGGATCTTTTTTCACGGGTTATTCGGGTTGTATTCGCGTTATTCACGACCCGGGTCGACCCGTTTACATTAACGGGTCCGACCCGAACCCGAACCGCCGTTTCGCGGGCTGGGTTAAACGGGCGGGTCGCGGGTCGACCCGACCTGTTTGCCATCCCTAATTGTATTCATCTATCTACTCCTCTACCCTCCCGGAAAATTTTTCTAAATTCTCCTTCCTTTATGGGAATCAACAATGATGATGACTAACCACTAGATCCTAATGACGCTCGGAGCACCCACAACTCAACAAACAAAATAACATTACTCTACCTAACTAAAAACAATTGTCCCTTTAGTTGGATTAGTAATTTACTCGTGCAATGCACGTTTTAATAATTTTTATCAGTATAAATAAAAACTTTGATGTACGGAGGACTCGAACCTGAAACTTCCTTTATATTTGTTGTGTACGTGTGTTGCACATATTGGTAGATTTACAAATGACACTAATGCCTTCTCCCATTATAATATTAAAGATTATTATTATTATTACTAGTAATTTACACGTGCGATGCACGTCTTAGTATTTTTAAAAATAAAATAAAAACTCTGACGTAGTCTGGGTTTGAACCAAATACTTCTTTTACAATAATTACGCACGTGCGTTATATGTGTTGGTAGATTTACAAATGACACTAAGGTCTTCTCCCATTATAATATTATTACTAGTATTTGTCACGTGCGATGCACGTTTTGATAAGATTTGGAAGATTTTCATGTGCGATATATATGTTAAGAAATAATTTTGGAGATGGACGTACCTTGCACGTAATTAGGGAAAAAAATTTGAAGAAAAAACTATGATTTGTACGTGCAATGCACGTATTTATAAATAGATTTTGAGTTATACGTGCAACATATGTGTATATTTGGTGTTAAAAAATATTGAAATTTATTTTGCACGTGCGTTATACGTTTTGAATATGTGAAATTTTGTTTGTTTGTTTGTTTTTGTTGTAATTGATGGTAGAGTTTGAGTTGCATGTATAATGTTTGTATGTTGACAAATTACAACTCCGACTCTCCCATTATATATAGAGATTACTAGTAATTTATACATGCGATGCACGTCTTAATAAATTTAATTTTTTAAAAGTAAAAATTCAGATATAGTATGAGTTTGAATCTGAAACCTTATTTATATTAGTTATGTACGTGCGTTGGATATGTTGGTTGATTTACAAATGACACTAAGACTTTCTCCCATTATAATATTATAGATTAGAGATTAGATATTAGATATCAGAAATATTATATTATATTAGAGAATCTGTAGTCGTTGGCTATATATATCCAAAAAATGGATAATTTGAAAGAAAAAAAAACCCTCTGTAGTCGTCGTCGTCTATATACCTATTTTTTGGGTTTGGGATGAACAGGAAACGTCTATATTTGCAACGGAAATGACGTTATGCATATTTTACAAATCAGACGATGATTTACCGTCTTAGTGTCGGGCGGTATATGATATGTCATCTGAGACAATTTTTTTAATTGCGAAACGAGTGGACGGCAAATGATTTCGCGTTGAATTGTAAAATAAAAAAATGAAATCGGAAGATGTTCTTCCGTTTGGGGAAGAGAGAGAAAAGTCGGCATTTGTGCATAGGTGTTGGACGGTACATCATGTGCCCGTCCATCACATTTCTTGATTTTTTTGATTTTTTTATTTATGGGAAGGCAGATCATCTGCCGATCTGCCGTCCTTCACATTATTTAAATAAAAAAAAATGCAGATCTTCAAACGGTATATGATATTCTGTTTCATTTTAAAAAAGTTATTTTTTGAGTATAGATGACTGCAGCGTTTGAGCTATTTGTTATTTACAAAATATTCATATACCCATGTTTTAACTTTAACGACTACAGATGCTCATTGAGATTAGGGATTTGAGATATACAGTATTAAATCTCCTACCCATTAGCCTAAACGGGTTCACCCGTGTCCGAAAACCCACACCCAAAATCCACCGCTCTCTCTCTCCTCATCTCATCACCGTCCTCAACCAAGTAGAGAGAGAGAGAAAACTCCATGAAATTTCCCCCAAATTTCTAGGGTTCCAACTCCTGTCTTCAGCTCACTCCCGATTCAGTGGCGACGATGTCGCGGCAGTCGGCGACCGCCCCGCACTTCCACAAGAACAAGACCCTCGACAACAAATACGTGAGTAGCACTCCATTTCTTGAATTCTTCGAGTGTTTTGACTTGTAGTTGACGCGCTTTCTGACGCAATTTGGTGGTTTGGTTGTAGATGCTGGGGGATGAGATCGGGAAGGGGGCGTACGGTAGGGTTTACAAGGGTTTGGATTTGGAGAATGGGGATTTCGTCGCGATCAAGCAGGTCTCGCTGGAGAACATTCCACAGGAGGATCTCAACATCATCATGGTATGGAATTGAGATTTAAAGGTGTGAGCTTTGGTAGGGAAGATGGTAGTTTTTTAGTGTTGGGTTGTGATTTGGATGTGTTCGGTGGAGATTGTGGTTCGGTGTGTGTAGACAGTTGGTGATGTGTTGATTGTTCGCAAGGGGATTTGGGAGTGGTTGGAGGTTTAATTAGAGTTGTTTTTTAAGTGGAGGTACTAAGTTTGCTAACTTTTGTTGTCGCACCAGCTACATTCGACGCTAAAAGTAACTGTAGTTATCTTTTGAGTAAGTGTCTGGCGGGCTGCAGTTGAGATAATATTATTTTTGAGAGGAAAGTTAAAATAAATTTGGTGCGAATGGGGCTTAGATAACTGTGGTTATCTCAGTTTTTAGGTTGAGGTAACTGTAATTACGATCAATAATTTAATGGATCAGTGGATCGGGCTAGTTTTGGAGAGGGCCAATCGGATCCTCCTTCAAAAGATCGGTATCGGCCGGATCGGACCGATTCAGGGTGAGGGCGATACCACCTATCTGCAAAATTTAAAAAATAAATAAAAATTGATCAATTAATTTTAATTAAAGTCACAAGATTTTATTTGATATAGAAAATATTTAAGTATTATTTTTGTTTTGAAAAAATACCATATACCAAAACACCGATCCACTGATCACTGTCTATTTGGCCGATACCGGCTAAAATATTTTAGCAACCCGATACTGTTCCCCATACAAAGATTTTAAACTTTGGTTGTGATAATTAAGGTAAGTGAGATAATGATAATAAACTTCAGCTGTCGTAAACTAACTCCAATTCCAGACACACCCTTGATGTAACCTTGGTTGTAATGATGATAAGTGTAATTTACAACCAAGTATAAATCATTGTTGGAAGATGCATACTTTGTTACTTAGTATGACTTGTTATAATCGTTTAGTGTAGGAAATTAACTATAGTGGGCCCAAAATACCATACTATGTTTGTTTATGGAACTTTGATATTGGTTGCTATTTTCTCTTGTTACTATAACACATGTAATTTACCCACCCACATTTTTATTTATTTTCTCACTTTCTCTCCTAGGGCACATTCGATACACTATGAATGAGTAGTGAGAAGAAAAATAAAATGAAAAAGAGAGGGGGGAAGGAAATTGAGAAACTCGCGTAGAATGCTGTGATGGTGTTGCCAATAAAGAAAACAAGTCCAACGAAAAATATGTCTTGTTGAGGGGGATTTTGTGAAGATTGGTACGTGGCACGGAAATCATGGTAGGCAATAGGTTGGATGAATTGACATGCGTTCACTACAGGCAAAGAAAGAGAGCGAGAATTAGTAACTTGAATTTTTTTGGTGGGAATAAACGGCATATAGTAAGCACAACTTTATTTCTACAATTTACTTGTTAAGAGAAAGGAGGAAGCATTATGTAGTGATGTCTGTTTGGTTTTGGTTTGCAAGGTTCTCCTTACTCATAGGGAAGCGGTGGGTCTGTCTTCTAGTTTGTGGGTCATTATCGTGAACTTTGCGTTCTCTACTTGCCAATTAAATTTGATTAGTTTTTTTTTTCTCTAACTATATAGATATTTTGTCGTGGTGCTAATTAATGGACTAATTTGTACCAGTTTATATATTTCTTAAGGGAGCTCCACATTAATGTAGTTATTTTCTATATGTTCAATGTTTAATTTATTAGGGGCAATTATTTCACGTATAGAAAAATAATATTAACAACAGTGTATATTTCTATAAGTATGTCAAATCAAAATCTTGTTTACACATTGCGCTATGCTATTTTTACTTGTCAAAAGTTGGTCCACCACGGTATTCTTTTCCTATTTTCAACATTCGAAACAAGTTTCTAAATGAGCACTCACTTTTGCACTATACCAATTTTTCTTGTGATGATGTGAATTTGATGTAGTTCTCAATTATGAATTAACAATATGTTTGACTTATTAAAGATTTTGATCACAAAACATATCAAATTTTAATGCCTAGAAATGATTTAGTGAATTTTATTAAACATTGATACATATTTGATCCAGCTGATAATTCACTATATATAGAGGCATGGACATACAGTACACAGACGAAGAACTAACCTCCAGATGAGAGAAACTATTTATGGACACAATGATTTACACAGGCAATAATTCACACATCACACATGTAAGTTACTGACGCATTATAGTGAGCAAGGTTTTAAATGGCTGGTGTCAGTGTCATGGCGGCCCCGGAATTTTCATGTTGGACAAAATATATCGGTATATATCTAGTGCTGTTATGTTGGATAGATAAGTCTATCCTAATTTTGATTTGATAGTTACATACATTACATTGTCACATGTATCATATAACTAACACAAATAATATGAAACTAAATGTATTTAGAATGCAACACGAATTAGACACACATTACAAGTAAATTTCATACAATGATGCACAACATACCAAGGTTGTAAGTGTTGGATGTCAGCATCATGCTGGCTAAATTTTTTTAACGTTGGTTGGCGAATGTTGAGGACATAGCATAAATATTGGAACGTTATAATGGTTAAATATATCTCTTAAGTCCTAAATGAGTCTATATAACCATAGTATATATTTCTCCTCTTTTTCACTCTCTCATCTCATTGTGAGACAGAAAGATACAAACAATAACAAAGAAATAAGTACAATAACTGAAGGCAAAAATTGTAAATGATATAGAAAAGGATAAATTCAAAATCGATTTGAACCCTTGTTCTCCAGCATAAAGATTTGTAATGTAATCAGTATATCAAGTTATTGAGTCAATAGCGATTCTAACATTGTAAATAATATAGAAAAGGATAAATTCAAAATCGATTATAACCCTTGTTCTCCAGCATAAAGATTAGTAATGTAATCAGTATATCAAGTTATTGAGTCAATAGCTGATCTCTGTCTGAAAAACTAAAATTGTAATTACCATATTTTGAGCTACTTTTAGAACATGTAACTCAATATTCCATCAATGAGCGTAGGCTTTTCAAATAGGACTGGAAAACCTAATAATAGTGATGGAAAAGAAATTTTAATTTTTTTTAGATTACTATAGGAGCCTGATCTAGTCTTGTCTAAACAGCTCTTCCTTAACAGATTATAATGCTTCCTTTATGCTTTTATAGTCAAGTGCTGGCCATGCATAATTAATATTTGGCATTTTGAACCATGAGCAGTATCAGTTGTGTATTTTTGTAGATGATATATTTTTTGAGCAGTGCTTAAAATGTTACTTTTTTTGTGTGTGGCATCCTTCTACACTCGGTGAATTCCATCATTCAGCAAGAAATTGATCTACTGAAGGTACTACTCTCAATCATAGTAATTTGCATGTTTAATTGTTATCTTGATTAAATTCCATCGAGTTATATAGATAGCGTTAGATATGTTTCGGTGTTTATGCAATTCTTTTTTGAATTGAAGACTTCCACTAAAGATGTTGGCAGATAATCTTTTAAAATTACAATTCAAGACAATCAAATGAAATACAAAGAATTACATAGCTGTCAGGTGGATTCATCGACTTTCTCTGTTCTTAATGTGTTAAAGTTTGGTACAAGAACAAGGTGCTTGTTTTACTTGTTGATTATTAGAAAGCTGAAATGGAAAGTGTATGTCAGAGGCAAGCAAGGGGAACTAAGTAGGATTGCACCTTATTTCAAAATTTCATTAACACCACCTATGGAAAAGGCACTTGGTAATGATTAAACCTTATTTCTATAAGAACTTACATAGCTTTATGCTCTTGTTGGCTACCTTGGAAAAATTTATCTTGTATTTGGTCTTAAGACCATCAATGAAAATCTAGATATGAACACTGGAAAAGATAGGGTAGCAATTGAAAACATAATAATGGAGTCATGTCATATATGATTTTGCTTGAGCATCTACTGGGAAGTTGAGTGGTTTTCTGATTCATGGTTTTGCTTGTAGAATCTTAACCACAAAAATATTGTGAAGTATCTTGGATCATTAAAGACAAAGACACACCTGCATATCATTCTTGAGTAAGTCATTGTCCATTCACATCTTTCTTCGTCATTATATTCTATTTTGCATTTGTTTTCTAAGAGTAGAGTTTAGTAAAGTAAAAGATGTATTTGTCATTTCTATCTGCTAAGAGTGGTCTTAATGTAGGTATGTGGAAAATGGCTCCCTTGCTAACATTATTAAGCCCAACAAATTTGGACCATTCCCTGAGTCACTGGTGGCTGTTTACATTGCTCAGGTGTGAATCTTATACAGCAATTTCTTTCATTCTTCGTCTCGATAGCCAAATATACATAATTCTCCATGACCAGGTATTGGAAGGTTTGGTCTATTTGCATGAGCAAGGTGTTATTCATCGTGATATTAAGGGTGCAAATATTTTGACTACAAAAGAGGTAACCTCTTTTTATTTTTTTGAATAATTTCTTTTAGTTTCTTAAATGATCTCTGTGGATCAAATATCAATCTGAGAATTCATGTAAGCAAATATTCTTTTTTGCTATATTCATCAATATTCACAATTTGTTAGATACCAACTTGTTAAAAAAAAAGAACTAAAGCCAAAAATTAAAACAGTGAGATTAGAATTAATAACCTTCCTATACTGCATATATGCAATGTCTTATATCTAGTAGTGCTTTGCATTTTTGTGAACTTCATTCTGGATCAAGTGGTAGCTGATGAGTTAATTTTCTTAGCTGGAGCAAACTCGATGATGGTCTTCAAAATTAATCACCCTTTGTGTGTTGTATATTAGCCATTCACGTCTGGCAGAATACATGACATGAGTACTCTTTGCCAGAAATAAAATTGAACTAAAACAAAAAATTTAAATAGTGAGGTTAGAATTAATAACCTTCCGATACTGCATGTATGCAATGTCTATCTAATAGTTCTTTGCATTTTTGTAAACTTCATTCTGGATTAAGTTGTAGCGGGTGAATCAGTTGACTTCCTAGCTGGAGCAATCTTAATGATGCTGTTCAAGTGTAATCACCCTCTGCGTGATGTATATTAACCATTTATGTCTAGCCGAACACATGCCATGAACACTCTTTGCCTGAAAATGATGGTACATGAAGCAGAGAAGTGTAAGCATCATTAATTTATTAAGGTTGCCAAGTTTAGAAAGTCACGCAAGGAAGAGAATTGATTCACACTATTTACTATTATTATTTTTGGTTGAATTGGGGATCACTACTTTTCATGCTTTTGCTTTTTGCAGCTTTTGTTTATATCTTGGAGAAACTTTTAGCAAGCGTATGCATGATGTATGCATGATGCAAAAAGTTCATATTTTATGTGTTATTTAGTTACTTTTTATGAATGTTTCATGAATGGATTTCTATTATGCATTCTTTATATTGTTTATAAAATCAGAGAAACTTATGATATATGAAAATTTATGAGTGTTTTTATTCACTCTTTATTTGTAATTCTTCTCCTATTTGTTTCTCTATTTTTTTTTTCTCCCAATGGTATGCTTAATGAATTGGGTGAATGTTTTCTAGGGTCTTGTTAAACTTGCGGATTTTGGAGTTGCAACAAAATTGAATGAAGCAGATTTTAATACGCATTCAGTGGTCGGCACACCATACTGGATGGCCCCTGAAGTAACTGTTCGAAGATTTACGTATTTAATTTTGTAAATAGTTTTTATAATTATTTCATTTGTTTTTAAATTGTTTTTTTAGGAATGTTGGATATTATGAACAATAGAAAAAACAAATTGCTTAATTCAGGAAGGAGTATATATTTAATTACACTCTAATGTTATTTGGGATCAATCTGCATTGTTTGTAAGCACAGTTACATAATAGCGCTATCTTTTTAATTAAAAAGAAGCTTTAGAAGCTGAGCCTCTTTCATTTTAGAAAAGGGAGATTGTGGATCTAATATAAGGAGATGTTAAAATTCAATTGACATTAGTCACCACAAAGAGAATGAAGGGTAGGATGGGATTGTCCATTTTAAAATTTGTATTGAAATCACAAGTGGCAGTAATACCGATAGAATTCTTCAAGGGGGCACTGGGCTCACAGGCCTTTGAGAGCACTCTATGAGCACACGTTGATAGAAACCTCCCATGAAAAATTCTTACCGTTCACCTTGTTCTGCATGCCTTAGATAGCCTGGATAGCCCGAGGAAAATCAAGTTAGTTGACATTCGTTTGACCATCCATCACGTCATTAAAAAAATAAAGAATTTTCAGCCATAAAATTTTGTTATGTTATAAAGCATAAACAAAGATACAAGTCCACAGTCAAGCCTAACCTCAATGGTTTGAGATTCCACTTGCAATATGAAAAGGTAATTAAGTGTTGAGATTGTAGCACTAGATAATAGGATTGACTGTAAGGATTGAAAAAACATTACACATCAAATGGGTGGCCAAGATGAAAACAAGGAGTAATAGGAATGGGCCATACACGTGTGTTTGCCCTCGACACACATGCGGCATACTTACTTGGCATGAGAAGACTCCACATACCCCCTAATTCTCCACTATCGCTTGGTAGAAAACTTAATATATATAACCCAACATCTTCTTTTCTCTCTCACTTGCCAAATTCTCTCATTCTCCAAACCGCTCTCTTTTTCTCCCTCATCATTCATCCTCTCCCTTTCTCATGACAATATGTGGTACTTACAAAGTTACAAGCATGACATCATAGTAGTCGCTAGTTTTATATTTGGATCAACTTAGTTGGACCTATTAAAAATCATATTTTTTGTTTTAACTGTACGAAAAATAGTTAATATTTAGTTTTTTGGGTAAACTAATTGTTATTTTTATCCACTGAGATGATATAGTATTTTTCGATACTTCCCTTTGTAACGTGAAAAACCCGTCAATTAAAGATTGTCTCAGTTCACGTAATTATAATACCTTATTTGGCATACTTTATGTTAAGATGATAAAACTTTTAACAATGGGACAACTTCGACCATATATTTTATATATGAATAAAATAGATGATTAGTGGATATGCATACAGTTTTCAGTTTCTAAGAATATTATCAGAAGATTCACAAGTGAGTGTGGAGACGGTGATCGAACCCTGTTTTAGGGAAAGCAAAAAAAATCAGATCAATTTTTAAAAATTCTATAAAAAGCCAACACTAAATGAAGAAGTAAAAATATTTACATGACGTTTTTTTTCCGTCTAAGTTCATCTACAAATTTGGTGAAATTTTACACCTTTAGTGTTACATATTGTTGAAATTACATAATTTGTTATCGAGCAAATACTTAAAAAGAAGAATAAACTTCCCTAAAAAAAGAAGAAGAAAAATACTTACTTACCTAACCCGAAAATCCAGCACAAAATTCTGGGAGGAATAGTAGGATCTTCTCGAAGCACTGGTGATTATCATGACCAATTGGCATACCTAAAAAGAAGTAACTTACAACTATTCAGGCTTTTCTTTTTTAGGTATTCCAATTGATTGTTCTACACTTCGGATGGTTTGTGCTTTGAGAAAATCTTAGCTATTAACCCTAACAGGTTTTTTGCAAGAATCTCGACTTATGTGAGTTTACTATTTTTTTAAAGTATTTATTTGAGAACAAATTATGTAAATCCTAAAAATATTTAACTTTACAGGTAAACTTTTTGTCAAATTAGTAGTCTTAACGAGGAAATGAACTTCAAGTAAAAATTTTAATTTCTTAATTTAACATTGTTTGCTTAGAGATTCTTTTTAAATTGATATTTATTTTTTCTTTCCCTAAAATAGGTTCAATTACTTGTCACTTTCACTCCCGGTCCTAGAGTTGTGATACTGTTTTAGAGACACTGAAAGTTGTATGCATATCTATCAATTTTTTTGTTTATAAAGATACGGTTTAAGTTGTCCCGTTGTTAGAAACTTTATCATCTTAACTTATAGGATTCGGCCTTCAAGGATTTAAATACAATATTTTTATTGCTAAATTTATATTATTTTCTATAAACAAGTTTCCTGTATAAATAATGAAAAGTGTTGCACTAGACTTTTATCATGTGAGCTGGTAAAAATCACTATCAATTTCTCTGAAAAAACAACTTACTTACGAATTGCATATATATACATATGAAAAAAGGGGACCTCATATCTTTAGGAGGAAAATTCTCTTAGAGATCAAAATGACTGCGAATTACTTTGCGTTGCTATAAAAATCGTTCCATGTTCAACATAGATATGTTTGTTCTATTTAGCTGGTCTATAGGCCTCAATACCTTCACTAAATTTAATTCACGAAATTGTAGGCTTTGGTTCTTCCATATTCACTCTCTGTCAGAAGTAAGGTTCCGGAAGCACCATCTTGCTCTGCTGGGGTTTCTAAGCTATTGTAGATGTGGAAGTTTTTGGATTGTTAGTTAACAAGAATCTGATTGATCTGTGATCCTCCACCTATCCTTGTTACACACACATGTTCTATTTCTTCCATCTCTATTTTCTGCCTGTTTATTTCCTGTGTGCATGGTTCTATCTCCTCCTCCCTATAGATATGGAACTTAGTGGAGTATTGTGGTCGCTTAAGCACGGGGTTGAAGTATGGTTGAATTTGGAGGGTAGAAAAGAATCAGATTTCTAGGCTTTTAGTTATGGAAAAGTAGGTGAATTGGAGATAAAGGATGAAGAGAAAATGGACTGATGTTGGTATAAGAATGGAGGCAATGCAACTTCCAGTCTTCAATAGAAAACACTGGAGTTTTTCAAAGTAGTGGGAGAATGTGAAGCTAATAAACCATAATGAGAACTATCAACCTTTGACATTTCATTTTGGATTTAGCGTGTTGAATCTTTCCTTACCAATTATTGTCAGTAAGGGCTCCATTGTGTCCCCTTCGAGCTACCACCGTAACATTGTTTATGTTGTTACAATTCACTTTTAATTTTCTTAAAGTAAACTTTTTTTTCCTGTACTTTTTTTTAACTTAACCACCTCTATGAGAAGACAAAAGATGTCCAATTTAGAATAAGAAGTATAAATACTCAGACACCCATACTTGTAAATGTACACATGACTAACATTCTTTTGAAATTCATTTTGTATATATACATTTTGTAGTAATAATTACATACAATTATGGCTGGCTTTTCCATTGAACAAATTCAATGGAGATTCTTATTCACAGCATACAGTAATTAGGTCTAATAAGCTGCTAAATGAATTAGTGTTCTACTTTTTCCTTGATTTCTGACCAGTTATTTATCATCTCAGGTTATTGAGATGTCTGGGGTTTGTGCTGCATCAGATATTTGGAGTGTTGGTTGCACAGTTATTGAGCTGCTCACATGTGTTCCCCCATATTATGATCTTCAGCCTATGCCAGCACTTTTCAGAATTGTTCAGGTTTTGCCATAATTATATATATATAGTCCCCTTCGGTTGCACACTACTTTTGGTGAGCACTCCGTGAACACTCACGAAATAGAGCACCAATGACAAATCCGAACCGCTCATATTGTTCTATATACCTTAGATAGCCTAACAATAAAAAATCAAGTAATTTGAAGTTCATTTGCCCATCCATCATGCTGTTAGAATTTTCAGCCATACAATTTTGTGATGATGTAAATCATGGGCAAATGAACTTCAAATTACTTGATTTTTTATTGTTAGGCTATCTAAGGTATATAGAACAATATGAGCGGTTCGGATTTGTCATAGGTGCTCTATTTCGTGTGTGTTTACGGAGTGCTCACCAAAGTAGTGTGCAATCGAAGATTTCTCTCTCTCTCTCTCTCTCTCTCTCTATATATATATATATATATTTTAATGAATCAAAGATATATTAAGTTAATCTACCTGCACTTTGTCAATTCACTCTATATCTCTCTCAATAAAATGACCTACCCTTGCACATGTCTAAAGAGTATAGAACCTATGAGAAATAAAGTAGGCCTCCACATGACAAAGTTCCTTAGCAATGTGTATAACACGACCTTTTCGTTTAAATACGAATGATTTTTATCTCGTGCACTGTGAACTGTTTAATTCCTATCAAGTTGCTCAACAATGAAATGAGATGGTGGAAGTGCAATTCCCAATATGTGGCAAGTTGCACATATTATTGAAGTCGATATAAGATTGTACAGTATAATCAAGAGACTTCCATTGAGACTTTGTCATCGTATGATCTGTAATCATTTGTTTTTGTGGCTTGTATGAATGTAAACATACTGAGTTGATTGCCCTAATGTGATCTTCGAGTGATCAGCTGATTTTATGAGCATGCCATTCATTATTGAGGTGAGGGATTCAATAGTTTCACAGAGACCTTCATATTTAAAGAGAGTTTAACATGCATGAAAAACTGATATAAATATTAACTGGATTTTTGGACTCAGCCAACCATAGAATATAGGTGATTTCGTTTCAAAAGGTTTTCCTCTGGACCTAGTGCAGTTGTCCAATCAAACTATATAGAAGACTCTGGTTTTGAATGACTTATAATATTTATTCTGATAAAAATATATTTTAACATCATTGGTTTGCACATATGAGTTAGATGTGTAGATCTAGTACTGGCAATGCGATCTAATAGAAAGTTATCGTGTTATATCTATTCAAGAATGTGGAGTAAATTATAAATAGAATGAAGGTGAATAGAGTCTGTGATGTAAACTTAACCCTAAGTAGAGAATTTTCAAGAATATTAAAAGATTAAGTTTACTAACATGTAATGCGGATTAAGTTAAAAATTAAAACAGTTAATCGGTTCGATGGATTTTCAAGAATTGAATAACTTAACCAGTCCAATTAACGACCCAGTCCTAACAATCAATAATTATATACCTAAGCGTTCTTAGCAAGTAAAAGATGCAATAATAATTTGTACTCTAATAGGCAAATAGAAGCGCTCACTCTCAATATTTGTGGACGACAGATAAATCAAATAATATAATAGAGATAATAAATCAGTAACACAAATATTTGAGAAGTAGAAAGAGTTTACCGCGGTTGCAGATACGGAGTACAGTGAAGAGGACGGGCTGCGATGGCAGAACAGCGAGGAGGCGGCGGCTACGGTGGTCGGATTGTGGAATCGTGGCAACGAACAATAAGGGTAGCCGCTCGGTGGTGGTGGCTGATGTCGACGGAGGTGGTTGGCGGTGGGGTGGTCGAGGTATTTGGAGATGATGGGGTTTTGAGAGGTGCTGACGACGGTCGGGGATGGTGGGGAAGTTGTGGTCGGTGATGGTGACGGACGATGGGGGAGGCAGTGGCAGATGGGTGATGTCGGTCGTGGCGCGCGGTGGTGACGACGGTGTTGGAGTGAGGGTGAGATGGTAGTGGAAGGGGAGTTCGGGTTGTTGGGTTGAAGGAGAGAAGAAGAAGATGAAGATGAGGGTTTGGGTTTCGGGAAGAAAGAAAGAAGAAGAAGAGAGAGAAGGGGGATTTGGGGATTAGGATTTTGAATTTGTAGTGGATTTGAGAATTATGGTATAACTTAGGACTTCTCACAAACCCTAATTTTATCTCAATGTCTCACACAAAAGAGATGAATGAAGAGCAAAAACTCAATCACAATAATTTTTTTATATATCAATAATAGCATATCTTCTCATTATTCTCAAGGCCTATATATGAGCTTAAAACAAATCCAAAACAAATCTCAAACAAATCTAAATTAAATCTCTCAAATCTAAAACAAATCTCTCAAATAAATTACATATGGTTAAATCTCAAAATAAAATAAAACATATTTGATGTCCTCATCAGTCTGAGGTTTGAGGTTTTAGCTGAGATTGCTGTATCAGGTGGGGATTTATCATATTAATACTGTTAATTTTCTGATTTCTTTGTTAACAATACCATAAATATTCAAAATTTCAACAGCAAATATTTTTTGACATCATTTTTTTTAAAACAATGATTTGGAGTTTTCTTTTTTTCCCCTAGAGCTGGATTTGTTCATGTGGATGGTTGTCAGTGTAAATAAAACTTAGAAATGTTATCATTTAAACAGTTTCATACTTGAAAGTTCTCACAGAAATGATATTGTATACAGAATCCTCCATACTAGAAAATTCTCATTGAACTGATATCATTTACACAATCCTTCATACTTGAAAATTCTCATGGCTTTTTTCTTTTTCTTTTCATATTTCATTTATTTTAATATTTATGGCCATCCTTAGTTACTCACTTGCTATGAATTTTTAGGATGTGCTTCCTCCCATACCAGATGGACTGTCAGCTGACATTACTGATTTTCTTCGTCAATGTTTTAAAAAGGTAAACAGTATACTGCTGTTGAGTATTTAATGTTTAGAATGGACTACATTCTCCAGCATATATAATGTGAACATTGATATAAGCCCATCCCTCATTACTTCTGTCTACACTAACATCAAGAAGCATATGTAGGATGCTATGCAGAGACCAGATGCAAAAACATTACTGTTACATCCATGGATTCAGAACTCAAGGCGGGTTTTGCCGTCCTCTCTCCGAGACACAGGACGATCAATTAAGTATATAAATGATACCTATCATTTTTTTTTCTTCAATCACATCATATACATCTACAAGTTCAAGCATGTTCAATCCTGCGTTATACTTTTCAATTTGTTTGTGTTCTTACAGCTTCATCTATTTATTTATATTCATCAGCTTTAAGCATGTTTCATACTGCATTACATTGTTTTCTACTGTTCTGGTTTTCCGCGTATCTTCTACTTTTTGTTGTTGTTCATTAGCTTTTATTTTTGGTGAACTACATGTTTGTTGCACTTGAAAACACCATGTTTTGGGTTTTGTGTGATCTGGATGTGGTCAGCCTGTGCGTAGGAAATATATTGTGATCTGGATGTGTATCTAGCATTGGAGTTGGCGAAGTAAAAAAATATAAGCATTTTTCTCAACATATGTACTTAATGGAAATGATAATATGGTCTGTTTGTTTGTATTTAATATGTTTGAATCTTTAATATTTAGAATATTTATTTATGCATTGTATTTCATGCTGTTCATATCTATGTTATAACAGTATTGTTCGCACTGGAAAGATTAAATTTGTGATATATAATTTTGGTGTGAATTATCTAAATCTCATTTAGCATATATTTATTATCATCCAAAATAATAACCAGATAATCACCAGAACTCCCATTATATCCCGAATATATGAAAAATTGCCATATATGACCCCAATATCCAGTATTTACAACCTTGTCCAAGAAATACAGGAAATACTCTACCATAATCATCCATTCATTACAAAAGAAGTCGTGACCTTTTATATTGAGCTAACTTGAAGCCTTAAAGCTGATATTTTCTACCGTGTCTATCCTACTACGAAGACAAAAATAAAATTACTACAATGTTTTTCGTACCTTAATTAATTAGCCACAAGGATTTCTTAGAAAAAAAATGCTAGAGAGATAGAAAAGGAAATAATTTAAGAGAGGGAACATTCAGAATTTTGGCATTTTTAGAATTGGGCACAGTTGAAGAAATGTTCATTAGCTCATGGCGTAACAAAATTATGTTAATAACATATGTTCAATGTAAGGATGTAATTATTGATTTAAACTTAGTAAAGTTGCCGTATAGGATATTGGTTATGCTAATTGAAAGTGCTTGCTTATTTGATCAGCATGACCAATGCAGCAATGCAGGCTTCAGGAAACATTGTTCTTGATGTCTCATCGGCTATATTTTACCTGATTATCCAGTCATTACTCAGAAATGAGAACTGTTTGATCTTCTTATGGTATCGTGCTTTTCTTTAATTACCTGTACTATGTCTTTATTTCATTTGTCCCATCCGATCTCTAGTCTGTAGTTACAACAACGGCAACAACAAATCCTTTATTCTAAAAATTTTGGGTTGGTAACATGAATCCTTTTCCTCCACTCTACTCTTTTGAGAGCTATCTTGTTCGTCGAATGAACACTTTTCAAATCCTTATTGATAGCTTCAACTTAAGTTCGTTTGCTCTACCCTTTTCCCGTTTTAATCCCCTAACTTAATCCCCTAACTTAATCCTATCAGTTTTCATAACTAGGGCGATTCGGTGTTCGTTGTATGTGCCCAAGCCACCTCAATTGGTTCTCCCACATTTTATTTTCAGTTGGCTACTGTCTTTCGTATACAATCATTTCTTATTTTGCGTTTAGCGCGTTTCCACTCGTCCACCTTAGCATCCTCATTTCCGCTACACATTATTCTTTTGAATGTAGTGTTTCTTAACTGCCTAACACTCTGGCCCATAAAGCATGCTGGTCACACAACTGTCCTGTAAAATTATCCCTCAACTTCAAAGGTATCCTCTGACCATACAGTACTGTTGGCCATTCGTTGTTTTAGGCAACATGCTTTAATTCTATGTGTAGCATCCTCAATTTCCTCATAATGGTCGAACCTAATTGAAGTGCTTGCTCCTAGGTAATTCATAGTTCTCAATGAGATCCTAGTTTTGATAAACCTACAATACATATACTCTGTTTTAGTCCTACTAATTTGAAATCCCTTATATTGTAATGCTTCTCTCTCTATCTCTCTAATTTTACAGCTATGCTTTTCTTAGTTTATATGATTAAAATTTATATCATCTGCAAACAACTCACCACCGGACCTGATCTTGCATGTGCCTAGTTACTTCATGCATAATCAATACGAATAGATAAGGAGTTAAGGTTGGTCGTTGGAGCAAACCTATGGTTGTAGAGGCAACGTCTCTCACTCGTTCTAACACTAGTTCATTCTTTTTCTCCGATCATCGTGATACATTCTTTTGCTCCTATCATCACTTCATTTTATTGCAATTATGTTATTTCTGCTGTTCTATAAAATAGATGACTACGGTTTCACTTCTTATAGTCTACCTCAGGACTTTGGTTTCAGAGAACCATGGTATACCATTCATTTCCTGGATGCCTATCTCTATGCCTCTCTACTAACCTGTGTTGTTTGTTTTCAGGAACATTGAAGAAGATGTTATTATTGTCGACGATAATTCAACTGGGGATAATCACCATGATAATGAGAGCCCTGCAACAGAGATAACAAAGAGTAGTGGCCCCGAAGTTGATCAAGTAATTCTATTGACAAAATCAATATTGTTTCTAACTTACTCTTAATGCAATAATCACCCATTTCAGCTCTACATAGGATTTTAGATATTGAGAACTTTTCGGCTTTATAGGTTTCCAAAAAATTCATATTAAGCAGATAATATTTTGTTGTATCTGCATGCCTTATTGTTCTATTGTTCTTCATTTTGTTTGATCGATCAATTTAGGAGGGATCTGGGAAACCACATTTGACTACTGATTTTATGGAAAGGAGTGGGTCTGATGAAGATCAGAGTGTAAAGTTTGATATTGCCGAGGATGCTTGCACAGATGGTGAGAATAGTTTACAAGATGAAGTGCCTTTTGTGAGAGATCCTACTTTAGTTTTTCACGAAAAGCCATCTATAAGCTCTTCTGTAGGAGAAGTAGAACTTGGCAGTCAAACAGCTACCAGGGAGCCTAATTCTAAGGAGTTGGGGACTGATGGTGCTGTGAACTTCCTTGGACCTGGAAAAGAAAACGTTTTGAAGGTAGAACATGATGCTGAAGGAAGCTCAAGTTGTGATGAAAATAGTTTATTTTCATTTAAACCAGGAATCCAGAATGGTGGTCTTGCAAAGGTTAGTTCTCATTTCCCGAGTACTCTACATCTGTGCATGATGTGTTTTTTGCGATTTGAATTTAGCATCTTCTGGCCAATTTTGATTTAATAACCATTTTGTTCTCATTTGCAGTTTTGTTTATTTACTTATATGTAATTGTTAATGACTTATGTGAAGGTTGTTACTCCATCAGCCGTAACTAGAATTAATGAGCTGAGTAGATTTAGTGACACACCAGGAGATGCTTCCCTCGACGATTTATTTTCCCCATTTGACAGAGTTCCGGTGGATCAAGGTGCTGAAGCTTCAACTTCTGATTCAGACCGAAAAAATGTACTTCATTATGATGGTGGAAAAAATGTTTTAGCAAAAGAGCTCAAGGCTAGGATGGCTCAGAACCATGTGGGGAATAACTCAGGGCAGAGAAACGGCGGGGTTTTACTGGAAACGGTGATGATATTTTCTTGTCTTGTGTTATGTCAATAGGTGTTGATTTTATTGTCAACATGCCTGCTTTTTATTATTGCTCTCAGCTCTCCAAGCATTCTAAACTTTTTGTGAATCTTCCACATTGGACTTTGTATCTTTTTAGCAGGACTTTGATGAAATACATTCAGACAGCATATTCCACCTGCAGGTATATATTGCTTGTAACTGATATGATTGGTACTTCCATGATTAATTTGCTTTCCTGTTTCGCTAAAATTATCCAACATCCTTATTTAAGGGGTTTTAATTCTTTCTGATATTTAATATTTGTTAATGTTGCAATCAGACTGCCATTTGATGAGTTATTGATGGGAAAATTTATCACACTAGGCAGTTTCAAATAGAGAAGTGCTACAAGTACTTCTTGTTGTACCCAATGTTTTTGTTGATTTGTTGGTTTTCTACGTGGTATCCAATTGGTATCCAATTGGCACAGACCATACTATGGTATGTATAATCAAAGGAAAGAATTAATTTTGCCCATCTTTGATTAGGTGATGATACATACCTTAACTGGTTGTGCCAATTGGATTCCACGTAGGAATCCAACATATCAATTACATTAGTGGGTACCTTAGCACTCTTTCAAATATCATACCGTTCTAAATGAATTAAACATAATAAAAGTTGCAGAAGACTGTTGGATCGTTGCAATACATATAGATAACTGCCTGCACAGTTAATGTGCTCATGATTTCTGCAAATTTAAACGAATTGTATAATTTAGTAGTTTTATTTAACGATATAGGTGCAGCTGAACCACTTAAATGACAGATTATGTCTTGACATCTTTACTTAAATGTATATCTGCATTTTGCATGTTAGTTGGGTTGTCCAAAGGAGACCTGATAGGTTCAATGAAATACCTTCCTCCTGCAGCAACTTTTTCCACTTTGAAGTTGTTATTTTTCATACTAGGGGTCTTGTTATTGATCTTCTTAGACAGTGGTGGAGCCAGGATTTTTTTTCTAAGGTGGGTGAAAGTGCATAGTGATTTTCGTATATTCATTGTACATATAATTCAATTCCGGAAAAGTACACTATTTTAGAACTCGCATTGTCACATATTATCCTGAACCGGTTCAATGTTAGGATCGAATTGACTCTATTGTTGTTACTTTTTTTCTCTGTGTGTGTGTGTGTGTTATCTGTCCATAACTAAACCAGCAATAAAATAATTATCTTTAAGAGCAGAAATTTTGAATCATGAAAACTTGAAGAAAATAATTAACCAATGCATCCTTAGTTTAAGAATCGCTTATTCAATAGTTAATCACAGAATTAACAATCAAGTTGAGCAAATTCTTCATTTTTTTTCTTTAAGCAAATCCCGGGTAGCGGGTTTATAGTAATTGATCCCACTAGTGGTTATGTCCTTTTTATTTGGAAGAAAGAGGTGGGCTAGTTTATAATTAACTAATTAAGATTAATGAAAGTAAGGTGGGCAAATTAGAGTATTTGACTAGAATCATCTACGCGTAATAGAGCAATTTGGACATTTTCCCAAATGTTAAGGTGGGCAATTTGGACAATTGCCCACCTTAACCATTGAGTGGATCCGCCCCGGTTCTTAGATGTCTTTCTATGGCAAAAAAAAGAGAAGAAAAGTTTATTCATATTTTTGCCTGGGTTTGATTTTTAGTGCTGGTTCCTGCTGTCATCTCTTCGTTTGTTGATTTTAAATTGGGTTTATCCCACCATGAAAATTCCTCACAATGTTTAGGTAAGAGTTGAATTCGGTAACGTCTCGAGTCTTGTCCCATCCATTAGCCTTTCCAACTCGTATACTAGTTCCTTTTTGGTCCTGGTCAGGTTACTCGGTAAAATTTCTTGATTGCAGGCCAAATCGCTGGCAGATTCTTCTCCAAAGAAAAAAAAATCATTAGCATTTGTTGTCAATCGACACTAAATGGTTTAGTGTTTCTGTGATGATTTTATTGGCTGGTTTGGTTATTTATGTGATGTAAAACGTAATCCTAAATAGAGAATTTCCAACAATTTTAAAGGATTAATTTTACCACCATGTAATGCAGATGAAGTTAGAGATTAAAATAGTTAATCGGTTCGATGGATTTTCAAGAATTGAATTAAGTTTAGCAAGTCCAATTAACAATTCAGTTCTAACAATCAATAATTATAACCCTAAGCGTTCTAGCAAGTAAAAGATGCAATATTGATTTATACTCTAATTAGCAAGTAGAAACGCTCACTCTCAATATTTGTGGATGACAGGTAAATCAAATAATATAATAGAGATGATAAGGCAATATAATAGAGATTAGAAAAGTGGAAAGAGTATACCGGGGTTTCGATGAACAAGCTGTCGCAAAGAATGGAGAAGAAACAAATCTAGGTGGTTGTTGGAGTCGTCGGCAACCAAAAAAAGGAGTGCTTGACGGCCGGGTGGTTGCGGCCAGGGAGGTGGCTGAGTTGTGGAATCGATGAAGCAACAGCAAGAGGGGCGATCAGTGGGAAGTAATGGTTGACGGCCGCAATCGAGGTGAGGTGGGGCTGAGGTTTCGGTCGCGCGCACGGGAGGCGAGGGGGAGAGGAAGGCGGTGGTGTGCGGGATGAAGGCAGGGGATCGACGGGATGGTGAGGTGATGAGATGAGAGCGGGGTCGACGAGGTGGTGCTGCGGTGGGTTGCGGGGAGGAGGGCTGCCGGCTGGCGAGGAGGAGGGGAGTGGTCGACGAAGGTAGGTGAAGGGTTTTGGGTCCAACAAAGAGGGAGAGGGAGGGGATTAGATTGGGGTTAAGTAATTTGGGGATTGAGATTAGAAATTTGTATTGAATTTGGGGGTAGTTTTAGAGTTTATCACAAACCCTAAAATTTTAATAGGATTTATTACAAACCCTAATAATTTGATTTTATTTGTATCACACAAGTGGGATGAAGAGCAAAAACTCATACACAATAATTTTTTTAAAAATCAAGAATGACACAACTTCTCATTAATCTCAAGGCCTATATATAGGCTCAAAACAAATCTTGATACAAATCTCAAAATATTCTAAAATCTCAGAAATATTCTAATACATAAAAGAAAGATTACATACGGATATAATTGCCAAAAACAAATATGGTACTGAAATAAAATACTAAACTAAACAGAATTGATGTCCTCATCAATATGGTATAGCCAATAGCTTATGCAGCCTGCTAATTAGATAATCCGGGAGTCATAGAAAACCATGAACTTGTTTCAATTAGTACAAATACTAGTTATTCCATTTTATTTAGCAAATACATGCAGCTAAGATTCACCCACGATATAACTTTGCTCAGCAATTTGAGGGTTATTACCATCTCAATTTGAGAGTTGAACCTGTCCGGGAAGGTAAAGCATCAGCTGGTTTTCAGTGCGATATTATGAATTTATTTGCGAAAATGTTATAATTGACCTGTAATATTTCTCTTGGATATGCCCCATGATGCCATTAGCACTTATTTTGTAAGCGTAGGGGGTGATTTTAATTATTTTGTGCTCAGGTGGTTCTTGTTTAGACAGTACACTTGATCTTCTTCTTATATATTGTGTATTTGTTGTAGAAGTACACAACAAATTTCAAATAAAAAACTGGGTTTTTTTTTGTCATACAAGTCCCTCAAAATGGGTAGATTTACTCAGAAGTCCATCAATTTCTTTAAGTGCAAGTCCCTTCAGGTTTCGTTTGCATATAGATCCCTCAAATATGCCTACTTACTAGGAAGTCCTCAAAGCATGAAAATTTGCATATAAAAACATGCATATTTGCTTATAAGTCTGTCAACTTTGTAAATAGTTGCAATTAAATCCCTCTGCTTAGGAATAAAAGAATGTGTATTGCAGCTGTAAATTATTAGTAAGAACAAATGTTGAATGTTTACTTTATTTCGTAGGTTCTTCACTTAACCATATATCTGTATTTATGAATGTCTTATGATTTTCTTCCAGACTGTTGAGTTCAATAAAAATGTTTCATTGCTGAATCCAACTGAATCTGAAGGAGTAATTTTGTCAGCGTGCCAGAAGCTTATTGCATTCTTCATCCAACGACCAGAGCAAAAATTTGTTTATATGTCCCAGTATGGTTTCCTTCCACTGATAGGACTTCTTGAAGATTCTAGAAAAAGTGTAAGTAGTTATTCTCATCTAGTTGGGTTGTTTGATGCATTTATCAGGTCTCGAATATTATGGAAAATGATAGTGTACATGTATTTAGTGGTTTAGATTTCTCATTTGTGTCTGTTGTTTCTATCAAAAGTAGCGTCTGAAAATCTGCAATTTTTTGTGTGCAGGTTATATGTTCTGTGCTCCAAATTATTAATCATATAGTCAGAGATAATGTTACTTTTCAAGAAAATGCCTGTCTAGTCGGCCTTGTGAGAATTTTACTTAAATCATGTTGTACTTTATTTTCTAGAGTTACATTTTGTTTTGGCCCTGGAGTCATCTTCCTACCATTTATTCTTTAAATGCAGATTCCATCTGTAATGAAATTTGCAGTGCCTGGCACTGATCGATCCCGAGAAGTCCGCATGCAAGCAGCTTATTTCTTCCAACAGCTTTGTCAGTCGAGGTTTGTTTTATCTGCTTTGTTTTGGTAAGATTAGTTGATTTTACCATATACTGATGTTATTTGCTATTCAGCACACAGACATTGCAAATGTTTATTGCTTGCCAAGGTATTCCTGTTTTGGTGGGGTTTCTTGAGCCTGATTATGCAAAGTACAGGTTAACATTTTAAATACTAATTTCAGCAACTATTTTAGTTTATTACTTTAGTCTCTCTTCAGTTACTCCCAGTAATTGATCCTTTACAAACTTTTGCAGGGAAATGGTTCATCTTGCCATAGATGGCATGTGGCAGGTCTTTAAACTCCAACACTCTACTCCTAGAAATGATTTTTGTCGAATAGCTGCGAAGAATGGAATACTTATCAGGCTTGTGAATACTCTACATAGTTTGAATGAAGCAACACGATTAGCCTCTATACCAGGGGGAAGTGGATCTCTTCCACATAATGGATTGACTCCACGAACAAGATCTGGTCTGTTGGATCCTCCTCGGCCTCTTTCCATGCAATCTGAACAACTTGATCCTTCCAAGGTTAGGCTTGAGAATCATTTGTCAGGTGTATCATTAGAATCATTACTCACTTCAGCTTCCCATTCTCAGAAGCCAGATGGAACCCAAATGGATTCCAAACTGGAAGCTTCATTGTTATCTAAGTTCCATGAGGTTGCAAATGAAAATGGTCGGCATTTGACAAACAAAATGGATTTGCTGAGGCAGCAGAGAGTAACAAATTCTGCCGCCAGAAGATCTACGGATAAGCCGCCAAAGTATTTTGATAGTTCTTCAAATGGGAATGTTGGTACGATGAATCATCTAGTATCTCAACAGGAGCAGGTTAGACCTTTACTGAGTCTACTGGAAAAGGAACCACCTTCTAGACATGTATCTGGACAGCTTGATTATGTTCGTCACCTTTCAGGGCATGAGACCATATTGCCCCTTTTGCATGCTTCAGCAGAAATTAAAACAAATGGTGAACTTGATTTTCTGATGGCAGAGTTTGCTGGTAACTCTTCCCTTTAACTCTTTCAAGTGAAAGCGGACATACTTCTGGATTTGCCTCTATGCTACTTGCTTCCCTATTCATAGTCTGAGATGCAGTAGCTGCTGAATTTGTAAATAGTGCATGTTAGGAGTTCCACTATGTCATCATGAGTGGGCATGATCTGATGCATGCATGCAAATTGGTAGAGCATTCGTCAAGAAGATTTTCAAATATTTTATGCTATGTCATCCTAAATAATTTGGATTCACGGATGATGGTAGACTAGGATGTCTATGCAGTTACACTGAATTTTGACATCTTGCATGTGGAATGCATGAAAGATATCATTCAAATAATTTTTGACTATGAATGTGCAATGTATGTGGTCAATGCACGGTACAAAATTTTTCACTTTTATGTTAGTTAACAGTTACTGTAGTTACTCATCTTTGCATTTGCTAATTTAGTAATACAAACCATTTGATATCCTTCATGATAAATACTGCATAATTTACGATTCTGCATAATTTACGATTCTTCGTTTCAGACAATTCACACATTCAAAAATTCAATATGATACTTGCATCAAAATATGTAACAGAGATTTGGTTCTTATGTAGTTGAATATGTTATACCTGCATACATTTGTAAATAATTCATCTGCAGTTAAAGAATATTATCAAATTTTTCTCTGTATTGTTTTTCAGTAGGACTTTGATTTATTTTGTTTTTGCTTTAACCTATAGAAAATTAAATTTAAAAATCTTGGTCTGGTAATTTTCATTCAATTGATTGCGGTTTAGCTCTGAAATTGATTGTTTTAATTGACTCTTGCAATGTGAGATTTGAAACATAGTTCTCTAATTTGTTTGCAGAGGTCTCAAGACATGGTAGAGAAATTGGAAGCTTAGGTCCTAATACAAAATTACTAAGGAAACAAAGTACAAGAATTCCAGCACAACCTGCGAGTTCAACTACTTCCAATGACGGAGCTTCAACATCCGGGGTTGCATCCAAGACAACATCTGGTGTGCTATCTGGATCTGGTGTTCTAAATGGCAGGCCTGGGAGTACTACATCCTCTGGATTGCTTTCACAAATGTTATCATCATTCAGTGCTGATGTGGCAAGGGAATATCTTGAAAAAGTAGCGGATCTTTTATTAGAGTTTGCTCAAGCTGACTCAATCGTAAAATCCGACATGTGTACACAATGCTTGCTTGGTCGAATCTTCCAAATGTTTAATAGGATAGAACCTCCAATCCTTCTAAAGGTAATATTTCACTTTATAACTGCTATTCTTACATGCCTTTTTTGTGTGAACATGTTAGTTAAATGTCTCTTAACAAATGTAGATTCTTAAATGTATCAATCATTTGTCAACCGACCCGAACTGTTTGGAGAATCTTCAGCGTGCTGATGCAATTAAACATTTGATTCCAAACCTTGAGCTCCGTGAAGGGTCTCTTGTATCTCAAATACATAATGAAGTGAGTACCCATTTTCTCTGTTGATTCAGGTTTCAATAATTGAGTTCAATGTTTTGCTCAGATTTGTTCTAGATTATATTACTGAAATCCAATGGTTGCATGATTACATTTGTTAATATGTCCTTAACTGCCAAACAACTCATATATCTTTTTTTTATAAATATTTGTCATAGGTCCTTAATGCACTATTTAACCTTTGCAAAATCAACAAGAGGAGACAAGAGCAAGCAGCTGAAAATGGAATTGTACCTCACTTAATGAATTTCATCATGTCTGACTCACCTTTGAAGCAATATGCATTGCCTCTCCTGTGTGATATGGCTCACGCTTCTCGAAATTCCAGAGAGCAATTAAGGGCTCATGGAGGGCTAGATGTGTACCTCAACCTATTGGAGGATGAAGCATGGGCGGGAACTGCATTGGATTCACTTGCAGTATGTTTGGCTCATGATAACGATCACAGAAAAGTTGAACAAGCATTGCTCAAGAAGGAAGCAATTCAGAAATTAGTAAAGTTCTTCCAGAACTGTCCTGAGCAATATTTTGTCAATATATTGGAGCCTTTCTTGAAGATAATAACGTACGTTAAGTTCTATATCCTTTAATTCTTCTTTTTTATTTTTTATTTTTGTTTTTGAGGCTTAGCCTTTGCAATCTAAAATTTACAGGAAATCATCTCGAATAAATACTGCAATGGCAATTAATGGTCTCACTACTTTACTCATTGCAAGACTTGACCATCAAGATGCTATTGCGCGTCTCAATCTGCTGAAACTAATAAGGGTTAGTTAAAAATTTTCTTGGATTGCAACTTCTCGTAGAATTTCCATTTTCTTGGATTATTTTGCCTTTTATTTTCGTTCATTGAATGATTTTTGGCTGCAGGCTGTATATGAGCATCACCCGCGTCCAAAGCAGCTGATAGTAGAGAATGACCTCCCACAGAAGCTCCAGAATTTGATTGAAGAACGCAGAGATGGGCAGCGGTCTGGAGGTCAAGTCCTGGTTAAACAAATGGCAACTGCCCTACTCAAAGCACTTCACATCAACACTGTTCTGTAAATATATACTCCATTCGACCCATTCTCTTCTCCGTATTTTGCAATGTATAATTCTCATAGGAAATGTAATTAGATACTGTTGGCTTTGTTCGGTGGTGGTGGTGGTGGTGGTGGTGGTGTTTAATTTTAAATTTCAGTTTTTTCAACGCCCTCTATTATTGCGGGGCTTCTTTTAGTTTATTGGTACATTTGTAATGTGGATTAGATCAAATTTGGACTAAAATGTAGAGTTTGTAATTGATGGCAAAGATTGTCAGGTTAGTTTTTAGAGTTTGTGACTGGTGCAGTAAACATAATTGAACATAAAATTTTAAGTTGGTTTGGAGTTGTATGACTTGTATATCAAACTTCTACCTGGTGCTTATCATAGTTGGATGAACTTATTAGAAATTTGTTCAAAATTCCTTTAAAAAAGTCGGTTGATCTGACTCCTTAGTGTTACCATTTATGATGAACTATTGGCTGTAGAGATTGTAGTATTCAACATAGTAACCAAACCATTACGTCAATTCTGTCATTCTAAAGATGATAGAATACATAAATTCGCAGGTTCAATGATTTTAGGAGTTCTTGCTTGAGTTCTCATACTCGGATTATTCTCTCTTCCGTTTGGGAACCACCTTTTCAACAGCATAATAAACTGGAACAAAAAAATATTGTCAAAGTCTGGTTCGAGCCAAAGCTTTTCTGTCAAAAAATAAAAACAAAAACAACATATTCCAATAGTTTGATCTTAAATTAGCAAAAGTCAAGAGAACTCAAAAGAGACCTCAAAAGAAATGAAAGGAGCGAGAGAGGATCGGAGCGAGAGAAGCGACATATTCCCCCATAAGAGCACTCACTTACACACCAAATCTCATCAAGTAAGCTCAACCAGACACACCCCAAACAGGCAAAGCAAGAGGAAGATAGGTTCATGGCAAAGCGACGGAGAGAGGACACTTCGGAGAGGAGCGCGTGGAGGAAGCACGAGGATAGAAGGGACCACGACCAATCGAATAGATCGAGAGGTCGTTCTGTCCAGAAAGTTCACCACTCTTCCCATAGAGGGAAGATGAGTGAACCTCACAGAGACGAAGAGGAAAGAGCTAAGGGAAATAAGCAAAGAGATAGTTCGTTGGAGAGGGAAGATGGTAGGGATCACTTAGAACGAAGATGTCTAACTTATGTCGAAGTCGCCAGGGGCTCAGCAAGGAAGACGTCACCGATTCGACTCAGCTCAAGAAGGAGCTCTCCGATAGGGAAGGCAAGGATCACCAAGAGCGACGAAGATGGAGAATGGCTGCTCGTGCGCTCCCGTAGCTCGATCAAAGCAGAGAAGCGACAAGCTAGGGAAGAGACGGCGTTGGCTGGCTCTGGCCAGCAATGCCATAAATGCGCACAATGGGGGCACACGATCTCGCACTGCACCAACGCATGGTTTTGTTACGTTTGTCGAAGAATTGGACACATCTCCAGAGATTGTCCAAGTACTAGGCGAGGGACCACACCGTTGTCTTCAGCTCCAAGAGGTGCATCGCCTACGAACACTAATAGCAGCAAAACGCAAGAGAGTTTGGTGGGGGGGGGGGGAGATCGATGTTTCGAGCGATCATCACTCCAACTCCTCTAATGGCAGAGTTTGAGCGTCGATTCCATATGTGCAGCGTCATCAAGGTGCAAAGTGGGAACCCATTAGTTGAGGATATCGAAAGTTTGCTCTACGCAAACATTACTCCGTCGGCGACGCTGCAATGGCGAGTTCAGTGTCTAAACTCCAGCGTCTTCTTCGTCCACTGTCACGACGAGCCAAGATTGAACGAGGTGCTAGGTAAAAGAGGAATGGGTTCTGATGATTTCTACGTCATGTTCTTACAGTGGTCGCACAAATACGGAGCTCTTAAGGCGAACGAGATGCCGTCCATTTGGATTCGATTGATCAACTTCCCCTTCCACTGTTGGCTTCGTTCGGGGTTCCAAAATCTCGTTCGAGCTTTTGGTTACCTTCTGGAAGTGGACAAAAGCACTATTACTCAGGAGAGGAGGGAATATGCGCATATCAAAGTAGGATGAGAAAATTTCTCTGACATTCCTTCGATGGTTCAAGCGGAGTTCGAGGGTGAATTCTTCGATGTTAAAGTCATAGTGGAGAAGAAGAAGAATGTATCTTTTGCGAAGGTATCGGCTAGGGAGGAAGATGAACAATCGGATGATAGGAAAAAGGGGACTGAACTCAAGAGGCCGAAGGTAGACGATGAAAGAGGACCCTCCATTACTGCTGATCAAGATCTCGGCCGTTCATCCATGATCAAGATTCAGGACACAATCAAAATTACAGATGAATATGGTTCGAATCTCAAGGCTGCAATTCAAAATAGCGTACGGCGACCGGGATCGAAGGAACTAGCTCAGGAGATATTGGTACCTCAGCAGCGCGAAGGGAAGGAAGTACTGATTGATAGTACAGGGGATAGAGCGCCGATCTCACAAAAACCAGGGTTCTGAAGATAGCTTCGATTGGGGATATCGAGACTAGGGAGCGAATATCGAGAGAGGACCCTGGTTTCTCGCTGCTGTCGAAGGAGGAGCTGCAGATCTCAATCCAGAAGGCAATAGAGGACATAGCGCGCAGAGGTGGTTTTGGCGCTCAAATTCTAATCCCTGGTTCTCAGGAAGATGACAACGTGGCTAATTCCGTAAAGCCCAACACACAGCTAGCTATTATTCCTAGGCCCATCAAAGACAGAGCCCAGTCAATTCAACAGAGCCACATTAATGAAGGGGATATTGGGCTAGGAAGAACTTCGGGTGGGCTTCGGATTCAGCAAGGATCTTCGAGCGGGCTTGGGCTTGGGATTTAGTAGGGAATTTCGACAATGAAGAGTATTATAGGGGAAGAAGCAATAGGGAAAAATTCGAACCGGGTGATTGATGCAATGGTAGATGAGAACAATTTGGTTAAGGTGGACTCGGAGCAATCCTTAGAGCAGAGTGCTCATGTGGTTGATTCGGAGCCTCTCGATGGCATGATTGGTGCTTTAGACGGTCTACAAAGTGGCGGAAGTGCATACGACTCCTAGCACGAAAAGTGGGAAAAGCAAGTTAGAGAGTTAGCTGGGGGTGGTGCAGGGGCGAGAGAAGACGTCGGTGGGGTCAGAAATATTGTGGAGTTTCAGCGGAAAAGCAAAAGACAGTTGGATAAATGGGGCGCGACTGATCCTAGCGAAGAGGACTTGATTAGAGCAGCGACAAAGACTAGAGAGCCTACTTCTGCCTGTTAAGGTATTCCTTCGGCTAATTTTTCAGTGTTAAATCTTTTAATGACGATTCACTTATAAACTTTGCTAGTCTTTACGGTCTAGCCATGGGTTCCAATAGAGAGGAGCAATTGTATCACGTGAATATTATTAGAGGGGAGAGTCTGCGACAAATAGAATAACGAGGGGGATGCATTGGAGTCTAGATAATAGGAGTTCGAGATAATAGTTATCAATGTTATACATCTTTTGGAATGTCAGGGAGATGAGACAGAAATCAAAAAAGAGGCTCATTAGTGATACTATAATTAAGTTCAAACCGACCATTTGCGCATTTCAGGAAACTAGGGTCGAATCTCCGACCACGGAAGAGTTCCAGAGCATTAAAGGAATATGATCCTTTGAGTTGAGGTTTAAATCTTCGAGGGGTTTTTCAGGTGGTATAGCTATTGGGGTAGATCCTAGAGTGTTTGAGATTATAGACGAAATTGCGGGGACGTTTGCGGTTACGATCACTATCAGAAGACGAGCTGATAGTTGGATTCATACGGTCACCACAGTGTACGGTCCTTACGAGTCTGCTCAAAGGAGTCTGTTCTGGGACGAGCTTAGGTCCATTAGAGGAAGATGCAGGGGTCCGTGGGTGGTGGGAGGAGATTTCAACATTACAAGATTCCAATTCGAACATCTTGGTAGAGGTGCGTCTAGGGGAGATAGGGAGTAGTTCAACGCGTTAATCAACGCTTTAGACTTAGTGGAAATCGACCCTACGAATAGGAAATACACATGGTCGAATTTACAAGCTGCCCCTACTTTGGCAAAATTAGACAGAATTTTGGTGTCCACTGAATGGGAAGACAAATTCCCATTAGCTACGACAAAAGCAATGATCAAATTCACCTCAGATCACACCCCGCTTACCTTGGATTACGGAGAAGGAGCAAGAAGGAATAAACACCAGTTTAGATTTGAAAAGTCATGGACGTTGTGCGATGGAACACAGAAGATTATTGAGGAAAGCTGGAATGCGCCTACTTCGTCTGACTCTTCGGTAGGTTGTTGGATTGAAAAGATTAGGAGACTAAGAATAAAGCTGAAATAGTGGGCCAGGGCAGAATTCGGCCAGAACCAAAGAATCAAAGAAGAAATATGGGAGAAGATAGAGCAATTAGAAATTATAAAGGAGAAAAGAGACTTAATAGAGGCCGAATTCGACGAGCTCTATAGGAATAGGCAAGACATAATACAATTGGAAAGGATGGAGGAAAACTATTGGAGGCAACGTTCCAGAATCCAGTGATTGAAGGAGGGAGATGCTGACACTAAATTTTTCCATAGGATTGCTAATGGAAGAAGACGAACCAACCATATTTCTGGGCTAAAGGTGGACGGAGTTTGGTGCGAGAGCGAGGACAGAATCATGCTACACATTAATGAGACATATAAGGAGTTACTGGGCAAAAGAAGGGAGCATAGGTGTTCGCTGAATCAGAATATGTGGATGGAATCAAGGATCAACGGTTCTGATAACATCGAAAGCAGTTTCAGTGAAAAGGAAGTTGTATTGGCTATCAAGACTCTGGGGTTGGAAAAGGCGCTAGGTCCAGACGGTTTTCCGTTATTCTTGTCACGCCCCGCTTCCCAAAATGAGAAAATACGGGCGCGAGACTAAGGCCCAGCGAATGGTGCGAACACACCATTCATAAGCTGTACAAGTAAACTCAACAACAAGATAATAAAACAATCCACGCAGGCATGTAAATCACAATTTGATAATAAAAATTCATGACATAGTCCATAAAAATAACCAACAACTAGGAAATACAATATTTATGGGTCAAACAAGCCCGGATTACAATAAATAGTTACAAGAAATAAAACACAACTAAAGATAACATGATAATGATAAACTAGAACACTTGGTCAGCGACACCTTCTGGTAACTCTCTATTTGAGCCTGCAAGTATATTATAATAATAGAAAAGGAAAGGAAAACAAGAAGACCCGTTAATACAAGTTACGGGCCACAAGGGGGTACAAGCTAAGGGAAACAGGAACAACAATAAAGCAAAAGAAAAACAGGAAAAGAGCAAGGAATCAAAAGTAAGGAAAATGCAATAAGTAAACATGGTATGAACAAGTCAATATAAAACAAGTGGCGTGTAACACAAGTAAACAAGTAAACGAGTATTAAGCCAACATGAACATGTAACATATAACTGGATCATGCAAGTGCACGTGTTAATCTTATGTCTAATGTTTGATCCTATCTAGGTAGCACTTCATGCATCCATACTTTTACTACATGGTTGCTACAGTCAATACAATTTCGTTTAGATTTAGTGGTGGGTTTTATAGGTCACGTACTCGGGAAAATATGTACATTCAATATTGTATCGAGATACGTGCAAACTTGTAATGTGGAACATGTAGAGTGTAAACTTGTAACGTGAACATGTAAACTTGTAATTCGCAATCTTGCAACTTGTAAGTTGCAACTTGCATCGGGAAACTACGAGCTCCCGTCCGAGTACGCTCTTCTATATTGCCCACTACTTAAATCTTTCTCTTAAAACCCGGCTTATTACTTTTATTAATTTGTTAACACAATCATAATGCAATGAGAACGATGTCAAGATATGGACAGGGAACAACAAGGAATTTTGCATGCAATATGTTCTTAGTAATAAGATGTGAAACATGTAGTTTTAATGTCATACTTGGGTCTAATTTATTATTACATATATGGGTCTAATTTATTATTACATATATGAGTCCATAATATTTTAGGGTCATCTAAAATAATATTGCAACTACAAAGTGACTGATTACATGTATAAAACTAAATCAGAAATTAAGGGATAATATAAACACTTAAATTATTAACAAGGGTAAAATAGTCATTCACATCAATGTGTATAATCCCTAAAATTACATATGTATTTATTTTTGTGTTCGTGTCATGCATAGGATAGCAAAGTATTCACGATCATATGTGAACACAGGATCGACGGATTTGAAATGGAAAAGGGTATCAATTCGACTTATGGATGCGAATTGGAGTCAAAAATAATATACTTGCGGTATTTTTACGAGGGCTTGTACTAGAACAAATAAAATTGTACAAGAGATACTTGCCTTTTTGACGGTAATCGCGCGCAAAAATATGTGCAAGAAATCCAAGCAATAAAGTCAGCAACTAGAGCAAACTCCACACCGGGATCAGATCCAAACACAGAACAGCAAAAGGGAAATCCGCCACGCCAAAACACAGAACGGCGAATACAACCAATGGAGATCTTCCTCCACACCTGATCGGTAACCGAACAGCGAACATCAGCCTAGGATTCCCTACACCCAACACACCAAACGGCGATTTCAACCACTCCCTCTGCGTCTCCTTCCCTTCGACAGAGAGCGAGAGAGGGAGCGCGGGGGAAGTTGCGACGACTGAGGCGAGCGGGGACGGCGTCACCGTGTCGAGGCGGCGAGGTGTCTGGCCGGGAAGTGACGGCAGCGGGGACGACGGTGGAGTGACGACAGAAGAAAATAGACATAGGGGGTGCTCTGTTCGACGGAAAAACAGAGAAGAAGAAGGGCGGGGGTTCTGGATGTCGATGGCGGCAACGAGGGGGGCTTCGATGGTCGCGGCAAGGCGGCGAGAAGAACGGGCGGCGCGACGTAGGGAAGCTGCGTGCGTCGGAGGTTCAGGCTGACGCGCAGTCGGAGACGAGCGAAGGACGAGGGGATTGGGTTACACTGTCGGGTTCATCGACAATTGCGAGCGGCGGAGATCGACGGAGAGGGGGCGGAGGAGGCGAGGCTTTGGGTTCACTGCGGTGGGGCGAGGAGTAGAGGATGAGCGATGGGGAGAAGTGGAGTTGGGTTTTCTTTGGGTGTTTGGGCGATGTCGGGGGTTGTAGATAATGCAGGTGGCAGTTGGAGATGACGATGGTGACGGTCGGAGTTGGCGACGGGGAATGGGTTCGGAGTTGGGCGGTTTGGGAAACAGGGAGAGAGCGGGAGAGATGAAGAGGGAGGAAGATGATGAAATGTGGGTTTGTTGGGTTCGGTGGTTTTGTTTTTGTTTGTTTGCTTGGTTTGTTTTTGTGTGGTTTTGTTTAAACAGAGAAGGGAGAGAGATATATATATTAGAATATAATAAAAAGGAATATAATAATAAGGATGAGAGAGATTTTAGGGAGTGGGTTACGGGGAGAGAGAATAGGGAAAGATTTGAATATAATAATGGTATAAAATTAAGGAGGAGAATGATTGTAGTGGAGGGGGTTGCGGGATTCAAATGTGTGGAGGAGAATTGCAGGTGATTAGGATTGTTATAACTGCTGAGTTAATGGGGAGAGATTAAATTTGGGGATTAAAGGAGGTGGAGAAATTAGGGGTTAATTGTTGGATCTGGTCAACAATAGAGTTTGGGTTTGGGTTAGCAGATCAAGACCCAATAGGAGGTGGACCTGGTCCTTGGGCTCAAAACAATTAATATAGAATTGGGCTCAAATAAATAATTAGACTATTGGGTTTAATTTAATTTACTGGGCTTGTAATAAAAATAGGGTTCAAAAATATTTCAAATAATAAAATAGTTGAATAATCAAATATTGGATTTCACAAAATAGTTTGAATAACATATTAAATTAAAAAGAGAATAGCTAAATTTTAAATATGGGAAAATATTTGAAAATACAATTTAACGGAAACAGGGGTTACAAATCTTTTACAAGCTATATTGAAAAATCATTAGAGAGGATTTCATGCATAACGTCGAAGGTTTTTATAAGGGGGAGGCGGACTTAGAAAGATTAAATTATGCCAATATCGTTCTCATCCCCAAGAAACAAGAGATTAAAGAGGTTGGAGACCTGAGACCCATCAGTCTACTCAATGGCTCCTTTAAGATTATTACCAAAATGCTGGCTAATAGATTGGGCCCACATTTAAAGGATATCGTTGGCGACTCACAAACCGGCTTCATTAAAGGAAGAGACATTATGGATAGCGTCGCATCGGTCCATGAAAATATTTTCAGAGGAAGCAATGTGTCACGCCCCGCTTCCCGGAATACAGGAACACAGGCACGTAACTGAGGCCCAGTGAATGATATAAGTATGCCAACTCATATCATCCTTAAGCTGTACCATTCTTAATTTAACAATATAAGAAAAATGAATCACAACCACGCAGAAAACATAATAATCACATAAACGAGAATGAAATTCAATAACCAGATCTGGAATATAGAAACTTACTAAATAGCTCGAGAGACTCCTGCTCCAATTGTAGAAGAACTGTTCATCAATGTCTTCGGGCAATTTCTCTGGCTCACCTGTACTTGTTCATCTAAAAAGAAAGAATAATTTGTCCTTAGAGCAAGTACGGACAGCAAGTAGTGAAAACAGAGAGTAAGGGAATAAGGTACATGGAGATTATGAATCAAGATCAAATTGCAAAGACAACAATGGTATTAATAAACAATGGTCTTAATCAAGTATATATACATATCAATTTAAGTTCATTATAGTGTCATTTCTCCTATCTAGTGCACGTACTACTGCGTCCCATACCACAGGTTTGGTACACGCAAAACAGTGTTCGTTTGAGACATAGTGGTGGGATCTGGAGAGCGTGTACTCGGTGTCAATAACAATCAATTACCATTTGCAATCAATCAATTTCCAATTTACAATCAATCATTCACAATCAATACTTCTCCTTCCATGTCAATACGATATCAATATAGGCCTTACCGAGTACATTTTCTGAGACTGTCCACTACTAAGTCAACCCTTATAAACCCCGGCTTGTTTAGTATTTTATTATTAAGTCATTCATGTCTATGCAAGTGTGTATAAGAATGTCAAGGGAATGATGATAATGCAACAACATGATGCATTGCACAATAATAACATGAAATAGTAAATCTGAAACAACAATTCTGTTTATATTATTTTAACTGACTTCTAATATAACTGGGTCGAAACCTCAGTACAAGACAACCAATGCAGCAGGAATTATAAAAGCTAGCACGTATATATATTCATCAATGGGTAATTAACATGCTATTGTATCATGAAATGCATTACACTGTTATACAGCAATTAGAATTTTCATTACTGTGTACGAGTCAATTCACGATGTCATTATTCAAGTCACGATATTTCAATCAATCAATGTATTCAATCACCATTCATTTCTTTGTATACAATTCTAGTCATTTTATTTATGTCAATTGTGTATGTAGGCTTGAGTTTGAGTCAATGGATAATAATAAGAGGTCAAAAGTACGTCGGGTTAGCTCGTGTAAACCCTCGATATCCCTAACGAGAAGGGACACAAGGCAAAGTTAACGATATTTAAATTGGGACTACTTGCATAAGAGGTCAATTAATCTTGAACTAGAATAAAGAAAATAGTTCAAGTGGACTTGCCTTTTGTAGACGATTAGATTAGAATCACCAGAATAACGGGATCAGAATTTCGGGGAGCAATCCCAAGAGCACGTGCAAAATGCGTGCTAAAATACCAAATAGTGGATTCCACTCCGCACCGGATCGGCCAGAACACGGGACGGCAAAATCAGATCTGCTGTGGCCAGAACACGGAACACAAAAACTGTCCAATAATAACTCTTCTACACACCCGATCTGATCCGAACACGAAACAGCAAAAACGGGATTTGGTGTGGCCAAAACAGCGATCAGCAGAGGCCGACCAATCAGATCCTTCTCCACACAGCGGATCAGGGCGAACACGGGACAGCGGAAAGGGATTCGCTGCGCTCAAACACGAAACATCGTAACGAACCAATCACCACTCTCCTTCTACCTTTCGACGGAGAGAGAGAGAGCGGCCAGCGGTGACGACTGGCTGAGCCTGGGAAGGCGACAACGACACTCACGGCGGTGGCACGGTGGTTGGGAGGCGACGACAGCGGCGGAGCTCCGACGAGAGAGCTCTGTTTCGCACTCGAAACAGGGGAGACAACGATGCAGGGGTGAGCGGGGCTAGCGAGGATGATGGTGGGCTCGAGCTTTGGCAGCAATGGCAGAAGCAGGGGAACTGGCGATGGTGAGGAGCTGCAGTGGAGTCTTGATTGGCCGATGCTCAGGAATAGCGAGGAAGGACGTGCGAGCGATGGCGTTGTGGGAGTTGGCGACGCTTCAATGGGTTTGATGGAGCAGCAAAGGGATGGAGGCGATGCTACAATGGGTTTCGAAGCCAACCCATTGGAAGAAGTAGTGGATTAGTTCGGAGTTGTTGATCGGAGGGCAACGAGGACTAGGGAGTAATGGGGCGAGGCGAGGGCAATGGAGGTGAGGAGCGTCGCCACTGGCGACCATGAAGGGCGAGGTGGAGAGACGGTGGGAATGGCGTCGGAGACTGGAGGGCGAGAGCCCGAAGGTGGCGAGCGACGATGTTGGGTGAAAGCCAGAAGGAGAAGGGAGGAGACGATGGAGGCGATGGGGTTGTGTGTGGGTTTGGTTTATTTGGGTTCTATTGTGGTTTGGGAAGACAAAGTCGAAGAAGTCGAAGAGGGGATTCGGTTGAGATTTGGGAAACAGGGAAGAGAATAAGGGAGAGGGGTTTAATTAATAGAATAACAATAATGATATTGGGTAGTTAGAGAAAGTGGGGTGAAGTTAGGGAAACGTGCAAAGTGGAAGAATGTGGAAAAATTTGTATACGGTTGTGTTTATGGATTTGTGGGTTTGGGTTTAGGGTTAGAGTCCAATAGGATATGAGATTGGGTTTGGGCTAAAATCTAACAAGAGATGGGCTACTCTTTGGGCTTCAAATGAATATAAATTCAATAATAATTGATAAATGATAGTATGGATTAATTTAGGCTTCAAAATAGATAAATAAAAAAAAGTGGGACAAGATTCAAGTTTGAATATAAGTTTGGGTTCACATTCAAGAAGATTTAAATGCATCCAAAAGAATTTATACGGAAATTAAAATATAAGAATACATGGAGAGAAAGAAGGAACTGGAAATGCATATAATCGGAAACAGGGGTTACAAATCCTACCCACCTTACTACAAGAATTTCGTCCTCGAAATTCATTATGGCAGGCAGCAGGACAAAACAGAAGCAATTCAAGGAATAACACGATAGGAAAATCAGAAAAAGAAAACTCAAGTGATGGAAGTTCCAGAATAAAAGTACATAGATAAGATCGATGTCGAATAATAAATCGACAAAAGATGATGGGTGAAAAGAACGAACAAGAATTGAATGATGCGAAGAAGAAGAAACATCAAGAGGATACTGAGACTTGGGAGTTATGGGTCAACCACGCTTCGGCTGCGCTACTCTGATGGTGATGACCCATGCAACATACATGTCGTTGTAGGCCACACGACGCCATTGACGAACCGAGCAGGAAGACAAGAATGAGACACCAGGATCAAGGACAGTATGGGCTCGAGATAGATATAATTAAATAATGCAAAACGAATATAAAGTTTGTCTTCAATTTTAAATGATCAAAAGATATGTTATAGATCAAGACTAATGGGAAGGAGAATTGGGTTATAAGTCAAATAACAGGTTTAAATCCAATAAGGAAATAGGCTATAAGATTTTTAAAATATACATTAAATCAAATATTGAAAAGTATATAAATTTGAGCATGTTCGGCTCAAAACAAAATAATAGTAATAGTAACGACAAGCATAATAATACCAATAACAATAATAATAACAAAATATCAACACTACTAACAATAAAATAACAATGATAATCACAATAATATTAATAATAATAACAATAAAAATAATAATGATAATAATAATAATAGCATAAATGGATATAATAATAATATGCACATATGTGTCAGAATGGAAAAGTGAGTTTAATAGATTTACTAAAATAATCCAAACAGTAGTGATATAAATATTCGATCACAAAAAAAAATAATTAAAATACACCGTTGTTTGAAATAAATAAAATTTTCAGATAGTCAGATGAAATAATAAAAAAAAAAATTCTTAGAAACCAGAATAATATTTTGTTAAAATCCGATCAATTGAAAATGTAACTTGCTGAAAAGAATTTGAAAGCGAAAGGAAGCTATAAAAGTCTTAAATACAGAAAGTACACGGAAGGATACATATGTGCAGGAATAAAGGGTTTGGGGTCAAGTTAGATATTAATAAATAGTGCAATCAAGGGTATATAAAATTTAGGCTTCAACAAAATACCAATAATAACACCAATAATAATAAAATATTAACAATACCGATAAAAATAATAATGTAAGATAGAATATGATTTGGTTCAACAATTTTTTTTTGGTACAAAAATAATTCATTATTAACAACAGTAATAATAAAATAATGCAAACAACAATATCAATAACAACGGCAATATCAATAATAATAATGATATCAATAATAATAACCAGAAACATAACAATAATAATAACATTATAAAACAAGGTAAGAATTTGGCTTATCACCTACTTAAATAAATCAAACAGGAATTATATAGTCGATCAATTATAAATGGAAAGTGAAGAGATAAGACCCAATTACAAAAGTTGATAACTATACAAACAACGAAGAAATGCAACTATAGATGTTATATAAAAAGTAGTTTTGGAAAAATAACCAGTCAAGATATATAGAAATACGAACAAATTTAGCTAAGTAAAGAAAATATTGATAATAATGGATGTAAAAGACATATAATAATTAGTGAATGTTAACATTATAATCAATACTCGAAAAACACATTAAAGGGTAACGAGATAAATAGACCAAAAAATATATATGCAAGAAGGCTTAAAAGGAGTTCATTAACTACTACATAAATAAGCGTCAAATCATTAATTAGGACATGAAAACAGAGTAAGTGTGTTAAAGAATTGAAAAACCGTGGCAATAAATAGTAATTCACAAAGAACGAAAACTTTAGACCATAGTTGATGTACTCAATCTTAGCATAAATGTAAAAATTATAAACGCAAAATAGAGTAAAATCCACTATACTTGTTCAAATTGTAGGGGAACATAAAGTGTAATTGCATAAACAAAATGTCATAAAGAAAATATTTCTTTACTACTAGTTTCATTATATAAGTAAAGTGTCTTGAAATATCAATTAGCAAATAAGTAGAAAATCTTGCCTCCTTAACATCAAGTTGCATGTTTGCCTTCTCGACATCAGGTTGCAGGTTGCCGTCCGGATATTCGGCTGCACATTTTACCTCGCCGATATCCAGTTGCAATTTGCCTCCATTGACATCGAGTTGCATATTTGACATCTCGACATTAGGTTGCACCGAAATAGTGAAATGGAGATGTAACCTTCCATATGCACAGGGTTAGTGAACATTTAAATTTTAAGTATGATGTTATGTTTTGAAATTCGTGAAATAAAAATAGTAGTGGAAAAATAAAACTAGGAGTTGAAATTCACACAATGAAATATCGAAATAGATGTATAAATTATAACTATTAAACACAATAGTACGAAATAGTAGTAGTGAAAATGATTTATAAAAGTAAGGAGGAAACAGAATAAAATACATGCATAAGCACAATGCAAATGTGAATGAGAAAATAAATATGCAATGTAGCAAATTTACACAATAAATATATCATAAAAAAATATACAGTATCGTAGAAGTTAAACGAGCTTTTAACATGTCCTTGAAGATTCACCGATGCCGATCGACGAACCAAGCGGGAAGAAAAGAATGGACAACTCCAGAATCAAAGGAATAAGGGCACAAAAGAATAAAACTATACCCAACAAGGAATCAATGAATGCGAATAAATGGAAGGGACGAAACAACTGGGAGATGAAGGAACTGAATATGAAGGGATCAAAAGAGGAATCAAATGAGAGGGGTATCCAGATTACATGTTGGTTATTCATGTTCATGTGATTGACGTGGTGCGCATATTATTGAGTTAAACTGGCTAGATCCAAATTTGACTAACACATTAGCCAATCATGACTAACACGCTAGTCAAAACTCAGATGAACTCCAACATAGTTAGAGCCTAACCTGGGCTCTGATACCACTAAAAACCTGTCTCGCCCCGCTTCCCGGAATACAGGAACATAGGCACGTAACTGAGGCCCAGCGAATGATATAAGTATGCCAACTCATATCATCCATAAGCTGTACCAGTCTTAATTCAACAATATAAGAAAAATGAATCACAACCACGCAGAAAACATAATAATCACATAAAAGAGAATGAAATTCAATAACCAGATCTGGAATATAGAAACTTACCAAATAGCTCGAGAGACTCCTGCTCCAATTGTAGAAGAACTGTTCATCAATGCCTTCGGGCAATTTCTCTGGCTCACCTGTACTTGTTCATTTAAAAAGAAAGAATAATTTGTCCTTAGAGCAAGTACGGACAGCAAGTAGTGAAAACAGAGAGTAAGGAAATAAGGTACATGGAGATTATGAATCAAGATCAAATTGTAAAGACAACAATGGTATTAATAAACAATGGTCTTAATCAAGTATATATACATATCAATTTAAGTTCATTATAGTATCATTTCTCCTATCTAGTGCACGTACTACTGCGTCCCATACCACAGGTTCGGTACACGTAAAACAGTGTTTGTTTGAGACATAGTGGTGGGATCTGCATAGCGTGTACTCGGTGTCAATAACAATCAATTACCATTTGCAATCAATCAATTTCCAATTTACAATCAATCATTCACAATCAATACTTCTCCTTCCATGTCAATACGGTATCAATATAGGCCTTACCGAGTACATTTTCTGAGACTGTCCACTACTAAGTCAACCCTTATAAACCCCGGCTTGTTTAGTATTTTATTATTAAGCCATTCATGTCTATGCAAGTGTGTATAAGAATGTCAAGGGAATGATGATAATGCGACAACATGATGCATTGCACAATAATAACATGAAATAGTAAATCTGAAACAACAATTCTGTTTATATTATTTTAACTGACTTCTAATATAACTGGGTCGAAACCTCAGTACAAAACAACTAATGCAGCAGGAATTATAAAAGCTAGCACGTATATATATTCATCAATGGGTAATTAACATGCTATTGTATCATGAAATGCATTACACTGTTATACAGCAATTAGAATTTTCATTACTGTGTACGAGTCAATTCACGATGTCATTGTTCAAGTCACGACATTTCAATCAATCAATGTATTCAATCACCATTCATTTTCTTTGCATACAATTCTAGTCATTTCATTTATGTCAATTGTGTATGTAGGCTTGGGTTTGAGTCAATGGATAATAATAAGAGGTCAAAAGTATGTCGGGTTAGCTCGTGTAAACCCTCGATACCCCTAACGAGAAGGGACACAAGGCAAAGTTAACGATATTTAAATTGGGACTACTTGCATAAGAGGTCAATTAATCTTGAACTAGAATAAAGAAAATAGTTCAAGTGGACTTGCCTTTTGTAGACGATTAGATTAGAATCACCAGAATAACGGGATCAGAATTTCGGGGAGCAATCCCAAGAGCACGTGCAAAATGCGCGCTAAAATACCAAATAGTGGATTCCACTCCGCACCGGATCGGCCAGAACACGGGACGGCAAAATCAGATCTGCTGCGGCCAGAACACAGAACACAAAAACTGTCCAATAAGAACTCTTCTACACACCCGATCTGATCCGAACACGAAACAGCAAAAACGGGATTTGGTGTGGCTAAAACAGTGATCAGCAGAGGCCGACCAATCAGATCCTTCTCCACACAGTGGATCAGGGCGAACATGGGACAACGGAAAGGGATTCGCTGCGCTCAAACACGAAACATCGTAACAAACCAATCACCACTCTCCTTCTACCTTTCGACGGAGAGAGAAAGAGCGGCCTGCAGTGACGACTGGCTGAGCCTGGGAGGGCGGCAACGACACTCACGGCGGTGCCACGGTGGTTGGGAGGCGACGACAGCGGCAGAGCTCCGACGAGAGAGCTCTGTTTCGCGCTCGAAACAGGGGAGACAACGATGCAGGGGTGAACGGGGCTCGCAAGGATGATGGTGGGCTCGAGCTTTGGTAGCAATGGCGGAAGCAGGGGAACTGGCGATGGTGAGGAGCTGCAGTGGAGTCTTGATTGGCCGATGCTCAGGAATAGCGAGGAAGGACGTGCGAGCGATGGCGTTGTGGGAGTTGGCGACGCTTTAATGGGTTTGATGGAGCAGCAAGGGGATGGAGGTGATGCTACAATGGGTTTCGAAGCCAACCCATTGGAAGAAGTAGTGGATTAGTTCGAAGTTGTTGATCGGAGGGCAACGAGGACTAGGGAGTAATGGGGCGAGGCAAGGGCAATGGAGGTGAGGAGCGTCGCCACTGGCGACCATGATGGGCGAGGTGGAGTGACGATGGAATGGCGTCGGAGACTGGAGGGCGAGAGCCCGAAGGTGGCGAGCGACGATGTTGGGTGAAAGCGAGAAGGAGAAGGGAGGAGACGATGGAGGCGATGGGGTTGTGTGTGGGTTTGGTTTATTTGGGTTCTGTTGCGGTTTGGGAAGACAAAGTCGAAGAAGTCGAAGAGGGGAATCGGTTGAGATTTGGGAAATAGGGAAGAGAATAAGGGAGAGGGGTTTAATTAATAGAATAACAATAATGGTATTGGGTAGTTAGAGAAAGTGGGGTGAAGTTAGGAAAACGTGCAGAGTGGAAGAATGTGGAAAAATTTGTATACGGTTGTGTTTATGGATTTGTGGGTTTGGGTTTAGGGTTAGAGTCCAATAGGATATGAGATTGGGTTTGGGCTAAAATCTAACAAGAGATGGGCTACTCTTTGGACTTCAAATGAATATAAATTCAATAATAATTGATAAATGATAGTATGGATTAATTTAGGCTTCAAAATAAATAAATAAAAAGAAGTGGGACAAGATTCAAGTTTGAATATAAGTTTGGGTTCACATTCAAGAAGATTTAAATGCATCCAAAAGAATTTATACGGAAATTAAAATATAAGAATACATGGAGAGAAAGAAGGAACTGGAAATCCTTATAATCGGAAACAGGGGTTACACAATGACAAAACAGATGGTTTCCTTTTTAAAGTAGATTTTCAAAAGGCATACGACTCGGTCGAATGGGACTCCGTAGACGAGGTTATGCTCCTCAAAGGCTTCGGGGGAAGGTGGAGGAAATGGATCTATCAGTGCATCAGATGAGGTAAATCGTTCCTTATCGTTAACGGAGCACAAGGAAAAGAAATCAGATTCAAGAGAGGTCTTAGACAAGGGGATCCTTTGTCGTCGATGTTATTTACAATTGTAGCAGATGGGCTGGCAGAGATGATAGCTAATGGCAAAAAGGAAAGGGCTAGCTTCGGCATAAAAATGAAAGGTTTTTCAGAGTCAATTTCTATCCTTCAGTATGCAGACGATACTCTATTATTTGGATCGGCATCGAAGGAGGATATCATAGCTATGGGAATGGTCTTGAAGTGCTTCGAGGCATGGTCTGGTATGAAGGTCAACTTCAATAAGAGCTGTGTCATCCAGCTCAGCGACAAATGCTCCATTCCCACCACATCGATCCAACAAATGCTTGGCTGCAATAAGAGAGAGTTTCCGCTGGTATATCTAGGCATCCCTATCAGGCCTGGGAAGCTCACTAGGGGAGATTGGCAACCCCTAATTGATAGGATCGAAAAAAGACTAGCTGGCTGGAAAGGGAAATCTTTAACTCTGGGAGGCAGGATCACTTTACTTAATTCCATCATCAACAACATCCCTATCTATCTCATGTCTATCTATGAACTACCGGTTTGGGTAATTCACAAGATATATGTAACACCCCAAATTTTTTTTTTTTTTTTTAAACTAAGTCTCCAAATTCAATTCTTTTAATTTCTATATCACTTTAATCATAAACTAAGAAAGTTATATTCCAGGAAAAATTTTGACAGAGTCTCCCCTGTAAATTTTGCCCCGAAACACAAAAAGCTTACGGAATTCTGCTCAAAATTCCGTAGCTCACAAACCACATAATATTTTCATGGGCTCCCCAGGCCAAAATGAGCAGATACACACAGGCAATATAATATAATGCTCTGGGGGCCAAACTCATAACGGATTATCAAATATCAATTAAAAACTATGAATTTCTTTGATAAACGAGGTAAAATCTTAGAAAAATCATTGTAAAACTTACCACAGAGCCTGGTACTCCACGACGAGATGGTTACGGGTCACCAACATACCACACCACCTCACACTATACTCATCATCGTCATATACAGGCTTATACACTCATAATACAATTTAAATCATAAATTTCACTATTCCTATAACTAAATAATACAAATTTTTAAAATAAAAAGTTATACTACCACTCCACGCCTCACCTCTGCACTGATGGGAACCTGCAACAGTGGAGGACCTAGGGTAGTCCTCAGACTCCCCTAACCCCCCAAACACTAAGGGGTTAGCCATTTCTGGTGTGAGTATAATTATTAATCTAACGACAAATTAAAATAGTATAAAGAAAATAATTTAAACTTACGAATACCAAATTAAGATAATGCAACCTGAATCCTGAACACAACAACATCGTCAATACAGTGATAAATCACATACTTTGCCAATCCTGCATTCAATTATTTAATTACCCATACTTTCCACATTTCATAATACACTTCACATCAACCTCGTATATATATAGAAATATACTTATCTTACATTCGCATAATACGAATAATCATCTTTCCACACTTATCATCATATCAGCATTTCACTATTTATATTAATATAACTATATGATGTTATTACATCATTTCTCCAACTCTATTTAGCCACGCGTTTCATTTACTTATATTATATCATCAACACACACATTCATCTTGAAAGTTGTGCCGAGGCAGGTAGTTCCCACCATTTCCACGAAAATAGCGGGCGAGTAGTTCCCCGACACACTTCCAAGGTACACAAACTCATATCACAACATACTTTCTTTAATAACCATTTTCATACCCAATCTCATAATACAGGTATTGATTTTATTATGTTATAAAAGTATCACATCATAAACATATGCATCTATTTTCATACTACCACCTTCCTTCATATCTTATGACATAATAACCACATCTCATTGCCCATGCGATTTACTCACATTTCATCACATCATTAACACCTCATTAATTAGAACACTTATACTCATTGCATCAGAACCATGTTTTATAGCTCATTCACATCTTATTATATCACTTTAGTAATTACTTTTTCTTATAACAATAAATCTTATTATCATTTTCACTTAATCCCCAAACACACTCTGGGGCCACCACATATCACATCCCATAGCCGATAGCTTGGGTAATAATCACTGTACCTCAAACACACACAGTTTGGGTAATATCACATCACATCTCAAGCCGATAGCTTGATTATTAATTTCACTTCAATCACTTATCATCTTCACTTCACTTTATTTCTCATTTCTATTAATCATTACCACTATTATCCACTCACCCTGCGAATTATGCCAAGGCAGGTAGTTCCCACAATTTCCACTGAAATTGCGGGCAGGTAGTTCCTTGACACAATTCCAAGGTACAACTCACATCAACTGTATTTTACTTTAATGATCACACACATAGTACCATTACTTCGTATTATTCATAAGAACACATGTCTCTTCTATTATTATCATTTTAAATTAACCACACACTGCATCACTTCTTTTCATATACTAACTCATAACTCATTTTCTTTCACATTTATTTCATTCACAACTACCTTCTTTGTCATTCACAATTCACAAGTCACTTTCCACTTTCTTTTCCACACGCAATTCACATTTTACTATTTACTTTCCTTTCCACGCACAATTCACATTTATTATTAACACTTAGTTATTTTATTAGTTTGTCGACCAGTGAGCCACAGTATCCCAACATACTGAAAGCCGACAGCCCAGTAAACACGCGGCCCGATGCTCACACAGAGTCTTACTCGTCCGAGGCTACGTCTTCCTCCTAGCCGAACTAGCGAGGGAACCACCAACCCCAAGTAGAACTTGGGTACTTCCTCCCGACCGAAGCCAAGAGGGAAAAGCCACTGACCCCAGGTAAACTGGGTACTTCCTCGCGACGGCTGTCATCGAGGGAAAAACCACTATCCCCGGATAAACTGGGTACTTCCTCCCAGCCGATAGCCAGGAGGGAAAAACCACTGACCCCAGATAGACTGGGTACTTCCTCGCGACAGCTGTCATCGAGGGAAAGCCGGGCCTCAAGCCGATAGCTTGGGCGATAAAATCCTCGTGCCCCAAACATAGTTTGGGTCCTCGTGCCCCAAGCCGGTCCTTGGGTATTAGGAGGTCTAGCCCAAACCCCCAGGATTGCTGTAGGTACTGGTCAACAAAGCCATCTGTTATAAGCATTAATCATTTCATCTTTTCATCTTACTAAACCAACATAAAGCATCACAGCTTTTTAATTAAGCAATTGCCACATTCTTGACTTTAATCACATGAATTAAAAACACATTTTATTAACACTTACCATCTTATCTTTTATCTTGCCATTTGATACATATCCGGCGTCCACAATATTAGTTATCATCCCATTGTATCACATTTATACATACATCATGTCATTTAGCATAGAAACCATCATGTCGTAGAATTACACCTCATAAATGCACCATATTATTTAATTTGCCATAACATCCCCCATTATGAGTACCGTGTTATTTGCTACTTCATTAGATCACATATAAACACACACCAAGTTATAACATTAATAAAAGAACCATATTAGGTTATTCCATATCATAATAGTATCAAAATAGATAATTCATCATATTGTAATATCATGCTATTGCCCATTAATTCACTTCAACATAATTAAAATGTAAACATGTACCCAATTATTAATTTCATGAATTATCACATCACGAGTCAATATCATTATATATATATATCACAAACATACACCACACATGTGGGTTTCCAAGAAAAGGGGCCAAAACCATTTATTTCCTCTAATTAAATCTTATAATATCTAATTATAGCATACTAGCTCATACATCATGTTTCATATAAATAAAATCAACTATAAGGGCTCATATGCCCCAAAACATGCACAAAACGGGCACTACAATCACACAGATCTTCAAAACATGATCACAATCACTAATTTCGCCTAATTACATCTTATAACATCCATCCATGGCATGCTAGCCCATACACCAGGCTCCGCATATACCCGATTGCCTATATCGGCCTATATACCCCAAAAACATGCACAAAACATGCACGGGGTAAAAATATGCATAAATAATTTAATATATTTAGCTTTTATACATCAACACATCACATTAACCCATAATATAGGTTTTATATGCTTAAAATAATTAATTTCACTAAATTTCTCAAAAACCCATTTTCGGGCCCCTAAAAATCCGTATTTTCCTTTAAAATCAATTTTTGCTATAACTTTTTCAAGACATATCAAAAAGCCACGAAATTTGGCCACAATATAAAATATTTATAACTACAATATACTCACCTGACGGCTCGAGCAAACGATGTCCCACGTTCATCCTGTAGCCAGTCGAAGTTCGAATTTTTCCTCCTAATTGAAAAATTATAGAACCGATTAGTTTAAAGCTCAAAACTCAACCTTCGGACCTCCAAATTTGAATCCGTCTTCACCCACATGTCACAAATGACATAGGTAGGTGAGTTACATCGATGGATTTCGAATTCGGATCCCCATACAAAATTTCATTGATTGATCGGAAACTTATTACTAAGAAATTCCCTATTTCCTAATTTCCTTAATCTCTTGTTCCTAATATCTCAAATTAGGATTAACAACAATAATAAAACTTAATTACCCCACCGGATGTATCAAATACTCACTTCACTCTCGCTCGGGTATTTCTCCGAATACCCGGCGCACAAAAATAACCTTTTCATTCTCTAATCATTTCCATTAAGTTCTATATCTACAAAATTCATTCTAAATTCATATTAGCGCTCTCACACTACTCCACAACCTCCCATGAAATTTCTAAACTCGCTAGAAGCAAGTTTCTTACTCCACTTCACATACTCGAAAATTTGGCTATATGCCAAAATTAGAACTCCAAGATTTCACCTTGGTATGCACCAATCCTAACTTCTAACATGTTCTATATACTCTCTTTTACAAACCCAAAACCCTAATTTATTAACAACTTGCAATTTATCTAACAATCCACTAATTCCTCAAATCTACCACTTTCCACATCTCTAAATCTCTCTACCATAATGATCCTACTCCATAGAAATGAACCCAACCTAATTTTATACAATAAAATAAAAAGGGATATACCTTTCCGTGGTTGTTTCTCCAAATTGACTCCACCACTATGTAGAGCATCCTTCACTTAGTCATCTCCCCAAATTAATTCGAAAATCAATAAGTATTTGGGTGGATTTGAGGAGAGAGAAGGTCGGCCGAAGCTTTGGGTTCTTTCGGTCGAAGCTTTCGATCGGGAAGGAAATAAGGAAGGAAAAGAAAGAAGAAGGAATGGGGAAGAGGAGTTTTTTTTTTAAAATATAATATATATAATAATAATAATAATAAGGTATATTTACATATAGGCCCTCCACATCCAAAATATTACAAATAGACCACAACTCTTTTCTATAATCATACGAACAATACAAAATACATATAATTATCTTATAATAATCCCCCGGAATGATAAAATAAAATAAACTATATCTATTCCCATAAAATCTCAACTCAGAGCTCCAATATAACAATAATACCCATTTACCACAAATATTCATACCAATATCAGTATTGAAAATAAATAAACTAAGATATCACTTAAAAATAATTCTGACCCCTATAAGAGGTAAAAACGAATATTTTTGGTATTTTAAAATCCGAGGTGTTACAATATATCAATGTACAAGGAGATTTCTGTGGAAAGGAGCAAACGAGGGAGGTAAATGGATCCACCTGATTAGTTGGGGGAGGGTATGCAAAAGGAAAGAGTTTGGTGGATTAGAGATCATTAATCTTAGAGATATGAACAATGCCCTACTCAGTAAGTAGTGGTGGAAGTTGGCAAACCGACGGAACAATTGGTGGTGTAAGTCTCTTACTAATTATAGGGCAAGGAAGAAGTTCAGATACGGGGGAAAGGGAGTCCACAGTCGGAAGTCATTTTTATGGAAAGGGGTATACAAGACAGGCGACGTTTATCATAGCAACACTATATGTAGGGTTAAGAATGGAAAGAATATAAGATTTTGGAAAGACAAATGGTGCAGTAATAACTCTCTTATGGGAATGTTCCCCTCAGCTTCACAGGCAGTCCTCAACAATGACACCCTAGTGAGCGACGTTTGGAAGAACAATAAGCTGAGATTAGAAGTCAAGAATGTTCTGGATCAGGAATCTATTTGTCAACAACAACTGGTCAACAATTTCATTCGTATAGAAGAAAATTACACTAAACAGTCGGAAGACGAGAGATGATGGACACTGGAGGCAAATTGCAAATTCTCGGTCTCCTCATTATACAAATGGCTCAATGATGGAGGGATAAGAAACAGAGTCGCGGATGTAATATGGGGCACCAACGTTCTTTCCAAAGTTACAGTATTTCTATGGCTGGTGGATAATGATGTGATTCTGTCGAAGGTTAATTTAAGGAAGCAGGGAATGCTGGACGACGCGATTTGTAATAGATGTCTAAATTGCGAAGAAGATACAAATCACATCCTTTTCAAGTGCCATAGAGCGACATGGGTCTGGGAGAAAGTCGGTCATACGTACGGGGTATTACGGGGTTTAGGGTCTAGTGCTGAGGTATGGGAGGACATTAGATCGAACAGGATTAGAAAGGAAGTAAGATTAGAGTGGGATCTGGTTGTTGCTTCTATTATGTGGAACCTCTGGCTAGATCGTAATGACTATTGTTTCAATAGTGTTACCCATAGACTTTCTTTTCTGATGCACAAAATTCATTTATGTTGTTACGAATGGACAGGGATTATCAGATCCAGGAAGAAGATGCGCTTGGGAGAGGAGGAGGAGGAGTTCACAAGCATGTGGCGGGTTGCTAGCTCTCAAAGATCGACAAACAACTTCTTTTGGTTTAGTTGATGTATTCCTATTTTGATGTTTTTGCACTATCTGCTGACTGTTGTATCCTTGTTAGCTGAACTTTGATGTTGCTCGCCTTCGGGAAGACTATGTAACTTTATTTACTGTTTCGTTAATTTCTCTTTAATGAAGCGATGACTTAGTCATCTTTTAATCAAAAAAAAAAGTCATAAAGAGGTTAGCTTTCATAAATATGAAATATTGAAAGGTCTAACTTACAAATAACAAGTCCATAGTACTATTGGTTATAAAATAAAATTTATGGAAATACTAACATGTAAAAAGTAAACTCCAAACAATCTAATAAGAGCATCTGTAGTCATTGGCTAGTTAGCTAAAATATGTAGAATTTAGCTCGAATGCTTGCTGTAGTTGTTGTCTATTTTGCCAAAATTTTGCTTTTTAGGAAACAGTAACGAGCTATATTTGGCAAACGATAACCCGACGAAACATTATTTTCCGTTTGTTGAACGGACGGTGCATAATTTACCATCTGATTTTTTTTTTATTAATAAGAAAATCGGACGATAAATTATATACCGTCCGATAACATTTAAAATCTTTTTTTATGTTGAACGGGATATTATACACCGTCCCATTACATTTAATTTTTTTTACGCCGGACGGTAAATTATACACTGTTCCATAACAATTTTTTAAAATTTTATATAAGATGGAAAATTATACACCGTCCTAGAACATTTAAAAGTTTTTTTTTTGTGTCGGATGGAAAATTATACACTGTTCATATCATATATATATATATATATATATATATATATATATATATATATATATATATATATATATATATTTACATCTGACAGAAAATTATATATCGTTCCATAACTTACAATTATTTTTTTACAATGGACGGCACATTATACACGTACACCGTCCTTGGTTTGGTTTTGTTTTTTATTAAAGTTTTGGGAGAGGAGGGAGATTAATGATTATCTCCCGTCGAAAATCTACTACTTTTAACAAAGTACTCCTTTTCGAGATTCGAAAAAAGGTGATTCAAAATTCGAGTCCTCTACAGTGTCTTCTCCGACTTTCTCCTCCCAGATCCGGCGGCGTTCCCCCGTTTCGGCCCTCCTCCCCTTCTTTAAACTTGGTCAGCTCTCTCTTCTCTCTCGACCCATCTCCTGGTTTTCCCCTCTCTCCTTTGCCTCGGTTGTCGATCCTTTCCTCCATCGTCCCTCCTCCGTTTGTCTCTCCGCCGACGCTCAGATTTCAGCCCGTGCGGTGTGTGTCCCCCCGTTTCCCCGGTGGTGACTGTGCTTTCCTTGTTCGTTTGCCGGTCGATCCCCTTCGAGAGCCATAGCCAGTACTCTTCCTTGCTGTTCTCGCTTGAGCGCTCCTACCAGTTGTTGCCTTCGAAGGCTCCCTTTCTACGGTCGCCCTCATTCCTCAATTGTGCATTTTTCCAGGTGGTCTCAATTGATCGGTTCTTTTTTTCCAACCACTGTAAGTATACTGCGTTTTTTGGTGCTGGGTGTTTTGTTGAGTCCTTGCTAGTGCTATATTGGTTATTGAGTGTGCGGTCTCGGCTTTCCTGTTGCCGTAGCACCGCTTGTGTGTTTTCTCCAGTAACGGCTCTTCTCTTCCACGGCGGCTCCGTTCTATCTGTGGTAGTTTTCAGCGTTTCGCTGTGACCTGAGCAACAGTGCGCTCTTCTTCTGTTAGCACTGTTTTTCTGCTCTTAGCGATTGTTATCTCCTGCCTATTCTCTCTCTATTTTGAGGGAGTTTTTGTCCCACCTACTGCGGCACTAGCTACCTGATTGGTAGTGGTTTTGTGGTGTTTTTGGATCTGTTCGTTCTCTAATTTTTTGTTCGGTGCCTTGGCATAGTAGGTGTATTTGTTTTTAGGCTTTCGTGGTTTGGTTTCAGCCATGAACCTCCCCGAGCTTAATGCAAGGTTTAACTGTTCTGTAACTCTTCATGAATTGAAGAGTGATTTGGCTGCTCCTCTCTTTAATATTTCCAACCCTTCTCGGGTCTCTCCATTCTTCTCTAGTTCCCCTTCTTCGGGTAGGTCCGATCCTCTCTTGGTTTGTTTCAGGTGCCTCCTTCCTGGGCATTTTAAACGTGAGTGCGTGAATAAAATGAAGTGCTTGTTCTGCGATAAGTTTGGTCACTCGCGCAGTCGATGCTTTTCCCTCCAAAATCTCCTTGGTTTCCCAATAGGGCAACTCTTACCGGCCAAACTTCTCACCTTCCTTAACTACCCCCTTTTAAAGCGCAAGCTCAATGTTAGTTTGGCAAGGAAGCTTAGTCTTGATTCTGGAAATGATCTCGACTCCTTGGCATTTGTACCTATTCCTGCTTGTAACTCCACTACTTCTTCCAGTGACTATTGTGTTTCCTTTGCTAATCTTCAGCCTCCTAATATTGATTCCCTTTTTAAGGATCGGAAGGGGTTTTCGAAACTGGTATCCTTCCCTCGGCTGATTTGTTTCAAGGTTCGTCCCCATTTTGCTTCGGTAGCACCTTCATTGAGCTTGAGTCTGGATCATAACCAAGGATTGTTTAAATCCTTAGTCTCATGTCGTTCTTGGTCACTCTGTGCGATTATGCACGCTCCGCCTCACCGCATTTCAGGCCCGCAGAGGCAGTCCATCAAGGCTTATAATTATTCTAAGGATCCCTCTTTATTGTATTATTTTTCTTGTTCTATGAGGTTTTCTTCTCCCAATCTTCCCACATTCTCTTTTCATTTCTCGGGATGCATCTTCTCGTTGTATCAATATTTAGGGGTTCAATCTTGGCTCTACCACCTCCTGATGGAGGTCTTGCACAATTTGCACTCTTATCCCCGCAAGCCTTCTCCAACTCTTGTTGACTCCACTTGCTCCCGTTTTTCCTATCTCACCAACTCCATCCCAACTCCCTCTTCACCTGATTCCAGTCAGCTCCTTACCTCTGATCGCATCTTCAAAGGCGCAGCTAGCATGTCTGACCCTGCAGCAGTTTTGCTCCCTTTGGCGCAGACAACCCTCCCACCGTTAAGCGGAAATACAATAAGAAGGTCTTTTATAATTTGCAGAATCGGGTGAGCGCCCGGATTTTGGCTAGGAAAGCAGCTTACGCACAGTTGAGTTTAGGCTCCTCTATGACATCAGCGGAGTAGGAGTTTGGTGTTTCTGAGTGGGTTTTTTTTAAGGCTTCGATCTCTTGGATCTGTCTTTCGGTTCTGGTTCCGCCTTCGTCTCTCATGTTGTCGAGCTTCTCGGTGCTCCGGGTCTTCTCTCCTCACTAGTGGCTTTTCCTCTTGTCTTGCAACAGCGGGCAGTAGTCTTAGCTTGCTCTCCTCTTGGGTGCGGCGGGGCGCTCCTTTTCTTGCTCCGTGCCCCTGGCTTCAGGCGCGGCCCCCAGTTTCGAAGTTATTTCTACTGTTGTATCAATTTTTTCTTTTTTGATTGCTAGTCTGTCGCTTATCGATCTCGCTATTGTTTTCTTTTTTCCATTTTACGGCTTGTAAAACCCTTGTACACTATTTTGTATTGTTACTGTTTTTATTGATTAATATATTTTTTGATGGCAGGAGCCTTTTGGCTTTATCTGATATATCAAAATAAAATGATTATCTCCCGTCCCTGGTTTTGGGAGGATTTTTTGGTTTTTTTTTTTAATTTATTAAAAAAGTTTGCTATCAAGCTTGAAATTTTTTCATTACGATGATGATTTTTTTTTTTTTAGCCGAAATGTTTTTTCCGTCTGTCCTATTAAGATTTCGCAAAGCTAAATTTTTTCTAACAACTGCTACAGACGAAAATCATATAGTTATTGGCTATATGCCAAATATGCAAATCTTGACTAACTCATCCCCTTCTTCTTCTTCTATTCTCAAACCCATCATCATCTCTCTCTCTTTCTCTCTCCTCCAATCTCAATTCCCAAATCTCTAATCAAAAGCACGAACTTTAATGCAAAAAGACGATTCTTTTCAAACCCAGCACGTCTCATTAGTTACAGGTAACCCTCATTTTCCCACTCTCAGATATATAGGGTTTAGGGTTTTTGGATATTGGGGTTTTCCCCAGATCACCCAATCTCTCAATTTTATGAGGTCATGATAAAAAATTCGTTTTTTCTAACATGGGTTTCTTCCAATTTGCAATCTTGCCCCATAAAAATCCCTCCTTTACATTATTTGCCCCTTTTGGATTAGGGTTCTTGTAAATCTCACATTTGGGTTTTTTTTTCCAGGTACAATTCAGGGGTTTGGATATGTTAACATTTTAGTTATTGTTGGGATTTTGATATATTTTAGGGTTTAGGAAGGGAAAGGGAAAGCCATGGTGGATGTTATAACCATGGAGGGAACGAATGGGGGTGTGAAGGAGAAGGAGAAGAAGGTTATGGAGGAGGAGAGGAGAAGGTTGTTGTTTGTTTGTGAGAATAATACCAAGGACAGAGGGTACTGTGGTAATGGAGGGGAGGGTTCTTCGATTGCCAAGAATGAGGTACCTGCTGTTTTTGATGAGGATGTTGATGTTGTTGGGATTGTGGAGGGTGAAAAAGTAGCGAGGGGCGTTGAGAAGAGGGACGACCCAGATGCTACGGAGAATTCAAGCTCGTTTGGGAATACGTTTTCGGGTTCCAATGATGAGAGGGTTGTTGAAGAGGATGAAGTTTGCTCGCAGTTCTCGTTGGAGAATGGGGAGCAACCCGTGGTTTCGGAAGGGTTCGGTAGACTTTTCAGGTGGGTTTTTTCTTCTTCTTCTTGTTCGTTATCTATATAATAAATTACAAAGAAAGCTATCAAGTGGCTCTCATTCAATCTCCCCTAAAACCAATGGTCTAGATTGATTCTCACAAAACATTTTTTCCCGTCCAAAATTTCAAATCCCAAAATTAAAATTTCCCTCCCAAAACTAAATAATTCATTACTTTATTACTTTCTATCTCTGTTCTCTTTGCACTTTTTCATATTTCTCTATTTCTCTCTCTCTCTCCCATTCTTTCTTTATTTACTTAGAAATTTAGATTTTAAGATTTCAGGTTTGTGAAATTTTCAGAATTTTTATGTTTTTTTTATTGCACATGTTATATTGAAAATAGCAAATATCTCTTGAACAGTTAAATTTCACCACTTTCCACACTTAAAGTTCTAAGAAGTTGGATTTTACACCCTCATTCATAATTATTTTTCAACACATACTAATAGAAACATGGACTTTTACTTGCAACTAATTATTATCATACTATTCAAACCTGAACTACATAATTGTTGTTTTACTGTTTACAGGGCTTTTCGTGTGTTGTATCGTTCCGAAGACGTGCCGTAGGCACGTGCCCACGGGCAAATCTAGTATACCTACATTTCTTGATTAGATGAATAACATGTTTTGGTTGTTATATTGGACAAAATTTCTTCTCTTTAGGGGGTGTTTGTTTGGGTGTAAGATTGTATAGAAGTGACGAAGAGGAGACAGAAAATGTAAGAACAACAGAAGTGAGGGACAAATATGGAAGAGCACTGTAACAATGCCCTTCCATTGTTTTCCTCGTATCTAGCCATCGAAACATATTTAGAGAGACGATGTGCCTTCTTCTCATTGACTCATCAAGGAAAGCTTGGAAGTTTTTCAAGCTTTTACATTCACCCAAACAACCTTGTTCCTCTCTTGTTCCCTTCAAAAGTTATCCAAATAGTGTTCCTCTGCCATTTTAACTGCAAATGAACTAGCTGTTTGTAGATCTCAACCCAAGATTCTCAACAGGTAGGTACAAATAAGGACTGAAACAAGATGGATATCCATAGCATCTATTATAATTTGCATCTTTCACATGTGGGGACCCAAATTCTGGACTGAAACTATAGGACAATTGCTTTTGGAAAAAGTATTGACCTCCTTGCACTTTGAATCTTCCAAGGATATGTGGTTGTATTGCCATAAGAGGGGAGGGTGTTTTTGGTTCATTGCAAAACTAGTTGCAAATGCTGTTGCAGCTTGCAACTAAAAAGCATATGCAGTATTCCCTCAAGTTGCAATCCAAGTTGCAAATGAAAAGTAAATCCCACTCTACTTCTTAATTGCAATTTCAAAAAGTAGTTGCAAGCCAAGAGAATCGTGCATTTCCTTTTTACATGCAACTGCATTTGCGACTTCATTTGCAACAAATTGCCTATTCCACACTCATCTATGAGGTCATATATTCTCAGCTTTCTTCAAAATAAAATGAAATCCTACAAAGCAAAACAAGTTTGTTGCTGTCCAAATTTATGCTTATTTTTCTCTTTCCAGTATTTTTATATTGATATGTCATTATAGAATGAATTGCTTATTTGTTGTAACTTTTAAGCAACATTACTTGATGCTTCAGGTTTTTTTTAAATTTGGTTTTATCACATAGCTTGTTATTATGTATATGATATACATTAGAAGACTATATGTTAAATGGATTAGCATTCAATGCTTTCAACAATTTGACTAAGGTTTACAATTGAAAATACAAGTCACCTGTTTGGGATCTATTGAGTTTAGTTTACTTCCAATAATATGAGCCGGATCTTACTGATTAGATCACAACTTACATTTTCTAGCTTTTACGTTTACATTGCTGTTTATGGATTCTAATAAAAAAACATGCATTAAGTTATAAGCACATACATATACAGACTCATGACCATCTTGTCTGCCGAAAAGGTTGATCCTCCAGCCTCCCCTTCTCCTATGATCTACAAGATATGCTAGTTAGAAATATTATCTTGGAAAATCAATACCTTTCACACATCTCGACCTATGAAAGTGTTAATTTTACTCTTCTAGATTAAATGAATACCTCTAGTTGAATCCTATGTATAACGCAGATCTTAGTGACTTAGTGTACATCAAATAGCTACAAAAAAAAAGTATCTTCATTTAAAATTTAATGGATAATATTACTCAGCACCATTAGATGTGATGACTACTAGATGATTAGCACATGCACTGCATGCATTTCTTTTCCTTCTTAAAACAGTCTCCTTAGAATTTGGAATTTTTGGTATGATCAGTTTATTGCCATAAAGATAGGAAATTTGAATTTGAAATCGATGGTCGTGATTTTAATAAGAAGTTAATATGCTAGATAGATGGATGGTTAAGGTAGATACTGGCTACATGTCCACATGACCCCTCAATTCTAGTTACAATAGTAGAGGTGTAGAAATTTCATATGTTATTGATATTTTTAGCGTGTTACATTTGATATGTTTGACTACAAAACATGCAGATCAGACTCTCTGTAAACGTCATTTATAGTTAGTTGTTCCTTTATTTTTTATAAACAACAAAACATACCTTATTTATTTCTTGGTAGTTTTTATGATATAGATTGTTTATTCCTATGCTAGTGTCTGTTTTTATAAACCGTGAATAGGTATCTTCTTATTTCTCTGTAGGTAGTTTTGTAGTGTAGATTACATCAAATGGTGTGGTTAAGAGTGTGTACTTTGTTCTGAGTTGATTATTATATTCCTGCAAATGTCACATCATTAAGTGACGTTTCTGTATGTTGTGGTTAGGAGAATGCACTTGGTTTTGAGTTGATTATTATATTTGTTCTGAGTTCTTAGTGTAGAGAGAGAGAGAGAGAGAGAGAGAGAGAGTAGTGTACTTGGTTCTGAGTTGACTTACCGTTCCTGAAAATGTTATTCATTAAGTGATGTTTCAATATATCCATTTTAAAATTGGATTATTTGTAACTATAAATTACCTCTATTTTGTTTTGCTTTTTATGCGCAATTTCAGGAGGAAAAAGGTCACTGCTCACTGGAAAAGGTTTATCAGCCCGCTGATGTGGAGGTGTCAGTGGTTAGAATTGCGGATTAATGAATTACGTTCGCAAGTACGAGTGTATGATAAGCAGCTTGAAGCTTATAAGCATGAAAAGCAGTTGCAGTCAAAAATGATAGAATTGGATGATTCTGTTTCCAAATCAGTGCCGCTGACTTGTCAAGGTCAAAGAAAAAGAGTAATGAAGAGGATGAAAAGAAAAAGGAATGAAGATACACTTGATGTATCATCCTATGTGGCAAACCATTCCATATTTTCTTATTATGGTATCTTTCTTATTTATTTATTTTTGATTTTTTTTATTATTGCTAGGAAGAAAGGCTAGCGTGACTAATGTTCTCTCCAATCCCGTGTAGAAAATAAGAAATCTGAAACCGATGGCCACTCAGTTGATGATGTTTGTCATGATCAAGGTATGGATGCTCTGTTGCTGTAATCTACCCAAAAGAAAACATATATGTTGTCTTAAATTTTGGTTTATGTTGTAATTTTTCACTAATCCCCGACTTCCTTTCTCAATAGTTTTATTGTCATTTTTTTGTATAAATGCCATACCAAATATATCCTTATCACTCTTGCATGTTGATTTGACTTCGTACTCACTCATAGCATTTGGTGTGACACTACAGTAACTTTTGAGTGTCATAGAAAGCGAACTTGGACAGTTGGGGAAATCTTTTGTTTTGGTAGGGATGATCACATATTGAGGTAGGGTCACATGTTTATTTAAATTTTACTGACTAGTGATAAATTCATGATTTTTATGGCCTTCATCAATGGAGTTCTTGCCAGTCAAATACATGTATATATGTTTAACGTGGAACCATATTGGGTGGAATTGCAATCGTGAGATGGGTTGCATGGGTATTAAAATAATGAATGTGAGTATATACTGTACAAACTATGGGGCGAAACTGTACATTTTCTATGAGACTACAGGTTGACCACAGGCCTTTTTCCAGCTCTTGATGACCCAATCTGCACATTGGTGTATGATCAAGGGGGAGTTGAGAAGAAAAAGAATAAGGGGGGAGATTTAGTGGGTTAGACAAAAGGGATATCAGAGAGGAAGAGGATGTTGGTTATAGGAGAGGACGTATGCAAAAAAGCTTGCTTCTTTACCAATTTGGGTGAGGTTGGTAGCTTGGTGAATACAAGAGTGAGATCTCAGTAAATTAGGATAAAAGATTTAGCTACAATGCCAAATTGCTGTTTTACGAGTGCAAAGTTAGATGAAAGGGAATGAGAAAGAGGATTTGGAGGGGTAGAGAAAGAAGGAAATTTGGGGATGGTTGAAAAGAAGATTTAATTTAATTTATGTAAAAACTTATGTCTCTTCAAGTCGGGTGAAGTAGCCTTGCGAGTACAAGAGGGAAATAAGGAAGGGGTAATGCCGAGGTTATCTGTTGGTTTTGAAAGTGAATGAAATAGGCTGAAAAAAAAATGGAAGATTGGTGATCTTAGAAGATGGTTTAGAGACGAAAAGGAAATGATGTAGGGATGACTAAAGGAGGATGATTTGGAGGGTTAGAGAGGGGAATAAAACAGGAGACAGCAGTGACCTTATTCCAAGAAACACACGAACTCTATATTTTCTCAACTTCTCGTCTGCATGATATAATTGTGAACTAACCTTCAATAGGGTTTACAAGGTGAGACTAATTAAACAATCCAAAATATTTTAGCATATCAAAATAAATTAAATTCAGTAACTATGTAAATCGTGAATGCAAAGTTGAATTGCAGTTTTGTCTTTGTTATTCCATTATTGATGTGTCAAATTATTACTATCAACATATAACGCAGCGAAAACAAATGCTCGGTGTTACTATTCCAAGTGTTTCTTTTGCCATAAAAAAATTATTATTAGCACACACAGAAGGCTAGGCGATCACTACTGCTAATCTCACCTATTTCATTTTTTAACAAATTCAAGCAATTGAAGATATCATAAAAGGCAATGTAGATCCAGATTGGTCTGCCCTTGGAGTCAGACGCGACGATGATTCTTTAGAGAAGATCCTTCTCCAAATTGAAGGTCTTCAGTCAAGTGTTCACAGTATGCAGGCACAACTCAGCAAGGTGATGCCAGCTGGAAACTTTTTCCATAGGGACCCTCCTACCGGTTATGTTCAAAGCCATAGTTTATCTCCGGTTAATATTAATGGAGATTCAATGACACTCCATCATGGAGATGATAGTGTAGTTTCAAGCTATAGGGACGCTGCTGACATCGATATTATCGAAAACACTGTGGGCTTATTGACAGGAGACGGTTCAATGACTCATGCAGATTTTTTTAACGATGTAAGTCTATCTTTGCACATGTAGTTACACTTCTATTGCTCGTTCCTTTGAGATTTTCCAAGTAAAACAGACTCACTAAGGGCGTGTTGGCCCATGGAAGTTATTAGAGGTAGGCTACGAAATTGAGAATTTTAGGTTCAACAAAATTTATTTATTTTTTGTTTGTTTGGCAATGGCAAATTGTTATTGTATACAAGTTTATATTGGGATCTGAATACATAGGTAAGATTAACCATTTCCGCCGCATATATTTTTGTTGGAGAGAAGTAGAATAAAAGGTATCCACAGGTGAGAAAGAGAGCAAAGTTAGGAGATTTCTGGAATTCCCGCTGATGGAGCACATTGGGGAATCTCATATTCTGATGTAGGGAATTACAAAAGCTGTAAACTCAACTTTGCGAGTAGTTTCCACATTCCATGTTCCAAACATGACATATCTTGATCTATGATTTGAGATTCCATGAGTATCCCATTTTCATTTCCAAATTTTACTTGCCAATCATACTGTGTGTGATTGTGTTTGTTGGTTGTCAGGAAACCTACTGAAACCTCAAGCAAGGGAAGCAACTATGAAACCTAAGTTTCCAGAAGCTGTGATGAGAGACCTTTTGAAAATCTAGTTTTGAGCCTGTAACCTTAGAGTGCAAATAAACTCAGTAAAGCGCGTGCACACACATATATACTTTCGGGCCTGTAACCTTTTGTCTATTTTATGTAAGGACAAGGATCTCTTAAGACATCTTTGATCATATTTTGCATATCATGATCTCTTAAGAGATCTCAGAGTACCACCCTAATATTAACTAGAAATAACCGACACTGCTGTTCCTCTTGTGTTTCCATCTGCAGATGCCTGACGATGTTCTGATAAGCAATCAATCAGCAGGTGACCAGGAACTCCGGAATTTCCAGAGGATCAATTACGGCAAAGAGAAACTTCAAGAAATAGACAAAGAAGACACCCAATCTTGCTCTGATGACTCGAGGACTCCCTCTCCTCCACCACGACCAATTCCAGTTACAGTAGGAGAGAGCAGCCAGCCACCTGTACCCATAAGAAGCTACTCCGGAAAGAAAAGAGGCCGAAAACCTAAAGCTAAGAGAAATCGGCGTGGTGCTCCTGTTGTCTCAGGCTCAAGGAGCAAAAGCCTTGAGAGACGAAGATACAATTGATATAAAAAAAAAACCGATGCACTTCAAAAATTTGTTTGATTTGTTCTGGCCTCTGTTTGTTACTCTGGTGTGATTACAATGTGATTGTAAATGAAAAGTGATAAGCAAAGGGCTTTTATTCTGACCCTTATCTGTGAATTACACACCTTGTTTAGATGTTGCTTGTGGAGTGATTGTTCTCTTTTGCTTAAAATATTATGATTAGATGCACATGGCTTCAGTTGACAACAACTGCAAGGATATTGACAGATGAACTTGTTCCTGCTTAAACAAATCTTTGCACTAATTGATTCTTAAATCTGAACCAACAGTCTGTTATTAGCTATCTAATCACTAGCTATCTCTTAAACTGATGTGATTGGAATTAGCTCAACCAGTTGCGTCATTGTTATTAAGAAGCTATCAAACTTGATTGAGGTCTCAAGTGTCTAATTTCCTCACTAAACATGGCAGTTATAGGTGGTGGAATGTATGTATATATACAATTTTGTGATGATGTAAATTATGGACAAATGAATTTCAAATTACTTGATTTTTTATTGTTAGGCTATCTAAGGCATATAGAACGATATGAGCGGTTCAGATTTTTCATAGGGTCTCTAGTTCGTGAGTGCTCACCAAAGTAGTGTGCAACCGAAGATTTCTCTCTCTCTCTCTCTATATATATATATATAAACTACTCTATACTTTTGGCATAACTACTCTAAACGTACAAGATAGTAGTTTTGTTTTTTTTTTCTTTATTTTTTCTTTTCAATTTAGTCATTTTTTGCGTGGGCGTTGTATCTCTATTTCAGATAGAAATTGGGTGAGTTCTAGAAGGTATTGTGTTTGTCCTTCCTAATCAAAAGCTTGCCATCAGCCAAGGATGGCACATCATTAATCACATAATTAAGAGGATGAATCAAATACTACACTAGTATTTTTTTTGTAAGTACACTAAATCAAGTCACTTTGTGTAGACAATGATATCCCAAGTAGTTTAAATAGTGTTGAATAATGAAAAAGCCTGTTAGCAACGACCAAGAGGCGGCAAATACTGCTTTGCTTCTAGAAACATCATATCCTTCCAAACAGAAAAACAAAAAATAAAAAGGGCAAAAGCTCAGTCATCCTCATCCTCAACCATCTGAATTTTTTGCGTAGATAGGCCACTTTTTGAAAGATTTTACGTTTTTGAATCAGTTGTCCAACTATTAGCATTTTTGGGCTAGCTTGTATCACGTCAGCAGCGGCCACTATTCTCAATAGCGGCCTCTTCATTTCGAGGCTGCTAATGGGAATAGCGACCTATGTTTTAATTTTTTTTGAATTTTTTGTTTGTTGTCGCTATCCCCACTAGCGACCTTAGTATAATAAGGTCGTTGATGGGATTAGCGACCTTTAATGAGTTGTATTCTAGCACTTAGCAAAATCTAAAGAGCTTTTGCTCTCTGAAAAATGACAATCAATTTTTTTTAAAAACTAAGGTCGCTATTCGGAATAGAGGCCTTTATTAACTAAGGTCGCTATTCCGAATAGAGGCCTTTATTAACTAAGGTCGCTATTCCGAATAGAGGCCTGATATGGCTAAAAATAGGATTAAATCGGGACCGTTCACATCGGACACGAATCTTAAAGCTCAGGAGTAAAACGGTAATTTCACATACAAATGGGTCTGAAACGGGTACTGGGTCTCCTTCTCACAGATCCAATAACCCGCGAACGGATCCAGCTCAACTGGGTACGGGTCCCAACCCGAAACACACCCAGTCCAGAAAAGATAGAATTAGGGTTTCTGATTAATCCTAATCAACGGCTCTGATTCACGTCTATCTTTTCACCGGGAATTAAGAGATTACATTCCTAATCTGATTACAAGGATTTTATACCTTATCAGATCACAGGAATCACATTCCTTATCTGATCCCAACGGCGACTATAAATACCCCCCACCCATCTCCATTAAGAGATAATCAATCTTTTTCTAGTTAAACGCTCTTTCATAATCATTTCTGGTCACTGACTTGAGCGTCGGAGGGTGCGTCGCCGGGATCAACCCCGGTGTCTCGCACTTCCTTGCAGGTGAACGGAGGGAGTCAACGGTCAAGCTCCGGCGGAACAGGTTAGGTGTTTGCTATTCAGGTTTTCTACGAACTCACAAATTCTATCTGTTTGCCCCCACACCAAAATTAGCGGCAACAGATTGGCGCCGTCTGTGGGAAAACCAAACGAATAGCAGCCCCTCTTCCCGTTGGTCCGATCTTCTCCAGCCATGCCTCCCAGAAAAGTAAGATCCAGGGGGTCCAACCGTGGACCCAACCCTGCCGATCAGCAAGAGGTAGTCCCCGTCCAACCCGCTCCGCAACATGGACAACCCCCGCTTCAAGTGGAGGACCCTCTTCAACAAGATCAGCCTCCTCTTCAGAATCAGCAACCCCCCCAAGGGTCCTGCCGGTCCACATAATGCCGGTGCGGGGGGCTCCCGCATGAAGCAACCTCTCCACCAAGACCGCGTCTCCATACACAATGCCTCTTCAGATTCTATGGCCTCCCATAATCGCCGAGTTTCTGACTTCCAACAACAAGTCCCAAATCGGCCGAAAGAGGTGGACCTTCGCCACCGTCTGGATGAAAAGCAGGCCCGAGAGGGAGCCTCCCGCCAACACCGTCCGGATAAGCGATCTCTCCGCCGCCGAGAATACAGAAGGTCTCCTACCCGAAGGGAGCAAAGAGAATCCCCCGAGCATCACAGAAGAAGACCACGCTCCCCCGCGGGTCGGCAGCAGCCTAGGAACGATGAGGCGCCAATCACCCGTGCCGAGATTCAACGAGTTTGGAGCACAACTCCCTCCTAGAGTTGCTCTTCACACCCGTCCCGCGCACAGCTCTTTCCCAGAGCCGGGCTCTTTCGCTCCGCTCGCCTCCGAAGCGGACATCTTCTCAGACAGTTCGGAGCTCACAACTCTCTCCTAGAGTTGCTCCTTAAACTCATCTCCCGAATGGCTCTCTTCCAAGAGCCGAGCTGTTCCCTCCGCTCGCCGCCGAAGCGGACCTCTTCTCAACAAGTCCGGAGCGCACAACTTTCTCCTAGAGTCGCTCCTCGAACTCGTCTCCCAAATGGCTCTCTTCCAGAGCTGAGCTCTTCCCTCCGCTCGCCGCCGAAGCGGACCTCTTCTCAACAAGTCCGGAGTGCACAACTCTCTCCTAGAGTCGCTCTCAAACTCGTCTCCCAAATGGCTCTCTTCCAATCCGAGCTCTTCCCTCCGCTCGCCGCCGAAGCGGACCTCTTCTCAACAAGTCCGGAGCGCACAACTCTCTCCTAGAGTTGCTCCTCAAACTCGTCTCCCAAATGGCTCTCTTCCAATCCGAGCTCTTCCCTCCCCCGCCTCCAAAGCGGAGCTTTCCTCAAACGAGTTCGGAGCTAAAACTCACCTAGAGTTCCTCCTCAAACTCATCTCACAAATGGCTCTCTTCCAAGAGCCGAGCTGTTCCCTCCGCTCGCCGTCGAAGCGGACCTCTTCTCAACAAGTCCGGAGCGCACAACTCTCTCCTAGAATCGCTCCTCGAACTCGTCTCCCAAATGGCTCTATTCCAGAGCCGAGCTCTTCCCTCCGCTCGCCGCCGAAGCGGACCTCTTCTCAACAAGTCCGGAGCGCACAACTCTCTCCTAGAGTTGCTCCTCAAACTCGTCTCCCAAATGGCTCTCTTCCAATCCGAGCTCTTCCCTCCGCTCGCCGCCGAAGCGGACCTCTTCTTAACGAGTTCGGACTCCAGCTTCTTCTACATGGCTGCTCCCACAACTTGCTAAGCACTTTACAACGGGTTCGGAGTCCAACACTTGGCTCGATTCTACTTCGCAAGTTCGCTCCTAAGCGGACTAGAAGTAGCTCGCCATTCGAAATTGCTCCTGCATCCCTTGAACTAACCTCACAATGGTTCGGAGTCCAGCACTCGGCTCGACTCTTCTTCCTCGGCTCGTCCTCAGACGAGCCAGGAGTAGATCGCCGTTCGAAATTGCTCCTGCAGCCGTTGAATGGATCGGAGTCCAACACTTGGCTCGATTCTACTTCGCAAGTTCGCTCCTAAGCGGACTAGAAGTAGCTCGCCATTCGAAACTGCTCCTGCATCCCTTGAACTAACCTCACGATGGTTCGGAGTCCAGCACTCGGCTCGACTCTTCTTCCTCGGCTCGTCCTCAGACGAGCCAGGAGTAGATCGCCGTTCGAAATTGCTCCTGCAGCCGTTGAATGGATCGGAGTCCAACACTTGGCTCGATTCTACTTCGCAAGTTCGCTCCTAAGCGGACTAGAAGTAGCTCGCCATTCGAAACTGCTCCTGCATCCCTCAAACTAACCTCACGATGGTTCGGAGTCCAGCACTCGGCTCGACTCTTCTTCCTCGGCTCATCCATAGACGAGCCGAAAGTAGATCGCCGTTCGAAATTGCTCCTGCAGCCGTTGAATGGTTCGGAGTCCAACACTTGGTTCGATTCTACTTCGCAAGTTTGCTCCTAAGCGAACTAGAAGTAGCTCGCCATTCGGAACTGCTCCCACAACCTTAAACTAATCTAACGATGGTCGGGGTCCTATGGCTCGACTTTACTTCACCGGCTCGTCCTTAAACGGGCCGGAGGAAGATGGCCATTCCGAACTGCCCCCACGACCACCCGAGCCGAGCTACCCATCTACCGAGAAGCAAAGTGGCGGAAAATGTGCCCCAAAATCCGTGCTCGGATCTGCCGAACAAGATGCATCTACCGAGCAGCAAAGCAGACGAAGAGCAAGAAGAAAAAGAGGCTAACGGGTCAGGGCCGGATCCAATACCCACTGTCCGACCCATACCCTTCTTAGCTCCTTCATTCTTCTCCTTCTTCAGTCTTCCCGCCAAAAGTACCCAACACTTCTGCTCTTCTTCACTGTGCGAAAGAACGAGGCAGAGGAGAAAACCCGAATGCCTCTCCTCCCATTCCTCTTTCTTCTCAGGGCCGAGCTCTTCACTTCGCTTACCTCCAAGGCGAACCTCTTCTCAAACGTGTTCGGAGCTAAAACTCTCCCCTAGAGTTGCTCCTCAAACCTGTCTCTCAAATAGCTCTTCTAATGCCGAGCTCTTCACTCCGCTCGCCTCCAAAGCGGAGCTCTTCTCAACGAGTTTGGAGCTAAAACTCTCTCCTAGAGTTGCTCCTCAAACTCCTCTTCCAGACGGCTCTTCTACAAGTCGAGCTCTTCACTCCGCTCGCCTCCAAAGCGGAGTTCTTCTCAACGAGTTTGGAGCTAAAACTCTCTCCTAGAGTTGCTCTTCAAACTCCTCTTCCAGACGGCTCTTCTACAAGTCGAGCTCTTCACTCCGCTCACCCCCAAAGCGGAGTTCTTCTCAACGAGTTCGGAGCTAAAAACTCTCTCCTAGAGTTGCTCCTCAAACTCCTCTTCCAGACGGCTCTTCTACAAGTTGAGCTCTTCACTCCGCTCGCTTCCGGAGCGGACCTCTTCTCTACGAGTTCGGAGCTCACAACTCTCCCCAAGAGTTGCTCCTTGCACCCACTTCAGAGAATGGGCCTTCCCAGCACCTCTTCCTAGCACCTCTTCTCCTAGGAGTGGAGCTCCTCTTCAAAAATATCCAAAACCAAACAGAATAGCGGCAGAGCTTCAGAGCCCCTCACCTCTCCCATATGCCGACCCATCCTCCCGAGCCGAGGAGTAGAGCTTCATCGATCCATCCCCTTCATCAACTCACCGAGCTTCTCCTCACGCTCGAGCCGTCCGAACTCCGAGCTCTACTACACCGAGCTACTTCGGGCAGAAGGTGAACTACTGAGTTACCGAGCCGAGCAAACAAGGAAGAAGAGAGAGGATCGGATCCGAGGTGCCGGGGTACCGACCCTCGTATATGGAGAAAAATTCGGCCGACCCCATCTAACCGTTGGATCATCTCAAAATTCACACTCAAGCGTGATGGACGGATCAGATCGCACCACGTCACCGCAAAACGACAAGATAACGTTTTCTCGAAACTCGTGCTTCTTGCCTCGTGATTCGCGCCACGATCGTGATCAGCCGTCCAGATGGCTCTTCTACAAGTCGAGCTCTTCACTCCGCTCGCCTCCAAAGCGGTGCTCTTCTCAAACGAGTTCGGAGCCAAAACTCTCTCCTAGAGTTGCTCCTCAAACTCCTCTTCCAGACGGCTCTTCTACAAGTCGAGCTCTTCACTCCGCTCGCCTCCAAAGCGGAGCTCTTCTCAACGAGTTCGGAGCTAAAACTCTCTCCTAGAGTTGCTCCTCAAACTCCTCGTCCAGATGGCTCCTAGAGCCGAGCTCTCCACTCCGCTCACCTCCAAAGCGGAGCTCTTCTCCACAAGTTCGGAGCACAACTTTCTCCTAGAGTTCCTCCTCAAACTTGTCTCTCAAATAGCTCTTCTCGACGAGATCGGAGCACAACTCTCCCCTAGAAGTTGCTCCTTGCACTCACTTCACAGAATGGGTCTTCCCATGGCTCTTACGAGGATCTTCCCAGCACCGCTTCTCCACTATGCGAGAGAACAAGGCAGAGGAGAGAACCCAGATGCCTCTCCTCCCCTTCCTCTTCTCCGAGCTACTACGGGCAGAGGGTTAACTACTGACGCGCCGAGCCGAGGTACCGGGGTACCGACCCTCGTATATGGCAAAAAATCATCCCGAGGCAAAGTCACCGTCGGATCTCTCCAAAATTCCCGTCAGAATTCAATGGACGGTTCAGATCGTGCCACGCTCACAAAACGACAAGATAACGTTTTCTCGTGATCTGAACCCCATCCTCGTGATGCGCGCCATGATGAACGGCCCAGATCCGGCCACGCATATCTTCCGAGATGCCTGCCACCGGCTCGCCCAGCCGAGCTACCGAACAGCTCAGCCGAGCAGCCGAGCCACTGGGCACAGGGGAGGAACCCTCAAGAGATACTTCCCTCAAAACGTCCAACTCAGCACCTCGGCCAAACAGCCCTGACGCGCCGAGCCGAGGTACCGGGGTACCGACCCTCGTATATGGCGAAAAAACTCGCCGACCCATATCAGCCGTTGGATCTTGTGAAAAAGCGCGCTCGTCACGATGGACGGATCATATCGCTCCACGTCACCACAAAACGACAAGATAACGTTTTCTCGAAACTCGTGCCTCTTGTCTCGTGATTCGCGCCACAATCGTGATCAACCGTCAAGATTGAGTCGCGTAGCTTGGATCTGCCAATCTACCAAACTGCGGAGTGGCGAAAAATGTACCTCAAAATTCGTGCTCGGATTCGCCGAACAAAGCAAGCAGATGAAGAGGAAGAAAGAAAAAGAGGCTAACGGTCGGGGTCGGATCCAATACCCACGGTCCGACCCATACCCTTCTTAGCTCCTTCATTCTTCTCCTTCTTCCCTAACACTTCTCTTCTCCACTGTGCGGAAGAACAAGGCAGAGGAGAGAACCCAAATGCCTCTCCTCCCCTTCCACTTCTTCTCTTCTCCACTGTGCGGAAGAACAAGGCAGAGGAGAGAACCCAATTGCCTCTCCTCCCCTTCCTCTTCTCCTCTTCTCCACTGCGCGGAAGAACAAGGCAGAGGAGAGAACCCAATTGCCTCTCCTCCTCTTCCTCTTCTCCTCTTCTCCATTGTGCGGAAGAACAAGGCAGAGGAGAGAACCCAAATGCCTCTCCTCCCCTTCCTCTTCTCCTCTTCTCCTCTTCTCCACTGTACGAAAGAACAAGGCAGAGGAGAGAACCCAAATGCCTCTCCTCCCCTTCCTCTTTCTTCCCAGAAGAGCTACCGACCTACCGAACAACAAAGTGGGAAAAAATTCTCCTCAAAATCCGTGCTCGGATCTGCCGAACCAGATTCATTTGCTGAGCAAACCAGATGCTCCCAGAGAGGATCCGAGGTGCCGGGGTACCGACCCTCGTATATGGAGAAAAATTCGACCGATCTCATCTCACCGTCGGATCGTCTCAAAATTTGCGCTAAAACATGATGAACGGCTCAGATCTCGCCACGTCACCACAAAACGACAAGATAACGTTTTCTCGAAACTCGTGCCTCTTGTCTCGTGATTTGCGCTACGATCGTGATCAACCGTCCAGATTGAGCCACGTAGCTCGGATCTCAAATCCGAGCTACCGATCTACCGAACAGCAGAGTGGGAAAAAATTCTCTTCAAAATCCGTGCTCGGATCTGCCGAACCAGATGCGTTAGCCGAGCAACAAAGAAGCAGAGGAGAAAAAGAAAAAAAAAAAGAAAATTATAGGGCCGGGTTTGGATCCGTTAAGGACCAAACCCAAACCCTTTTCACTCTCTTCCCAGGCTCCCCTTCTTCTCCAATGGTTTGGCACCAAAACGGCACAAAAGAAAAACCCGTCCTCTCCTTCGAAAGCTTCTAACGGCAGCGCTCCCACCTTCGCCGAGCTCCAAACGTCGAGCTCCAACCGGCCGAGCTCCCTCACTTCGTCGTCGAACTCCCGACCTCGACTCCGAACTCCGAGCTCGCCACCACACAGCACACAGTTCACCTCCACCGCTCCGAGCTCTCACCTCCAAGCTCCATTCCGATGCCGAGCTCCATTACCGAGCTCACAACTCCGCGGCAAACGAGCTCCGCTTCATCAAAAGTTCGCCAAACGACCTCCAAGCTCGAGCTCTCGAACCGAGCTCCTCACCTTCGAGCTCCACGTCGCCGAGCGCCAACGCCACTCCACCTGTCGAAGCCCGAAACTCCACCACTATCTCGTCACATTGATCTCCATCGACCCATCACCACGCTCTCCTCCTTCGACAGCCGAGCTCCACCACGCTCCTCGTCGAACCCATCGAGCCGAAGCTCACAAAGCTCCGACCAAAGCACCGAGCTCCGAGCTCCCATCATCTTCTCCTCCTCGGCGCTCAGCTCCGCCACGGCCGAACCCATCACTCAGTCACTGCCGACCTCTCCCTCTCTCCGAGCTCCACTTCGAACGACCGAGCTCACGTCTCAACCTTCGAGCTCCGATGCCGAGCTCCACCTTCGTCTCCTTCGCGAGCTCACCCCCAGTACCGAGCTCGCCTCCGCCGCCGAACCATTAGCGAGCCCCGAACCACTTCCGCCGAGCTCCCAACCTCGCCGAATCACTTCCGCCGAGCTCGCCTCTTCTCCTCGCCGAGCTCTTCAAAATGCCGAAGCTACATTCCGTGGGCGGAGCTCCGTTGAATACGCCGAAGCATCGAGCTCCGAGGTCTCACTTCGCCGAGGCTTTATTTCCGTCGAGCCCCATCTCCATGCCGAGTCGAACTCCCTCCGACGAGCTCCCCAGTGTCCTGCCATGGCCAGTGTTCGGCCATCGAGTCCACAGCGCAGCTCTCGACCACGGCGCCGACCAAGCCCCTCGTTTGCCTAGGAGGTTCGACTCCGACGCGCCGAGCTTAGAACTCCTCTTCCTCGCCGAGCGCTTCCACCGCCGAGATCCTCGTAGACGAAGTCGGAGAGGGGGTCGGATGAACCAGTCGAAGAAGAAGAGAACTGGGCGAAGTAGAAGAAGAGTAGAAGAAGAAAAGAAGCAGCGGGAAGTAGAAGCAGAGCGAAAAAAAAAAAAAAAAAGGTGAGTGCCACGTGGCTTCGTTACACTCCTCGGCAGAACCAAATCGCCGAGCCGAAGCTCTGATCCAAAGTGCCGAACCGAGGAACCGGGGTACCGATCCTCGTATATGGAGAAAAAATCTGCCGACCCACACGATCCGTCCGATCGTCTCAAAATTCGCGTCGCGACACGATCGACGCTCAGGAACGCGCCACGTGTCCCGATCGTGATCTGCCTCACGATGCGCGCAGATCTGATCATGATGGACGGCCAGAAACGCGCCACGTGTCCCGATCGTGATCTGCCTCACGATGCGCGCAGATCTGATCATGATGGACGGTCAGAAATCTGCCACGTGTCCAGGTAATATTTAAATTATTTATTTATTTATTTAATTGTTTTTTTTATTTAAAAAATCCGAAAAAATAATTAAAAAATCGAAAAAAATTAATTAAAAATTCTAAAAATAATTATTAATTCAGAAAAATTTATTTTTAAATTCTGAAAAAATAATTATTAAATTAGAATAATTAATTAATATTTTTGATAATTAATTATTTAATTCGAAAAATGAATAAAAAATTCAAAAAAATTAGAAAAAATTCAGAAAAATCTGGAAAAATCACCAAAAATCCAGAAAATTCTGAGAATATTTTTGGGCATCTTACAAGCCCATAATAACACTGTTACACCCCGAGCAAGATTCCAAACTCCCTTAAGAACACCGATAAAAACCCGTACGCCATTAAAACAGTAAAACTACTCCTCAAAGGCTGATCAAACTCAGTCTTCAGGAGTGGGGGGCTCGTGATATGGCTAAAAATAGGATTAAATCGGGACCGTTCACATCGGACACGAATCTTAAAGCTCAGGGGTAAAACGGTAATTTCACATACAAATGGGTTTGAAACGGGTACTGGGTCTCCTTCTCACAGATCCAATAACCCGCGAACGGATCCACCTCAACTGGGTACGGGTCCCAACCCGAAACACACCCAGTCCAGAAAAGATAGAATTAGGGTTTCTGATTAATCCTAATCAACGGCTCTGATTCACGTCTATCTTTTCACCGGGAATTAAGGGATTACATTCCTAATCTGATTACAAGGATTTTATACCTTATCAGATCACAGGAATCACATTCCTTATCTGATCCCAACGGCGACTATAAATACCCCCCACCCTAAGAGGTAATCAATCTTTTTCTAGTTAAACGCTCTTTCATAATCATTTCTGGTCACTGACTTGAGCGTCGGAGGGTGCGTCGCCGGGATCAACCCCGGTGTCTCGCACTTCCTTGCAGGTGAACGGAGGGAGTCAACGGTCAAGCTCCGGCGGAACAGGTTAGGTGTTTGCTATTCAGGTTTTCCACGAACTCACAAATTCTATCTGTTTGCCCCCACACCAAAATTAGCGGCAACAAGGCCTTAGTTGTAAAACTATTTTGCAAATTTTACAAAGAATAAGTAGATTATGTTTCCTACAAAGGTCGCTATTGGGAATAGTGACCTTAGTATACTAAGGTCGCTACAGTTTTAAATTTTTGGGAAAAACTTTTTAGGAATCGCTAAGTGTCTTAATACATTCATTCGAGCCGACTAATCTCATTATACTAAGGTCGCTACTGGGAATATCGACAGCAAACAAAAAATTCAAAAAAAAAAATAAAACATAGATCTTTATTCCCATTAGCGATCTCGAAATGAAGAGACCGCTATTAGGAATAGCGGCCACTGCTGACGTGGCACAGACTAGCCCAAAAACGCTAATAGTTGGGTAACTGGCCCAAAAACGCAAATACTATCAAAAAGTGGCCTATGACGGCAAAAAATTCCAACCATCTCGTAACTAAACTACTTTCAGTTCCGAGTTTTTTTGTTTTTGTTTTGATAATTAGGAAATACAACAAACTAGGTTCTTTATCTCCAATATTATAATGGGAGAAGGGCTTAGTGTCATTTGTCATTGTGTCATTTTGTCAACACGTGCAGCGCACGTGTTGGTATTTTTTTTGTCCTTTTCATTCTCCCTTCCCATTTTTTCCCACGTGCAACGCACGTGTATAATACTAGATTTCTTTTTTTGTCCTTTTCATTTCCCCTTTCCATTTTTTCCACGTGCAACACACGTGTATAATACTAGCAGTTTATATACTCAAAACACCTCTAGCTTCAGTGCCAAACTAAAACACACCAAATTCAAAAGGGGAAGGAAAACAACAACTCATGTCGGGTTTGAAGATGGAAAGAGCACTGTTTCTCCGGAACAAACACTAATAATAGACTTACTAGATATCCGAGATAAATTTAGAAATTTCCCCGAAAAACAACTTTTGTAATTCTATATGATCACTATCATTTGTGAGAGTACTCTCCCGCAAAAACTGCTATAATACCAAAGCACATGAAACAACGGAACGGAACGGAACGGGCGAATCATCCCCTGAAAAAAACGACTAATCGATCAAAACAGTCGAAAACAAAGAGTACAATAGCTCACAAGCACGATCCCCAAAATTGTTTCTCGGTCACCCACAGCAACCCTAGAACCTACCCCACTCACGAGTGAGTTCATATTCATATCGTGACCGCCGCAGCGGAATACGCAAAACCCCCCAACCCTCTCGGCGCCTCCCCCCGGCCCCACTTCCCCGTCCTCAAATCCACCACCCACCCCCCACTCCCGTCCCCTAACCTCACAAACACCCTCTCCCCAACCACCGCCCCGCACGTGCTCCCCCTCCCCGACGGCACACCCTCCGGTGCTGCGGCCGCGGGCCCCACCAATCTCCACTCCCTCAGCTCCACACTCCACTCCCTCACCCCTCTGTGGTCCACACTCACCATCCCACCACCCCCTCTCCCAAAAATAGCCGTCACACACGTGGCATCATCCCATACGCCCTCCACCTTCTGCCACGTGCCATCATCCTCGTCGTAGAACTCCGCTGACTTGGCGAAACGCCCTTGGTTCTCGGTCGAGTATCCGCTCACCGCCCAGAACTTACCGCCTATGACTACCCCCCTCGCCTCGTCGCGTTCGAGGTTCAGATCCGGCAGCGTTACCCACTCGTCCGACGCCACGTCATACGCGGCCGCGGTTCTGAGCGCGTTCTTCTGCGAGTCGTGGCCGCCGGCGACGAAGACCCTCCCGCCTGCCGCCGCGCACGCGAAGAACGACCTCGCTGACGTCATCGGCTTCCCCTTGCGCCACGTCATCGTCGCGGCGTCGAGGATGCGGACGTCGGCGAGGGGTTCGAGGGTGGACGGGTCCCAGCCGCCTATGAGGACGAGCTGGTCGCCGACGGCGGCGCAGTTGGCGAACATCGGGATCGAGAAATCCGGCGGCGGGGCCACCCGGTGCCACGTGGCGAGGGTGGCGTTGTAGAGGCTGAGGGCGTAGATCGGAGGGGGTCGAGAGATTTGTTCGTTTTCGGGCTTATTCTCACCGGCGGTGACGGGATCGGAGGAGGTGAGGGATTGGACGGTGAAGATGAGGTGTTCGGAGGCGCCGATTCGGTGGCGGTGGCGGGAGAAGTGAGGAGCAGTGACGTGATCTCGCCATATCTTGGAAACGGGTCGGATTTGGGAGTGGAATTGGTGCGGGACCCGACAGAGGCATTCGAGGGCGAGGTCTTCGGGCAAGCCCGGAATCAAAGCTTGCTCTTGCTCTAATTCCATTCTATTTTTTTTTTTTTTTGGTTTAGAATTTTATTTTATTTTACTTTATTTGGATGGATATTTGTTGTTAATTTTTGATGTAGTTCGAGGAATGGGGGATGGCGGGGGGGGGTATTTATAGGATTGGGACGATTGTAAGCGGAGATGGGTGGGGGGCATATGGGATTAGGATGTAGGAAAGGATTTGTTTATTGGGAAATGTCTATGAGGCTCCTCCTTGTTGGACGATGAATTTTCTTTTTGGTCTTTGACCTTTTTCAACATTGTTAGAGCATCCACTATCCACTGTCGTTCATGCCATATTATAGGTACTAGGTTTGCCCGTTGGCACGTGCCTACGGCACGACTTTGGAGCGATGCACCTGATTTGATTATAAAAATAATTTTGGAAGTCCAGCAAATTAATTAAATTATCAAACATATTATATGAGGAACCAGTATATCTACCTGTGACAGTGTAAAAATGGCCTGAGGCCCAACCAGGGCCCAATACTATTCCTACTCAGAAAAGTAAAAATAACAACCTGGTTCGGCTCCGGACCACTTCTGGATCGGTGCCGAACCTCGTGTTTGCCCTCACGGTACTGGCCTCCTCGTACCGACGAGCCTCAGTAGCCCTCGGAGTCCGATCCGGGGCAGTCCCACAGGCCGTCCCCCCTCTCTGGCGGGACAGAAGGATGACCTGGCGCAGCCTAGGCCCTCCGATTCCCCCCAGAGGCACAGGAGGCTCACGATGGGCCACGTCAGCTCCAAATACCGCCAGGGGTTTCGCCACGTCAGCCCTATACCACTCCCGGTATCGCCACGTCCGCCCTAAACCCCCTGGGCCTTCGGCCACGATAGGCCCATGGGCTTTCGGATCCAAACCCGGCCCCCAAGTGGAACCAAACCCGGTTGGGATTCTCTATAAATACTAGACCCACACCCACCTTTTGAGGTATTGAATCTTTTGCCACTTAAATATACCTAGTTATTGTTACTCTCTCACAGAGACTGACTAGAGCGTCGGAGGGTCCGCCACCGGGACAAACCCCGGTGTTTCAGGACCGTCTGCAGGTACACAAGACCTCGGATCCGACCCTTCCGATCCGAGCCCAACCTTCAACATCTTTCCGAGCTCATCGTAGGTCCCAGAAGGTCAACTGAAGGTCGGCAGACGAGTGGCAATCTCCTTCAATACAAATTGAGTCCGAACTCACACCTGGTGCTTCCACACGTTTCTCAGAAATAAACAGCATCAGGTTGGCGCCGTCTGTGGGAACCGTTGCTCCAGAAGCCGATCCGACCCAGACCCTCAAAGGCCATCGACAGCCGAATCCTCATGGCCTCCAAAGGCAAGGGGGCTGCTTCCTCCGTCAACCAACGGGACTCGCCCCCACCCACCGATAAAGCCAGGCCACGCACGTCGAAACACAAGGCTCTCCCTCGGGAGTCCCAAAGGAGCGTCGGCCGGCCAGCCCAGCCCGACCTCCGGGGAATAATCCTCAACCGCGGGATTACCCGCCGCAGGGGAAGGGCCGCTTCCAACCCGGTCCCGAACCGTCCGAGACCGCCGCCCGAGGTACGAAGATCCGCGCTCAGCCGAGTCGGAAGACAACCCTCGGACCAACCAAACCAAGTCGGTGGAGCCCCCGTCACTCACAAGGAGCTCCAAGACTTCCGAAGAGAAATTCTGGGAGCCCTCCGACGGACCCCCAGGGAAGAAACCCCCCATTCCCAAGCAGGGCCGGACGCCGAAGCCAGCGCGTCCCGCCCTTCAATAATCCAGCCTCACGATGATGACGTTCTCCTAAGGCGCCTACAAGGGATGGAGGATCGCCTCGATCACGTAGGGGACGGCGGCCGAAGAGCGACTCAGGGGTACAGACCTGTCCGTCCTCCCTTCTCCACCCCCATCCTCCAAGCGGAAATACCCAGGAATTTCCGACCCCCTCAGTTCGAGACCTACGACGGCGAGGGAGATCCTGCTGATCACATGGGGGGTTTCAAAACCCTCATGATGATTCACAGCGCCTCGGATCCCCTGCTATGCCGAGCCTTCCCTGCCACCCTTCGTGGTCCCGCTCGTGAGTGGTTCTCGAAGCTCACCCCTGGCTCCGTTTACTCCTTCGACCAACTCGAGGGCAATTTTCTCGCCCACTTCGTCACCAGCCGGAAGGCCGAAAGGACCAGCGCCTCATTACTTGGGCTCAAGCAGATAGAGGGGGAATCACTCAGAGTGTTCGTCCGGAGATTTACCGCTGAGGCAAGGTCGGTCTCCTCCCTCGACCCAGGCGTCGCTTCAGCGGCATTCCGACACAACGTCCGCCCCGGACAGCTGAAGGCTTCTCTGGCCAAGAGACCCCCCGTCGACTTTCCCGACCTCCTTAATAGGGTCGAGAAATACATTAGGGCAGAAGAAGCCCTTAATCCCGAAGATCCCAGAGATGCCACAGGGAAAGGAAAGCGGAAGACCGAGGAAGTCGAACCACCAAAGAAAGCTCCAAGGGACCCGGGGGCCATGAAGAAGGTCCCGCCGGTCCCCCGCTTCGAGAGATACACTCCCTTGACGCACAACATATCCGCCATCCTCCTAGAAATCGAAGACAAAGGCATTGTTCGACTACCTCCCCGACCTAACAACGGCAAGAACCGAGATCAGCGCTTCTACTGCCGCTTCCACCAGGACCATGGACACGACACAGACCAATGCCGGGCCCTGAAAGACGAGATTGAGGAACTCATCTCCAGAGGATACCTCCGAGAATTCACCCGAGAAGTCCCGCGGGGTCGACGAGATACTAGGAGCGGGATACACTCGCCCCCGAACCTCCCTCCGAGCCGCATACCGGGTCGGGATCCCGAGTCCGAGGGAGCCGCGGACACACCTTTCATCTTACATTGAGCCCATGGAGGGCTAATAGGAGGAGAATCAAATACTTTCCGAAAAGCCTTCCTCCGAGGGATGAATACTGTCCAAGACGATCCCACTCCCGAGCTACAAACCGCGCCAGTCTCCTTCCCAGGGGAGGACCTCGAAGGCGTTCGCCTCCCCCACTGCGACGCCCTCGTCATTAGCCTCCGCATGGCTAAGTGTGAAGTTCGCCAGATCCTTGTCGACTACGGCAGCTTGGCGAACATTCTTTCCCTCAAAGCCTTCGAGAAACTGAAGTTACCTAGAGGCAAGCTCCAACCGGTCGGATACACCTAACATGGGTTTTACGACATCCCTATCGAGCTAGAGGGGATTGTCACAACGCCAAGACAGCTAACAACGCCATACTCGGCCGATCCAGATTATGCCCCCTCCAAGCGAGGCCTTCGGCCTACCATTCGGAGCTCGAATCTTCCACCCCACACGGGGTCGGCGCCGTCCGAAGCAGCCAAGAAGCAGCGCGGTCGTACTGCATGACCATCGACGGAGGAGCAATGTTCCCCCCAACGCCGTCATGCTCTAACCTAAGAAGGACAGCCCTACCCCCGGACCTACCGCCGAACCAGAGAGGTTCCCCCTTGACGCCTAGCACCCAGTGAACTCCTGCAGAGAACAAGCCTAGACTTTAACTTAACTAGAAGTAAACCTTTTGTAAAGCTTTCCTTTGTATAGGACCGTTTTTAGCGGCCCCCCTATCTTATACTAAGGAAATCTCGTTGCATCGTACCCAAAATGCCTCGGCAGACCCAACCTAATACCCGGTTAGGGGGTCGACCCCCAAGGCGTCACCTCGCCCCACTCTAATTCCCCACGAAACAATGAGGCCGAGCCACATCCCCTTCATCACTTTATATACCGTCAATCGGGGCAAAGGCCGTTACAGAAATACTCCCCTCGTCTCGAGCGGCGCGCCACGTCGGAACGACGGGGGCCCACCTCGGGAAGGGAAGCCGCGAACTACGAAGTGAGCCAACTCGAAGCACATAAGCGGGGAGATCCGGAGACGACCGGCGTCGAAACCCTCGGCAAGTCCGAATTACTTTTTTTATATATAAACACGAAAAGGCGGGGGCCAGTCCGCGGGAGGCAAATACAATCGAAAGGAGGAAAGAAGAAAGAAAGACAAAACTATACAACTCGGTTTCCCTCCTCGGCGTCAATCGGGTTCACAGAACGATCATCGGCCGGGTTGTCAACAAGCCCCTCTACGACAGGGACCTTCGGGGTCCCATCAATCTCCATGTCGTACTCGAAGTTCGACAGATCGAGGGTCGGATAGAAATGCCTCACGTGACTGAGCGCCTTCGCGTAGCACTCATCCTGGGCGGCTATCACCATCCGCTGGCCCGCATCCGTCAGCTCTTTCCTCTCATTGGCGAACGCGGCTATTAACTCCCCCTTCTCCTTGGCAAACTTCCTCTTCAAAGAGGCCACCCTCTTCTCCCACTCGGTGTCCTTGGCCTCGAGCTCCAGCTTCATCTGCTGCTCCCTCTGACGCGAACCCTCGAGCTCGATCCGCATCTCCTTCGTCTCTCGTCCGCTCTGGTCCGCCCGAGCACGCTCCTGTAGCAGGGACGCTTCGTAGAGATTCTTTACATTAGCTCCCTGCATACAAGCCTGCGGCCGAAAGAAGCGGATAAGAAGAAAAACTCTTGAGGCAAGACCAAATGGTAAGGAGGAGGTCGACAAGCTTACCGACACGGTGGCCTGCGCCAGGCGCGTGAATGCCACCTCCACGGGCTCGCTCTCCATCATCTGGCGATCGCGAGGCGTTGCCAGCTTTTCCACCACCTCTACGGCCTGGGCTTCCTCGGTCAGACAGTCGCTCATCCGAACCGACCAGTCCGGCACCCATCGCTGCCGCAACAACTCCACCACCGGGTCCTCCTCCTCGACCCCTACCAAGGGACCTTTCCCCTTGTCAAGATCGGACGCCCTCGCCGGGCCCTTACCCCTCAAAGGGGCACCCCCCTTGCCCGTCTCCGAACGAGCCCCCTTAGCCCTAGGCTCAAGCGGTACCTCCGAGATAACAAGGGGCAGCTCCCTCGGCCTCTTCGCCGCCTCCGTCTTCTTCTTCTCGGCATTTTCCTTCTTCATGGCGAGCCGTCTTGCTTGGATCGATGCCTCATCCATATCTGCAGAAAAAACCATTAAGAGCAATGAGCAAGAATGTACGAAAGGATCGAGGGAAAAGAAACAACTACATACGGAGAACGGCGGGGCTCAGTCCAACACTCGCCAGGCGAACCTCCGTCACCTTCGTCCAATTAATACTAGGGGACAAACGAAGACGCTCGACAAACCCCCACTCCTCGACCGTCAGATCCCCCTGCCCCGGTGCAGGATAACTCGGCTTGGAGTAATTCCATCGAGTCGGAATGTCCCAGGGCTCCTCACTCCGGATCACCAGATACCTTTTTCTCCAGTCCTTAATAGAGTCAGGGTGGCTATGAACAACCTTCCTCCTGCTCCGGGGGGAGATATAGTAAATCCCCTCGGCTGCCGAACAAAACATCAGCATCGCTCGGAACACGTTCAAGCGCAAGGGTACCCGTTGTTCCTCGCACATCAGTACAAAGCTGATTATCTGCTCCCAAGAGTTCGGCCCATACTGCATAGGCGCCAAGGAGGCCCAGTTCAACACTTCCCGAACAAACGGATGGATCGGCAGCCTCAGTCCAGAAATAAACGCGTCCACAGGGAAGACACAATACCAAGCAGACAGGGGATCGGTTGGGCGTAGAGTAGAGCTCGGCAGCATCAATTCGTAACTAGGACCTATGTGGTACGCCAACTGCAAGACCTCCAAATCCCCGCCATCCAAGGTGGTCAGAATCGCGTCCATCAACACTCTCGTCCGACTAGGCGAAGAGGCCTGCACACCAAAGAGCTCCTGGTCGGACAGGTCGTCAGGATACTGACGGAAATGCTTCGACTGCGCGGGCGAACCAGTCCCCTGGCTCGAGCCACCAGTTCCCAACCCTACCTTCCTCGGAGCCTTCTTCCTCTTCTCGGACCGCTCCGACGAGGGAGTGAATGAGGGCCCTCGACCAGTCAGCATGGAACTCGGGCCTGCCCCCGGAACCGTGGATCTCCTTACAATGCCGCCCTCGCCTCTCTCACCCTCGGTAGCCGGCTCCAAAACACGGACGTCGTCCGAACCATCCGTCGCTTCCTCCGACTCACTGCTCTCCACCACGAAGGGACGACGAGGGCGCAACCGCCTCGCACCATGTGCCGCCTCCTCAACCACCGGTTCCTCCCACGAAACCGTGTCAGAAGACTCGTCAGCGTGTACTGACTCCTCCTCGAGTACGGGCTCCTCCCAGGACGTCGAGTCAGAGATAGGCTCCACCTCCCCCCCCAGACATCGACGCTGATGAGCCGGACTGAGCCCTGTCCATCTATGCCTAGACTAAGTAGACTTGCTAACTCACCTGGGGTTACTTTGGAAGGGCAAGTCTGGTACAGCAAGATGCGAAGATAAGCGCTGAAGTGTTGAAAAATTTTATTTTGAAAAAGAAAGGAGTGGACAAATAGAGAAGAGGGGTGACTATTTATAGGAGATAGAAGCGACTCCTCGATTCCCGCGAGTACTGTTCACCTATCCAACATGCAACTGCCGCCTAAGAATTCGCGCCACATCCTCGAAACGTGCGATGCTGACATCATCCATTGACAGGCTGGCAGCCAGTCAAGGAGGCCAGCGCGGAAGAAGTATTCGGAGGGGGTAACATTTTTATTTTTAAGATTTAAGGCGCCGTCCTCAGACAGACGCCCCGGGCTCCGAGACTGGGTCGGTTCCCCTTTCACCCGCGAGCAGCTCGGGGCTTACAGCGTCATCGGCCGAAGACCCGAACTGTTCCCGGGTGAAACAGAAACCGCCTCAACCTGGAGCCCTATTGGAACGCAGAATAGTCAGCCTCCAATCGGAGAACTACTCATCTACCCGGGGCCCCAAAGCTTCAAGACTCCCCCCTCGGCAAGCACCCCGGTCAAAAGCAGATCAACACCCGAAGGCCGAAAGAAGTGCTCCATTCCGAGCCAGTTGATGCAACTGCAAAGGCCCAGCCTACTCCAGCAACGGAACCTTCGCAGTTGCAAACAACCGGCCCGGAACGCTCTTCATCCCTCTCGGAAGGATAGAACCCCCACTGTTGCAGACGGCTCACCCTTCGGAGTTCGGTCGTTATCCCTCTCGCCCGGATCCCCCCTGGATCTGACCGCCACATCAGGGCCATCAGATCCAAGAGAAGATCGGGCGACAAAGAAACTACCTCTCCGACAAAATCGGGGGCAAGAATTATCAAAAAACAGGCGTCCGCCGAAGCAGACACCTTTAAGGGCCAAGCAAACCACCTTTGCTTTGATCTGAACCACAACGAGACAGGGGGAGGGGGGTACTTATAGCCTCCCCCCCCAGGGGCCGGCCTTTATGATATGGGGAAAACCAAACGACGGAAGACCATGCGCCATACAGTTATTAGGCGGCGCCATTAACGCACCTAGGAAATGGGAATCTTGCACAGGTCCCAAGGCGCCCCCAAATGCTCCGCGAAAACAAAGGACTACCCTACTCAAACAACCCCAAGGCACAACGGTTCGCCCCCTAACGGCCCGACCTATGATCCCCTCACCAGCTCGAGGTCCGGTCTGGCACCTGGGCACCCCTCGTCGGAGGATCCTCGGACTGGCCATCACCCTTACCAGCCCGCAACTCCCCCTCATCTCGGGGTCCGGTCTGGCACCAGGGTGCTCTTCTCAGGAAGAAACAACAGCTCACCTTCACCCTCACCGACCCATAATCCCTCGCCAGCTCGAGGTCCGGTCTGGCACCTGGGTACTCTTCTTCGGAAGATCCACCGGCTGGCCATCACCCTTACCAGCCCATAATTCCCCCTCGTCTCGAGGTTCGGTTTGGCACCAGGGTACTCTTCTCAGGAAGAAACAACGGCTCGCCTTCACCCTCACCGACCCGTAATCCCTCGCCAGCTCGAGGTCCGGTCTGGCACCTGGGTACTCTTCTTCGGAAGATCCACCGGCTGGCCATCACCCTTACCAGCCCATAATTCCCCCTCGTCTCGAGGTTCGGTTTGGCACCAGGGTACTCTTCTCAGGAAGAAACAACGGCTCGCCTTCACCCTCACCGACCCGTAATCCCTCGCCAGCTCGAGGTCCGGTCTGGCACCTGGGTACTCTTCTTCGGAAGATCCACCGGCTGGCCATCACCCTTACCAGCCCATAATTCCCCCTCATCTCGAGGTTCGGTCTGGCACCAGGGTACTCTTCTCAGGAAGAAACAACGGCTCGCCTTCACCCTCACCGACCCGTAATCCCTTTCCAGCTCGAGGTCCGGTCCGGCACCTGGGTACTCTTCTTCGGAAGATCCACCGGCTGGTCATCACCCTTACCGACCCATAATTCCCCCTCATCACGAGGTTCGGTCTGGCACCGGGGTACTCTTCTCAGGAAGAAACAACGGCCCGCCTTCACCCTTACCGGCCCATAATTCCTCGCCAGCTCGAGGTCCGGTCTGGCACCCGGGTACTCTTCTCAGGAAGAGACAACGGCTCGCCATCACCCTTGTCGACACATAAATCCTCGACAAACTCGAGGTCCGGTCAAAGCCTCAGGACAGCACCGCCAGGAAGGCCCTGGGATTCGCCCTCCCATTTTTTCTACAACCATAAACACTCCTCCACGGCTAGCTCCCGCACCCCCTGCAGGAGTGGGGGGCTTGTGTGACAGTGTAAAAATGGCCTGAGGCCCAACCAGGGCCCAATACTATTCCTACTCAGAAAAGTAAAAATAACAACCTGGTTCGGCTCCGGACCACTTCTGGGTCGGTGCCGAACCTCGTGTTTGCCCTCACGGTACTGGCCTCCTCGTACCGACGAGCCTCAGTAGCCCTCGGAGTCCGATCCGGGGCAGTCCCACAGGCCGTCCCCCCTCTCTGGCGGGGTAGAAGGATGACCTGGCGCAGCCTAGGCCCTCCGATTCCCCCCAGAGGCACAGGAGGCTCACGATGGGCCACGTCAGCTCCAAATACCGCCAGGGGTTTCGCCACGTCAGCCCTATACCACTCCCGGTATCGCCACGTCCGCCCTAAACCCCCTGGGCCTTCGGCCACGACAGGCCCATGGGCTTTCGGATCCAAACCCGGCCCCCAAGTGGAACCAAACCCGGTTGGGATTCTCTATAAATACTAGACCCACACCCACCTTTTGAGGTAATGAATCTTTTGCCACTTAAATATACCTAGTTATTGCTACTCTCTCACAGAGACTGACTAGAGCGTCGGAGGGTCCGCCACCGGGACAAACCCCGGTATTTCAGGACCGTCTGCAGGTACACAAGACCTCGGATCCGACCCTTCCGATCCGAGCCCAACCTTCAACATCTTTCCGAGCTCATCGTAGGTCCCAGAAGGTCAACTGAAGGTCGGCAGACGAGCGGCAATCTCCTTCAATACAAATTGAGTCCGAACTCACACCTGGTGCTTCCACACGTTTCTCAGAAATAAACAGCATCACTACCTTTAAGCTCAACCATCGCCTTCTTGATAATTAACTTGAACTTATTTGTTAGAAACACTGCATAAAGTTTTTTTTTAATTTCAGCATCACTTTTAGATGCTTGTAATCGTTATGCGAGGACATTATCATATAGATTTTTTTAGAGCTTACTTTAATCCCATAACCACTATGAGTATGTCTAAATACAATGGTAATGCAAGTACATGTGTGAAGGTATCTACAATACAAATAATCTAAACATTTGTTTATCTTAAACTCAATTTGCAATTAAAATATCTCTTATTATTATTTCAACCAAAACGAAATACATGAAGTTCTCAAAACTCTAATCCAAGCTAATCATTTTTTATATCTCCACTTTGTCTTCTCATTGTACCTTTATATAAAAAAATCAAAATGGATAAATAAAAAATTCCTTTAGCTGTCTTTATTGAGTAGAGAGTCAAAAAAAAATTTAAAATTAAAATTTAATTTTTAAAAATTTTCTTATTTTTTATTTTGAAAATTTAAAAAATTTTAATTTTTGTTAATTTTTTTTAAAAAAATTAAAAAAAATTTAAAATTTAAATTTTTTAAGAAAATTTTAATTTTTTTAATTTTTTAAATTTCTTTAAAAATTTAAAATATTTTATAAGTTTTTAAAATTTTTGAATTATTTTTAAAGTTCGTAGATTTTTTATTTTTTTTATTTTTAAGTTTTTAAGTTTTTATTTAAACTTTTTAAAAATTTATTTTCTTAATTTTTTGAATAGGAGAGAGAGAGAGAGAGAAATAATTAAATAAATAAAGGTGTTGTTTTGGGTGGGAGATTTGAATTTGAGTTTTGGAGGGAAACTTTTGGGGAAAAAAATGTATTTTGTGAGGGTAGATCTAGGCCTTTGATTTTGGGGGATTGAAGGTGAGCCACTTGATAGCTTTCTTTGTGTTTTATTATATAGATTTGGCATTTGGCTTTTAGAAAAGAATGGGTTGCGTCACTATCGTGTAAGCTAAAATTTGGGTAGACGGAAGATGATATTCCGTTTGACAATTTAATAAAAAAAAATTTTTTTTAGCAAGACGGAAGAAGATCTACCGTCTGGTCGCACGAGAAATAAAAAAATAAAAAACAAAAATCCCGAACGGATGAAGATCTTCCGTCTTGGGGTTTTTTTTTTCTTTTTTAAAAAATCAAAAATGCCCAGGCGGAAGATGTACTTCCGTCTGGGCATATTAATTTTTTGGTTTTGTTTTGTGTATTGTTGTGATGAAAAGGACAAAAAGTTTAAAACAAAAAAAAATTAAATAAATGAAAGGGACGGAAGATGTTCTTTCGTCTCTTTTATTTATTTTAAAATAATAATAATAATAAATGAGACAGACGGAGAAACATTTCCCGTCTACTTTTTATTTTTATTTTTATTTTTTTTAATTCAGCCATTTTGAGAGACGGAAGAATTTCTTTCGTGTTTCGAATTTTGACCATTCAACGCTATAGACGGAAGATCTCTCTGCCGTCTATCTGAATTGTTTATTCGAAACAATTCGAAATTTTTAACAAACGGAAGATGATCGTCCGTCTTCTATATTTTGCAAATGCTATTTTGGTCTGCTATATATGACAGAGTACTGTTCACTTTTCAACTATAAAGTAGCTTTTTACCCAACGATAGTGGGAGAGTTTTTCTCAAATTTTCCATTTTATAAGTGATGTTGTTTATTTCTGGGAGACGTGTGGATGCACCAGGTGTGAGTTCGGACTCAATTTGTATTGGAGGAGAATGCCGCTCGTCTGCCGATCTTCGGTTGACCTTCTGGGACCTGCGATGGGCTCGGAAAGATGTTGAAGGCTGGGCTCGGATCGGAAGGGTCGGATCCGAGGTCTTGTGTACCTGCAGACGGTCCTGAAACACCGGGGTTTATCCCGGCGGCGGACCCTCCGACGCTCTAGTCAGTCTCTGTGAGAGAGTAGCAATAACTAGGTATATTTAGGTGGCAAAAGATTCATTACCTCAAAAGGTGGGTGGGGATCTAGTATTTATAGAGAATCCCAACCGGGTTTGGTTCCACTTGGGGGCCGGGTCTGGATCCGAAAGCCCGTGGGCCTGACGTGGCAGAAGGCCCAGGGGATTTAGGGCGGACGTGGCAATACCAGGAGTGGTATAGGGCTGACGTGGCAACACCCTTGGCGGTATTTGGAGCTGACGTGGCCCATCGTGGGCCTCCTGTGCTTCTGGGGGGAATCGGAGGGCCTAGGCTGCGCCAGGTCATCCTTCTGCCCCGCCAGAGAGGGGGGACGGCCTGTGGGACTGTCCCGGATCGGACTCCGAGGGCTACTGAGGCTCGTCGGTACGAGGAGGCCAGTACTGTGAGGAAAAACACGAGGTTCGGCGCCGACCCTGAAGTGGTTCGGAGTCGAACCAGGTAGCTATCTTTACCTTTCTGAGTGGGAATTGTATTGGGCCCTGGTTGGGCCTCAGGCCATTTTTACCCTGTCACACAAGCCCTCCACTCCTGCGGGGGGTGCGGGAGCTAGCCGTGGAGGAGTGCTTATGGTTGTAGAAAAAATGGGAGGGCGAATCACAGGGCCTTCCTGGTGGTGCTGCCCTGAGGCTCGGATGGGACCTCGAGCTAGTCGAGGGTTTACATGTAGGTGAAGGCGATGGCGAACCGTTGTCTCTTCCGGAGAAGAGTACCCTGGTGTTCGACAGAACCTCTAGTGGTCGAGGGATTATGTGTCGACAAGGGTGATGGCGAGCCGTTGTTTTTCCCTGAGAAGCGTACCCGGGTGCCAGACCGAACCTCGAGATGAGGGGGAATTATGGGCTGGTAAGGGTGATGGCCAGCCGATGGATCTTCCGAAGAAGAGTACCCGGGTGCCAGACCGGACCTCGAGCTGGCGAGGGATTATGGGTCGGTAAGGGTGAAGGCGAGCCGTTGTTTCTTCCTGAGAAGAGTACCCTGGTGCCAGGCCGAACCTCGAGACGAGGGGGAATTACGGGCTGGTAAGGGTGATGGCCTGCCGGTGGATCTTCCGAAGAAGAGTACCCAGGTGCCAGACCGGACCTCGAGCTGGCGAGGGATTATGGGTCGGTAAGGGTGAAGGCTAGCCGTTGTTTCTTCCTGAGAAGAGTACCCGGGTGCCAGACCTAACCTCGAGATGAGGGGGAATTACGGGCTGGTAAGGGTGATGGCCAGCCGGTGGATCTTCCGAAGAAGAGTACCCGGGTGCCAGACCGGACCTCGAGCTGGCGAGGGATTATGGGCCGGTAAGGGTGAAGGCGAGCCGTTGTTTCTTCCTGAGAAGAGTACCCCGGTGCCAAGCCGAACCTCGAGACGAGGGGGAATTACGGGCTGGTAAGGGTGATGGCCAGCCGGTGGATCTTCCGAAGAAGAGTACTTTAGCGCCGGTGAAGGCAAGCCGTTATTTTGCCCGAACCGACCCCCGTACCGGGCGGCCAGTCTGGCACTGGGTGACGTCAGCAGCACATGTTTCGAGGACGTGGCGTGATTTCCTAGGCGGCAGTTGCACGTCAATCGGTGAATAGTGACTGCAAAAATCGAGGAGTTGTTCCTATCCCCTATAAATGTTCCCCCTTCTCCTCCCATCGCTCATTTCTTTCTTGCTCCTTACTTTTCAAAAAACCCTTCAACTCTTCAGCGCTCGTCCCTTCAGTTTCCTGCAGCAAGGTCGTTTTTCCGAGGTGATCCCAGGTTAGTTGGTAACCCCGTTTAGCTTTAGGCACAGATGGATAGGGCTCAGTCTGGCTCGTCGGCGTCGACCTCTGGGGAGGGGCCGGTAGGCGAGGAGGAGGTTGTACACAATGTGAAGCCATTGCGATCTCGGAGGCATTTCGTGGTGAAAAGCAGCGATTCTGAGGAGGGGGGCGGTAGTTCAGACGAAGTCCGGACCCTAGGGTTGGCTTCCGGAGAGGAGGGTGGCTCCGAGGGGGATGGCTCCGCAGGGTCTCGGAATCCGCCCGTTCTGGGGCGTTTGTCTACACCTTCGCCGGAATGGACCAAGAGGAGGAGGGCTCCGAAGAAGAAGGGATCGAGGATTGGCGGCCCGAGCGACTCGGTGATAGGGTCGTCTGCACAACCCCAGTCTTTCCGTCACTACCCCGACGATCTCTCGGATAAGGAGTCCTCGGGGGTCCAGCCGTCGTCGTCAAGTCGGAAGAGGTTGAAGGTGGACGCATCCCCGACCGTTCTGGAGGCAAGCGACTTGGGGGCTCTGCAGTTGGCCTACTACATAGGGCCCAGTTATGAGCTTATGCTGCCGAGTTCTACTCTTCGGCCGACCGATCCCCTGCCGGATAGGTATTGTATCTTCCCTGTGGACGCCTTTATCTCCGGCCTGAGGCTGCCCATCCATCCATTCGTTCGGGAGGTGTTAAATTGGTCGTCCCTGGCGCCGATGCAGTTTGGGCCGAACTCCTGGAAGCAGATCATCTGCTTCGTGCTGTTGTGCGAGGAGCAGAGGGTACCCCTGCGGCTGAACGTGTTCCGAGCGATGTTGTTGATCGGCTCATCGGCAGAAGGAGTATACTATATCTCGCCTCGAGGTAAGGCGAAGGTTGTCCACGGTCATCCAGATTCCATCAAGTTCTGGAAGAAAAAGTATCTGGTGATCCGGAGTGAGGATCCTTGGGCTATCCCTACTCGGTGGAACCATTCTAAGCCGAGCTACGCAGCACCGGGGCCGGGGGACTTGACGGCGGAGGAGTGGAGACTCGTTGAGCGTCTCCGCCTGTCGTATAGCATCAATTGGGGGAAGGTGACGAAGGCCCATCTGGCGAGCGTCGGACTGAGCCCTAGCCCGGCCGTGCCTCGTACGTGGTTGTTTCTTTCTTCTCACTCCTCTTGTACTTTCTTGCTCATTTGTTCTTAATGGATCTTTTTACAGAAATGGATGAAGAGTCGATTAAGGTGCTGAGGCTCGCCATGAAGAAGAAGAAGGCCGAGAAGAAGGATGTCGTGGCAAAGACGACCGAGTTGTCCCAGGTGGTCTCCGAGGCCCCCATTCAGCCGAGGATGAAAAGGACTCGGTCGGAGACGGGTGGGGACGCGGTGGTCCAGGGGGGTCCGGATCAGGGTACGGCCACCGACCTTGATAAGGGGAAGGGTCCCCTGGTGGATCCCGGACTAGAGGAGAGACTTCGGCGAAGGTGGGTGCCGGATTGGTCGATCCGCGAGGGTGATTGCCTGGTCCGGGGGCGCCAGGCCGTGGAGGTTGCAGATAAGCTGGCGACCCCTCGGGACCGTTCGGACATGAAGTCCCAGACCCTGGACGAGGCGTACGTGCGTCTTGCGCAGGCCACTGTGCTGGTAAGTCAATCGAACCCCCTAGCTGTCGGGTTATGTTGTTTAAGAAAGATTTCTTAGTAGTGTCTGGCTGTGGCAGGCGACCGTGCAGGGGGCCCATGTGAGGGGCCTCTACGAGGCGGCGTTGCAGCGAGAGCGAGACCGGGCTGACAAGGCCGAGCAGGAGGTGACGGAATTGAAGGGAGAGCTCGAAGGCTCTCGTAAGAAGGAGGCGGAGACGAAGGCGGCTTTTGACAAGGAGAAGGAGGAATGGGCGAAGGCGAGGGTGGCTCTGGAGGAGATGTCGGAGAAGGAGAAGAAAGAGGGGACCGAGTCGTGTCAGATCCTGGTGATCAAAGCCCAGGACAGCAGTTATGCAAAGGCCCTCAGCCATGTGAGGCACTTTTATCCGACTATCGACCTGTCCAACCTCGAGTATGATATGGAGATTGAGGGGACACCGGAGACCCCTGGCGGACAAGGGTCCGATGATAAACCGGTTGCCGACCCCCCTACGGATCCGGCTGACATTGAGGTGGGAAAACCAGCTGTATAATTTTTTTCCTTCTTTTTCCTTCTCTCGATTGTATTTGCCTTCCGCGGACTGGCCACCGCATTTTTTGTATGGGGAAACTGAATTTATAAAAAGAGGGTTTTTTGGCTGGCTAAGTGTTCCAACTTCGAAGAATTTCTGAACCTCTTTGCTTATATGTCTTGAGTGGGCTGGTTCTCTTGTAGGTTACGGCTCCCCCTCCTGAGGTGGACCCCCTTCGTTCCGACGTGGCGTGGCTTCGGGGCAAGGTTGAGGCCTTAGAGGCCACTTTGGTTCGGTATCGAAAGAGGGCTCGCGACACTGATGCGGCCTTCCATTATTACAGGAACAAGTCTGAAGCCCTAAGTGAGGAGGCGAGCCGGCTGAGGAGGGCGATGGTGGATCGGGAGCTAGGAGGCGTTGGTCTTGGATATACCATGTCAAGTTCCTCGGTGCAGAGGCCTTCCTCGGAGAAGCTACTTCGCGACGTGATAGTGGAGAAGGAGATGGAGATACACCGTTATAGGACTATGTTGGGTGTTTCGACATCTTCCTCGAGGGGTCGGCGAGCAGAGGGGGCTCCCTCGGCGTTGCAACTGATGGAACACATGCGATCCGTGGATGCCCAGAGCTCCGTGGCCGGGGTGTCGACTGTGGCAGAACCGAAGGACCGTCATGACGAAGAGAGAGTTCCAAGTCGTTTGGTCGGAGTGATTCCGCCCTTCGCCGGATCCGAGGGGCCCTAAGTCGGCGATTCCCTTTAGTTTGAGATGAGTGGAGTGGTCCTGTAACGGTATTTGCTTGTTTTCTCCGCACAAAATAAAAGAGTATGAATAAAGCTTTCTTTTCCTTCTTTGCTCTGGCTAGCGGGGTGGTGAAGGGCGGTGTAGGCGAGGTTGGGCTCCGCCGATTCGTGAGGGATCGATGCGGGGCGACAGGGAGACCTCCGGTCCGGAGTTGGGTCGAACCTGCCGAGGCGTTTGGGGATGAGACCTGAGTGAGAACCCAGGTGCTGCCCCCATTGCCCGGTACCGGGTCGGGGTTGCTGAGATTTTTAACTTTTGACAAAAAGAGACTTCTTTTATACCAGACAGGAGGGGGGGGGGGGGTCGCCGAAGCGGCCCTTTACACATGAATGTTTACAAAAGTTTTAATTTACTTAAGCCATGCTAGAACCTAAGCTTGCTCTCCCAGGAATTTCATGAGGTGCTCAGCGTTCCAGGGTCGGCTGATGGGTCGGTCGTTCATATCCGTCAGTCGGTATGTACCAGGGCGTACAGCCTCGACTACGCGGTACGGGCCTTCCCAGTTGGGAGCCAACTTCCTCTTCTTGGTTGGATCAGAGACAGATAGCTTTCGCAAAACCAGGTCCCCTGCCTGGATGCTGGTGGGGCGGACTTTCTTGTTGTAAAATCTCTCGATCCGTTGCTGATAAATGCTCCTTCGGACCGCGGACTTCTCTCGTACTTCGGCGACGAGGTCCAGGTTAGCCCTCAGGGCGGACGCATTGTCTTCTTCATCGAAGGCTAAGATCCGGGGAGAAGGCAATCCGACCTCGACGGGGATGACTGCCTCGGTCCCATAGGTCAGATTGAACGGCGTCTCCCCCGTGGGGATCCTCTGTGTGGTTCGGTGTGCCCATAGTACGCTGGGCAGCTCCTCAACCCATAGCCCTTTGGGGGAATTGTCAAGGCGCTTTTTGAGGCCGTCGAGGATTTGCCTGTTCGCATTCTCCGCTTGGCCGTTAGACTGAGGGTGGCAAATGGCGGAGAAACGCTACTGGATGCCGATGTCCTCACAGAAAGATTGGAAGTTCTGCCCTTGGAACTGGGTTCCGTTGTCCGTGACGAGGATTCGGGGGATCCCGAATCGACAAATGATGTTCTTCCAAAAGAACTGTTGCACTTGGCGCTCGGTGATGCTGGATAGTGGTTCGGCTTCGATCCACTTGGTGAAGTAGTCGATGGCGACAATCAGGAATTTCTTTTGCCCTACCGCTGGGGGGAAGGGCCCCACAAGGTCCATACCCCACATGGCGAAGGGCGTAGGGCTTGCCAGGGATCGGAGGTTGGCTTGAGGAAGCCTTTTGATAGGGGAGAATCTTTGGCAGGGGCCGCACCTCTTGACTAAGTCTTGTGAGTCTTGGAGCATGGTGGGCCAATAGTACCCTTGATTCAGGGCCTTTCGAGCAAGTGTCCTACTCCCCATGTGGCATTCGCCGATCCCCTCGTGCAGGTCTTTGAGGGCGTAGCTGGCCTCGTCCTTGGCGAGGCAGCGGAGGTATGGTTTGCCGTCGGCCAAGGTGTACGAGCGCTTGAAGAGGATGTTATCGATCATGACGAACCTTTCAGCTCGGATTCTGATTCGTCTGGCCTCGGCTTTTTCTTCAGGAAGCTCGGCCCTGCTTAAGAATTTTCAGATGGGAGTGGTCCAGTCGTCCGGGCTGGTCCCCTCTTGCACACACATCGCTTCCGGCTCTGGGCTACTGATGCTTGGCTTCAAGAGGACCTCGACGAGCACCGTACGATCGAGACCCTCGAAGGAAGAAGAGGCAAGTTTGGATAGCGCATCGGCTTGGGCGTTCTGTTCCCTGGGGACTCTGACAACCGCAGTGCCGTCGAAGAACGCCAAGAGTCGTCTGACTGCCGCCAAATACCTCATCATTCGGTCGTCACGGGCTTCGTACTCTCCGGTGATTTGATGGACCACGAGCTGAGAGTCGCTAAATGCCCGGATTCGCTTGGCACCGGCTCGGTGGGCGAGGGTCAATCCGGCGATCATGGCCTCGTACTCTGCCTCGTTGTTGGAGGCTGGAAAGTTGAGGCGCAGGGAGTATTGAAGTAGGAATTGGTCGGGGCCACGAAGGATGACGCCCGCCCCACTCCCCGTTTCGCATGACGAGCCGTCAACAAAGACCTCCCAGGTCGGATCCGATTCTTCTATGTCAGGTTGCTCGGAGACGGTGCATTCAGTTATGAACTCGGCGAGGGCCTGTCCTTTAATGGCCGCCCTGGGATGATAGCTAATGTCGAACTGGCTCAGCTCGATCGACCATTTGACTAATCGGCCGGAGTTTTCGGGCTTGTGGAGGACAGTCTTCAGTGGTTGGTCGGTCAGTACTTGGACGGAGTGGGCCTGGAAGTAAGGTCAAAGTTTTCGGGCTGCCATAACCAGGGCATAGGCCACCTTCTCTATCTTCGCGTATCTCGTCTCGGCCGGGTGCAGTACTTTGCTCACATAGTACAGTGGTTTCTGAACTCCTTCCTCCTCTTGGATGAGGACGGCGCTGAGGGCGCAGTCCGAGGCGGACAGGTAGAGCCAAAGCGGCTCGCCTGGCTCGAGCTTGCTGAGGAGAGGCGGGTTGGCGAGGTATTGTTTCAGCTGCTCGAAGGCTTCTTGTTGATGGGTACCCCACTCGAAGCCCCCTTTCCCACGCAAGGCTTTGAAGAAGGGGAGAGATTTCTCCCCTGACTTGGAGAGAAAACGGCCGATTGCCGCCAACCGACCTGTGAGCCTCTGAACCTCTTTGACATTCCGGGGCAGGGACATGTTAATGATGGCCTGTATTTTTTCGGGGTTTGCCTCAATGCCGCGCTGGCTGACGATGAATCCTAAGAACTTCTCCGTGGAGACGCCGAAGGCGCATTTAGCCGGGTTGAGTCTCATGTTGTGGCGTCGGAGGACACCGAAGGCTTCCTCGAGGTCGGCGACGTGGTCCGGCCCAGCCCGGCTCTTGACAAGCATGTCGTCGACGTAAACTTCTACGTTGCGGCCGATCAGGTCCTTGAAGACTCTGTTGACGAGTCGCTGGTACGTGGCTCCGGCATTTTTCAGCCCGAAAGGCATAACACGGTAACAATAAAGACCTTGGTCGGTGACGAACGAGGTCTTGGAGATGTCTGGTGGAAACATCCGGATCTGATTGTACCCCGAGAACGCGTCCATGAAGGACAGCAGCTCGTGCCCTGAGGTCGCGTCTATTAAAGCGTCGATGCGCGGGAGGGGGAAAGGATCTTTCGGACACGCTTTGTTAAGGTCCGTGAAGTCAATGTAGATTCGCCAACCCCCTGTCGCTTTCTTCACCATGACGACATTGGCCAACCACTCGGGGTAGCTGACTTCCTGGATGAATCGAGCGGACAAGAGCTTGTCCACTTCTGTTTTTACAATTTGTTGCCTCTCCGGGGCGACTTTGCGCCTCTTTTGGACGATCGGTTTAGAGTCAGGGAGGACGCTCAGTCGGTGCATGATCAAGTCTTCGGAGATCCCGGGCATATCGGAGGGCTTCCAAGCGAAGAGATCAACGTTGCGGCGGACGTAAGCGATGATGCCCGTCTTCAGGTCTTCGGCGAGTGAGCAGCTCACCCGGAACCATTTTGACTCATCCTCGGTGTCGAATAGGACCTCCTCCAGCTCGTCAACGGGCTCGGGGGCGGGGCCGTCTCTCTCGGGTTCGAGTTCAACGGCGCTGAGGGGGAGTACGCCCCCTCCCCCGGTGGCAACGCAACATGACCGTGCTGCTTCGATGCTGTTTCGGACGATGCTGACCCCTTGGGGGGGATTTGAGTTTCAGATGGTGGGCCGAAGGTATCGCCTGGAGGGAGTTTAGCCCGGGCTGGCCGAGGATGGCGTTGTAGGCCGCCTTGACGTGGATGACCATGAAATCCAAGGACTCGGTCCTCTTGTCAGGGGCCGATCCAGCGGTGACGTCGAGGGTAATCATTCCCTCCACTACGACCGGGACGCCCGAAAATTTGAGCAACGTGCATCCTGCTGGTTTGAGTTTCCCTCTGGATAATCTGAGACTTTCGAAGGTTCTGAGGAAGAGAATATTTACCGAGTTGCCGTTGTCAACAAGGATTCGGCGAACCTCATAATTGGCCATGTGGAGGCTAACGACGAGGGCCTCGCCGTGGGGTAGGTGAACTCCTTCGGGGTCCTCTCCTGAGAAGGAGACTGGCCGCGGTTGTAGCTCGGGAGAGGGGCTGTACTGAATAGCGTTTGTCTCCTGGGTTAAGGTTCTTTGGGAAGTATCGGATCCTCCCCCCACCGGCCCCCCGTGGATGTAGTGTAGGGTGAATGGCGTATCCATGGATACCTCGGATTCGGGATCCTGACCCTGGGTGCGGTTTGGGTTAGGGTTCGGGGTTGATAATCCCCGGTTCCTATCACCTTGCCGACCCCGTGGGCCGTCGTCCCTGTGGGTCTGCCTTGGATGGTTCGGGGCCGGGTTGGAAGCGGCCCTTCCCCAGCTGTGGGTAATCTTGCGGTTGAGGATTACTCCCCGGAGGTCGGGCTGGGCTGGCCAGCCGACGCTCCTTTGGGACTCCCGAGGGGGAGCCTTGTGTTTCGACGTGCGTGGCCTGGCTTTATCAGTGGGTGGGGGCGAGTCCCGTTGGTTGACGGAGGAAGCAGCCCCCTTGCCTTTGGAGGCCATGAGGGTTCGGCTGTCGATGGCCTTTGAGGGTCTGGGTCGGATCGGCTTCTGGAGCAGCTGTTTCCCACAGACGGCGCCAACCTGATGCTGTTTATTTCTGGGAGACGTGTGGATGCACCAGGTGTGAGTTCGGACTCAATTTGTATTGGAGGAGAATGCCGCTCGTCTGCCGATCTTCGGTTGACCTTCTGGGACCTGCAATGGGCTCGGAAAGATGTTGAAGGCTGGGCTCGGATCGGAAGGGTCGGATCCGAGGTCTTGTGTACCTGCAGACGGTCCTGAAACACCGGGGTTTATCCCGGCGGCGGACCCTCCGACGCTCTAGTCAGTCTCTGTGAGAGAGTAGCAATAACTAGGTATATTTAGGTGGCAAAAGATTCATTACCTCAAAAGGTGGGTGGGGGTCTAGTATTTATAGAGAATCCCAACCGGGTTTGGTTCCACTTGGGGGCCGGGTCTGGATCCGAAAGCCCGTGGGCCTGACGTGGCAGAAGGCCCAGGGGGTTTAGGGCGGACGTGGCAATACCAGGAGTGGTATAGGGCTGACGTGGCAACACCCTTGGCGGTATTTGGAGCTGACGTGGCCCATCGTGGGCCTCCTGTGCTTCTGGGGGGAATCGGAGGGCCTAGGCTGCGCCAGGTCATCCTTCTGCCCCGCCAGAGAGGGGGGACGGCCTGTGGGACTGTCCCGGATCGGACTCCGAGGGCTACTGAGGCTCGTCGGTACGAGGAGGCCAGTACTGTGAGGGAAAACACGAGGTTCGGCGCCGACCCTGAAGTGGTTCGGAGCCGAACCAGGTAGCTATCTTTACCTTTCTGAGTGGGAATTGTATTGGGCCCTGGTTGGGCCTCAGGCCATTTTTACCCTGTCACAATAAGTTTTTAGCAGACGATAGTGGATGCTCTTATGAACCCTTTAAATAGCAAACCCCTTCGTTTGTTTCAAAATACAAGTCATTCTAGTATTTTAAGGTAATATTTTATTATTCTTAAAAGTTCATGAATTAATTTTTAATGAGATTTTCAATTTTATTTTTATCATTTTTTGTAAAAGAAGTAATAAAAATTATAGAGGGAGACAAATAAGATATTGTATAATTGATGACTCATTTATGAGGTTCAAAAACCAAGAATATGAAGTAATTTTGCTCATTTCTAAGTTGTTTCTTAATAATCTTGTAGAAATCTAGAATGATTTATGTTTTGAAACGGAGAGAGTACATACATAACTCAGGATAAGACGTTAGTCTATGATAGTTATTACGATGGGTCTGAATTTGTTATCTGTGACATGTCATTGAAAATCGTTAGAGATGGTGGCACTGGCATCTGTAGCCGCGCGTTATAAGTATTAGCATATGTGAGGGGATCGTAATAGTTATCACACCTGCTAGAATCTAGGATGGCTGCAAATTCTGTCACCGTACTCGTCTCAATAATGAGCATGTATGATGACTATTGCAACGGGTAAATAGTGTTAGGAATTTGAGGATTTTGTTGAGTCTTTGACACAATCAACACAAACCACCAAGCAAACTAGATCGCACCAATCACACAAAGCACATAAGAATTGTCCCGGTTGGGGCTTTCGCCTTAATCCAGGGGAGGAAGAACCGAGATATTATTCAACTAGAGAAGATACAAGAATATTACAATTCTCACCACAACCATCTCTCAAGCCTAATTGGAACTTGATACTGTTTACAATGGAGAAACTCTCACCCTTCTCTATGAAGTACTCTCTTCTTCTATTCGGCACTCAATACAATCATATAGATCTATGAGCCGTTACAATGGTTTATATAGATCTAGAGACAAATCCTAAGTTCATATATTGTTACAATAACCATTGGATAGTACATAAGTGATAACATACGATCTAACTTGAAGAGCAAGTTGGGCTTTTTACGAATCAGCCAGACTCAAGCCCGAAACCCATCAGCGTCGCAAACGGTCAACCGCACCAACAAGTCGGTAGACTGTTCTCCTCTCTGAAAGACATCGCGCAGGGGTCGATCGACCGCACATGAGTTGCGGTCGACCGTAACTTCCTCTGTTGCTGCTGCTAACTGTTTCTCGCCTCCACTCCGTTTCCATTCGTCTCTATCCCTCCATCGTCTTATCGTCTTCTTATCCAACATCGTATGCAAGACATAAACCCAACAATCTCCACCTTGAATTGCATACGCATGAATCCATACCTGTGTGATTTAAAACTTTTCTAGACCTTTCTTCTCCGCTTTGTAAACAACATATTTCTATGGCCTTTTCTGCTAGTTGAACAAACCTCCACATGTTTTCCTCCAGCTGTATGCCCCCGTCAATGGTACACCCCTGTAGATGTAATCATGGAGGTGCCACCCTCCACACATACTCTAGTACTCCACCTACATCAAGGCTTTCTCCACCTTCCAGCGGTATTCGAACGTTGCAGTCTCGTTTCAGTAATTCTAGTGACGGCCTACTAGATGATGCTTTAGGAACAATGGGCTTTCATACACTCGGCCGAGTTTTCCTGCTCCCACAAAGCTGGTAAAGGTTGTGCTGACCGTGCCCAATTCCCCTCTTATCCTTCATTACCTAACGACGACTATCCCAAACTGTCAAAAGTCCACCTCGAGCTGTGTACCTACAGCCACGATGTCACGCCCCGCTTCCTAAAAATATGGAATACGAGTGTGTGACGAAGCCCAGCGAATGATTTTAACATCATCCAGAAGCTGTAAGATCGACTCAGCATCATAACAAGAATATAACCAGATTTCTATCTGACCAAGCATGAATGAATAATTTATTAAGCAACAGAAAATAATTTAAACAAATAATAATATTCAAATAGTTCTCATGTCTGAATCAGGTTAAAACTCGGGAACATCAGCCTATTACAAGTCTTAAACAGAAAGAATAAATAATTCAGGAAAAGTAAATATTCTAAACAAGTCTTTTCTCCACTTGCAGGCTAAAACCTCTGCTCACCAATTCTAACAGGTAGCTCTTCTCCAAAGTCTGTTTAATAAATATAAAAGGAAAAACATAGAGAAAACAAGAGAAAATGTCCTTAGTGCAAGTTAGGGCCACAAATAGTGAAAACGAGTACAAGTAATGGGGAACAGGATTTTGGAATCAAGAATGTAACAGGGATACTACCAGTAGTGGAAATCCAAGAACTAACTAGCAAGGAGGACAACTCAAGTGAACAGGCTGGATAACAAATTCTAATAGTGGAGCAAGTGACAAATGAACATGTAGGGTATCTAACCTCAAGTGACAGGCATTAAGTACAAGTGTCAGGTAACATGTCCCAAGTTTAGTGTCAAGTTGTCAAGCACAAGTTTCAAGTGAACAAGTATCGAGTTCAAGTTTCATGTATCGGTTTTCATGTATCAAGTTACAAGTATCAAGTAGTCAAGTATCGTGTAAGCATGTAAGATGTTCAAGTCTTGTAGTTATTACTATCTAGGTAGTACTTCATGCATCCATTCTTTTACTACATGGTTGCTACAGGTAAATCAGTTACGTTTAGGCCTAGTGGTGGAGTCTATAGGGCAGTGTACTCAGGTATCAAGTATCAAGTAAGTCATGCTCATGAATCGGATAATCATATAACTAGTTCATGTGTCGAGTCATAGCAAGACAAGTCATGAATCACATATATATGTACTAGTTCATGGATCAATAATATACTAGTTCATGAATCGATTTATAATATACTAGTTCATGAGACATGTATCAAGTGAGAAACACGGGCTCCCTTCCGAGTACACTTACCTATGTTATCCACTACTATGGTCTTTCCCTTAACCCCGGCTTTATTACTTTTTATTATTTATCAAGCAAGCATACGTGTGTGTCAAATAAGTCAAGAAAGCATGGTCATGGATATGGGACAAGTTTAGGGTAAATAGGATTCAAGTTCGAGGGTCTAAACAAATTAAAATATCAAGAACAACAAAAATCTCAAATCTGGACAGTATGACGTTGCTGTACCAAAACTATGATATCTCCTAGACCATAACTCCGAATTCGGAAATTTCAGAGTCTATCGACATCTAGACATCTAGAGCTACATTTTCTATTCAGGGCTCGGGTTCAGATTCAGATGTTAAAGGTGTCAAAACAGCATAATAAGATTTAGGACAACAACATGTGGGAATATCTTACTAGTATATGTTACATGAAAATTGGTTATTAGGCGTCTAGGTTAATGTGCGATATAAATACGGGGTAATGGTTGTCAAAACAGCAAGTAATATTTATTTTTCAACCATAGTGAGTGCAAGTGTAACTCCTGTTCCCGATTATACGGGCTATTTATTTTTCTTTGTATGTCTTTGATGTATTTTCTCCTAATTATTGTATCTGGGCCTTTGTCTTGTTGTGGGCTTATTAGCTTCCATTTAAATTATTATATTATTGTATTTATTTTGTGGCCCATCTGCACCCAAGCCCAACTCCTAATCCTATTGGGTATTGGATCCTAGTCTGAGCTACCCACAACCCATTCCCCTAACCAACCCCAGACCCGTTCTTCTACAATCCCACGATCTCCTCACCCCCCACTCCCGTTACTCCAACTACCTCCCTCTCTCCCCGTTCTCTCTCCCTCTCCTTCTCTGTTAAAACAAAAACCCAACAAAACAAACCAAAACAAACTCAACAAAACCCATAACTCTACTCCCCCCTCTCCTGTTTAACAACGAAGCCAACCAAAACAAACAAACCCAACACCTTCGACCTTCACCCTCGTCAGCACCACCACCTCTTCACCTCCGTCGTCCCCAACCTTCGAAATCCAATCCACCATCGCAGCACCACCCAAACGAACCCAACATCCACCGTCCCTTCACCATCGTCCTCGCCTCGCCCTCGCACCCCGAGCTCCGCCATTACCAGCGCCTTCACCTACTCCCCTCATCCTCGACCTCGCCTCCTCCGTAACCCACCACCACCTCTAACCACCGCCATCACAATTCGCCATTACCCAAGCTCTCGACCCTCCACCATTGCTCCACCTCAACACCATTACCACCTCCGACCATCTTCTCCAGTCTCCTACGTCCCCTTGTCAACACCATCGCCTCCAACCGCCATCGCCATCGTCCCCGAGCCCAGCCTTTCTCTTCTCCCCTGTTCGAAACCCACAACAGAGTCGACGCGCGTCGCTCCTCGATGTCGTCGCCGCCCCGTCACCGCCGTGCTACCCCCCCTCGCCGCGTCGCTCCCCGACGTAGCGTCACTGTCGAAGACCTCGCCGCCGCACCTTCGCTCTCTCGCTCGCTGTTCGTCGAAGAAGGGAACGAAGAAGAAGAAAGGCGGGATTGAAAATTAGGCGTTCGATCGCTTCAAGATCCGTGCCCCCCTGATCTGTGTTCGCTGTTCTGCCACAGCCGATCCGAGAATCGCTGTTCCCTGTTCGTCTGGATCCTGTGCGAGGTGCGTTTCTGATTGGGCGCTGTTGCTGTTTGCTGTTCGTCGCGCAGGGAATCCGTCCGCTGTCTAGCTGTTTTGGCCGATCTTTTGTGGGGAGATCAACTCACTGTTGCTGTTTTTGGAGTTTCTACGTACGTACTTTGCACGTGCCTCTTGGGATTGTTCCCCGGGATACTGATCCCGTTATTCTTAAATTATTCGAATCGACTACTACAAAAAGGCAAGTCCATTGAACTAATCTTTTTATTCTAGTTCAAATTAATTGATCTCCTGCAAGTAGTTCCAAATTTAATTATCGATAATTTGCCTTGTGTCCCGTCTCGTTAAGAGTATCGAGGGTTTATACGAGCTAACCCGACGTACTCTTGACCTTTTTTATTATCCATTGAGTCAAACCCAAGCCTAGACATGCATTTGATACGAATAAATAAATTTATACATGAGGAAAACATGCCGTGATTAGATATATGCTATTTACATGAGATCTTGAGACTAGAAATTGACAATTAACTTGACTTGTTACTGGAGAAATACACTTGACTTGTTGACTTGGAAAAATTCACAATACTTGTTTTACATTAATTCTTGATATATGTGTGATTCATTAGTTCGATAACTACTTACTTGATGAATATAAACATGGTAGTCTTTTTATAAAAATTCTTGTTGCATGTATTGTTTGGCACAGAGATTTCGACCCTGTAAATATGAGAACTAGCTCACAAGATGTAAATGAAAATTTTAGTCTATTGAGCATGATTTCCAACCCAAGTGACAAATCTTAATTTGAAATCACGAGCTATAAGATATGACATTTTTTAGTCCCGCTAGTCTACACTTTCTTTACTGCTGAATTATTATGCCATCGACATAATTGGTAATGAAATACCATGCAATTAGTGTTAGAATGCTATGAAACTTTCCAGGAACCTTGCACACATGCTGAGGGTTCGCCCCAAATTTTTATAGATTTTTATAATACATTTAGATCTTGTTTCCACCCCTTAGGAATTGACATCTAGCTGCTGCCAGAACAGCTGAACCGTAAAGAACAGTACATTTGACTTAGATACAGTCCGAATTAGAAGAAAGTCCCTGAATATAACTTGTAGCCCTATCTGTCTAGATGTCCATAGCCTACTTGAAGTCCGAATTTGGAGTTGTAATCTAGGAGATATCTCTGTTTTAGTCTGACTGTGTCAGTTATTTCAGATTTACTGTTTTTTGTTTATTATTGTGTAATATACCATTTTGCTGCATTATCATTATTCACTTGACACTCTTATGACTACCAGCATGTACATGAATGACTTAGTAATAAAATAATAAACAAGCCGGGGTTTCTAAGGGTTGACCTAGTAGTGGACCGTCTCAGAAAATGTACTCGGTGGAAGGTGGAGAATTACTTGTGGAGACGTGAACTTGTTATCTTGTTATCTTGTTACATGAAAACTTGGCATGGAGGTGGAGAATTACTTGTGGAGACGTGAACTTGTTATCTTGTTATCTTGTTACATGAAAACTTGGCGTGAAAGGTGGAGAATTACTTGTGGAGACGTGAACTTGTTATCTTGTTATCTTGTTACATGAAAACTTGGCATGGAAGGTGGAGAATACTTGTGGAGACGTGAACTTGTTATCTTGTTATCTTGTAATCTTGTTATCGTGATATACCCGAGTACACGCTCTGTAGACCCCACCACGAAGTCTAAAACGAACACTGCTGTGCGTGCATCGAACCTGTAGTATGGGATGCAGTAGTACATGCACTAGTTAGGAGAAATAACTTGACAATAGACCTAGTTGACATGTATACATACTTGATAAAGACCCTTGCTATTAGTACCATTATTGTTCTTGCAAATTTGATCTTGATTCATATTTCCTACACGTACCTTACTTCCTTACTCTCCGCTTTTCACTACTTGCTGTCCGTACTTGCTCTAAGGACATTTATTTTCCTTCTTTAGCTAATCCAGTCACAGGTGGACCTGAGGATCTACCAGAAGGAGTTGGAGAGCAGTACTTCTAGATTGGAGCAACTGTTGATAATAAATTTCCACTTTCATGTTCTCTTTCAATAATTGTAATTTCTTTATTCATTTAGATTTGTATCCCGGGCTTCTGACCCGTAATTGCTACTCGTTTCTCAGTAACATTATTATGTTGGAATATTAAATTTTTTGAATTCAATTATTGTTCTGTGATGTTATTATAACTGCGTGGTTGTGATTTAAATTTCTGAGTATTGTTGAGTTGAGAACTGGTACAGCTTTTGAATGATATTAAAATCATTCGCTGGGCCTACGTCATGGGCTCGTATTCCCGTATTTTGGGAAGCGGGTCGTGACAGCAAGTTCATCACATACAAGATATAACATATGTCCACAAATCTAGGGTTCCTTAATTTCATGTGTTCATGTGTTCAGGGAGTAAAATGAGTCCAAGTAGTTGTAATATAATACAATGAAATTGTTGTGACTCTTAAGATTCTGAATTTGTGAAGATTAATATTTGATCAACAACGACGAGTCAAAGAGGAGTCACAACTTCAAACTATTTGTAGTATTTTCAAGGAATGCTTGTACTAGAACAAAAATGTGTACAAGAGGATTACTTGCCTTGATTGACGATGATTAGATCCGTTAGTTGAAGAAAACAGGATCGAAAAACTACGGGCGAAATCTCCCAAAAGCACATGTGAAGCACGTACAAGAAATCAACAGTAGAGCGAATTTTCCCACACCAGATCCTCCAAACAGCGAACAACGGTATAGGATTTAGCGCGGCAGAACTGTAACGCTCCGAGCCCGGCTCAGCTGTGCACGTGGCTACACGTGCGCGCACGCGAAAGAACGGACACAAAATTCTAGCCACGCCCACCACAGGCTGCCTCAAAAGGGTGGTTAACCGTTGGGTAACCCTTCATCATGGGCTTTCCTATATATTCCTCTTTTTCTCTCCTTCATGGCCGATATGGGACTCTTTGTTCCCAAGGTCAACCGGTCAACACATACCACACACACATTCCACTCTTCATTCATTCATTCATTCCATACAAGTCAACCAGTCAAAGCACCACACACACACACTTCCATTCAATCCTTTCTTTCCACATCCTTCCACGTCATGACCCATTCTACTAGTATATATACTATATATACATATCATACTAGTATATTATACTATATAGAAATACGGGGTCTTACAAGAACAGCAAGCAGCGAAATCAGCGAATCAAAACGTGCCTCGCACTGGATCAGGCCAAACAGGGGACGGCGATGTTGGATTCGTTGTGGCAGAACAGGGGAGAGCCAAACGAACCAATGGCTGTCGCCTTCTTCCTCGCGACAGCAGCTAGCGGAAGGACGACGGCGCAGGGCTCGCGCGACTGCGGCGATGTGACGCTGGCGGCGGTGACGTGAGGCGGCAGATGGTCGGGAAGCGACCGTGGCGGCGATCCTCTGTTTCTAGTTTCGAAACAGGGGAGAAGGAGAAAGGCTGGGTTCGGTGGTGTGTGACGATGCGATGGAGGATGAGAGGGTGAGGGCAATGCGACGAGGAGATGGCGAGGCGATGGGGGATGGAGACTGGCGATGGTAATGGCGAGGGGTGGTTGTCGAGAGTTTGGTAATGGCGGAGGATGGGTTTCGGGAGTTGGTTCGATGGGTGAAGACGACGGTGGATTGGTGCTGCGGTGGTGGTATAAGATTCTGCTGTATCGAAGGAATATGCATGACTTCTTTTAGTGTAAACCATTTACCATCTGGCATCTCCAATTCAACAGTTCCCTCACCCACTACTTCACAAATCTCACCACTCTCCGTTCTCATACTATGGCCTGTTGATGACTTGTAAATAGAAAACATCTCCATCTCGGAGAAAATATGAGAAGAATTTCCTGAATCAAGATACCAACTTGAATCCACATCTGAAGAACTTGCAAGAAGACAATAATCGTCATTATTACCTGACTCAGTTGCGCTGACTATATGGGCTTGTTCCCCTTCTTTAGTGGCACTATTCTGACTCAACCACTTGCGACAGTCTCTCTTGTAATGCCCAATTGCTCTACAGTAATGGCAACGAATCTTACCCTTGTGTGCCGCATCCCTTCCAATTGAAGTATCACCATCCACCGCAAAATACCCTGTAGAAATAGACCCTCCTTTCTCAGTTCATCTTCCTTCAAACCCTTAATTGCCCCGGATACAGTAAGTATCTCCTTGGCAGATTTTCCATGTAGCATGGTAGTTATCAAGTGATTATAAGAAGTTGGTAGTGAATAAATTAAGTTGAAATCTTTATCCTTTTTACTAAGATCATCAACGTTAATCGCATTCAGTTCAGATATTACCTTATTGAACTCCACAATATGATCTTGAAGATGAGTACCTTCCTTCATTGAGAACCTGAACAGCTTCATCTTCCAATATATCTGATCTAGCAACGACGA